>CP136065.1:226576687-227776687 GCA_032622095.1 Siphonodentalium dalli | reverse complement strand
GCAGATCTGTTAGGTATTTTCTCATTTTGGGGGACGGGTTATAGCTCTATAGAGATAGCCCCTCGATGTGGATGCTACACTTGTATACATATATTCATTTTCATTACAATTACCATGTTGTTTACATGTTTACATGGCTCAAATTCATTCATTTGTTTAGTCCAAGTCTTCTCGTACTAAAACCAGTTAAGATATTGGGATGGCGAGATGCTAGTATTTAGTCCGAGATCGCCGCCATAGGCTTCTTATAACACGAGTTATGCCCAGGGTTTGTGGCGGGAATTTGTGGTGTATTTTACTCGATTTACCTCACAAATCAATACATGATGATGCTATATACATAGGAAAGAGTGACATCTTATGGTCATAATGGTGTATAATAATCTAACTTTCATGTTAAATTACACATAGAATATTCCGGTTGATTGCCACTAACATCGCCTTTTTTATATGTTTGTTTACGTTTTAACTGAAAGCCGACGTGGTCCGAAGAACTTCGGCATTGTCCGGAGTTTGTTTTGGCGGAGACGAATTTCGATACAAACAAGATGGCAGCCGTTGTGTTTACACTGTTTTAAACTGTGAGAGGGTTGTAATTCCCGTAATTTATTTAATGTATTACATTTATATCTTCAATGTTTACTTAATCTATTTATTTATTGACACACATAATTACAATGGAGAATTCATCGCCCGGAAAATGCCGAACACAGTTCGCGAGGTTAACTGTGTTCGCATACTTTAAAAAATATGTCAACACTGCGGTAAATGTCTCTTTTCACATTAAATTACCGCTTTCAATTCACAACTGATGTTGTTTTCAGATCAAATATGTCTTCTGCGGAAAAATCCGTTCATTGTCGCAATTGTGATATTTTATTTCATATATTTGTGGTTTTATTTGAGCGGGTCACTAACGCTTAACTCGTGTTATAAGAAGCCTTTGGCGGCGATCTCGGACCAAATACTAGCATCTCGCCATCCCAATATCTTAGCTATATAGATATATTTCTGAGGGTTCAAAAATTTATATTGTTGTCTAAACGATTCTCAAATTGAACTTTACCTAAGTCGCTCTCCGTATAAATACGTATAAATAAGTTTAAATAAGTTTAAATAAGTATAAATAAATACAAATAAATAAATGGTAATTCCTGCTCATACACGAAACAAGGCGAGTGTACAAAGGCCCATTATCACATAGAAGTGACTAAATATACAGCACAACTCAGAAAACTAGTAAATATCTCTTATTTCCTATTCTGTATTCGGGCATGATAACATAGAGTTGCTCGTAATAAGTATATACATACAATGCATCACTCTTGTCGTATCGATCGTGAAACGTTAATTATGCTATGCTTATTGTAAACTGATCGAGTGGGGTCAATGGTCAGGTCACAAACAAACAAACAGGTAGTAACAATTCAGTTCAACTGATGCGTGGACTGCCCAACAGTGACCCATTATTATGGGTTACTGGTGGTCAGTCTATGCCCCAGACGGCTGACAATGATAATAATAAGATAGTAAAATTTAAACAAAAACAAGATATAACTGGGAAAAGAACATTATGAAAAAGCAATAAAGACACCACCACATGTGTATGACAAAGATGGGGAAATGGCTAATATAAGCATCACACTTTCTGCCAAATCCCATTCTCTAAAATAATTGTCTTTATATATATTATACAACTCTGTTAATTAATGTGCATGATTTAGAGAAATAAATATGTTTACACCAATATCTTAGCTGGTTTTAGTACGAGAAGACTTGACTATCATTAATTTTGTTGTGTACATTATGTTGAGTATAAAAGGATATGGTCCCATAGATGGCCGGATTTAGTGTACAGTGCCCATTTAATTAACGAATTTCCCAGACGAAGCCATTTAATATACCTTACTTGTGTTTAAATTCGCGCAGTACTATTTTTCGCTCACTAATTGGTGCGCGAATTTAAAACAGAGCGAAAAAATATTACGACTCCTGAGTTTATAGCGAACCTCAGGGAAAAGCAGATGGATATGTTGATGAGTTACATACGATACGGAAGGTTGGACTGAATATAGATATAGACCTGCTTTTTATAGGGTTATATATTACATGCGGGCGACCAACATAAAACACATTACTAAATTATGTAAAGCAACAAATTATGGTAACATCGTCGGGGGTTGAAATACTTGTAAGAAATATACATGTGCCAGGCTGGAGGTGCTCGAAAGTACGCCCCCCTGTTATCAACAATGCATGGAGTGACGCCATGACCAAACAGACTGAATTATTTATATCAACACAACACACAGCCAAGTGTTGGTTTTTTCTGATGTCAGCTGCCTATAGTATGTGGGTGTGGTTTTACTTCTTTCGAGTTCATTCCAATGATGTCTATAATTATTTCGATAGAATATCACTCAGAATAATTATTTGGAGTAATGGAGCATATAAACACACATCATCACAACGCATTGATGATGCAGTCATGTTTTACATGCACGGTGAAGATCCGTCGTTGTGTATCTTCAAGAACCATTAAGAACTGAAACTATCATCAGATCCAAAACTTAAGGAAAATATTATTGTCAGTTTTGAATTCGCGCAGCTATTTTCGTGAATTCAAAGTGCGCGAATTCAAAACTGAGCGAAATATAGTACTGCGTGAATTTAAATACAGGTACCCTATAAATTGGAAATAAAACAACGAGCGCTCTTTATCGCAAATTTCTTGCTGGAAGAACAACAGTTTCCTATTTCCATTAAAACAAATTATATTAATTCGTCCTCCGTCAGAAAATGTCAATTCGTTCACGACATATGTTAACAACATTACCCGATATCATGCATCTAATTTAGTTATTCTGAAAACGATCACGTATATATAAGAGATTTGTCATGTGTTTATCATGCACAAATATGAATTCGCTCACGACATGTGTTCGCAACATAACCCGATAGCATCTAATTTAGTTATTCTGAAAACGATCACGTATATATAAGAGATTTGTCATGTGTTTATCATGCACAAATATGAATTCGTTCACGACATGTGTTCGCAACATAACCCGATAGCATCTACTTTAGTTATGAAAATGATTACGTATAATTAACAGATTTGTCATGTTAGAAGAGAGGATCTCATCACATCCACATGGTGCTCTTGGCTCTCAATAAATACACCGCTGCGCCGCACCAGGCACCAATCATCTTCTAGAGCCAGAAAACAGATTCCTTCAGGTAAGTGAAGTTCGATTCTAAATAATTTGTTAAGACAGTGTAAGCACTATGTCATTCTGATGTAAGCACATAATACAAATCAGAATACAAACAATATCATTGACATAGAATGTGGCATCTGCTATGTGTGGTCATTCTGTTAATAATCAAATGGGGGTTATGTGTATGATCAAAAGCAAAATTCAACAGAATATTATAATTCAGAACCACACTTAAACGGGTGATATACACTAATAGTCTGGTCGATAAACTCAAATTTTAGGGTCAACCTAGAATAAATTTGGACTAAGTTGGTTTATATATCATTTTGAAGAGGAAGATATCCTCTACAACATATCCAAAATCCGCTAAAATCCACTTTGAGCATTTTTTGTAATTCAAGATGGCGTCCAATATGGCTGCTATTGTCCATTAAGTCAGCTGTTGCAATTTGATGCAATTATAGTGAGAATATCTTATAATATGTATACATATGGATACATTTTTGTGAAGCTAAGACATAACGCCACCTTTTTGTGCCAAAATTGGAACTTCCCGCCTAAGATAACAGCCAAATTGGCGACTGGAATTGGAAAATGTTACGTTTTTTACTGATATCTTTAAGATAAGTTTCTGCTGTTTGGAACTGGTTAAGAATTATTACTTTATTTTGTATTTAGCATGTTAACTGACCATCGGGGAAATAAAATATGCCATTATTGGTGTCCCAACCCCTTCTAATCATTCAAAATTTAATTTTACAGAACGCGGTATAACATTTCACACAAAAATCACCATTGGGATTATAGTCATATTTCATCAAGAGAATGGAAGGACTGTGCAATGTAAGTGATGCATTCTATTTCTTATGGATATTCCAACCCAATGGTACCAAAATTGTCACTTTGGCTCAAAATGGCGGCCAAAATGTGAAAAATGGTAAATATTGCACCAGCGTGCCGTGCAACCGCCTATAAATTGTGGTTGATGAACAAAATTGACTATTCTGTCTTATATGTATTGAATACTAATATGTCCGATGCACCTTGATTAATTTTTACCATTTTAACCACTGAAATTACCAGAATTATGGGACTTTTATCACAAACTTGGCATCAAAATCGGCAAAAAATAACTTTTCAGGTTTGCACATTTTGTTCACGTAAAATGGAACTATCTTTGGTATCAAAAGTGCTTTTTATTATTGATTTATCTTAAATGTGTGACACTGAGGTGTTTTAGAAAAATTACTCTAGATGGCTTGCAACTTACCAAATTTGGTAAAAAGTTGATTTGTCACATTAATTCCGAACATTATTCTAAGCTGTTCCGAAAAGGTTGCAAATTGTGACTCACTTGGTTATTAAACATGCTACTTAATCAACTGACAACTAAATGTTATATTCTGGTTGCCCCAGTACATTATGAGGCATGACAAATCATTTTAAGGGATCCGGTGTGGATTTGTACCGAAAACTTCTTTTGGGATTCTGTCTGTTTTTGAACGGAAATGGGCAGAACGTTGAAACGGAACTGAGAGGGATCATATTATGTGGCTATTCTGCCCATTAGCATCAAACTGTATTAACTTATAAAATATTGTCATGAAAACCGTTTCCTTCGTATTGCATACCAAACGCCATTAAGGTGGCGAACACTCTGATATGATCTCTCTATCGGTTAACACAGTTAATCCTTGAGTTATAGCGATAGGAAATCGACAGTCACCCAAATGTACACAAGTGTAACTCACACATGTATATGCAGTCACTCCATATATACATGAACACCACATAAATGAACATATGTCACTCGCTTTATACGCATACACCTCACCCACTACTATACAGCCACACATGGGTAAGACCATACACCAACACATGGCCATATATCCGTGAATAAACATGCAGGCACACCAGGTATACTCATACACCTCATCCATGCCCATATAGTCACGACCTGTATACCTATTCACTACATTCATGAACATACAGTAACATCCTGTATACCTTGTATTCACCTCACCATTGGTCATACAGTCGCTCCATGTATATGTATATATTTGCCACATGCATGGCCATATGGGCACTCAAGATATACATATATACCCCAACGATGACAATATAGTCACTCCCGGTATATATTTTCGCCACATTCATGACCATACATCATTTCTTGTATACATATTTGCCTCACCAGTGGTCATACAGTCACTCTCTGTATATATATTTGCGACACCCATGACCATATAGCCACTCAAGATATACATATGCACCCAACCCAAAACCATAGAGTCACTACATGTATATATAGTATACATATAAACCTCACAAATGGCGTTACAGTCCTTCAATAGATACCAATGTCCCGCACCGCGCACACGACCAGTCATACACCCCAAACGTGCAAATACACCTTACTATGACAATTCAGCCTCTCGCTGTATACTCATAAACCACACTCGTTATCATACAGTCAACCCTTGTATACCAATTCACTACACCATTAATTTTGCCACACTGGCACTCCATATATACACATTGGCCACATTATCGCCATATAGCCACTCAAGATATACAAGGGCTCGCGTCTTGCGAGTAATGAGTCGAAACGTAATGTGACATTTGCTTAGTATGGCACATAGTCAGCAAACATTTTGGCATCTTTACAACTCATTGGGAGTAATTTCCAAAAATGTCTAAACTCTACTATTGGCATAAAATAAAACCTTGTTTTTGTGGGGTACGTTTTAAAACTATTTTCATTAAACCGCTCCAGGACCCACCAGCTTCCACCTCAACATTCATGTCATTAGAACGGGGATCAATTTGCCTTCGAGAAATTGGGACCTTGGTCATCATATATTTAGCCTCGCATAGTCTGTAATATGCCTAGCAGACATCCTCCCCTTTCTTTTGACATCCATACGTTTATGCACCACCTTCATTGTGTGGGGAATTACATGACGGATATGATGTAAGCCATTATTTCTTTCACCTTACTTATGTTGACAAAACGGAAAGGCCTTATGGTCCGCCAGCCAGTGCTCCATTCTGACTTGTTATTTTCATTCCGGAGGGCTAGGTGTATTTTACGTTGACACGGACAGATGTGTGACCTTGTCAGACACCCACGTACGTGTATTTGTTAGCCTATACTTACCTGTATTGGTTGGCTGTTTGTATTGGTTAACCCATTACCATTATAGTCACTCCAGGTGTATATATACCTCATCAATTACCATACAATCATTCTAGATTTACATATACCCAGCACACACGGCCATTCGTACACCTCAGACTTGCAAATACAGCTCAACCATGACAATTCAGCCACTCGCTATATTCGTACACACCCCATCCATAAACATTCAGCTATTCACTGTATACCGGTACACGCCAATGAAAATACAACCACAACAGATAAACATATACATCCCACCCATGACCATGATGTCACTATCTATATACACAAGCCCACTATCAAACTGTACTCCAGGTATGCATATACACTTCAACAAAATTTACCGTGCTGTCATTCCATGTAGACATATATACATTGCCTATAACTATTCAACCACTCCCTATTTATCCATACACCCCATTCGTTACCATACAGCCAACGTGTGTATGCATATACACCCACCCATGACAATACAGCCACCCAATGTACACCTGTACATCACACCCATGACCACACAGTCACTCCATATATACATACACAACACAAAGATGGATAATGTAGCTAATCTCGTTATACACATACACCACTTCAATGACCAGACAGTCAGTCCCTGTATACATGTTCACCTCACACATGACCATAAGCTACTCCTTGTATACATATACATCTCAACGTGGACACTCCGTACATGACCATATAGTCACACATTCAATAACTATTCACATCATTCATGAATACAATAACTCCCCGTATACATACTCACCTCACCTATTGCCATACAGTCAACAGACATACACACCGTATTAAGTTGATCAATGTTGATTCTAATGGGCCAGAGTAGCCACATACTATGATCCCTCGCAGTTCCGTTTCAACGTTCTGCCCATTTCAGTTAAAAAAAACATGGACAGAATCCCAAAAGATGTTTTCGGCAAAATCCATACTGCATCCCTTAAAATGAAGTGTTCATGCCTCTTAAGGTACTGGGACAACCAGAATAGACCATCTAGTTCATTAAGTAGCATGTTTAATAACCAAGTGAGTCACAATCTGCTACCTTTTCGGAACAGCAGATAATAATGTTCGGAATATATGTGACAAATCAACATTGTACCAAATTTGGTTGCCATTTTGCAAGCCGCCTTAAACAATATTGTCTAAAACACATGTACTGAGTGTGACATAGTTTTAGCACATATCAAAACAATAAACACCTTAAAGATAGAGTTCCATTTTACTTTTAAAAAATGGTTCAAACCTGAACAGTGATTTTTTGCTTATTTTGATGTCAAATTCGATTAATTCTGGTGATTTCAGTGGTTAAAATAGTAACAATTAACCAATATGCATCAGCAATGTTAGTGTTCAGTGCATATAAGCAGTTGCTTGGTACGCTGGGACAATAATGTTTCTGTTAGTATAAATAGCGCACCAACATCTAGTGAAAAGTGGATTGAATATTTTCCTATTTCCAATAAAACAAGTTATATTAATTCGTCCTCCATCAGAAAATGTCCAATCGTATGGGGTATATTTGGTTGGAATTTATTATCAGTTGTAAGGTTTAATTGGAAGAATTTAATATGGATTAGAGTACGAACGAAAGTCAAGTTGCGAAAACGGATTGGTTCACGTGTGTGGTCAAAATACCCCTTTACCCAAGGAATGTCCAGGTCACGTTCCGGAAATGGGTCATGATGTGTTTATGGCCTTATATAACCCTCAGGACTGATTAGATTGATTGTATAAAGTACGTATAAAATACAGCGTGATTATTCTCAGCTCAAATACAAGATACATAACTCTATCTCCAAACAAGATACACAACTCTATATATATAAACATGACATATCTCCCCTTCTTTAAATAGTAAAAAGTCTTCTCTTTTTTTACCAAAACTGAAGCACGTACTGCTTTAAAATTTAAAGTTTGTGATAAAAATGAATAATTGTTGATATATTTTCCACAATCACTGTTAATCAAACGTTTAAAACGCTCTTAATAAAATCTCTGTCTGAATCCAAACGACGTGGTGGTCTCCTATTTCTCACCGGGTGTGAACCCTGTACCTGTGGAGGAACCTCTGGTTCAACCATGTCAAGTGGCTGATTTTCACTATTATCTCCACACTCCTCGTCTGAATCTGAATCTTGTTGGTCATATAAATTGTTTGAAACGTTCTTGAAATATGAAATGTTCCTTGTTATTCGATGACCCTCTTTACTTTCCACTGTAATCTGTGGAAACTTTATCTCCACGACTTTGTATGGCTTCGGTTTATATTTTGTGACCAGCGTCCCTTTACCACCTTGTTTAACTAAAACTGCATCACCGATGTAAATGTCTCTGTTTCGCGGAGCGTCTTTTTTCGGTGTATGCTTTCATCTTAGCTTTGTTCCTTGTGTTAGTGTCACTAATATTCTTATCGTCCACCGGTTTAGAAACAGTGGGGAGTTTTGTTCCAACTATGTAGTTGAATATCAGTGAATATGGTGTAACTCCAGTTGTTGAGTGTTGTGTTGCCAGATAGTTTCTCAAATATTGATGTAGAACTTGCTGAAATGGTTTGCCTTCCACACTTGCAATACTTTTTTAATGTTAAACATAAACTTTACTGCGGTACCGTTGGCTTGTGGCCAAACTGGTGTTATCCTATGGTGCTTAAATCCCAGGTACTCAGAGAACTCCTTAAATTTCTCTGAATTGAAGGGGCTCCCATTGTATGTTTTCAAAGTTTTTGGAATTCCCATTATGGTGAACAGCTTATCAAGCACCGGAATTACAGCTGCAGATGATACTGATGTAACTGGCTCCACAAGCACATATCTCGAATACTCATCCACGACAGCCAGTAAGTACCCTCCAGCTGTTAGCGGTCCACAGAAATCCGCCGGTACACTCTCCCATACATTTTCCGGAAGTTCATTCATACGAATTGGTTCCGATTTAGTTTTTACGTCTACAGATTGACATGCTAGGCAGTTTTTAATGACCGATTCCATTTTTCTGTCGATAGCGGGAAACCAAACTTTCTCTCGAAGACATTGTTTGGTTTTAACAATTCTAAGATGTCCTTCGTGGGAAATCGCGATAACTTTTGGATGTAATTTTTCTGGAATCAAGAGTCGTGTTCCACGAAGTAGTACATACTCTTCAACAATAGCGATCTCGCCCACAACACTTCTGATCCTGTGCAAATCAGATATATTTACATTCTCAGGATTGTATGTAGCACTGTTAACCTCAAACTATAACTTACCATGAATAAGTCTTATCACCTCCTGAATCGTTGGGTCCTCCTTCGATGCAATTTGTATTTCGGCAAAAGTCATTGCTTTAGGTACAGCTTCCATTGTGAGATATGAAATATATTCCTCGGCACATTCCGTCCAAGGCGATGCGATTGGCGGAGTAATAAGATATGATTTCGGAGGAATATCTAGAGACAAAGTCAGCCGGATTAGATTTTCCCGGTCGATACACCACCGTGAAATCGTACTCTTGAACTTTCAAGCACCAACGCTCCACCCAAGGTGACATACATAATCTCGTACTATTGAATATAGTTCTTAGGGGCTGATGATCGGTAACCACTGTGCAATGCTTGCCGAGAATGTAAAGTCGAAAATGTTGAAGACCCCATGTAATCGCTAAAGCTTCAATTTCTAGTTGACTGTATCGCTTTTCAGTCAGCGTCAGAATTTTACTCGCATATGCAATTGGTTTCATCAGTCCAGATTTCTGTTTCTGGATCAAGATCGAGCCAAGTCCATTCAGTGATCCATCCACTATAAGCTCCGTTTCGGCATCAGCATTGAAGTATGCTAAACAATTATCATCTGTTAATCACTTTTGAATTGCCACGAATGCTTGATTTTGTTGCGATTCCTAAACAAATTTGGTATTTTTATGTGTTAACGTTCTGAGCGGCTCACTAAGTCTAGCAAAGTTTGGTGTATACAGTGAAGCAAATGTTACCATTCCAAGATAAGAACGTAATTCAGCAACTGATTGCAGCTCTCGAATATTTGAGATTTAATTTATTTTGTTCTGGATCCATTCTTATTCCCTCCTCTGAGAAAATCATTCCAAAGAATTTTACCTCCGACTTCTTGAAATCACATTTGTCCTGATTTAATGTTTGATTATTATCATCGAGACGCTGAAGTACTTGCTTCAATACCTCATCATGTTCGCAATCCGTTTTCGCATGAATTAAAATATCACCAGCTTTGTTTATTACGTTCGGAATGCCAGAAGGTGTGTCCCTGATAAGCTGATTGAATTTCTCTAGACCCGAGCTGTTCCCGAAATGTAATCGTTTATATCGGTGTAACCCTGTGTGTGTGGCAAAAATCGTAATGTAACGGCTATTTGGGTGAAGAAGGAGTTGATTAAAACCACGGTTCAGATCTGCCTTCGAAAACACTGTTGATCCATTCACTTGTGATAATATATTATCGATAGTTGGATATATATGTCGTTTTCGGATTATGGCCTTGTTAGCGCATCTCATGTCCACACACAGTCTGCTTTTATCTGGATCATTTGGTTTGGGAGCCACTACGATTGGTGACACACACGGTGCTGCACAATCTGTAACGCGTTCGATGATGTCTGATTTTTCAAGTATTTCTAACTCACGCTCAACCTTCTTCCTCGTATGAAAAGGTATGCGACGTGGTGGTTGTGCAACTGGTGAAATGTTCGGATCGATGTGCAATTTGACCTCATAATCTTTCAGTTTTCCAATTCCAGAAAACAGATGTTTGTATTGGTGAAGAATACTTTTGCATGAATCGTTGTTGGTCACATGATACACAACATGGAGAAGACACAAATTTTGACATGTTCTGAAACCTAGCAATGACTCGTTTTTCACATCAAGCACGTAGGATGTTGAAACACATGGTGCCTCTTGCACAGATACAAGTGTAGTGAATTTTCCTTTAATAGGCAATGGTTCGTTGGAATTGTACACAAAGATTTTATGATCTGACGACTGAACATGTTCAAGTTTTGGAGTTTCTTTTAAAGATTCAAAAGTTTCTGATGACATAATGTTAACTGATGCGCCAGAATCCAACAACACGTTGATAGATGTCTCAGCCAATGTTATGGTTGTATGCGGCTACTATCACCTTCGGAGCCTTCCCTCGGATTCAAATTAGCGGAAAACACATATTCATCAGAGTAGGAATCTTCGTAGCCACCTACTGCAGCTGCATATATATAATGTTATGTTGATTGTTTTCGACGTTCTTGACCTTTATCCGCCTCTGCAATATTTTTTCTGTTACATACGCGTTCAAAATGGTTTTCCCATCCGCAAAATCCACATGTCTTCCTTTTTGCAGGACAGGGTCAATTTCTATGTGGGTACGATCCACCACAAAAATAGCATGACAACCGAGGTTTGTTGATATTTGAGTTTTGACGTGTATGCGTTTTGACTTTATTGAAATGACGTGGCTTGTGCTGATAATTTATTTTATGAACATGGTCAGTGTCCATTTTCTCCACGTTACAATGCACTTGATGTGAACTTATCTACGATGTACGTGTCTTTTCAATGTCCGAAGCCTGTACCTCCGAAACCTCCATTGTACGAGCAAGAATAAGAATTTGTTGTAATGTTAAGTCTTGTCGCAATGCCTGCCGACGTATTTTCGATTACTCGGTAGCAAAGATTATTTGAGACTTGATTTCTTCATCAACATTGGGAAATTCACATGTCTTGGCCATTTGTTGTAGTCGCATGTTGAATGCATCCATTGACTCCCCAGACTTCTGTCGACACTGGCGGAATTTATATCGTTCATATGTCAAATATTTCTTCGGATTGAAGTACGTATTGAGTTTTTGAATACACGACTCATATACATTTTGCTGCATATTTCCTTGTGCATGCTGTTGACCAACCCCTGTGGCGGCTGCGGGGACCGGTTTATCTTTGATAGTTTCAAATATGTCATACACAGCAGAGCCTGAATAATGGAGCAACATCGCCTTCTTTCTAGCATTATTGTCTATATTGCATGCTACCATAAAAATGTCGAACCGATCGATATATTTGGGCCATCGTGTTGCTATGGAAGACTTTTCCAGTACATCGAAATTAGGGAACATAGATAATTCTGCCATGACGTTTTTAATGTCTATTGCTCGTATTATGCATTAATTGAATCTATGCATGGACTCGTTGGTAATCCTCGTCGCCAAGTGATGTGTTTATGGCCTTGTATAACCCTCAGGACTGATTCGATTGATTGTATAAAGTACGTATAAAATACAGCGTGATTATTCTCAGCTCTAATACAAGATACATAACTATATCTCCAAACAAGATACATAACTCTATATCTATAAACATGACAAGTCAAACCTTTTCTCAGACTAAATATGTTCCATCCGGTTTGACACCAAACGATCAAAACAAGCATACAATACGTTCTTTTGTGTATAAATGAACAATGACACAACAAACTATCTTTGTCCCTAATTTGTCCGAGAATTAATGAGATAAAAAAAAAAGTTGTCGTTTCGCGAGAGTTTTTTCAGCAAGTTTTCGATAACGGTGTTTTAAAATTTCTCGGCTGGATCATCTATGACAAAGATAGTTTGTTGTGTCATTGTTCATTTATACGCAAAAGAACGTATTGTATGCTTGTTTTGATCGTTTGGTGTCAAACTGGATGGAACATCTTTAGTCTGTTCCTAGAGAAACACATGTATCATCACCACTGTTAGCATCCGTAAACTTTGAAAACAGAGCGATGACCATTACCAGGACATGCGTGTCAACAATCCGAACACGGGTGCTCGTCAGCCCACAAGAAAGCGCATGGATAATGTGCGGCACAGTTCTATTATCAGCTTCCTCCTGACAACAGTTTCTCAAGATTTACTAGGAAGAATTTGCTGTTGTAATGATTGATTGGGGTTTATTGTCGCTTTAGCAACTAAGGCCATATCACGACATTGCCAGTTTTAGTGGTGGAGGAAATCCGCTATTTTAAGAGTTGACGAACATTCTGTCATGTTTAACACTTTATCATGTTCTGACCTGACGCATTACTTGTCAGGAATACAAAACGTTCAAGTTTATTGTCAGAATGATGTAGGAAGTCGTTCCATTTTTTTGGAATCTTAGTTTGGCCACCAACTTTTCGTCCAAGACCTATACCACAATTCTCATTAGTGCTGCCTTTTGAGCTGCCTTCAAAATACTTATCCCACACAACACACATGACATTAACACTTCTTAGTTTGTAGAGTGAAAACTTCATTGGTGACTGTGTAATCATTAAAAGTACATGTAGATCCTATCGCAGGCACACTTATATGCATAAGAACGCCTCCATCAAATATCTTGCACGTACTTCCAATATTTTATTTCTTGTAATATTTGATTTCTTGTAATTGTGTGTTCGAACAACATTTGGGCAGTTCAAAAAACCCGAAATCGCTTCTCCGCTATTCCAAACGATCAGGTGCAGGAACAGGAGAACATCAAATTGAAAGGAAATGGAGGGTTGATATGTTTAACAGAGAGCTCATTTACAATAACGAGATGGCTAGAACTCCCCGAACCAGACGTGTTTTTCTCCCATGAGAGTCAGCTATTTCCCCCGTCTTATCAACGGGAGGTAAATTTAAGGGGACACAATCTGATTTGCTGGGATGTATCCGGGAAGCAATTGAAGATATATCGAACCCACATAAAAATGTCCAGTGCAAGATATTTGATGGAGGCGTTCTTGTGGATATGATTGTACCTGCGATATAGTATCTACTTTGAATGATTACGCCCAGTCACTAATGAAGTTTCTACTCTGCAGCTGTGTGCTCAGAACTGATTAAGTGTTGTTGCAAATCACAAACTTGTAACAGATGCAAATGTGCAAACGCTGATTTAACATACACAGAGTTATGTAGATGTAATTGTGTGCTTAAAATATTTGTTCAACGTATAAACACAGGCAGCGGTGATTATAACATGACAATCTATGAGTTGCTATCTATCGGCTGGTATTACCAGTCTGTGAACATTATAGTTATATAACATAACAAACATTAATCTAAGAACACAGTATAAACAAAGATAGGCCATCTTTATGTGTATTATTGATTGACAATTTAAAGTTGTGACCTGAAATGCATATCTATATACACACCCTCTTGAATGCTAGATTACACAAGTCAATGATATTGGGTCAAATATATCCATTAATGGTATTATAGATTCTTCTATTTTTAGCTCAACTTACTTTTGTAAGTTTGAGCTATTGCCATGGCTTGGCGTCCGTCGTCCGTGTGTGCGTGTGTGCGTGTGTCCGTCAACAATTTCCTTTGGCGCGGGCTACAGGTCGTACCTTTGGTCTGATCTTTATGAAATTTGTCATGAATGTTGACATTGACATGTAGATGGGAACGAGTCATTTTGGGGTCATTCGGCCAAAAAACATGGCCGCTGGTGGCCATTTTGGATTTCAAAATTCAATCCATTGGCGCGGGCTACAGGTCGTACTGTTCGTCTGATCATTATGAAATTTGTCATGGATGTTAATATTGACATGTAGATGGGAAAGAGTCATTTTGGGGTCGTTCAGCCAAAAAACATGGCCGCTGGCAGCCATCTTGGATTTTACTCTTTGCATGACTAAATTCTTTGGCGCGGGCTACAGGTTGTAGCTTTGGTCAGAACTTCATGAAATTTGTCATGGATGTTAACAATGACATGTAGATGGGAAACGAGTGATTTTGGGGTTGTTCGGCCAAAAAACATGGCCGCCAGCAGCCATCTTGGATTTTACTCTTTCAATGACTAAATCCTTTGGCGCGGGTTACAGGTCGTACCTTTGGTCTGACCTTTATGAAATTTGTCATGAATATTGATATTGACATGTATATGGGAACGAGTCATTTTGGGTCATACGGCCAAAAAACATGGCCGCTGGCAGCCATCTTGGATTTCAAAATTCAATCCATTGGCACGGGCTACAGGTCGTACTGTTTGTCTGATCATCATGATATTTATCATGGATGTTAATATTAACATGTAGATGGGAACGAGTCATTTTGGGGTCGTTTGGCTAAAAAACATGTCCGCCAGCAGCCATATTGGATTTTACTCTTTGCATGAATAAATCCTTTGGTGTGGGCTACAGGTCGTAGCTTTGGTCGGAACTTCAAGAAATTTGTCATGTATGTTATCAATGACATGTAGATGGGAAACGAGTCATTTTGGGGTCGTTCAGCCGAAAAACATGGTCGCCAGCAGCCATCTTGGATTTTACTCTTTGCATGACTAAATCCATTGGCACAGGCTACAGGTCATATCTTTGATCAGATCATTATGAGATTTGTAAAGGCTGTAGATGGGAACAAGTCATTTTGGGGTAATTCGGAAAAAATCATGGCTGCCGTTGGCCATTTTAGAATTTACTCTTTGCATCAATAAATCCTTTGGCACACCATAATCACCACATCCCTGATCCGATCATTATGAAACCTGTTATAAATGTTGATATTGACATGTACATCTAGTCTTACTTAGACATTTCAATTAGCACTTTTCCTATTCCTCCATTTACTGTCGACCATTAAATTATTCCCCTACCTAAGTTGAGCTACAGTGTCATTGACACTTTCATTATTTTATTTCACTAAAACATTACATGTATATACCCTTATATGTGTTGTATATATATTCGATGTTCATTTTCGAAACTTTTAAGACCGCATATTGTATATTATTGCGTATTGCCAATCTATTGGTTGAACATATTTGAAATAATCAAATAAATTGTTATTAGGCATACTATTGTTAATTTCAACAGTATACTGACAATGAGATTGTCACATTATAATATATGACGAATTGCGATCGACAAACTCACTTTATAAGATTTAACCAAAGATTTATTGAATCCTTACAACAAGTCGCATTTTCGTGATTTTTGGGGCGAGGGGTAACATAAACCAACTTTTCTGAAATGTTGTTACATATTAAACACATATAATGTATTCATCGTTTTCAGTATATATATCCTCAACATATAAGACCGAACATTGTGAACTATCGCAAATATCCTATGAGTAAATGACCATTTATTGGACCAAAATATTTGAAATGAAGAGGATTTTCTTACAAAATTGCATATGTTTTGTCGAAAAAGATGTTATATTTCAACTTTGGTCATTGTGTATGTAATTGCCATTACAGTATTTAAAAATGTGATCAAATAGTGTCCTTTATAGATTCTCATCCATGTTCTATCGGATGCTTATCACAAAAACAATATTTCATGATTTTTTTAAGTGAGGGGTAACATAATCCAAAATTTCTAAAAAATATGGTTAAGAATGTGGCCTAGATATTGTATGTTTTGATTAGAGTATGATGTCCAAAAATGCTAAGACCTTAACCTTTGATCTATACTGAAACATATTTGAGAAATTGTCTGTTTATTATTCCGAAATAATTGAAACGAGAATGATTATATGACAAAATTGCATGTTTTTGGTACAAAAAGTGATAAATTTCTAATTCGGTCAGCCTGGGTTGCTACTATCTTCAAAATATGACAATGTCAGGTTGAATGACGCCTTTATTATGCATGCGCCTCAAATTTTATGCCAGTTGGAACGTCAGGGTGAATTAATGATTGAATGTGACCGCCATCTTGGATTTATACTGGAAACAAGGTTAATATTGATCAGAAACCTGTTTCTAGTTCACTTTCTGAAAGAGCACACATAACTTGACAAAATATAAAAAAAATGGCACTTTTGGCCAGTCCGTTCCAAAAAAAAAACGCTAAGTCACTGCACTAATGTGCATGCTAGCATATGTACGGAAGCACATCACGGGTCACGGAAACCTCGTTTTACCCAATATGACATCCCTGACCATAGCTTAAGAGCCCGTGCGACCTTTCCAAAGCACTCTGGGTGCTGACATTTGACAGCATCGTCGGGATATACCCACTCTACAATAATCACGAGCCACGCAGTTCGAACTCCTATATTCTGGGCTCTTAAGATGGGGTCAGGGGTGTCATATTGGGTTAAACTAGGTTTCCGTGACCCGTGATGATCCAGAATATATTAGTTCGAACTGCGTGGCTCATGATTATTGTAGAGTTGTTAAATGCCGACGACGACGGTGTAAAATGTCAGCACCCAGAGTGCTTTGAAAAGTGCGCACGGGCTCTTAAGCTATGGTCAGGGGATGTCATATTGGGTAAAACGAGGTTTCCGTGACCCGTGATGTGCTTCCGTACATATGCTAGCATGCACATTAATGATGGTCGTGGACATACAGTCTTTTAACATTGTAGGCCTATATTAGGGCGTTTAAACGCCGTATTAGGGCGTTATAACGCCGTAATTATTATTTTATTTGTGGCTACTGTGGCCGTACATTACTATTTATCAACCGACAATTTTCTTCGGTTGACCATTCCTCCGACTTCACAGGAATACCCTTATGTTAATTGCGTAACAGTCTGTAACAGTTGTCAAGTTCTTTTGGCACCACTACAACGTGTAAGTTTCATATTTTAGCGTTCCTGAAATTAACACGTCTACCTGCGTCTTTACGCTCATTTAGAACGACACCGAACATTTCGCCGCATGGCTACTCTGTACTTCGAAATTGCTTTACTCCTCCTTCGGTGAACCGATTCTCACCATGCGACCAGCAAACTAACCGGACAAGAGCTCCGCAAATGATGGGTGTATCAATTGATCCAACATGTGAACGTTTTATTTTCTTAAAAGCGAGGATTCCAACATAAAATTAACTCTTCGAGCTGGATTAATGAATATACGCGCGTACTTAGCATGTCATTACGAAAGTTCGTGTGTACTCCTTTGGCAGATAACAAAACAGTTGTCACCCTTGTTTTCGTGAGACACGGGGATTTGTCGCAGCTCTCGACCTGGAATGTCTCGAGCGGGCGACAAATCCCCGTGTCTCACTCAATCGCGGGCGACAACTGTATATTATTTTATACCCACGCAACTATTTCAAATTTGTTATTTAAAGAGATAATCCATCTTTAATTCACCTAAATGTTTGAAACGAGTAACTAGGGTACTAACAACGCAATTTCTAGATTTTAGGTAACACCAGACTATATGCACTTAAAGGGGAGCTGTGGCACGGTGTTTTACTAGTACCAAATTGGTATTTATGACATCTACCCCAAAACCGCTGTACTGAGAGTGCTCACATTTGGTGTGAATGTTTCTTATTAACGCATCTCGGGTGTATACTGTGGTACAGATTTTAGAAAGCTGTGGTTCGCTGGGCGTTTTATAAATAGATAATGGGGGTTTCATGTTGTGACAATTCGCAGTAGGTCATCATCATCATAATACGGAACAAGTCTTGCGACTTTTCGTCTCAATAACACCATTTGCAATGCTTGTTTACAAATATATGTATCGTCATTCGATATTCACTTGTGAGTCACTTGAACATATTACTTGTCGTCGAACTCGTATTTTATATACTAGAAGAATGAGTCTATGTATATTTTGAATTGATCGAGTGTTGGAGCCTCAACAGCGAAGCCTGGCAGAGAGTTCCAGCTATTTGCCACCCTCTGTGTGAAGAAATATTTCATATGGCCTTGTTAACAATGGGCATCTATAGCTTTTTATTATGTCCTCTTGTTCTTCCTGATGAATGTCTTTCTAATATGTCGCAGGCATTGATATTGTAATGACCATTCAACAGTTTATATACCTCGATTAGATCTCCTCTAAATATTCTATATTTTAAAGACATCAGATTGAGTCTTATCATTCGGTCTCGCACCGTCTCGGTAGCATAGAGTTTTGATTTGATGAACTAGTTTCGTTGCTTCTCTTTGTATTTCTCTAACACAATGCTTTGATATTTGTGATGTGGGCTCCATGCAGAGTTACAGTATTCGATGATAGGTCTGACCATGCTTTTGTGGAGCGATTAGAAAGTGTCGATGTCCAAGTTCGTGAAAGTTCTGTTGACTATATATGCCGATGATTTGAGAAGCTTTATTGTTTTAGGATATTGTAGGAAGGCTAATCTGGCCGTGTCAAATTGAGCTATAGCGATGGGATTTCTCGCAGAACAACACATTTCGGGTTTTCGTGGGGTGCGTATTCGCTGGATGTCTTATAGTTGCAGTATGTAACTATTATGACTGCGTTAATTGCTTTCGATGTTTAGGTATGGGCAATTGCTGTGCCTTGCACTCTTGGCGGGAACACAATGCCTCCGCATTTAGAAGCTTTCTGGTGTGATGAATGAGAAACCTGCAGTATTAAGCCGTAGTTTTTTGTAATAATTTGAAGGATTAGTTGTTTTAACGGAATTCATGTAACCAATATATTTTATATTATAATTTATATTTATGGCTAATAATATGATCTTGAGGGCGTTACCATTTCTGATATATGGTTTTCTTGTATGGCAATTGTTCACATTTGTTTGTTAGCCGCTAGTCCGCCAATTAGTGGCCGGGTAACTCTTATAATAGATTATGTTTTGTTAAGCGATTTAAATTTGAATTGACCTTCTTATTCCTACGGTTCCAAAGATCTGCGATCTGTGGGAGCATTGAAAAAATAAATAATTCTTATATCCATCGATCATGAGTGCAGGTGGATTGTCCCTTAAAAACCCATGGGACATGAAATGGCGTTATTCTCACTTCTTTCGACCTTCTCTTTCTTCTATTCATGTAACAACCATGAAACACCCAATCATATCCCACCGTTCACCAGTTTTTGTCAACCATCGCAAGTCTGATCCATTGCTGCCAATCTCCGAGCAACTTTTTGAAATTTACTGTATGGGATAATGGTGAAAGCGCTACGACTCAAGGGGAGAATGCGATTCGACCGGATTACGTCCGAAGCATTCATTATTCTTCTCTTTCTTCGGTCAAATGGAATGTCTGCTGACAAACTCTTGTGTATAATTCTGATGATATTGTGTCTTTTTCTCACATCTAACGAGCTTATTTCTGAAGAACATCGTTGATCTTGTCTGCCTAGACACAGACCATATAAATAACAATAAGTATATATACCAACATACAGGTTATCCAATTTTACTGAAGGCCAAACTTGTAACGTTCGTACTAGGCCTATCTGTTATATTGTTGCTGCTCTTGCTGTTATTACGTGGAGACATTGAACAAAACTCAGGCCCTGTTCGTAACGTCCCGACCCCAAAACGCTGCTCGATATTACAGTTAAACACACAGAGTATAAGGAATAAAATAACCATACTCAATACTGAAACAATAAATTTCGACATTTGTTTGTTTACTGAAACATATGGCTGGATGACTCAATTGGGAATGATGAGATCCTCCTCCAAGGTTTCCATGAACAATTCAGAAACGATACAATCAGGCGGTGGTGTTTGTATCTATATACGCGATTGTATTCCCTATAAAACTCGCCCTGGTCTGATTGTACCTGGTCTTGAATCACTGTGGGTTGAAATAAAGGTTCAAAACAGGAATTTGATACTCGGATGTTTCTATAGGCCCCCAAATGAACCAGTTTCTTTATGGGACTGCATTGAGTTGAACATTAAAAATGCGATTAATGACTTAAGCTATACTATAATAGGAGGTGACTTTAACGAACACTATACAGATGGAAGCAATGGTAAAATTAATGGTATATGTTCACGATGTGGTCTCTCCCAACTTGTGACCTCGCCAACTCACTTCACCGAAACGTTGTCATCTATCATTGACCTTTTCCTAACATATTATAACGAGTATGTAGGTAAACCTGACGTTATTGGCTCATTTTTTATGACCGAATCCGATACCATTCCCCAGTTACTCTTGATATCGATTTACCAATATCAAATCAATCAATGATCAAAAGACAAGTCTGGTACTACGATCGAGCTGACTATGCAGCCATGAGCATAATTTTCATAAATTGGGACTCTAGAAATATATGTTCGGATCGACACGTTTCTACGATTTCAAACATATTGACACAATTAATAACAGATGCCTGCATCAGATATATTCCAACAAAAACTGTTTGTATACAGAAGAACGCTCCACCTTGGCTCTCATGTGGCATAAAGAAACTAATGCGAAAACGCAATAGGCTACACAAGAAAGCGAAACATACTAATTAGTCGACTGCTTGGTCGAACTTTCGTATGATTCGTGACCAATGTATACACGCAGTGAGGAAAGCAAAGAGTGATTACGACAAGAACACTTTAAATGACATACATACCGACACCTCGACCTGGTGGAAGAATCTACAAAAAATAATTGTCCAAAATAGTAAAAAATCCATACACCCCCCCCCCACTCTCATGTGACAACTGTTATTTAGTATCCCCTACGACAAAGCTAATGCACTGAACGATTATTTTTGCGAAATATCGCAAATTGATGACAATTATTATAACATTGACATGCCACCTACTCCTAGAAACTCCGATACTGATCAGGGGGGGGGTGCACATATAGGGCCAAAAAAAAAAATTCCGACCCCGATGGACCCACCACCCCATTTGTGCAAACAAATATTTTTATGCTCCAAAATTTTGGGGACCCACCACCCTTTCTCATGTTTTTATCAAAATTTCAGAGTGTTTTTAACCGTTCTTCAATAACTGTGTTAACTGCCTTACTAATTGGTAAACACAGATCAGAAAAACGAAAAATAAACTGTATTTCCATGTGTACTCAGTTAGGTATACACATATGTATATGGTTATTATACTGCCCGATATTAGTCGGCGCGTTTATAGTTGACGTCTCGAGCCGTCCGTCCGTACACACATTTTGCATTATAACTCAAGAGTCGGTTGTCATATTTTGATGCCCTATGGCATGGCGACGGACCAGAAATGGGGGGACGAATATGCATAATATATCACGGGTTGTGACCATCAATGCCTACCAGAGTTATGGGCCCTGTTCGATTTTATGAAATTCAGTCCGTACAAAGTTTTTGCAATATAAGTAAAGTGTCGGTTGTCGAATTTTGATGTGGTTTGGTATGGTGATAGACCAGAATAAAGAATTGAATGTCATTTCTCAATGCATCTGCATACATCACATTATTTCAGTTCATCTATTTGTAAGTGATAACAGTATACAATTAGCATTTTAGTTTATTCTTGTTGAGCAGTAAGCTCCAAGATAAAGTTCGGAAATTCAATGAGAATAGCGTCACATTCAGTTGGGATTGTCTGAGCAGTAAACAGTAACGGTCATTCATCATAACCAATTCAGTTTTATTTGGATAATTGTTGCAAATTAACATTACTTGCAATCTTTCAATATGAGAAATAACCAGAAGGAATGAATTTAGACATTAGAAATTTATGAGATAGCCTTTTCAATTCATGTTATGCAACAATCAGGTTAATGATATCTAGTCATCATTGAGTATTCACCATGTAGTATCAAATTTGTGATACAGTTTTTTTGTTTTATTACTTTTATTCAGGTATACAACTGGGTAATATATTAATTTTGTTACGAAATATTTCTTCCGTTGATCATAAGTTTCCTGAACGCTATTACGGTGGTCCACTGTGAAGTGATCCGGGATCCTGTGAAATCCAGAATGTTGCTAAATCTGAGGCTAAAGAGTCACTTTAGCTGCCTATATTTCCGTATACCAACAAGCATGACATTACATGGTCAGTACTTGTAAATTGTTTGAAAAAACCCCATTTTGTAAAAAAATTACAAGCACGATTTTTTCGGCCTCTGGACCACCCACCTACCCACCCCGGCCCTATATACGGATTTATTTTCGCAGACCCCCCCCCCCCTGTACTGATCCCGAATTAAATGACTTGGACATTACATCGTAGATATTTTTAACGTCCTAAGAGCCCTAAAAGTATCTAAATCATGTGGACCCGACACGATTAGTCCCCGTATACTGAAAAACTGTGCTTCAGCTCTTAGTAAACCCCTTGCGCACGTCTTTAACATATTCACCCAAAAAAGGTATTACCCATGCGAATGGAAAAAAGTCAACATTACTCCCGTTTTTAAAACCGGTGATCCTAGTATCATATCGAACTATCGTCCTATATCTCACTATTAAGTTGTTTATCCAAAACGTACGAGAAGTGTATTTATAAATATATGTTAGCACACATTAATGAACATAACCTAATCGCTGTCTGTCAGTCTGGCTTTACAACAGGTGATTCCGCAGTATACCAGATTACTGATGTGAATGATTATATCATTATATCCCTAGATGATGGTAAGGAGGTGTGCTGTATTTTTTTGTGACATTAGTAAAACCTTTGACAAGGTCTGGCATAAGGGTTTCCTATTTTAAATTAGGCAAATGGGAATAGGAGGTAACTTACTTAAACTTTTAGAATCATACCTAGAATGTCGACAACAGAGAGTATTTATAGATAATGTTAGTTCAGATTGGAAATGCATATCTGCGGGCGTGCCCCAGGGTTATATCATCGGGTCGCTATTATTTCTTATCTATATAAATGACAAAACCGACAAAATAGTGAGTAACATCCGTCTTTTTGTAGATAACACATCGATATACTTATGGGTTGAAAACCTAACTCTCGCTGCTGAAATAATCAACAAAGATATTAGTACTATTTTTGAATGGTCACAAAAGTGGCTAGTAAAGTTTAACCCCCTAAAGACCGAAGCTATAGTATTATCCACGAAAGCAACAAACATAGACCATCCGCCCCTCTTCTTGAATGGATCTGAAATAACTGAAGTAAGTAGTCACAAACATCTTGGAGTCACATTCGATAGTTCTGGGTCATGGGAAAGTCACGTCTGTAGTATAATTGATAAGGCATGGAAGAGAGTAAACTTTGTAAAAAGACATAAATTTAGTTTAAGCAGAAAATCTCTTGAAACAATATATTTTTCATTTATTCTCCCTATCCTAGAGTATGCATAACCTGCATGGGATAATATCCCCAAGTGTACTAGTGATAGAATTGAGGATACCAGTATGAAATGGCAAGAATAGTCACTGGGGCAACCATACGTGCTAGCGATAGGAAATTATTACTTGAAACAGGTTGGGAACCGCTTGCACAACGCAGGCATAAGCAGTTAATAATTCAGTTTTACAATATGACAAAACACAGAGCTCCATCCTACTTATTAGTATGATTCCACCTGATTCTTCCTCAATTGGTTACAATTTTAGACATCCCAGCATCCACCCTCCTGATAGTAATAATAATCACTATATGTATACATTCCTACCATCTGCCACTCGTGATTGGAACAGCTTATCGGACTCAGTAAGGTGTTCAGAAACGTTAGCAGCATTTAAACGAAACATTAAAACTGGTCGTTCAAAGATTGCTAAATTGTATTACCATAGTTATTCTCGTAAAGCTCAAGTTTATCATACTAGAATCAGATTGGGATGCAGTAACCTGAACAAAGACCTTGTCACAAATCACTTTAAAGAGTTCCCGATGTGTCCTTGTGGTGGCTTTGAAATTGAATCTGCATATCATTTTCTCTTGATACGTCCATTATATACTCAAGCAAGAACTGAAATGTTAGATGATCTGCCATCAATTAGAATATCACCCGATATACTACTGTATGGGTCGCCAGAACTTGCTGATGATTTGAACATTAAAATTTTCGATGTGGTACAGAAGTTTGTTATCTGTACTGGGCGTTTCTAACTAACGGGTAAGGTGGTTTAAGCCGAAACACGCGTATTAGTAATAAACTTATGTAAATGTCTTAAATAATAGTTACTGCACGTGTTTTAGCCCTACCACCTCGCCCTCTATAATTGAATAATTAGTTATGGTACATACACACTTCGTCACTTATTAAATACATTAACAAAACAGCTCATTAATAGAATGTAAATAATTCTGATAACCCGCCGTTTTCAAATTCCCTCCAATTGGGTCGTAGCGTGATCAAATTTGTTTTGAATTTAGATTCTTCTTTTGCTTGTGACTGAAATACCGGTATTGTTTTGTGTATAGTTAACTCAGCCATTAGGCCTGGAATGGTGAGATCGGCGTAGCTGGCATTTTCTGTAATAATAATGTTATATTTCTTCAGTGAGCAAAGTGCCTTGGTATTCAAGTCAGTTCGAATGACTGATATATGTGCATACTATCTTTATGGTGACACACCAATAATTACACTTGTTGTCAATACATGTCCACATCAACGCGCGCCTATATATGACCCACGACGCAAAGATAATATTGATGTAGTCGCAGGTTGCTATGTTATTCTGATTTCACAACAAATACATGTCATTACTGGAAAGAATACTTTGAAGTGAAATCTTCAAATGTTCCTTGATGCCCGAAGCAGCGACTTCAACTATATTCCAAACTGATCCCAGAGTTGACATCAGTTTAGCCGCGATTTCAAATCGTGTGAACCATTTTGCCACAATATGTGTGCCCATCCCCCTTTAGCTTCACATGGTGGTATACCAACGAGGAATGTGTGGTTAGCACATGCATATGATATATATTATATCCCCTGTTCACAGGCATTTTTTCCAGGCAGATTTTTCTCAAATCAGTGAAAATGGACAAAGATACAACACCAGTTGTTTCATCGTGGTTTCACACGCATCCTTGCGTTATATGATTTTTAGCAGATATCAATAAGCCTTATTACTGGTTCGCGATTTTCAAGATGGCCGATGGTTCCATAAGGTCCGATTCCTAGCTTTTTATCCAACCCACCGGTAAAAGCCGGTAAAAGGTCAAAGTTGAGAAGGAGCATCCATTTGTAAACATTCGACAGCTGAGTGCGAGAATTTTTTATCAACATTTTATGGCTTAATTTCATTTATTCTGAGTGCAACTACGTGTTTAAGAATTGTTTTGTGTGGCCATGTCATCTATAGAGTTAGGATCTGGTGACGATGCATACATTCAGACGCCCTTTTTTGTCAACGAACTTCCCATAAGTTACTGATAAATAGCGAGTTATTGCGTTAAAAAAATAACTCAAAAACATACGTAATACATCCAATCCATCCACTGTGCGAAACCTACCTGTTGTATGTATCCAGGGTGAGTGTTTAACAAGAAAACTAAGATGCATGCATCAGATTACACATGAACTATTTAGCATAAAATAATTGAGCTCGGTCACATCTGTCCTGCAATTTCGGTTGACGTTTGACACATGGATTCATCAGCGACGTTGCGACTGAGATCGATGCACCGATTACACCATGGGTTATAATCGGTTTAACGAAGAGGTAGATTAAATACGGACGTGTGCTCGATATATGTGTGGACCGATGATAGCAAAAAAAACAACCAGAGATGACTCTGGGTGGTGGGCTATTTTATCTATAACTTTTAAAGAAAATTCAGCAGTTGCAATATGACAACAGCAAAGAAGGATGTACATTTATTCTATAACTTTTAAACAAAATTCAGCAGTTGCAATATGGCAGCAACAAAGAAGGATGTACAATTGGCAAATGGCGGGAGCGGTGTGACGTGTAACTACGATTGAAACTAGATATACAGTTTGGAGATTATTGAATGAGGAATGTGATATTAAGGGATACTGCACCTTTTTTCTTTTGGTGTGCAGATTGAATATCAATCAAAGGCCAGATTTATTAGAAATGGATGTTTTAAATCTATTATTTTTTGCAATCGAGTATTACTGGTCTAGTAAAGAGTCGACGAGATGGATAACTCTAAAATGAATCGGCTTTCTGATTATAACAAGTCCAAATTTGGTCCAACATGTTGATAAATATCACAATTTCGGGCAATTTTATACCAAATTTGACAGCGGTTAGCATTATTTTCGGCAATTAATCGATTCCGATAACTGCATGAAGGGGATTCTAAAAATGTTGTTGTTGGAATCGGTACCTTTAAATAAAACATTGAGTGGAATTCAGGACCTATGTGGATATATACGAACAGGAACTTGGGCCGAGTTGCATTTCGTTAAAATATCGGAAGAAAGTGGAATGTTGATTTTCAAATGTGTCAACAATGAATAAAAAAGGCTTGCCCAGTCAGAGGGCCATGGCCACAAGTGTATATGATATTGTTGTTAAGAGATAACTTGTAGTGGACAATAGTGGACATGCATGCTTTCCCAGTCACTAATAAAATCAGAGGGGTACCATGGTCATTTATTGTTATCTGCCTGCCATCTGGTCTGGTTGTTAAATATCAAGGAACCCATCTTGAGTATGAAATAGATTTTATAGATTAAGAATTATTAGTGTCCCAACAGACAGTCGACTATTAGAGGCCAAATTCATATTTACTATTTAATTACGCTTCGGTGTAATACACACTACGCTTAAGCATAATAGCCTCATTCATAACTCTATTACGCTAAAGCGTAATGGTGGTAATGTTTTCATAACCTTACTACCTTACATATAATGGTATCATCTAAGGTATAGATATATATTAAAAGTTACTAGCATCAGTGATGGGCTGCTTCCATTTTAGGTTCAGGAGAGTTTTTAAATATGGAATTTGAATTATACTAAAGCGCAATGCCATTAAGCTTAAATGTAATGGAAATCTGAATTACGCTGAAGCTTTATGGTTGAGAGTAATGGAATTATACGCTTATGCGTAATTGGTTATCAAACGTGAATTTGGCCTCCCCTAGTCGACAAGTTGCTGGTGTGGGACCAAATTGGGGACGAAAATGGATCACTTAAATGAAGAGGCTTTATGTGGATAATAAGGCCAAATTTCATCGAACAACATGTCGTTAAATAACAGGTTTCGGGCAATTTTGTACTATACTCCGGAGAGTATAGTTAGGAATATTTTATGGAAATTAATTGGTAACTGAAGTGGCATTTCTAAAAATGTTTTTTGAATCTGATTATATGGGGACCATCGAATCATATTGAGTACCTTTAACCTTTTCGCATCCGTGTTGCAGCAATAAAATGTGTGGCATCTTTCATTTATGTATGCGAGTATCCCATAGGGTAATCCGTACAAACGAGAGAACGACGGAGAGATATTGGTAAATAAGGGCAATGTTGTTTCTTGTATATGGGAGTATCCAAACGGGATATGCACAGAGGGTAAGAAAACACATTGGCTCATTGTTTTCACTAACTTTGGGAAGTTTCCCGTAAGGAGCGTTAGGACACAGGTGGTCTAATGTGAGAACCTCCCCCTCGTATGACTGGTGGATATTATGAGACTCTCCACCGCATATGACCGACGGATAATATGAGAACCTGCCCCGCGTATGAACGGTGGATAATATGAGAACCTCCACATCATATGACGAAGGATAATATGTTCATATGAGACCATCCCACACATATGACCGGTGGGTAATATGAGAACCTCCCTCGCATATGCGAATCTCCCTCGTGTATGACCGGTGAATAATATGAACCTCCGCCGCGTATGACTGGTGGATAATATGTTCATCTGTAAACCTCCTCCGTATGACCGGTGGATAATATGAGAACCTCCCCCACAGATGACCGAGGATAATATGAGAACCTCCACCGCGTATGACTGGCGGATAATATGTTCATATTAGAACCCCCCCCCGCATTTGACCAGCGGATAATATTAGAACCTCCCCCCTGTACAATCAGCGGATAATATGAAAACCTCCCTTGCGTATGACTGGCGAATAATATGAACCTCCACCGCGTATCGCCGGCGGATAATATGTATATGAGAACCTCTTACACGTATGACCGGCTGATAATACGAGAACCTCTACTTCGTATGACCATCGGGCATATAAGTTTTTCAGTCTATGAACACTATTTGATTTGAATATTCTTTTGAACAGTCTGACCAATGACATATTCATGCGTTTAAACCAGTTAATCTATTTTGTAATCGCCGGACACCGGCTTCCGGCATCTGCGTTTTCAGTCGCAACTGAAATAAAAAAATAAGTGCGATTTATAACAAATGCAAAGCGCAAAGCCTTTAAAAAATCACACTAAGTTTGATACGTCTTCTGATACATGCATGGTATAATCGTATTTTGTGGATGAAGTGCTGCTAAAAACAGGCTTAGTTTGACCGATAAAACGCTTCAGTCAGCCATTCTATTTTTTACGAGAAAAAGTAGCGCTCTCTCTTTGAGCGAATTTATACAACAATTTCACTGGGTGGTGGAGCCATTCGGAAAGCATTACATTCCATGTGTCAAATCCTACATTTTGATATACTACACACCTCAGTATATGGAATATATCAGCTGAAATCAATCCTGTTATTGTAAACATCGAGTCTATTTTTAGCTGTTTTCATAGGCGCGTTGTTTTCGTGTTCGTCGTTACAGTATTCGTACTAAAACAGCCATATTGTAGCTAAAACGAATGCGCAGTATTCCACTGTGCCAATTGATACATAATAATTGTTTGCTAGCGTATTTATCGAGAAAAATAAATTCTAAACATTGATTTCGAACGCAGTCTTTCGTATTTCGTGGCGCCTTCCCATGGGTGGGTTAATCGGTCTCTATGTGTGCATTAATTGCAGCTTCGCTCGAATTAATAAATTTGTTTTGTGCAATAGATGATAAACTTTATTTTAATACCAAATTTTCTTGTGGGCATAGCGTTATCGCTGTAGAAATGCATTTTCTGCAGCTGTTCCACGGCCTTGATTTCGAAATAATGTTCGGTTGTGTTCGGCTTTTATGAGGACCGCTTTTATATTGATCGGTATATAGGCAGACCCTTAGCACCCGTCAATATATTTGGGCTGAATTCATCTGATGCGGTATGATTCCTCGAAATTAAACAAAACAAGACAAACCCATCGTTACTTCGAAATGTAGTTTGGGCTAACATTGACACAAATCCTCCACATGTTCTAGGCTGGCAAACACAGCATTCGTTTTTCCGTAGTTAATTAAATACCCTTTGGGTAAAATTAGTTTTATGAAGTTCTCGCACCTGCGATTCGGTAACGACCTGTTGCCATTTTATTTTGGGAATTCCCAGACTGGAGTCATATGCTAAAAATAGATGCTACTTGTTAATTTTGACCTCCGGAGACCAAATGGCGGATTTACCGCGAGTAAGTGATATCACTTATAACTCCAAATACATTTGCAGCGTTCCCTTGTATGTCTAAATCTGGAGGAATTTTTGATAAACATAGAGGCTCAGTGTAGTCTCCCCTGATTTTTCATTACCTTTGGACACCTTTCACAACGGCACATTGGTATCATTATGACAGGCAGTTGATACCCGTCATTTTGATATACAGACATTTAAGTGATATTGTAGCATTCCTTTTTATTGTAATGATTCCATGTTGTTCTATAAAATATTTGAAAGCAACTGTACATGTAATAGTCGAATGTAGGATGTGTCAGGCACGTTTAATGGCGACATTGTTTCTTATATTTACAGGCTTCAGTGAGTGGTAAAAATATGTTGTTCCTCTGTGTAATTATTCTATGTTTGGCCGGCAAAGGCGTGGCTGGTAAGTAACCGCACTCGTAGATGTGTCGCTTGCAGAAAACTTGATTTCTTTATGTCGATGACGAGCATGTAGTGAGGGACGTGAGTAGTATAGATGGCTCGTTACCTGCACATCTAAAAATAGATTTTTTGGCGGGTAAAATTGTTTGTACTAAAATATTCCCAAAAAAAAATTTCAAAACTCAAAACTTCCAAAATTTCAAAAACTTCCAAAATTTCAAAAACTTTCAAATATTTCAAAAATGTAAAAAACTTCAAAAATTTCAAAAATTTCAAAAACTTCCAAAATTAAAAAAACTTCCAAAATTTCAAAAATTTCAAAAATTTCCAAAACTTACAAAATTTCCAAAACTGCAAAAAATTTCCAAAACTTCCAAAATTTCAAAAATTTCAAAAACTTCCAAAATTTCAAAAACTTCCAAAAATTTCCAAAACTTCCAAAACTTCCAAAATTTCCAAAATTTCCAAAACTTCCAAAATTTCAATATAATGAAGATGACGAGCAACCAATTATCGACTGGCCTGAGGCATTACGTTATGGAATGAATAACGACAGCGGATCAGAATGCATACATATAGTACGTCACTTGGACATTTTATCAGTTTATCACGTGATCACTAAATGTGGCAATCGGGTATCCACCGATGCCTGCAATGTATTATTTATAATAATTGGACTCATTGATCTCACGTAAATAATACTCTTAGTTGTTCCAATAAAATAGTTATCAAATTCGATCACCAATAGATTTGACTGTGGAATGTAATGACCTTTAACTTATTTATCGATCTAAAGGGACACTCATTATGAATGAATGTTAACAATACAAGCGCACGAATGAAGAGCGTTGAACATATACGAAATTACTACACGAATGAATTGAATCTTGAAATTTATATTTCACATCTTACCAACAACAGCTACAGACATAATCATAGTGTTATACTGTCTTGCATGTACACACGCTATGACATCATTAAAGGCGGACAATCCACTCACAGTGTGACAACAGATACAGACATAGGCATAGTGTTATACAGTCTTCTATGTACCCATGCGATGACACCATTAAAGTACATTGGATGTTAGGTCTATGACTCTTGAGTATGCACCAATCAATGAGCAAATGAGCAATAAAAATGAGCAAATGAGCAAGAAAATGAGCAAATGAGCAAGAAAATGAGCAAATGAGCAATAAAAATGAGCAAATGAGCATAAAAATGAGCAAATGAGCAAGAAAATGAGCAAATGAGCAATAAAAATGAGCAAATGAGCAATAAAAATGAGCAAATGAGCAAAAAAATGAGCAAATGAGCAAGAAAATGAGCAAATGAGCAATAAATGAGCAAATGAGCAAAAAAATGAGCAAATGAGCAATAAAATGAGCAAATGAGCAATAAAATGAGCAAATGAGCAAAAAAATGAGCAAATGAGCAAGCAAATGAGCAAGAAAATGAGCAAATGAGCAATAAAAATGAGCAAATGAGCAAAAAAAAAAAGCAAATGAGCACTCTATTATATAGATATATGTAACCTGGTGACATGATGAAATCGATTGTGATACAAAGCTAAAGTACCGCCCCATAGGGTAGATACATAGCTAAAGTACCGCTCATAGAGCAGAAGCTAAAATACCGCTCTAACGTTGTCTGAATCTACAGCCCCTTCATTATTATATCCGTGTTTGGTCAGTTTGACCATTTTATTCATGATCATGTTATGTATGGGTGATGTTTTCATTCGATGCTGGTATTCTATTAATCGTTCGTAACTTTTGAGAAAGAGGAACAACAACAATAACAACAACAACAACAACCGCCGCCGTAGCGTGACGAGCAAAATGTGATGTTTACACACTTAAGCTCTGGATAAACAATACATATCGCATCTGCAGCAGTCTACTTCATTGTGAATTAAGTCACTCTGGGTTAGTTGACTACATGCATGCACACACAACACAGCCGAGGGTTATTGTAATTTAATGAAAATGTCACACCGAGGTACACCATCTTGATTGCTTTCAAAAAATAGTGCAACTTACCTGTTGGTAATTACTCATACGAATGAAGAGCGTTTAACTGATACGAAATTACTACACGAATGAACTGAGTCTTGACATTTATATTTCACATCTTTCTTAAATGTTCCAACACATACATTAAATATTGTCAGCTTATCGTCTGATGAGCAAATCCGATGTTTACATACTTAAACTGAGGTATGATTGTATTATGTGTACATGTATATATATGGTCATAGCGTGGCGAGCAAAATGTGATGTTTACACACTTAAGCTCTGGATAAACAATACATATCGTATCTGCAGCAGTCTACTTCATTGTGAATTAAGTCACTCTGGGTTAGTTGACTACATGCATGCACACACAATACAGCCGTTGGTTATTGTAATTTAATGAAAAATTTACACGGATGTATGCCATCGTGATTGCTTTCAAAAATAGTACAACTTCTCGTTGGTAATTACTCATACGAACGAAGAGCGTTTAACTTATACGAAATTACTGATTATTACACGAATAAATTGAGCCTTGAAATCTATATTTCACATCTTCCTTAAATGTGCAACTTACCTGTTGGTAATTACTCGTACGAATGAAGAGCGTTTAACTGATACGAAATTACTACACGAATAAACTGAGTCTTGACATTTATATTTCACATCTTTCTTAAATGTTCCAACACATACAGACATAGACATAGTGTTATACAGTCTTATATGTACACACGCTACGACACAATTAAAGGTGGATTCAGACAACGTTAGAGTGGTATTTTAGCTTCTGCTCTATGAGCGGTACTTTAGCTATGTATCTGCCCTATGGGGCGGTACTTTAGCTTTGTATCACAATCGATTTCATCATGTCACCAGGTTACATATATCTATATAATAGAGTACTCATATTGAAATCACTCATAATTGCATTGACATTTGGATAGGTAGGTTGTATTGTAGACACACGAATTAAATTTGTCTGGCCATGAATGCCAATGCACCATGATAGTTATCGATGTCAATAATGTGTTTCGTTGAGATCTTGATTGAGTTGATGACAATATTCTGACAAAATTTCTTTTCGATCTATAAAATGCTGCATTTTATTATCGACATGATCACTTGCTCATTTGCTCATTTGTATTGCTCATTTGTATTGCTCATTTACTCATTTTGCTCATTTTCTTGCTCATTTGCTCATTTTTTTGCTTTTTTGCTCATTTGCTCATTTTTATAGCCCATTTGCTCATTTTCTTGCTCATTTGCTCATTTTTTTGCTCATTTGCTCATTTTTATTGCTCATTTGCTCATTGTTATTGCTCATTTGCTCATTTTCTTGCTCATTTTCTTGCTCATTTGCTCATTTTTTGCTCATTTGCTCATTTTTTTGCTCATTTGCTCATTTTATTGCTCATTTGCTTATTTTATTGCTCATTTGCTCATTTTTTTGCTCATTTGCCCACTTATTTGCTCATTTGCTCATTTTTATTGCTCATTTGCTCATTTTCTTGCTCATTTGCTCATTTTTTTGCTCATTTGCTCATTTTTATTGCTCATTTGCTCATTTTCTTGCTCATTTGCTCATTTTCTTGCTCATTTGCTCATTTTTATGCTCAGTTGCTCATTTTTATTGCTCATTTGCTCATTTTCTTGCTCATTTGCTCATTTTCTTGCTCATTTGCTCATTTTCTTGCTCATTTGCTCATTTTTATTGCTCATTTGCTCATTGATTGGTGCATACTCAAGAGTCATAGACCTAACATCCAATGTACTTTAATGGTGTCATCGCATGGGTACATAGAAGACTGTATAACACTATGCCTATGTCTGTATCTGTTGTCACACTGTGAGTGGATTGTCCGCCTTTAATGATGTCATAGCGTGTGTACATGCAAGACAGTATAACACTATGATTATGTCTGTAGCTGTTGTTGGTAAGATGTGAAATATAAATTTCAAGGTTCAATTCATTCGTGTAGTAATTTCGTATATGTTCAACGCTCTTCATTCGTGCACTTGTATTGTTAACATTCATTCATAATGAGTGTCCCTTTAGATCGATAAATAAGTTAAAGGTCATTACATTCCACAGTCAAATCTATTGGTGATCGAATTTGATAACTATTTTATTGGAACAACTAAGAGTATTATTTACGTGAGATCAATGAGTCCAATTATTATAAATAATACATTGCAGGCATCGGTGGATACCCGATTGCCACATTTAGTGATCACGTGATAAACTGATAAAATGTCCAAGTGATGTACTATATGTATGCATTCTGATCCGCTGTCGTTATTCATTCCATAACGTAATGCCTCAGGCCAGTCGAAAATTGGTTGCTCGTCATCTTCATTATATTGAAATTTTGGAAATTTTGGAAGTTTTTGAAATTTTGGAAATTTTGGAAGGTTTTGAAGTTTTGGAAATTTTTGGAAGTTTTGGAAATTTTGAAAGTTTTTGAAATTTTTGAAATTTTGGAAGTTTTGGAAATGTTTGGAGTTTTGGAAATTTTGTAAGTTTTGGAAATTTTGAAATTTTTTGAAGTTTTTGAAATTTTTGAAATATTTTAAAGTTTTTGAAATTTTGGAAGTTTTTGAAATTTTGGAAGTTTTGGGTTTTGAATTTTTTTTTTGCGAATATTTTAGTACAAACAATTTTACCCGCCAAAAAATCTATTTTTAGATGTGCAGGTAACGAGCCATCTATACTACTGACGTGGAGCCGACTTTGGCAATATATTTAACAGCCTTGAACAGTTATGCCTGACGTAACATAAATTCCAAATCAATGTCTTGAGAGATCCTTGCAGATTGTTAACGTACATGTATATGTATCTGTTCTGCCGGTTTCTTCAAGAATATACAATATCTTAATATTTGTGACATAAACGTGAAAATGTAGTCATAGATACAATTCATTGGATGATTTTATGATATAATTTCACAGTAAGGTATGAAATTATGGCTTTATTGGCAATGTCTATCCCTATTTTTCAAATTCCGAGCAAAAAACAAGTAAACTAGTTATTTTGCCACAATGTGTGTGGCCACCCCCTTTAGCTTCAAATGGTGGTATACCAACGAGGAATGTGTGTAGCACCTGCATATGATATATATATATATATATATATATATTATATGTAGTGAGGGACGTGGAGCCGACTTTGGCAACACATTTAACAGTCTTGAACAGTTATGCCTGACGTAACATAAACACTAAATCAATTTCTTGTTCATAGTATGATTAGTAAGAATGAAGTTTGTTTATCAGTTCGTCATCAGTTTAAACACTTACAACTAGCGCGGGGTGTTAGACTCAATATCAAAACATGGAATCTAATGATACGGCAAGCTTTGCAGGTGGGTATTGCTGTTCAAATAGTCACATCCTTTAAAACCGCCATAAAAGAAACAATATATTATAGACAACTATTGTTCTCATACCAAATATTAATATCGCGTAAATTGCATATTATTGTCATGATAGTGCTCTGTGTTACGTAAATATACGCCATATTATGTAAACAAACAGTACGCAAAGAGTGTACGATAAGCAAAAGAATCAACATCAGGGAGACCCCACTAGTTGAACGTTGGTCTGAAATGCCATCAAATCTATTGGTGATCGAATTTGATAACTATTTTATTGGAACAACTAAGAGTACTATTTACGTGAGATCAATGAGTCCAATTATTATAAATAATACATTGCAGGCATTGGTGGATACCCGATTGCCACATTTAGTGATCACGTGATAAACTGATAAAATGTCCAAGTGACGTTCTATATGTATGCATTCTGATCCGCTGTCGTTATTCATTCCATAACGTAATGCCTCAGGCCACTCGAAAATTGGTTGCTCGTCATCTTCATTATATTGAAATTTTGGAAGTTTTTGAAATTTTGGAAGTTTTTGAAATTTTTGAAATTTTGGAAGTTTTGGAAGTTTTGGAAATTTTTGGAAGTTTTGAAAGTTTTTGAAATTTTGGAAATTTTGGAAATTTTTGGAGTTTTGGAAATTTTGTAAGTTTTGGAAATTTTGGGAATTTTGTAAGTTTTTGAAATTTTTGAAATATTTGAAAGTTTTTGAAATTTTGGAAGTTTTTGAAATTTTGGAAGTTTTGGGTTTTGAATTTTTTTTTTGGGAATATTTTAGTACAAACAATTTTACCCGCCAAAAAATCTATTTTTAGATGTGCAGGTAACGAGCCATCTATACTACTGACGTGGAGCCGACTTTGGCAATATATTTAACAGTCTTGAACAGTTATGCCTGACGTAACATAAATTCCAAATCAATGTCTTGAGAGATCCTTGCAGATTGTTAACGTACATGTATATGTATCTGTTCTGCCGGTTTCTTCAAGAATATACAATATCTTAATATTTGTGACATAAACGTGAAAATGTAGTCATAGATACAATTCATTGGATGATTTTATGATATAATTTCACAGTAAGGTATGAAATTATGGCTTTATTGGCAATGTCTATCCCTATTTTTCAAATTCCGAGCAAAAAACAAGTAAACTAGTTATTTTGCCACAATGTGTGTGGCCACCCCCTTTAGCTTCAAATGGTGGTATACCAACGAGGAATGTGTGTAGCACCTGCATATGATATATATATATATATATATATATATATATATTATATGTAGTGAGGGACGTGGAGCCGACTTTGGCAACACATTTAACAGTCTTGAACAGTTATGCCTGACGTAACATAAACACTAAATCAATTTCTTGTTCATAGTATGATTAGTAAGAATGAAGTTTGTTTATCAGTTCGTCATCAGTTTAAACACTTACAACTAGCGCGGGGTGTTAGACTCAATATCAAAACATGGAATCTAATGATACGGCAAGCTTTGCAGGTGGGTATTGCTGTTCAAATAGTCACATCCTTTAAAACCGCCATAAAAGAAACAATATATTATAGACAACTATTGTTCTCATACCAAATATTAATATCGCGTAAATTGCATATTATTGTCATGATAGTGCTCTGTGTTACGTAAATATACGCCATATTATGTAAACAAACAGTACGCAAAGAGTGTACGATAAGCAAAAGAATCAACATCAGGGAGACCCCACTAGTTGAACGTTGGTCTGAAATGCCATCAAGTTGTTTACATACCGGTATAGTGCTCGCTAAACCTCGCGTCTCGAGATTTCGGTTCTGAATAGGTCACTGTGAATCACTCTGCTAAAAATCTTTAAAAAATTCGCCACGATGTTGAGTGTTTTGCTTATCGATAACTATATACGTGTTGTATATAAACCATCGTGCTCGACTAACGTAAACTGTGGATAATATCGCACGCATTCTATCAATAAACTTTACTATAAGTATATTCTTGAGGAATTTTTCATAATTTTGAACTGTTATCTCCAAATTATAAATTCACTCTGTGTAAATCTGGTCGATAGTACCTCCCTACGTGTACTTCACATTGAAAAGCTGATCGATATAACCTCCCTACATGTACTTCATACTGTATATCTGTTCAATATAACTTCCCTACACGTACTTCATACAGTAAAACTGTTCAATACAACCTACCTACATGTGTTTCGCACTATAAAGTTGGTCGATATAACCTCCCTACACTGACTTTACTTTGTGAAACTGGTCGATATAACATCCCTACTAGTACTTCACATGATAAACTAGTCGATATAACCTCCCTATATGAACTTAACACCAATTCCGTCACCCATTTGTGAGGCACGATTAGGGCTACGCACAAACGCTACCATTTACAACTACATTTTCAAAACGTATCTTGTCATCACATGGCGCCGATTCCATGTGATCTTCCGACACGGACAAACGAACTAAAATGCCCTGTTGTCATAGGAGCTACAGTGTCATTAACTCGATATTGCCGCGTCGAATGAATGTCCGACAGCGCCGTCGTATTAAACATTCATCAGAACCCACATTGACCACATTTCACCTCGAAAACCGAAGGAGAAATCGCTCGACACAGTTTGAAATAGTCCATTCCGATTATAACTTAGCTCCGCCCAGTGTCAAGACTTGTGGGTATTATATTTTAGTCACCTAACTGCCAGTTCGCTCATATAAGCACATCACCGTTAGCTATAGACAAAACCCGTATACCATTGATCAGAGTATGTCCAACTTGATAGGAATCGACACGAATGACCAAGCAACAGTTAGTCAGTTCGACTAACGCAAGTTAGTTTATCTGATGATAAGACATTAACCGAAAAAAGTCACTCTGACTAGGCGATTTATTTCAGAGTAGTGCTACCGAGCATGACGTCTGGATGAGTCTGGAAACCCAGCCCATATATGGCAGGAAACGTGGCCAACATAAAATACACCGGCATTTTTGTCCCAGTGATAAGTCCTGTGACAAGCCGAGACAGGCGAGACAGAACAAAATAAAGTATATAGTCTGTCTCGCTCCTGTCACAGTAGAATCAGTTTGGTCCCTGTTCTCTGAGTAAAACTACCCGATGTTTTTTTCTGTCTCGCCCCTGTCCCAGTAGAATCAGTTTGGTCCCTGTTCTCTGAGTAAAACTACTCGATGTTTTTTTTTCTACTGCGACAGATTAATTTTCAAGCAGTTCGTATTTGGAAACCATGGGACAAACTGATTTGACTGGTTCAGGTCGCGACAAACCAATTTCTAATCTATTCATATTAAAAATATTATTTATCTTTGATATTTTTCTGTCCCAGTAGAAAGGTCTGGGACAGGCCGAGACAGGATAATTTTGAAGCACTTCTTATTTGAGAACCATGGGACAAACTGATTTGATTGGTACAGGCCGCGACAAACCAATTTCTAATCTTTTCATATTAAAAATATTATTTATCTTTGATATTTTCCTGTCCCAGTAGCCCCCCTCCCCTCAAATTACCATGCAATATCCAAATAGCAATATCTAAGTGAAATATAAGCCCCCTCCCCCATGATGCACTCCTGATATGACCTTTGACAAAGGGTTAATTAAAATACATGTATGGTTCCATGAGGGTAAAATAAAATATGGTCACACCCAGAGAGGGTTAATTGAAATATGGTCCGATGGGGTAAATTAAAATATGGTCACATCACGGTCAAATAAAATATGGTCCCATGAGGGTTAATTAATATATCGTCCAATCAGGGTTAATAAAAAATATCGCATATAATCAACTACATAGGCGTTACCTATATACAAATTTTTCACAAGCACATTAAAGTTGGTATATTGCATATATGGCAAATAATATGATCTTGAGGGCGTTACCATTTCTGACTATGGTTTTCTTGTTTATGCTGCGACACTAATTATGCGTGAACATGTGCATTAAACATGCCTGTTTTGTTATCCTAAGAGACCGTAGCATAAAATTATTTTTCGTGGACTACAAAAATGGACACGAACACTTTTACCTAAAATAAAAAATCGTGAAATCTGCTTTGACAAGTTGATTGGTTATTTCTCCTGTTCTAAGCGCCTGCTAATGGGGGATGGCTGATACAGAAACTTTCCAATTAAATTAGAAACAATCTGCCATTGCTTCAAGCGTTGTTTATGTTGCGATCAGATCGACTATTGTTTCAACACTGAGGAATCTAATAAAATTCCCCGGTGTAACAATACGCTAATATCGTAAATGTTCTATTCCCCGGTGTAACAATACGCTAATATCGTAAATGTTCTATTCCCCGGTGTAACAATACGCTAATATCGTAAATGTTCTATTCCCCGGTGTAACAATACGCTAATATCGTAAATGTTCTAATCCCCGGTGTAACAATACGCTAATATCGTAAATGTTCTATTCCCCGGTGTAACAATACGCTAATACCGTAAATGTTCTATTCGTTCAGGAATATACGAAAGTGTGTCAAAACATTATAGGATTATGAAAAAGCGTTGACGCATATCGTATCGATTAACATGGTCGTGTGAAAGGTCAATAATATACAAACTTAATCCGTATAACGTATGTTGTGTTCATAGCTAAATGGTTGACGGCATATTTGTGTAACCAATGCCTCAGACTAGTTTAATCGGCTGCACGACTATATTTCAGACACTGTCCGATTAGTTGGTGGTAATGCTACAACAGGGCGAGTGGAAGTGTTCAGGAGTGAGGAATGGGGGACAATATGCGATGACTTCTGGGATAATACAGACGCACAAGTCGTGTGCAGAATGCTGGGATTGACAGGAGGCGTTGCCAGATATTTTGCAGCATACGGACAGGGGACAGGAAGTATCCTGCTGGACGATGTGGAATGCAACGGAACCGAGAATTCAATATATGATTGTCCACATGCAGGTTGGGGGGTACACAACTGCGACCATACTGAGGACGCAGGAGTAGAATGTAAGTTGTACATTTCATGAACCGATGAGAAATATTACTTTATCGTTGGTTCTCTCATTGCAAGGAAAAGGGATAATATTACAGAGAATAATATAAATTCTAACTTTGTTTAGTATCTCATATTTTAAAGATATTATGTCTAATCTAAATTTGACGAATTTGGCATATAACTCTTCTTTCTTGAATTGTGATAAAATAGCTGTCGGTTCCAAGAAATTTCTGACGGATATGAGTTTCCGTTGCAGCATACGATTATGTGATTATATACGAAGTGGACTTCCATTCCTTACTCCTGATTAGAAAATTTAGTATTTCGCTTAAATAGAAGGTGTTGGGTGGCCAATGACGTTCATTGCAGTTATTTGTTTCTGTCTTACTAGTCTAGTAATGGGGAAAATGTCTAATCTAAATTTGACTAATTTCGTATAATATTAAATTTCTTTCTCGAATTGTGATAAAATAGCTGTCCATTCCAAGAATTCTCTGCCGTATTTGACAGTTTCTGCTGACGGCACGTGATTGTGGTCGTCGTCGTTATCGTCGCGAAGTTTATTCACGTATCGTGCGGTTATCTCGTCTCGACATGCATTATTGAACCATCGTTTGTTAGCCGCGATAATTTGTTTTATGCTCAGTGTAGCTAATCGTACTCAAGGGGTATAAAAACAATTACAGTTGTATTTCTTTTTTTTAATGGGAGGACCGTTAATTAAGAATAGATTGAGGTTCATTGTTACCATTAACTCGCTAAGCGATGGAACTCCATAATTGTGAACATTTTTGAGTCAGTTATAAGCCCCAAAACTTTATATGTGATAAACTATATTTAATTAAGACTAATTATAATTGATGTGTAGATATTATGTACTGTTATGGATCAGCCTATACATTAACTTAGGATTAAAAGTGCGACCAAATAATGACATATAATGACCGGAGATGTACGACTATGCGTCAACTTAATATGATACGGAGATATGTAATAAAAATAGAACCGCACTCGATGTATCGCTCCGCCAACAAACCGAGTGCGATAATTCCGTCAAAATCCAGACACTCATGCGGTTCTATCTATATATTGCATGGGGATTTGACGATCGTATAAGCAATTGCATTCACAAACGAACCCTTCAAGCGGTTTGTTTATATCGGTGGGTAACATGTTACTTAACATCGTTTGGTGAACGTTTTCGTTATTTATATGCAACACATATCGGCATGGTGTATCCTAAACGAATTGGGAAGTAATTATTAACTAATTTCCACGTTACTCCTTCGTGTTTTTAGTAAATATTGACGTTTAGTGAACGTTAGTCTTGGCCTCTAAAAAATTATGTTACTTATTTATGTGGGCAGTAGCCTCTATACGGGCGCCTGTGGCGCATAAGATACTATGGGTGGCGGGATGGGGTGGTGGTGGGATCTCATTATGCTACTTATTTATGTGGGCAGTAGCCTCTATACGGGCGCCTGTGGCGCATAAGATACTATGGGTAGCGGGATGGGGTGGTGGGTGGGATCTCATTATGCTACTTATTTATGTGGGCAGTAGCCTCTATACGGGCGCCTGTGGCGCATAAGATACTATGGGTGGCGGGATGGGGTGGTGGGTGGGATCTCATTATGCTACTTATATATGTGGGCAGTAGCCTCTATACGGGCGCCTGTGGCGCATAAGATACTATGGGTGGCGGGATGGGGTGGTGGGTGGGATCTCATTATGCTACTTATTTATGTGGGCAGTAGCCTCTATACGGGCGCCTGTGGCGCATAAGATACTATGGGTGGCGGGATGGGGTGGTGGGTGGGATCTCATTATGCTACTTATTTATGTGGGCAGTAGCCTCTATACGGGCGCCTGTGGCGCATAAGATACTATGGGTGGCGGGATGGGGTGGTGGGTGGGATCTCATTATGCTACTTATTTATGTGGGCAGTAGCCTCTATACGGGCGCCTGTGGCGCATAAGATACTATGGGTGGCGGGATGGGGTGGTGGGTGGGATCTCATTATGCTACTTATTTTTTGTTTTGCATTGTCAATATATGAGCTATGAATAGATATGTAAATAAGAATTAAGAAAAGTTCAAACAAACTAACCCTACACATTGATTATTTAACAAATTTATAATGGGACCATTAATTGATTAATCCGCATTATTTGATCCGCATGGGGCATATTTTAATTAGTCAACGTAACTGGACCATATTTTAATTGGCCCTCATGGGACTATATTTTTATTTGACCCCCATGGGACCGTAGTTTAATCAACACTGATTGCACCATATATTTTTTTACTTTATTTAACTCTCATGGTACCATATTGTCCTTCATGTGACCATGTTTCAATTGAACCACATGTGTCCATATTTGTATCAACCCTCATGGGACGTATTTTAATTAATAACCATGGTACCATTTTAATTAACCATCATAGGACTATATTTGTATTAACCCTCATTGGGCCATATTATAATTTACGCTCATTGGACCCATATTTTAATTAACCCTCTCTGGGTCTAGTCATATTTATATTAACCGTCATTGGGCCATATTTTAATTAAACCTGATCAGTTATGGGACTGTATTTTAATTCTCCCGAAAAGGCTAATTAAACTCCATAAACATGTGACAATGATAGCCATGTGAGAATGATACACATTGATACATGTTTCTGCTCACATCTATTTACCACTTATTTTATAGCCTGTTTTAAATAGTATCAAATGCCAATTCAATTGCAAAAGAATGAGATAACCTCCAGGCACACATCATGCTGACGGTGATGCCATCCAGTCACACGCCCTGCATGTGGACGGTGATGCCCTCCAGCCACACTCCCAGCTGACGGTGATACCCTCCAGTCACACGATTTGCTGACGGTGATACCCTCCAGTCACACGCCTCTGCTGACGGTATTACCCTCCAGTCACACGCCCTGTTGACGGTGTTACACTCCAGTCACACGCCTCTGCTGTTACCCTCCAGTCACACTCCCTACTGACGGCGATACCCTCCAGTCACACGCCCCTGCTGATGGTATTACCCTCCAATCACACGCCCCTGCTGACGGTGATGCCCTCCGATCAAACGCCCTGCTGACGGGGGTTACCCTCCAGTTACACGCCATGCTGACGGCGATACCCTCCAGGTACACTCCTGCTGACAGTGATACACTCCAGTCACGCCCCTGCTGACGGTGTTACCCTCCAGTCACACGAAAATGCTGACGGCAAAACCCTCCAGCCACACGCCATGATGGCGGTGTTACACCCAGTCACACGCCCTCCGGACGGTGATACCCTCCTGTCATGCGCCCCTGCTGATATTAATTCCCTTCAGTCACACTACCTGATGACGTTGATTCCCTTCAGTCACACGCCCCTGCTGATGGTGATACCATCCAGTTACACGCCCCTGCTGACGATGATACCCCCATTATAAATAATACATTGCAGGCATTGGTGGATACCCGATTGCCACATTTAGTGATCACGTGATAAACTGATAAAATGTCTAAGTGACGTACTATATGTATGCATTCTGATCCGCTGTCGTTATTCATTCCATAACGTAATGCCTCAGGCCACTCGAAAATTGGTTGCTCGTCATCTTCATTATATTGAAATTTTGGAAGTTTTTGAAATTTTGGAAGTTTTTGAAATTTTTGAAATTTTGGAAGTTTTGGAAGTTTTGGAAATTTTTGGAAGTTTTGGAAATTTTGAAAGTTTTTGAAATTTTGGAAATTTTGGAATTTTTGGAAATTTTTGGAGTTTTGGAAATTTTGTAAGTTTTGGAAATTTTGGGAATTTTGTAAGTTTTTGAAATTTTTGAAATATTTGAAAGTTTTTGAAATTTTGGAAGTTTTGGAAGTTTTGGGTTTTGAATTTTTTTTTTGGGAATATTTTAGTACAAACAATTTTACCCGCCAAAAAATCTATTTTTAGATGTGCAGGTAACGAGCCATCTATACTACTGACGTGGAGCCGACTTTGGCAATATATTTAACAGTCTTGAACAGTTATGCCTGACGTAACATAAATTCCAAATCAATGTCTTGAGAGATCCTTGCAGATTGTTAACGTACATGTATATGTATCTGTTCTGCCGGTTTCTTCAAGAATATACAATATCTTAATATTTGTGACATAAACGTGAAAATGTAGTCATAGATACAATTCATTGGATGATTTTATGATATAATTTCACAGTAAGGTATGAAATTATGGCTTTATTGGCAATGTCTATCCCTATTTTTCAAATTCCGAGCAAAAAACAAGTAAACTAGTTATTTTGCCACAATGTGTGTGGCCACCCCCTTTAGCTTCAAATGGTGGTATACCAACGAGGAATGTGTGTAGCACCTGCATATGATATATATATATATATATATATATATATATTATATGTAGTGAGGGACGTGGAGCCGACTTTGGCAACACATTTAACAGTCTTGAACAGTTATGCCTGACGTAACATAAACACTAAATCAATTTCTTGTTCATTGTATGATTAGTAAGAATGAAGTTTGTTTATCAGTTCGTCATCAGTTTAAACACTTACAACTAGCGCGGGGTGTTAGACTCAATATCAAAACATGGAATCTAATGATACGGCAAGCTTTGCAGGTGGGTATTGCTGTTCAAATAGTCACATCCTTTAAAACCGCCATAAAAGAAACAATATATTATAGACAACTATTGTTCTCATACCAAATATTAATATCGCGTAAATTGCATATTATTGTCATGATAGTGCTCTGTGTTACGTAAATATACGCCATATTATGTAAACAAACAGTACGCAAAGAGTGTACGATAAGCAAAATAATCAACATCAGGGAGACCCCACTAGATGAACGTTGGTCTGAAATGCCATCAAGTTGTTAACATACCGGTATAGTGCTCGCTAAACCTCGCGTCTCGAGATTTCGGTTCTGAATAGGTCACTGTGAATCACTCTGCTAAAAATCTTTAAAAAATTCGCCACGATGTTGAGTGTTTTGCTTATCGATAACTATATACGTGTTGTATATAAACCATCGTGCTCGACTAACGTAAACTGTGGATAATATCGCACGCATTCTATCAATAAACTTTACTATAAGTATATTCTTGAGGAATTTTTCATAATTTTGAACTGTTATCTCCAAATTATAAATTCACTCTGTGTAAATCTGGTCGATAGTACCTCCCTACGTGTACTTCACATTGAAAAGCTGATCGATATAACCTCCCTACATGTACTTCATACTGTATATCTGTTCAATATAACTTCCCTACACGTACTTCATACAGTAAAACTGTTCAATACAACCTACCTACATGTGTTTCGCACTATAAAGTTGGTCGATATAACCTCCCTACACTGACTTTACTTTGTGAAACTGGTCGATATAACATCCCTACTAGTACTTCACATGATAAACTAGTCGATATAACCTCCCTATATGAACTTAACACAATTCCGTCACCCATTTGTGAGGCACGATTAGGGCTACGCACAAACGCTACCATTTACAACTACATTTTCAAAACGTATCTTGTCATCACATGGCGCCGATTCCATGTGATCTTCCGACACGGACAAACGAACTAAAATGCCCTGTTGTCATAGGAGCTACAGTGTCATTAACTCGATATTGCCGCGTCGAATGAATGTCCGACAGCGCCGTCGTATTAAACATTCATCAGAACCCACATTGACCACATTTCACCTCGAAAACCGAAGGAGAAATCGCTCGACACAGTTTGAAATAGTCCATTCCGATTATAACTTAGCTCCGCCCAGTGTCAAGACTTGTGGGTATTATATTTTAGTCACCTAACTGCCAGTTCGCTCATATAAGCACATCACCGTTAGCTATAGACAAAACCCGTATACCATTGATCAGAGTATGTCCAACTTGATAGGAATCGACACGAATGACCAAGCAACAGTTAGTCAGTTCGACTAACGCAAGTTAGTTTATCTGATGATAAGACATTAACCGAAAAAAGTCACTCTGACTAGGCGATTTATTTCAGAGTAGTGCTACCGAGCATGACGTCTGGATGAGTCTGGAAACCCAGCCCATATATGGCAGGAAACGTGGCCAACATAAAATACACCGGCATTTTTGTCCCAGTGATAAGTCCTGTGACAAGCCGAGACAGGCGAGACAGAACAAAATAAAGTATATAGTCTGTCTCGCTCCTGTCACAGTAGAATCAGTTTGGTCCCTGTTCTCTGAGTAAAACTACCCGATGTTTTTTTTCTGTCTCGCCCCTGTCCCAGTAGAATCAGTTTGGTCCCTGTTCTCTGAGTAAAACTACTCGATGTTTTTTTTTCTACTGCGACAGATTAATTTTCAAGCAGTTCGTATTTGGAAACCATGGGACAAACTGATTTGACTGGTTCAGGTCGCGACAAACCAATTTCTAATCTATTCATATTAAAAATATTATTTATCTTTGATATTTTTCTGTCCCAGTAGAAAGGTCTGGGACAGGCCGAGACAGGATAATTTTGAAACACTTCTTATTTGAGAACCATGGGACAAACTGATTTGATTGGTACAGGCCGCGACAAACCAATTTCTAATCTTTTCATATTAAAAATATTATTTATCTTTGATATTTTCCTGTCCCAGTAGCCCCCCTCCCCTCAAATTACCATGCAATATCCAAATAGCAATATCTAAGTGAAATATAAGCCCCCTCCCCCATGATGCACTCCTGATATGACCTTTGACAAAGGGTTAATTAAAATACATGTATGGTTCCATGAGGGTAAAATAAAATATGGTCACACCCAGAGAGGGTTAATTGAAATATGGTCCGATGGGGTAAATTAAAATATGGTCACATCACGGTCAAATAAAATATGGTCCCATGAGGGTTAATTAATATATCGTCCAATCAGGGTTAATAAAAAATATCGCATATAATCAACTACATAGGCGTTACCTATATACAAATTTTTCACAAGCACATTAAAGTTGGTATATTGCATATATGGCAAATAATATGATCTTGAGGGCGTTACCATTTCTGACTATGGTTTTCTTGTTTATGCTGCGACACTAATTATGCGTGAACATGTGCATTAAACATGCCTGTTTTGTTATCCTAAGAGACCGTAGCATAAAATTATTTTTATAATATAAATTCTAACTTTGTTTAGTATCTCATATTTTAAAGATATTATGTCTAATCTAAATTTGACGAATTTGGCATATAACTCTTCTTTCTTGAATTGTGATAAAATAGCTGTCGGTTCCAAGAAATTTCTGACGGATATGAGTTTCCGTTGCAGCATACGATTATGTGATTATATACGAAGTGGACTTCCATTCCTTACTCCTGATTAGAAAATTTAGTATTTCGCTTAAATAGAAGGTGTTGGGTGGCCAATGACGTTCATTGCAGTTATTTGTTTCTGTCTTACTAGTCTAGTAATGGGGAAAATGTCTAATCTAAATTTGACTAATTTCGTATAATATTAAATTTCTTTCTCGAATTGTGATAAAATAGCTGTCCATTCCAAGAATTCTCTGACGTATTTGACAGTTTCTGCTGACGGCACGTGATTGTGGTCGTCGTCGTTATCGTCGCGAAGTTTATTCACGTATCGTGCGGTTATCTCGTCTCGACATGCATTATTGAACCATCGTTTGTTAGCCGCGATAATTTGTTTTATGCTCAGTGTAGCTAATCGTACTCAAGGGGTATAAAAACAATTACAGTTGTATTTCTTTTTTTTAATGGGAGGACCGTTAATTAAGAATAGATTGAGGTTCATTGTTACCATTAACTCGCTAAGCGATGGAACTCCATAATTGTGAACATTTTTGAGTCAGTTATAAGCCCCAAAACTTTATATGTGATAAACTATATTTAATTAAGACTAATTATAATTGATGTGTAGATATTATGTACTGTTATGGATCAGCCTATACATTAACTTAGGATTAAAAGTGCGACCAAATAATGACATATAATGACCGGAGATGTACGACTATGCGTCAACTTAATATGATACGGAGATATGTAATAAAAATAGAACCGCACTCGATGTATCGCTCCGCCAACAAACCGAGTGCGATAATTCCGTCAAAATCCAGACACTCATGCGGTTCTATCTATATATTGCATGGGGATTTGACGATCGTATAAGCAATTGCATTCACAAACGAACCCTTCAAGCGGTTTGTTTATATCGGTGGGTAACATGTTACTTAACATCGTTTGGTGAACGTTTTCGTTATTTATATGCAACACATATCGGCATGGTGTATCCTAAACGAATTGGGAAGTAATTATTAACTAATTTCCACGTTACTCCTTCGTGTTTTTAGTAAATATTGACGTTTAGTGAACGTTAGTCTTGGCCTCTAAAAAATTATGCTACTTATTTATGTGGGCAGTAGCCTCTATACGGGCGCCTGTGGCGCATAAGATACTATGGGTGGCGGGATGGGGTGGTGGGTGGGATCTCATTATGCTACTTATTTATGTGGGCAGTAGCCTCTATACGGGCGCCTGTGGCGCATAAGATACTATGGGTAGCGGGATGGGGTGGTGGGTGGGATCTCATTATGCTACTTATTTATGTGGGCAGTAGCCTCTATACGGGCGCCTGTGGCGCATAAGATACTATGGGTGGCGGGATGGGGTGGTGGGTGGGATCTCATTATGCTACTTATATATGTGGGCAGTAGCCTCTATACGGGCGCCTGTGGCGCATAAGATACTATGGGTGGCGGGATGGGGTGGTGGGTGGGATCTCATTATGCTACTTATTTATGTGGGCAGTAGCCTCTATACGGGCGCCTGTGGCGCATAAGATACTATGGGTGGCGGGATGGGGTGGTGGGTGGGATCTCATTATGCTACTTATTTATGTGGGCAGTAGCCTCTATACGGGCGCCTGTGGCGCATAAGATACTATGGGTGGCGGGATGGGGTGGTGGGTGGGATCTCATTATGCTACTTATTTATGTGGGCAGTAGCCTCTATACGGGCGCCTGTGGCGCATAAGATACTATGGGTGGCGGGATGGGGTGGTGGGTGGGATCTCATTATGCTACTTATTTTTTGTTTTGCATTGTCAATATATGAGCTATGAATAGATATGTAAATAAGAATTAAGAAAAGTTCAAACAAACTAACCCTACACATTGATTATTTAACAAATTTATAATGGGACCATTAATTGATTAATCCGCATTATTTGATCCGCATGGGGCATATTTTAATTAGTCAACGTAACTGGACCATATTTTAATTGGCCCTCATGGGACTATATTTTTATTTGACCCCCATGGGACCGTAGTTTAATCAACACTGATTGCACCATATATTTTTTTACTTTATTTAACTCTCATGGTACCATATTGTCCTTCATGTGACCATGTTTCAATTGAACCACATGTGTCCATATTTGTATCAACCCTCATGGGACGTATTTTAATTAATAACCATGGTACCATTTTAATTAACCATCATAGGACTATATTTGTATTAACCCTCATTGGGCCATATTATAATTTACGCTCATTGGACCCATATTTTAATTAACCCTCTCTGGGTCTAGTCATATTTATATTAACCGTCATTGGGCCATATTTTAATTAAACCTGATCAGTTATGGGACTGTATTTTAATTCTCCCGAAAAGGCTAATTAAACTCCATAAACATGTGACAATGATAGCCATGTGAGAATGATACACATTGATACATGTTTCTGCTCACATCTATTTACCACTTATTTTATAGCCTGTTTTAAATAGTATCAAATGCCAATTCAATTGCAAAAGAATGAGATAACCTCCAGGCACACATCATGCTGACGGTGATGCCATCCAGTCACACGCCCTGCATGTGGACGGTGATGCCCTCCAGCCACACTCCCAGCTGACGGTGATACCCTCCAGTCACACGATTTGCTGACGGTGATACCCTCCAGTCACACGCCTCTGCTGACGGTATTACCCTCCAGTCACACGCCCTGTTGACGGTGTTACACTCCAGTCACACGCCTCTGCTGTTACCCTCCAGTCACACTCCCTACTGACGGCGATACCCTCCAGTCACACGCCCCTGCTGATGGTATTACCCTCCAATCACACGCCCCTGCTGACGGTGATGCCCTCCGACCAAACGCCCTGCTGACGGGGGTTACCCTCCAGTTACACGCCATGCTGACGGCGATACCCTCCAGGTACACTCCTGCTGACAGTGATACACTCCAGTCACGCCCCTGCTGACGGTGTTACCCTCCAGTCACACGAAAATGCTGACGGCAAAACCCTCCAGCCACACGCCATGATGGCGGTGTTACACCCAGTCACACGCTCTCCGGACGGTGATACCCTCCTGTCATGCGCCCCTGCTGATATTAATTCCCTTCAGTCACACTACCTGATGACGTTGATTCCCTTCAGTCACACGCCCCTGCTGATGGTGATACCATCCAGTCACACGCCCCTGCTGACGATGATACCCCCAGTCATACGCAATGCTGACGGTGATACGCTCCAGTCACACGCCTACATGACCACGCCCTGCTGATGGTATTATCCTCCAGTCACACGCCCCTGCTGGCGGCGATAACACCCAGTTACACTCCCTGCTGACGGTGATGCCCTGTAGTCACACGACCAAGCTGACGGTGATACGCCCCTGTTACACGCACTGCTGACGGTGATACCCTCTAAACATACGCCCCTGCTGACTGTGGTGCCCCCAGCCACACGCCCCTGCTGACGGTGATACCCCCAGCCACACGCCCTTGCTGATGGTGATATCCCTAGGCACACGCCCCTGCTGACGGTGATACCCTCCGGTCACACTCCCTGCTGACGGTGATACCATCCAGACAAACGTCCTGCTGACGATAAGTCTTTTTGAAAAATGTTCGTATTCGCAGATGTCGAATTGTTGCAGTATGTAACTGTTATGGCCATGTTAATTGTTTCTGATATTTAGGTGTGAACAATGGCTGGCCCACTCTTGAATATTTTATTGCGGGAACACAATGCATAATATAACGGCTAACATTGCTGATGAAGTATGTCTCGGTTGGAATATTGACTAAAGTTCATATTGCGAAGTACTGGGTGTGTATTTAATTCGATTAGTAGAGTTTTGATCCGCATTTAGAGGCTTTCGTGTGCGGCGAATGAGAAACTTGCAGTGATAATATTTTGAAGTCCAGGCACATTAGTGCAAAAAATCCCGGAAAGCTGAATTTTTCAGGGATTAATAAGAACATGTTTATGAACAACTTGGCAAAAGTCCCCTAGAATCCGAGTTGAGCTTTTTGAGATATCATGATTTTTCGCAATGGTGCAATTTCTGACGAAATTCCATTAGACCATATGCGAATGCAGTCATATGTAGGCTAATTTATTGACTCAATCTTCACACATACCCGTCCATCATGAAGCATGTGTCGATAGATATGCGTAATTGGTGCTAGAGCTTACTAACAGTCGATATTCCATAATTGTGATGACATTTATTGGCGAAGAGAGCATATAAATCGCATGGTGATTCAAAATTTTCCTAACAAAAGAGGGCGAGTAAAAATATTCAGACGACAATGAGCTAAAATATGAATCATTACACTAGAAGAGTGGTTAGTTCAGAACAGAAATGTGATGAGATATATCTAACCATCACCATCTTTAAGATTTTATAGCCGGAAACATAACACTACCCCCTAAAACGTACCCCATGGCTTTGAGTATCTGAAAGGCAAAATACTACGTAATAGTCCTGGCGTTTGACGTAACAATTGTACAAATGGTGATAACACTATGAAACTTGGCACATAGGTTCCTTATACACTATTAATCATTTTTAGATGTATAGACGTCGCGGCAGGTCCGTCCTTGACAACGGTTGCTAGGCAACTATCCCACATCGAAGAAATACAAATATGACTGATATTATGACAGTTTTAACAATCTAACCTACGTCATGCAGCATTTTTATGGTAAAAGTAATATTAGTTGTTGTTCGAGTAGATCTGGCTGGAAAATTAACATAGTTCTTACTTACATGGGTGGTAACGGTTGCTAGGGACATACCCGAAATCGAAAAATGCCGAGCTGACTGATATTATGATAGTTTTGACAAACTAATATAAACTACGTCATTATCATTTTATGGTGAAACAATTGTAATAGTTATTGTTAGTGTGGGTTCGACTTTAAAATTACTATATATTTCTGGTAACGGTTGCTAGGGACATACCAGACATCGAAAAATGCACACATGGCTGATATTATGGTAGTTTTAACAAACTAAACTACGTCATGTAACATTTTTATATTGAAAACAATTATTATAATTGTTGTTAGAGTGAACATGGCAGTAAAGTTGCCGCATTCGTTACCTAACGGGTGTGTAGTGGTTGCTATGGACATACCCACATTTGAAAGCATACCATATGTATGAGTTTCTGGTAATTTAACTGATATAACTGTTTCATGATATGGTATGAGTTTTGGGAAATTTGCATGATATAATTGTTTCATAATATGCCATATTATGCTTATATTGACAATAATGCATAACTAAAGGTTGTTGTGTTGTGTACTGACGCAATCTCGTGTGGCAAATTGGTATTGAGGTTTCATTGTTGCTAGGTAACCATTGACAAATCTTCTTTAAACTGACAGACTATTCAGTTAGTTTTATCAGAATCACATACCTGTGTGGAGTTTACTATTGTTTCTTCCATGATTCGATTGTTGGAATACATTTTGATGAGACATGTAAAAATATTGACCCACATTTATGTCGATACCACCTGAACCCCCCTCCATGGAATCCGACATTCGCACTACATTTGACAATGGCATCCATGCAGAACACTCTATCACGGTGTGGTAGCATCCGCATACCAGTTGATATACGGTATGAACTAACTGTGTTTCTTTCATATCCATGCCATAACTACATATATGTCAATACATGGTCATGAGTCATTTACAAGTCTATAGGAGCTCGTACATGAGCGTGGCCTATATATTTAAGATTGAGATACCATGAACTACCCTTTGGAACCGGTGACCAATACCCATTTACATGGGCAGCCATGGGCCCATTACCAACCCACAGTTACTAAGGAACAGCATCCAATGACGTGTCTTAACTACTGTGTCAATGTCATAGAAAGGGGCCTGGGCCGATGATATACTATTTAGGGTTCGTTCTATTGATTTGCATGGGTACATGTCATGTGTACATAACTATAGACACTTGTGTATTTGCACTACATGTGGTGTTCATATGGGTCCATAGCGTATGCGTGGCTGTGGTTATAACCTAGATAGTCATGGCACATGTACATTCATGGGATGGGTTCATGTTTTACATATAAATGTCTTGTAATAAAGTCATAACTAAATCAGTCTCAATTTCCTACATATATGAGCCTGGGTCCATAACCAAGCTATGGTGGTGGTGCACACGACCAGTCGATAGGGACCTTCATGCTATATGGGGTTGGTCGAATGGCTGAAAACGGACGTACGTTTTCGGTATTCATATATTATAGAGACGTGGATCCATGCACATGCATGGACTTACCCGTATGCATGGGGTCCATGTGTCTCCTATATATGTGGATCAGTCCATGGCCTACCAGCATATATGTGAATCTATGAAATGATTGATAACGCCGGTGCCGTAGCTTTTATTTAGGGACATGTGTCCATGCCCTACATATAGGCACCTGTATCACTGCATACATCAGTATAGTCACTTGTGTATTAACACTATTTCAACTTGCCTGGGTCTTTGGTGTAGATATATCACGTACGAGGGGTGTGTCCACATCCTACATATAGACAGACACCTGCTTATGCCTGGGTATAATTCAATATGGCATACATATATCGGCCTTGGTCCATGGCCTACACGTATGGATATGTTTCCATGGCCAACCTACAGTGCCATATGTGTATGGGCTATTTATAAGGGTCCCCCATCCTTAACTTTCGTCTATGTGGCATCGGTCCAATATCTATATATAGGTTGGTCTGTCATAAAACTGTCTCATATGTTCATACCATATATAGGTTCCTGAATCCATGGTGCACTAATCTATTGTGCATCGGACTTGGTCTATGGTATCTTAGGACATGTTCTATCTGTGGGCACTTGGTTATTTGCACCATGTAACAGTGTCATGGTCATAATCATAGATATCATACATGTATGGTTATATGAAGCGGTCTGGTTCATGGACTATACATATCCTACGTACATAGCCTATATGTATGGACATGGGTCCTGTGAGTATATATGTGCCTGGGTTCCTAACCTAACTATTGTAGACTAGGGCCATGGCTAACATATTGGTGGCTGACCCTAGCTATGTTCTTCATATATAGTAGAGTTGGTCCGTGACTTACATTATATAACTAACTGTCTGGGTCTATGGCTTATATAACTATTATGGCCATGCCTCATATTAAATATAAGCAACAACGTTTCAACTCTCACTTTGAATTCCCGATATCTAAACTGATGGACCACAACGGATAAGTGTACCCATATTCTGGTTAGACTCACACTAACAACATTTATAATTGTTTTCACCATAAAAACGTTAATACTACCATAATATCAGTCATATGTGCATGTTTGTATTTCGGGTGTGACCCTGGCAACAGTTACCACTCATATAAGTAAGAATTATATGGTATTTTTTCAGCCATTGTTTTCACCATAAAAACGTTAATACTACCATAATATCAGTCATATGTGCATGTTTGTATTTCGGGTATGACCCTGGCAACAGTTACCACTCATATAAGTAAGAATTATATGGTATTTTTTTCAGCCATCTCAACACTAACAACAACTATTCTAATTGCTTTCAACACAAAAGTGCTAGTATGTGTAGTTTAGTTTGTTAAAGCTACCATAATATCAGTCATATGTGCATTTTTAGATTGTGTGTGCGTCCCTAGCAACCGCCACCCCCCTTGTAAGTAAGTAATATGGCAATTTGTCAGTCAGGTCAAAACTGACAACAAATATGTTCACCATAAACATGCTACACGACGTAGTTTACTTTGTTAGAACACGTATAATATCAGTCATATGCATTAATCCGATGCCGGGTAGTTGCCTAGCAACAGTTGCTAAGAAGAGCCTGTTGCAAATGACGCCACATGTGAAAATGAGCAGTAGCGTATAAGGAACATATGTGCCAAGTTTCATGCTTTTATCGCCCTTTTCACAGTTGGTGTGTTTTCTACAACAAGCACTCGGAAAAAATTGGTTAACTCCGAAAGCTCAACTCCGATTTTAGGGGACTTTTCGTGACGCATCCGCGATTGTATGGCCTAAATAATAAAAAAAATTCAGCTTTCCGGGATTTATTTCCTTACTTTTCCCCATTCACGCCTAATGTTCCTGGACTAGAAGTTGTAATAATTTGAAGGATTAGTTGTTTTAGCGAAATTGGGAGGTGGTGCATTCATGAAACCAATATATTTTATATTATGTTTTATATATATGCATGATAATATGATCTTGATGTCGTAAGCATTTATGACTATGATTATCTACTGACGGTAAAATCCTTCAGCCACACGCCATGATGACGGTGTTACCCCCAGCCACACGCCCTGCGGACGGTGATACCCTCCTTTCAAACGCCCCTGCTGATGGTGTTACTCTCCAGTCACACGCCCTGCTGACGTTGATTCCCTTCAGTCACACTCCCTGATGAGGTTGATTCCCTCCAGTCACACACGCCCCTGCTGACGGTGATACCCTCCAGTCACACGCCTAAATGCCCTGCTGTCTGTGACGCCCTCAGTCAGTATGATTAATTGGAATGAAGTTTGTTTATCAGTTCGTCATCAGTTTAAACACTTACAACTAGCGCGGGGTGTTAGACTCAATATAAAAACATGGAATCTAACGATACGGCAAGCGTTGCAGTTGGGTATTGCTGTTCAAATAGTCACATCTTTTAAAACCGCCATAAAAGAAACAATTTATTATAGACAACTATTGTTCTTATACCAAATATTAATATCGCGTAAATTGTATATTATTGTCATGATAGTGCTCTGTGTTACCTAAATAAACGCCATGTTATGTAAACAAACAGTACGCAAAGAGTGTACGATAAGCAAAAGAATCAACATCAGTGAGACCCCACTAGTTGAACGTTGGTCTGAAATGCCATCAAGTTGTTTACATACCGGTATAGCGCTCGCTAAACCTCGCGTATCGAGATTTCGGTTCTGAATAGGTCACTGTGAATCACTCTGCTAAAAATCTTTTTTTTAAATCGCCACGGTGTTGAGTGTTTTGCTTATCGATCACTATATACGTGTTGTATATAAACCATCGTGCTAGACTAACGTAAACTGTGTTCTGTGGATAATATCGCACGCATTCTATCAATAAACTTTACTTTTAGTATATTCTTGAGGAATGTTTCACAATTTTGAACTGTTATCTCTAAATTATAAATTCACTTTCTGTAAATCTGGTCGATAGTACCTCCCTACGTGTACTTCACATTGAAAAGCTGATCGATATAACCTCCCTACATGTACTTCATACTGCAAAACTGTTCAATATAACCTACCTGCATGTACTTCATAATGTAGAGCTATTCAATATAACCTCCCGACATGTAATTCATAGTGTAAAGCTGTTCTATATAACCTCTCTACATGTTCCTCATACTGTAAAGCTGTTGAATATGACCTCCCTACACGTATTTCATACAGTAAATATGTTCAATATACCTACATGTATTTCGCACAATAAAGTTGGTCGATATAACCTCCCTATACATTGACTTTACATTGTGAAACTGGCGAGGCACGATTAGGGCTACCCACAAATGCTACCATTTACAACTACATTTTCAAAACGTATCTTGTCATCACATGGCGCCGATTCCATGTGATCTTCCGACACGGACAAACGAACTAAAATGCCCTGTTGTGATAGGAGCCACAGTGTCATTAACTCGATATTGTCGCGTCGAATGAATGTCCGACAGCGTCGTCGTATTGAACATTCATCAGAACCCACATAGACCACATTTCACCTCGATGTCGAAACCCGAAGGAGAAATCGCTCGAGACAGTTTGAAATAGTCCATTCCCATTGTAACTTAGCTCCGCCTAGTGACAAGACTTGTGGGTATTATATTTTAGTCACCAAACTGCCAGTTCGCTCATCTTAGCACATCACCGTCAGCTATTGTCAAAACCTGTATACCATTGATCAGAGTATGTCCAACTTGATAGGAATCGACATGAATGACCAAGCAACAGTTAGTCAGTTTGACTAACACAAGTTAGTTTATCATCATACTGTGACCAAAAAAAGTCACTCTGACTAGGCGATTTATTTCATAGTAGTGCTACTGAGCATGGCGTCTTGATGAGTCCATACCTCGTCCGGAAACCCAGCCTGGCTGCAATCACAAAATATCATGTCGCACAAGGGGATGGATGCCATGTAATGTAAATTGCCATGGGCTTATCGTTGGGCGGTCGATTTAAGATATATGCTGTATTTGTGTTCTGTAACTGGCGGTCTGGTACCACGAATATTATTTACGAAGTTATTTACCCTTTCAGGCATTGATCAATGTGCGAGCGAGCCCTGCGATAACGGAGGAACTTGTGTTGGATGTGCTAATTCGTACACATGTGTTTGTGCACCCGGATACACTGGCACCCAGTGCACTAATGGTACGTGAGCTGATGTATATCATGTCATGCGTATTTCGTGTGGCTACACGCCCATATAGATCACACCCCACCAAGTCAATACCTGGGAACTTTTTTATGTGACAAGAGAGATTATGACATTGAAAAAACAGTACATGTAATATATATATTTATTTCCTTCCGCTATAGGAGAGTATGGTCAACTAAATCCATTTTACATTAATATAAAAATATAAATTAGCAAAGTAAAATAATGATTCCCGGCACTATGAAGCACGAGCACTCAACCAAACATTCTCACATATATAGACACACCCGGTCAACGTCGTTGCTACACAATTTATCCCATAGACTTACATTCACGCAGCTGCGCACTTAATTGCAAACAAGCCGACACAATTTAGCACAAGAAGACCATAGTCAGAAATGGTAACGCCACCAAGATCATATTATTAGCCATAATATAAATTATAATATAAAATATATTGGTTACATGAATGCACCGCCTCAGAATTCCGTTAAATAATACATGTAGTTATATACTGCAACTATAAGACATCCAGCGAATACACACCCCACGAAAACTCGATATGTGTTGTCCTGCGAGATATCCCATCGCTATAGCTCAATTTGACACGGCCAGATTAGCTTTTCTACAATATCCTAAAATAATAAAGCTTCTCAAATCATCGGCATAGTCAATAGAACTTTCACGAACTTGGACATTCCAACTACAGCTTTTACCGGACACGGGGTCGCAGTACAACTTTAACGCATCCCAAAATAGCCGGAAAAATAATTATCTATTTATAAACCTACATAGGACCATGGATTTCTATAATTTGGCGAACAGTATACAGCGGTGGCGTTAATAAATACAAGTGTAATTTGTCAACATACCGTAGTTAAAGCTTCACAACCAACGAAATACCGCCATAGCGACGAGGACATACATAATGCATTACACAGACACCGGACAGTGCTTTCGCCACTTATATTGACCGAAAGTTATTCGTGGAAATAGTGTTTCTGTGCAAGTTATAAAGGTCAACATATTCAACCATTTTCATTGGAATTAGCAAAGATGTTCAGTGTTCAGAATTAGCATAACTCAAATATTGACTGTTTTTTATTCAGTCTTATAAAGTTTCATGTGATAACGGTTCGGAACATATAAACGTTCACAGGTGTTTAACTGGTAGAGTGTGGTCTCTACCGACGTACGCCATATCTAGATATTTGTGGCATGATCTAGCGATGATGTAGCAACACAACAATCCCAAATTTCTTAGCTGGGATATTCTGAGAACCACCTGACACATATAAGACATTAAACAGTGTTAACTGATAATAGTGACACAAAGTTAATTATAGATCCATGGTTTACCAAGGCAATATATTGTTCTTCTACACTATATTTGGGGCCACTTTCTATTTAATTGGAAATACTCATAAACTAACAGCTATAGGAACGCGAAATTTCTAGCATCTGTCGGCATCGAAGAGCTACAGAAACTGAAGACTTCGGCTCATCGTTTCTTCGCGGACTTATTGCCCTTTTAAGAATATTGTACATTATTATTATACTTAACACTTTTGCAACCACTATTTTTCGGAAATTATGAAATGTTTGCAGGTGTGTTGTGCCTAATGAATTATAGCCAACAGTTGTATAAGGAATAGTGTCCGCCTTTTCCTCACGGAGTTATCTCCCTTTATCTGGAAAACGTCATTTTACGATCTCAGAAATTATCAAGAACAGAGCATCGACATTTTGACATAGATATGCTCTAATGGCCACCGACATCAATCAGAGTCAGTGCGACTCATTTTTACAGTTTAGTCATATATGGTCGTATTGACCCTTTCCGCCGGACCCATATACTCAACTATTAGCGATTTATAGGGTATGTTCTGTCAGCTGCATGAGGCGCACAAACTACTTGAGCATTGATGGGAATATTGCAGAATTGAATCAATATGGTGCACCTCTACCAGAATCAGTGCGACTAATTTTTATGTTCCAGTCATATAATGTCGTATTAACCCTTTCCGCCGCACCAATGTAACACTATATTAGCGATATATAAGGTATGTTCTGTCAGCTGAGGAGCACAAACTACTTGACAAATTGATGGGAATATTGCAGATTTGAATTTATATAGTACCCATCTATCAGAATCAGTGCAACTAATTTTTATATTTTAGTCATTGAAGGTCGTAGTGACCTTTTCCGCCGAACCCATATACTCTAATATTAGCGATGTATAGGGTATGTCTGTCGGCTGAGGCGCACAATATAACTGATAAATTGTTGGACAACTTGCATATTTGAATTCGTATAGCAACCCTCTATCATAGTCAGTGCGACTAATTTTTATATTTTAGTCATTTGCGGTCGTATTAACTCTTTCCGTCGCACCAAATACCCCATATATTAGCGATGTGTAGGGTATGTTCTGTCAGCTGAGGCACACAAATAAATTGATGGGTTATTGCAGAATTGAATTCATATGGTGCACCTCTACCAGAATCAGTGCGACTAAGTTTTATGTTCAAGTCATATAAGGTTGTTTTAACCCTTTCCGCCACACCAATATACCCCTATATTAGTGGTATATAAGATAAGGTATGTTCTATCAGCTGATGCGCATGATAAATTGATGAGAGTCTTGCACATTTGAATTTATATAGCACCCCTCTATTAGAATCAGTGCTACTAATTTTATATTTTAGTCATTTAAGGTCGTATTGACCCTTTCCGCCGGACCCATATACTCCAATATTAGCGATGTATAGGGTATGTTCTGTCAACTGAGGCGCACGAACTACTTGATAAATTGATGGCAATATTGCAGAATGGAATTCATATGGTACCCTTCTACCAGAAACAGTGCGACAAATATTTATGTTCTAGTCATTTAAGGTCGTATTAACCCTTTCTACAGCACCAATATACCCCTATATTAGCGATATAAAATGTTTGTTCTGTCAGCTGAGGCGCACAAACTACTTGACATTGCAGATTTGAATTCATATATAGTACTCGTCTATCAGAATCAGTGCGACTAATTTTTATATTTTAGTGATTAAAGTCGTATCGACCCTTTCCGCTGGACCAATATACTCCAACATTAGCGTTGTATAGGGCATGTTCTCTCGGCTGAGGCACACAAACTACTTTGATAAATTGATGGGCATATTGCAGAATTGAATTCATATAGTATCCGTCTATCAGAATCAATGCGACTAATTGTTGATAGCTTTGTCAGTTGAGGTCGTATTAACCCCTTCCGTCGCACTAATATACCCCTATATTATAACGATGTATATATAGGGTATGTTCTGTCAGCTGAGGCGCACAAACTACTTGATCAATTGATGGGAATATTGCAGAATTGAATTCATATGGTACACCTTTATCAGAATATTCTCATCAATTTATCAAGTAGTTTGTGCACCTCAGCTGACAGAACGTATATATCCTATACATCGCTAATGTAGGGGTATATTGGTGCGGCGGAAAGGGTTAACACGACCGCAAATGACTAGATATTTAAAATGAGTCGCACTGATTCTGGAAGTCGGTTACCATATAAATTCAATTCTGCAATATTGCCATAAATTTATCAAGTAGTTTGTGCGCCTCAGATGACAGAATATACCCAAAACATCGCTAATATTGAAGTATAGGGGGTAGGGGGTAGCAGGAAGACAGCCCGATAGGGCTAGGCTAACCCCCAACAATATACAACATTACCTTTTATGTGTTACTTCCATTGTATTATTCATGTGTATATTATCCTATCCTATCCTAGTATATGGGTCCCGCGGAAAGGCCAATACGATCTTAAACGATTAAACTAAAAAAATTAGTCGCACTGATTCTGATAGAGGGGTACTATATAAATTCAACTAGCCGATGAGCCCGACGTTGTCCGGGCTATTCAAAAACCAAATTTCAAGTCGATAGCTCTACCCAGCCCGACGTTGTCCGGGCTATTCAAAAACCAAATTTCAAGTCGATAGCTCTACCCGTTTCCGAGATCTGGTCTGCGCATGCCCGAAGCTGGCGTCGCACGGGCTCGGCGACCCGATAAAATTCGTATCCGGGGCAAGATACATTCACATAGCAAATTTCAAGTCGATAGCTCCACCCGTTTCCGAGATCTCGTCTGCGCATGCGCGAAGCGGGCGCAGCACGGGCCCGCCAATACGACAACGACGACCGCCTTGTCAAACTACACACACGTACCAAGTTTCGTCCCGATCGGTCGAGAATCGCAGATTTGTATAAATGACATACAGACAAACATACAGACAGAGGTCTTCAAAATATATAGGAGACTAGCCGATGAGCCCGACGTTGTCCGGGCTATTCAAAAACCAAATTTCAAGTCGATAGCTCTACCCGTTTCCGAGATCTGGTCTGCGGATGCGCGAAGCTGGCGTCGCATGGGCTCGGCGACCCGATAAAATTCGTATCCGGGGCAAGATACATTCACATACCAAATTTCAAGTCGATAGCTGCACCCGTTTCCGAGATCTCGTCTGCGCATGCGCGAAGCTGGCGTCGCACGGGCTCGGCGACCCGATAAAATTCGTATCCGGGGCAAGATACATTCACATACCAAATTTCAAGTCGATAGCTCTACCCGTTTCCGAGATCTCGTCTGCGCATGCGCGAAGCGGGCGCCGCACGGGCTCGCCAATACGACAACGTTCACCGCCTGGTAAAACTACTCACACGTACCAAGTTTCGTCCCGATCGGTTGAGAATCGTAGATTTGTATAAATGACAGACAGACAAACAAACAAACAAACATACATACAGACAGAGGTCTTCAAAATATATATGAGATTGCGCAAATTGTCCAACAATTTTATCAGCTATATTGTGCGCCTCAGCCGACAAACATATATATACCCTATATATCGCTAATATATATGGATATATGGGTCCGGCAGAAGGGTTAATACGACCTTAAATTACTAAAATATAAACATTAGTCGCACTGGTCCTGATAGTGGTGTACTATATGATATCAAATGTGCAAAATTTCCGTCAATTTATCATATATTTTGTGCGCCTCGGCTGGTAAAACATACCATAAACATGGGCGCACTTGGCGCGGATATGCGGGTATATACCTATCGCAATTTACTATCTTTATAAATATAGCATATATATAGCATCATGTATTGATTGGTAGGTTAAAATCGATTACAATTGACGAAATCTGGACGTAAATCCCGACATAGAACAATATATGAATGGGTCTTGGGCGTAAACTAGCATCTCTCTATCTCTATATATAATCACATACCATCTGCGAAAGAATCATTACAAACATACGATACCGTTTACACAAATTGTTCTCATGCTTAAAAAGCAATAACTGAAGCCTCCACTTCATAAAAAGCATTGAACCCACCTGCGTCACTTTAAGTTGATCACGCGGCCGCCGCGTGTTGTTATATTGGGCGCACTTTCAACTCCTCCAGTTGTCGGGTTTTCCAATGAGCTGTTATGACGCCTGATTGTTAACGCCACCGGTGTATACTGTTGGCCAAATTGTAGAAATCTGTGGTCCTATGGGGATTTTATAAATAGATAATTTGTTTTTCCGGTTATTTTGGTACGCGTTAAAGTTGTACTGCGACCCCGAGGCCGATAAAAGCTGTAGTTGGAATGTCCAAGTTTGTGAAAGTTCTATTGACTATGCCGATGATTTGAGAAGCTTTATTGGTTTAGAATATTCTAGACAGGCTAATCTGGCCGTGTCAAATTGAGCTATAGCGATGGGATATCTCGCAGGACAACACATTTCGGGTTTTTCGTGAGGTGTGTATTCGCTGGATGTCTTATAGTTGCAGTATGTAGCTATTATGACCGCGTTAATTGCGTTCGATGTTTAGGTATGAACAATGGCTGGGCCATGCACACTTGAAGATTTTATGGCGGAAACACAATTTATGATCCGCATTTAGAAGCTTTCTGGTTTGGTGAATGAAAAACCTGCAGTAATAAGCAGTAGTTTTTTGTAATAATTTAACGGAATTCTGAGGCGGTGCATTCATGAAACCAATATATTTTATATTATAATTTATATTTATGGCTAATAAAATGATCTTGGGGCGTTACCATTTCTGACAATGGTTTTCTTGTTTATATATGTGCGTGGTTTTATTTGGGGCTCATTTGCGTTGCGATATCAATTATCTCTTTTAATACTGGCAAAAATTATAAGAGATATTTCAGTTTGATTTGCAGCAATCTACTGGCAAATGATTATGAGGAATGACTGGAAAATCGATCGGGGTCATTGGGTTTTGACCGGCAGAATGGGTAATTAAACAAAGGTCGGGACTCACACATATATTCGATAACTTTCCGCGACAAACTGCTAAATTCCTGTACCGTGCATTTGGAGAAAGACAGAAATTAATAACGACGCCGCGAAATTAATTAATTAATAATTATATTTATTTTGAAATAGAGTGACTTATAGGCCCTATGGGCCGGGTGTAATTGTCGATTATTGTTGTGTGTGTATACGCATTTATATATGTAACACAATGTCACTATAATAAACAAAAATACAATTCAATTCAATTCACACACTCTGTCTAATTACTCTGCCGGTCAAAAAAAATAATGAACCCGATAGATATTCCTGTCATTTCTTATATGTAATACCATTGTTGTTATTAATGTAACATGGTGAAAGAATTAAATGAATGATAATTTATCTAAGCGTGAGGTGAAGATTTGTCCAGGGCCCGTGGGACTGTGGGACCGACAACGCCACACTGCCCAACTTAATCTCAGTGGGGCCTACCGGACGTTCCGGTATGTTAAGTGGGGGCCTCCCGGACGTACCGGTATGTTAAGTGGAGGCCTCCCGGAAGTCTCGGTATGTTAAGTGCATGCCTCCCGGACGTCCCTGTATGTTAGGTCGTCGCGTTTTGTTACGTGGAGGCCTCCCGGACGTCCCGATATGTTAAGTGGGGCATCCCGGACGTTCCGGTGTGTTAGGTGGGGCATCCCGGACGTCCCAGTATGTTAACTGGGGCCTCATAGATGCCCCGGTATGCTAAGTGTGTCCTCCCGGACGTCCGGGTATGTTAAGTGAGGTCGCCGGACGTCCCGGGCTGCTAAGTGGGGCCTCCCGGACGTCCCAGTATGTTAAATGGGGCCTCATAGATGTCCCGGTATGCTAAGTTGGGCCTCCCAGACGTCCCGGTATGTTAAGTGGGGCAGCCTCGACCTCCCGGTATGCTAAGTGGGGTCCCCAGACGTCCCTGTATGCTAAGTGGTGCTTCCCGTACGTTCTGGTATGCTAAGTGGAGGTCTCCCGGACGTCCCGGTATGCTAAGTGGGGCCTCCTGGATGTTCCGGTATGTTAAGTGGAGGCCTTCCGGACGTTCCGGCATGTTAAGTGGAGGCCTCGGGGACGTCCCGGTATGGTAAGTGGGGGCCTCCCGGACGTCCCGATATGGTAAGTGGGGGCCTCCAGGACGTCCCGGTATGCTAAGTGGAGGGCTCCCGGGCGTCCCGGTATGTTAAGTGGGGGCCTCCCGGTCGTCCCGGTATGCCAAGTGGGGGCCTCCCGGACGTCCCGATATGGTAAGTGGGGGCCTCCCGGACGTCCCGGTATGTTAAGTGGGGGCCTCCCGGACGTCCCGATATGGTAAGTGGAGGCATCCAGGACGTCCCGGTATGTTAAGTGGGGGCCTCCCGGACGTCCCGATATGGTAAGTGGGGGCCTCCCGGACGTCCCGGTATGTTAAGTGGGGGCCTCCCGGACGTCCCGATATGGTAAGTGGGGGCCTCCCGGTCGTCCCGGTATGTTAAGTGGGGGCCTCCCGGTCGTCCCGGTATGTTAAGTGGAGGCCTCCCGGACGTCCCGGTATGTTAAGTGGAGGCCTCCCGGACGTCCCGATATGTTAAGTGGGGGCCCCCCGGTCGTCCCGGTATGTTAAGTGGGGGCCTCCCGGTCGTCCCGGTATGCCAAGTGGAGGCCTCCCGGACGTCCCGGTATGTTAAGTGGAGGCCTCCCGGACGTCCCGATATGGTAAGTGGGGGCCTCCCGGTCGTCCCGGTATGTTAAGTGGGGGCCTCCCGGTCGTCCCGGTATGGTAAGTGGGGGCCTCCCGGTCGTCCCGGTATGTTAAGTGGGGGCCTCCCGGTCGTCCCGGTATGCCAAGTGGGGGCCTCCCGGACGTCCCGATATGGTAAGTGCGGGCCTCCCGGACGTCCCGGTATGTTAAGTGGGGGCCTCCCGGTCGTCCCGGTATGCCAAGTGGGGGCCTCCCGGACGTCCCGGTATGGTAAGTGGGGGCCTCCCGGTCGTCCCGGTATGTTAAGTGGGGGCCTCCCGGTCGTCCCGGTATGTTAAGTGTGGGCCTCCCGGTCGTTCCGGTATGTTAAGTGGGGGCCTCCCGGACGTCCCGGTATGGTAAGTGGGGGCCTCCCGGTCGTCCCGGTATGTTAAGTGGGGGCATCGCGGTCGTCCCGGTATGTTAAGTGGGGGCCTCCCGGTCGTTCCGGTATGTTAAGTGGGGGCCTCCCGGTCGTCCCGGTATGTTAAGTGGGGGCCTCCCGGTCGTTCCGGTATGTTAAGTGGGGGCCTCCCGGTCGTCCCGGTATGTTAAGTGGGGGCCTCCCGGTCGTCCCGGTATGCCAAGTGGAGGCCTCCCGGACGTCCCGATATGGTAAGTGGAGGCATCCAGGACGTTCCGGTATGGTAAGTGGGGGCCTCCCGGTCGTCCCGGTATGCCAAGTGGAGGCCTCCCGGTCGTCCCGGTATGTTAAGTGGAGGCCTCCCGGACGTCCCGGTATGGTAAGTGGAGGCATCCAGGACGTTCCGGTATGGTAAGTGGGGGCCTCCCGGTCGTCCCGGTATGTTAAGTGGGGGCCTCCCGGTCGTCCCGGTATGCCAAGTGGAGGCATCCAGGACGTTCCGGTATGCTAAGTGGAGGCCTCCCGGACGTCCCGGTATGTTAAGTGGATGCCTCCCGGACGTTCGCGTATGATAAGTGGAGGCTTCCCGGACGTTCCGGTAATTATGTCAAATGGGGGCCTCCCGGATGTCCCGGTATGTTAGTGGGGCTTCCCGGACGTCCCGGTATGTTAAGTGGGGCCTCCTGGACGTCCCGGTATGTTAAGTGGGGGCCTCCCGGACGTCCCGGTATGTTAAGTGGGGCCTCCTGGACGTCCAGGTATGTGACGTGGATGCCTCCCGGACGTCCCTGTGTGTTAGGTACGGGTCCCGTATAACATTGGTACCATGTGCATTCATCAGAATTTTGAAATCGGACACAGAATGTCCGAAAAAAGGGTATAATTCGTTACACGTAGATGTTAACGTGGAGATATTAACAGAAACTTCACGCACTGTTTCTCCTTGTGTTAATCATCAAATTTAAGTAATGCCATCTCAAGATTTTCTAGGTCGTATACGGGTGGTTATAAAAATCGACACGGCACCAACGAAACTATCTTAAATTTATAAAAGCAATAAGAGAGACAAGACACGTATTTTTTTGCGCTATATCGACGTATTTTTAGCGCTATATCGACGTATTTGTTCGGAAATCGTCCGAGATACGTCTTACCAAAGTTAGGATATGCGTATATCTGGGTACTCGAACGAACCATGCACCTTAAAGGCATGGATGGCCTTCGCGGTGGGTATGCTGCTAAAATAGTCTACCCGTAAAACTGTCATAAACAGAAAACATATTAAGATTGTTCTTTTGCCAATCATAAATATCACGTACATAATATGTTGTTGTCAAGTTCATACGCTGTGTTGTGTAAGTAAAGCCCTGTAACATTTTTCGCTTTTATTTACATCACATAGCATACGAACTTGACAATAATATACTATTTACGCGATATTTATGATTGATATAAGGACAAAATCTGTCCATATTTCAATAGTTTGTCTGATGTTTATGGCGGTTTTAACGAATGTGACTATTTTAACAGAAATAGCCACCGCGATGGTCATCCGTGCCTTTAATGGCTAATTAACCCTTTCATGACGGGGATGCGCTGTTGCAGCGTTAAATATCATGTGCCAGTGCATTCTCTTATATATGCGAGTCTCCCATAGGGAGCCTGTCATATATAAGATAATACATTGGATTACAAGGTCAATGTAAATACTGTTAGGCCAATGCATTCTCTTATATATGAGAGGCTCCCTATATATATATAAATGCAGTGGCACAGGGTTAATGACTATTATAGATGCATCTGACTGTTTTTTTCCGTTTTGTCTGTTTTTCAGTTACTGTCTTCGGCGAATGTGAAAAAGACGATGACTGTTTTGGATCCCCGCAATGTGTGAACAGTCCGTGGGGTCAACAGTTGGCCTTTTGCAATACGCATGAAATTTGCGTTTGTCCAGAGAATAGTAAGTGTTAAGATAATGCAATGTAACAAAGGTCGCGATTATAAGGTTCAGGTATACAAAATTCAGGCGGGATGGGGATATACTGGGTAATTTTCGACAAAACAATTCTGAACTGTAATAGAGATATGATATGATAATTTCATTCACAATACACACATAAAGTATACAATGGCAGTAACTCATGGCAAGATAACTAGTCCGGGATCTGATATGGCACCCATGCACGCTAGGACTTAACTTCACCCACTCATTTTCATCTTTAGTATGTCCCTCAACGTTTAAGTGATGTTAACACGTAAACAAAATTTGCCGTGTAGACACTAGACACCAGACAAGATGGCGTCCATCATCATAATGGGCACTGTCAGTATGATGCAAATTATAGCGTGAATATCGTGTAAAATGTATACAATTACAAATGTATATATTTTTGTGAAGCTATTACATAATGCCACATTTATCCCCGCCCATGATGGCTGCCAACATGGCCGCCGAAAGTGGAAAAATTACTATTTTCACTCGATTATCGTCTAGATAAGTTTCTGCTGTTTGACAATTTGAGAATTGTGACATTGTTTTGTATAGCTTACATTTGAGCAGTGAAATGTGCAATTTTGGGGGTTTTTGCCCCTTGCGTTCCCTCAAAAATTCGATTTTACAGAACACGGTATAAAATTTCACAATAAATTACAATTGGGAGTCTACACATATTTCAACAAGAAATGTCGCCAAATCATCCTCCAGTTACGGTGTCTGCTGCAGTTGTTTGAATGTCTATATGGAACTGTCTGCGACGGACGCCTAGTCAGGGATAGTTTCGACGGACGCCTAGTCAGTGATAGTTTTGTGATATACGAATGATCACGCATCCAATTCCACCCAATATCACTGAATCAGTCACACGTTGTGCTTTGACAAAGCTTTAACACCATAAAGGTTATTAATACAACAATGTGTATTAAACACCTTAACAAGCAACATAAATGTTGCAATAACAACTAACACACTCCATTACTTGATTAGTTGGCGAACAAGGTGTCAGCGACGCGACATAGCGTGAGAGAGTTATATAGTTAAAAATTATAATGTATTCATCAATAGTGAGCCCTGGAAATGAAGATTGAATTTGGACACTTAAAATTTCATTTTGGACACTTTTTTGGCCAGAAGATTTCTCGGTTCAGCGCGAACACTGGTTGTGCTGCCAATCAACCACGGTATAACTGTTAAATATATGGTATACAGTTATATATGAAATATAGTCCACTGTAAATGTTGCAGTGTAACCTTTAAATATACGGTGCATGGGGGCATGCCGTTAAAATGAGTAAAATATAAATAAAAAAAAACCTCTTTTGATATATAAACTGAGCACGCCACTTTAAAACTCGCTTCTCTATGCGTATGTAGGTGTGTATGTATAGCGTAGTGGTTTTTAAAGTGGCGTGCTCGGTTCTAACTGATGATAAACCCCCCAGTTGGCGTCAGATCAGGAACGATAACTCTATCCGAAGTACATGATCTATATTCTCCGCAGTCCGCCCACGTAATGCATCATGGTCTATTTATATACCGGTTGGGCATGTCCGGACATGACCCGCTGGTTATATCCTGACTTCTCCGTATGAATGGTATATTATCTACATGTATATCACATGATGATCTCGGTGGGGGTAGCTTCAGTCTTGAATGTTAAAGGGACACTAGGCTCTCACTGGGGGGATAATGTTAAAGTGACACTCGCATTGAAAACTTCAAACACTTCAAAACTTCAAAAATTTCAAAAACTTCAAAAAATTCAAAAAATTCAAAAAATTCAAAAAATTCAAAAAATTCAAAAAATTCAAAAAATTCAAAAAATTTCAAAAAATTCAAAAAATTCAAAAAATTCACAAATTTCACAAATTTCAAAAAACTAAAAAAAAAATCAAATTTTCCAAAAAATTCAAAAATTAAACAAAATTCAGGATTTAGTCAAAAATATGGCTTGTTGCCATTCATCGACAAGCTCTGGGGGTACGGTGGTGAGCGCCACCGAAAAGAGCAAGTGAGCAAGGGAAAAAAGAGAAAAATAACATGACATGTGGTACATACTACAATTTATTATATTAACTATTCACTGTCACTTTCGTCCGAATTGTCATTACTTTCGTTAGATGTGTCATTTGTTTCGTCCATGAACTTTTCTAGCAATGGTCTGTACTTTAATATTGACATTTTCACTGCATCACGATCTTCAAAACCATTATTCATATATTTGTCCACTTTATCCACCGGCCTTTCAATAGCCTTCGAAAATTTAGGTAAATTACTCATTCTAGTTCAGTGAATATGTCGTTTGGAGTTTCCTTTTTAACTTTTCCAATGTTTGTCTTCTTCGCTCTTCCTCCTTTTATCTCTTTAACTTTTATCTTCTTAGCTCCGGGTTGTTTTTTTTTTAATTTTGTTTAAGTTTTTGAAATGTTTGAAGTTTTTGAAATTTTTGAAGTTTTTGAAATTTTTGAAGTTTTGAATTTTTTGAAGTTTTCAATACGAGTGTCACTTTAACATTATCCCCCCAGTGAGAGCCTAGTGTCCCTTTAACATTCAAGACTGAAGCTACCCCCACCGAGATCATCATGTGATATACATGTAGATAATATACCATTCATATGGAGAAGTCTGGATATAACCAGCGGGTCATGTCCGGACATGCCCAACCGGTATACAAATAGACCATGATGCAATGCGTGGGCGGACTGCGGAGAATATAGATCATGTACTTCGGATAGAGTTATCGTTCCTGATCTGACACCAACTGGGGGGTATATCATCATCTAACTTATATTTGTTTTCATTTATATTTTACTCGTTTTAACGACACACCCGTGTTACAGTATAGGAGCATATACAGTGTAATGTTTATTTCACAGTACATTATTGGTGGAAAGTGTCAACTCTGCTGCCAGTATTCGATCATAAGAATTACAGCCTATATTTTTCAGTGAAGAAAAAAAAACATGTCGACATAGGATCGTCTTGCAAATCGAATTTGGTAATGCTTTGGTAATGCGAGAATGTGGTTGAATGGCTGGGGACCATCGGGTTGTCAGCCTTGTCTGACTAACTTACGTTATGATGTCTGATTTATGTTTACTTTAATTTAATCACAAATTATTTTATATTTATAGTATTTACTTCAATTACACACCGATTATTTTGGACATTCAGACAAATTTTATCCACATGCATGGGAAAGAATACTATCCCAATTAAGTAACCCACAGTACCAGTTCAGGTTCATGGTCAGGTACTCCGGAGTATCCGGGCAGCTATTCGGCATTTTCTGTCCAGGTACTCTGGACATGTTCTCCATACATTACCTGTATATTGGGTACACAAGAGTACCCAAACAGGTTCCTCAGAGTACCTGGACAGGTACACTTTATAGTACCTGGATATGTCGTACCCCAGAGAAATCCAGAGTACCTGGACGTTACTCTACATGGTGCCTGGATATCTGGTAATCCAGAGTATTCAAACAGAACAGGACATGTTCTCCATATATTACCTGTAAATTCGTTACTCCAGAGTACACAGACATGTTCACCAAAGTACATGGACGGGTACTCTATATATTACCTGTATATTGAGTGCCCAGACAGTGGCAGGTGCTCCAGAGTACATTGACATCTACTGTACATAATACCTGGATATTTGGTAGTCCAGAGTACCCATACAGGTCCTCCAGAGTATCTGGACCGGTACTCTATATATTACCTGTATATTGAGTACCCAGACAGTGACAGGTCCATGTATAGTACATTGACATCTACTGTACATAATACCTGGATATTTGGTACGCCAGAGTACCCATACAGGTCCTCCGGAGTATCTGGACCGGTACTCTATATATTACCTGTATATTGAGTACCCAGACAGTGACAGGTCCATGTATAGTACATTGGCATCTACTGTACATAACACCTGGATATTTGGTAGTCCAGAGTACCCATACAGGTCCTCCAGAGTATCTGGACCGGTACTCTATATAGTACCTGGATATTTGGTACGCGCCAGAGGACCCAGACTGAACTGCATTGTGTTCGATTGAGGTTATATCTGAATTTCTTAAAAGAAATGGAAAGTAGACTGGTTATCTTCAGACATACACGTAGACTGGTTATCATCAGACATACATGTAGACTGGTTATATTCAGACATACCTGAACACCATTTTGCGATCCATCCAATGACAACAAAGCGTGGGTCGATGATCATACTCAGAACTCTGCTAAGTTTATTATTGGAAAGAGTATGTTACACAATCATTCCATTTGAATCAGACCAAATTTACAATGATCGTCAAATTCTATTTCCACCCCTCCATCATTGGGATCAAATTTCTCAACTGGTATAATGTTTCCAATTGTTATAAATGTCCAACCTGACACAGCCACTAAGGCTGGTGGATGTCCAAGTGGTGACCATTTCAGTAAAAAAGAGGAAGAAAATAACATTTTGTCTAAATACAACATATTTCACAGTAAATGTAGATACTGGTTGTAAAATAAAACCATCGGTACCAAAATAACTTCAGCTTATCTTTGGTTTGACATTTGCAATTATTTTATGCCAGGAATTAGATATCTAGAGTTATATTAAAAATTGACCTAAGTGGGGACAGGGGTCCCTCTGTTATCACAACACTGTGCATTATGAGGTGACGATACACAGTTGGCTTACACAGATGCGAACACAATACTAATGCAAATCCCAGCCCGTTATCCCCTTGCATCTAATTGGCCAGTACCTGTAGGTATTGTATTTTAAGTAAAAGATATGATCCTTTGTCCATTTTATACCAATTTTTCGGTCTCGCATATGGACAACACATCATTTTAGATGAAAGCTACAGGTCAATTACATGTAAAACCCTGTCCTGCTACTATTTCTATGTTAGCCAATACATCGCTCAATACAATAAACATATTTTAGCTGCCAAACAATTTCCTTTTGTGTCTGAGATATCTTCTCAGATGAACAGACTGAATAAATACAGTATACCCCCAATATTCAAGTGAGATTATGTTTAGTTGTATCCAATATCCCGCACGATCATACCATCCCATATGTTCTTGAACTGTTCCTATAAATTATCATAGTCATCTGTTTGAAACATCCTTGGAAATCACCATAAGTGTGTGGTAAAATATGTAATTATTTCATGCATACATGCACATTTTGAACTAATTGGGCGCTGATTATAAATGCTGGTATTACTACATTTAGAACATGTAGCTGAGCCATCTGAATAGAATGAGCTATGTTACAACACCCGAAATCACGATAAATAATTATAAATAAATTTTAAATGTATACCATCAAAATAACTATTCATGCCCGCATACATGTAATAGTACCTACATACACAGTCATACGAAAGCCACTTCCCTGGCAGTGGTGAATATCATTATGTACAATGTGATAAGTATGACCTGTCTCCGAATGTTTTTCAATCGGGTCTCCACTTTTAAATCGACCAATCATGGTATTATTACCACCGAATAAGCATATTAAAACTTATAATTATTCTGGATTTCTGGCCAATTTTCATGACATATCTTTGGCTTTGTGTTAAAGTTTAGATTCTAGTGTATGCAATACCCATTAATACATCTCACAGAATACACAATCTTGTTCGATGTAGAATTGTATCTAAATTAATTTCAGAAACCCCCACCATAACCCTCATCCCTGACTACGACAGACGAAACCACTTTGACAACTCCAAACCACATCAGGCCGATATGATTAAATATTGTTTTGGCACATGCCCTGCATAATGTAAAATATTTGGGTAGGTAGAACATCTAATATGTTGTTTCATTTTCTTCATTTACGAGAAGAGCTCCGACATGGATGAAAAGTAGGACAGCTTTTCAAGCTTGTTCTGAGTTGATGGATGTCTCAGTGTGCCCTTCTGATCAATACGCACCTATTTCGAAATTAATGAGAATTTGATCACGCACATTGGATAAATGAACAGTATTGAACACTAATACTAGGCCAGTGCTTCCACCAATGCTCAGATACTAGTAGACCTCATGAATAATAATTGATAAATATTGTTATTTTAAACTCAATTTATAACAGCAATTATACATTTCTTCATAAAAACTGAAAACTTCCGGAAAATGCCGGATGTTATTATCTTCGGCTGAACAATATTATAAAGTTAGTGTTCTTTTTGTGAGGCTGATACCTTTTTGTCCATTGGGTTTATCCTGTGTAGATAGGGAGTTTGCCAAAGGTGTGCAAATAATAATTTTGGCCTCATTAGATTCTTCATCAATAAAATCCCCAAATATTCCTACCATTCAATAACGCGAGCCATGAAAATAATAAATCCCATTAGACAAGCATGTACATGTACCAGTATATATCTGCAGCCAAGGTGTGCATGTAACGCGGGGGTTTTGTTCCACATACACATATTGGAATGCTCTTTACTGATCTATGCCATTACCATTTAAATAAGATTAACCAAGTGAGCTTAACTCCACAAAGAAGTTTGAAAGTAAACAATCCTCATAACTTATGAAGTTGTACCCCCCCCCAGGATGGAGGCTATTTTTACTTCGAATTCATAAGCAAATTTTGGCCGATATTAGGCGAATGACGAAAAGCCTGGTACGAAACTTCTATGCCACAGTAATTGTGCACGCACCAAATACAGTAAAATTATATATTACATCAATATGTGTGACTGACAAAAACATAATATTCATTGGTATAAATGACAGTATTTACTATCTATTATATTGTCAATATTACTGTGGAAATACCAATACGTGTGACCAACAAAAACATAGTATTTATTTGTATAAATGACAGTATTTACTATGTATTATATTGTAAATATTACTGTGGAAATATCAATACGTGTGACCAAAAAAAACATAGTATTCAATTGTATAAATGACTGTATTTACTATGTATTATATTGTCAATATTACTGTGGAAATATCAATATGTGTGACCAACAAAACATAATATTTATTTGTATGAATGACAGTTCTTACTATGTATTATATTGTCAATATTACTGTGTAAATATCAATACGTGTGACCAACAAAAACATAGTATTCATTTGTATGAATGACTGTATTATATTGCCAATATTACTGTGGGGGTGTCAGGCCACTTCACCATGGATTTAATTTTTGACTGAAGTTTCGTTGAATGTATGCCATTCTCCACCATACCGACCCAGTTCCTCAGTAAGCTGCATGGCGCATTTGGCCGAAATAAATCGCCCATCGATGGAGAAATATATTTAAACCCCGATAAGCACAGTTTTGTGGTTCACGCTCTGTGACGTTAATCACATTCGTGCATCTGGGCAAGTTTGTCTGTTGTTAACGATTCATTACATTACATTACATTAGAGAATCATTATGGATGTGAATTGTAAATACATATCTTATCCTATCGTACTGTTAATATTAGAGATCATCAACAAATAAACTATTCGGTTTATAACCTAAACCGAGCTGATGGATATCACCCCACTGTTCAGATTAAAGGTGGTCAACGCCCCCTGTATTTTATCCCACCTCCATTGCACGCTAGAAACATAGAACACTAGAACATTCGTGCGCTGTGTCATTATACACTTTGAATCGTTCATTATGGGCCATTTCGAGGTCTATATCATGCTATGTTCTGATCATATACGGCGCCGTGTGGGATAATTTACAGGCTGTAGTCCACATCACCTTCCATGTGAGGACGGTGTCTAAGTCTATATCATTCTATATTATGATAATATAATGTCTCATATTGAATAATTTATATGCTGTAATCCAGATCACCTTCCATGTGATGATTGTGTCTAAGTCTATAACATTCTACGTTCTGATAACATAAGGTGTCATGTTGAATAATTCCAGGCTGAAGTTCAAATGCCAAATTTGCCAATAGCCAAAAAATCTATTTGGCCAAAAGAACAAAATTGTGGGTTTTTAATTTCAATTGTTTTAAACGGATTTGAACGTGAATAACGAACCGACACAATGACGAAAAAACAAGCAAACAGACATTCAAAGATATATGAATACACATACTATCCGGTGTTATTTTGGGACATTTATCTGGTTTTAAGATGGAATATTCAGCCTTACCGGCGACGAGAAGAACCGGTAAAAGGGATAGTTTCCACCCCACCGATAAACGTCTCAAACTCACCCCGGACAGCATGCCCCCACCCATTATAATTCACACGATAAACGTCCCAAAATCTCATAGACACCAGAATCTGCTGACAATTTGCTGGACTGGACACGGTTGACAGTTTATAAACGATCGGAAAGCCGGAAAGCCTTGTACGAACAAAACTTCTATATCACGGTGTCTAAGTCTATATCATTCTATGTTCTGATAATATAAGATGTCATGTTGAATAATTCCAGACTGTAGTCCAGGTCACCTTCCATGTGACGACGGTGTCTAAGTCAATATCATTCTATGTTCTGATAATATAAGGTGTCCTGTTGAATAATTTACAGGCTGTAGTTCAGACCACCTTCCATGTTAGGACGGTGTCTAAGTCTATATCATTCTATGTTCTGATAATATAAGGCGTCATGTTGAATAATTCCAGGCTGTGGGCCAGATCACCTTCGATGCGACGACGGAGGCCATTATTGCGAATACCCAGAAAAAAGTGATTGGTATTGCTTCGAAGAGAGGTGCTTCTGCATGTGACCTCAAATCAATTGGTTACTGAAAGGACTCAATTGATAAAAGACAAATAAACATTCTATATATACACTGAACTAGTATTTTGGTATGAATAAACATACTATCTGGTGTTATTTTGTGACGTTTAATTGGTTTTAAGATGGAATATGCAGTCTTACGAGCGACGAGAAGAACCGGTAAAAGGGATAGTTTCCACCCCACCGATAAACGTCTCAAACTCACCCCGGACAGCATGCCCCCACCCATTATAATTCACACGATAAACGTCCCAAAATCTCTTAGACACCAGAATCTGCTGACAATTTGCTGGACTGGACACGGTTGACAGTTTATAAACGATCGGAAAGCCGGAAAGCCTTGTACGAACAAAACTTCTATATCACGGTGTCTAAGTCTATATCATTCTATGTTCTGATAATATAAGATGTCATGTTGAATAATTCCAGACTGTAGTCCAGGTCACCTTCCATGTGACGACGGTGTCTAAGTCAATATCATTCTATGTTCTGATAATATAAGGTGTCCTGTTGAATAATTTACAGGCTGTAGTTCAGACCACCTTCCATGTTAGGACGGTGTCTAAGTCTATATCATTCTATGTTCTGATAATATAAGGCGTCATGTTGAATAATTCCAGGCTGTGGGCCAGATCACCTTCGATGTGACGACGGAGGCCATTATTGCGAATACCCAGAAAAAAGTGATTGGTATTGCTTCGAAGAGAGGTGCTTCTGCATGTGACCTCAAATCAATTGGTTACTGAAAGGACTCAATTGATAAAAGACAAATAAACATTCTATATATACACTGAACTAGTATTTTGGTATGAATAAACATACTATCTGGTGTTATTTTGTGACGTTTAATTGGTTTTAAGATGGAATATGCAGTCTTACGAGCGACGAGAAGAACCGTTAAAAGGGATAGTTTCCACCCCACAGATAAACGTCTCAAACTCACCCGGGCAGCAGGCCTCTCCCATTCTAATTCATATCGATAAACGTCCCAAAATCTCTCCAAACAGCATATCCCTCCCCATTCTAATTCACACCGACCGAAAATCATGGCAATAGACACCAGAATCTGCTGACGATTTGCTGGACTGGACACGGTTGACAGTTTATTAACAATCGGAAACCGGAAAGCCTCGTACGAACAAAACTTCTATAGCTCAGGAATTGTGCACATACCAAATACATTCAAATTATTTATTTCAACAATACGTGTGACCAACATAAACATAATATTCTGCTTCAATGACAAATGCCATTGCAGAAGACCTCAAATAAGTTGGTTACTGAACTGACTAAATTGAGAAAGGACAAATAAACATTCTATATATACACACTGAACTGGTATTTTTGTTTATTTGTTTGTATGTTTTGTTGGGTATAAACATACTATCTGGTGTGATTTTTGGGACGTTTATTGGGTTTTAAGATGGAACATGCAGCTTTACCGGCGACGCGATGGGCCTGTGAAACGGACATTTTTCAACGGAAATCCACCGATAAATGTCCAAAAATCATACCAGACAGCACGTTTCCCACCATTCTAATTCACACCAGACAGCATGTTTCACACCCTTCTAATTCACTCCAGACAGCATGTTACCCACCATTCTAATTCACTCCAGACAGCAGGTTTCCCCCATTCTAATTCACACCAGACAGCACGTTTCCACCATTCTAATTCACACCAGACAGCACGTTTCCCCCATTATAATTCACACCAGACAGCACGTTTCCACCTTTCTAATTCACTCCAGACAGCACGTTTCCACCATTCTAATTCACACCAGACAGCACGTTTCCCCCATTATAATTCACACCAGCCAGCATGTTTCCCACCATTCTAATTCACTCCAGACAGCACGTTTCCCCCATTCTAATTCACACCAGCCAGCACGTTTCCCCCATTCTAATTCACACCAGCCAGCATGTTCCCCCATTCTAATTCACACCAGACAGCACGTTTCCCCCCTTCTAATTCACACCAGACAGCACGTTTCCCCCATTATAAGTCACACCAGACAGCATGTTTCCCACCATTCTAATTCACTTCAGACAGCACGTTTCCCACAATTCTAATTCACACCAGACAGCACGTTTCCCCCATTCTAATTCACACCAGCCAGCACGTTTCCCCATTCTAATTCACACCAGACAGCACGTTTCCCACCATTCTAATTCACACCAGACAGGATGTTTTTCCCCATTCTAATTCACACCAGACAGCACGTTTCCCCCAATTATATTTCACACCGACTCAAAATCATGCTATAGACACGAGAATCTGCTGACCATTTGCTGAACTGGACACGTCTGACAGTTTATAAACAATCCATAAATTGTGGAAATTGTGCTCTGCTCCGTGAATATATATATGTATGGTTCCACATTTCAAATAGATATAAACCGAGCAACCCAAAGGAATAATCGAAATCCTTGACAATTCGACTTAATTATGTATTAATAAGTATAAGTTTCGTGGCAATGCATTAGTCACTGTGGTCAACGCTTTGAACTTCATAATGCAGTAACAACGGTTTGCTGTTTGCAACGTCATGTTCGCTGGCAATTCCGTCATCATTCCGAAGTCCTTCGGAAGACTTGTTACTGGCTTCAGTCTGTGTTTGGCGCAAGTCGTGTTTTTGGTCTGTCTGGATCTTTGTTATGGTTTTTATTTGTGTATCTGTCCGTCCGCACTTCTGGTGACATATTTGCGGAAGTGCAGAATGTAAATAATGTACATGCATATATTGCTGTACGAACTATATTTTTTAAATCCACATACATACTTAGTTTATATTTTTATCGGGTTTTTAAGGATGACGCACCGTGTAGTTGTTGCGTACCAACTCGTGCGCTGGTCGTCCTTATACTAAGTTTGCTTTTCAGCATGGACGCCGCCATCTTGAATTTGATTCGGCGCCATCTTCGAAACGTCATTGCAATTAAATTTGTTTCCTATAGCCTACATACCATCAGTAATTGTGTAGAGACGTTACATGTTTCATACTATAAACAATAACCATTAGTAAATTCATAAATATGCACTGTGAAACAATAGCATATTCCTATCAATGTCGCTGCGTGATATATCTTTACATCAAATTGTAATTTTACATCACGCTGTAATAAAATCTGCTAGAGATTCCCACTTTGGGAAACGTTGACCAAATCCAACCATGCAACGAGTGTTCATATATGTATGATCACGTAAGTGGAAAATTGACATAGCCAATAAGAATATATTCCCACGGAAATTTACCTATTCTATTACTTATGGCAAGTTATTCTTGTATTCATGCAGCGCAAACTGCATTCTGGTTGTGTTATTCTACGTTACGGCTTTTGCTTGTCTTCCACTAATTAACTGTTCGTCCATGCTCGTGACTTTTAGTACCTATCGATTGGGGAATCTCACATGTATTTTCACAAAATAGTGACAAAAGTTTTTGGATAAAAGGTACTTCTACGGTTCCGGAATATGTCGAGACTGTCTGCGTTCGGTTTCTATGTGAAACGTACGTGATACATTCATCAGCCGAGGTTTATTTTTAGTATAATGATCGATATGTTCATCGAAACGTGGCTTTGTGGTTGTATTTGCAAAGTCGCCTGCAGTTTCGAGACTTGCCTCGGTTGTACTCTTGACAGTGTTGTGACTTTTTAATGACACAACACAGATCGCACAAGGGAGTACACACAGCATAATAATTCACAAGGGATTTGATGTGACCGATCACGAGTGACTGCGGTCTTCGTTACCGACAATAACAACAACAACAACAGTCACTCTATGGTGAGTCAGACCGACAATAATAACAACAATGTCACTCTATGGTGAGTCAGACCGACAATAACAACAACAATCACTCGATAGTGAGTCAGTCACAATTGAATAACTTTAACTGTCTGCGATGCAATCATAGTGAAAATTACAATCACGTGATATACGCACGGACCTTCCACCGTCTAGTAACAACAACAACAACAACAACATTGTTGATCTAGATGATTTTTCTACCAAGCGGTTTGCCACGCACTGCTCTTGTCGTGATATAGACATGGCCTATTCACCGAGTAGTAAAAACAACTACATTGTATAAGAAAACCATAGTCAGAAATGGTAACGCGCTCAAGATCATATATTATATACCCATGATTGTAATTATAGAATATATAATACATTGGTTTCGCGAATGACCAACTCAGAATATCGTTAAAATAACAATAACAACCACCACCTAATTAACAACCGACCACAACCATCAGTGGGCTGCAGAACGTGAACTGTCTCTACAAGTTGAAATATAAGACTTACAAATTATCTTTTTAATTTATTTTATTGGTAATTGACATAGCTTGTCACAAACCAAAAATCAACATTATTGGCATAATAATGTAAAGGACAATAAACGAAAAAATTTAAATTCTCAACTACACCTTTTACCGGTGACCGGCCTCCTGGTTACGCAGTTCGACTTTTAAACAGGAAAAACCAATTATTCATAAATAAAATGCCCATGGGACCACGGCTATCAAGACATTACCGAACAGTATACACGCGGTGCGCGCCTAATTATACAATGTAGTTGTTCTTACAACTCGGTGAATAGGCCATGTCTATATCACGACAAGAGCAGTTCGTTGCAAACCGTTCGGTAGAAAAATCATCCAGATCAACAATGTTGTTTGTTGTTTGCAGTTGTCGGTGAAAAGTCCGTGCGTATATCACGGCATTGTAATTTTCACTATGAGTGCATCGCAGACAGTTCAAGTCATTTAATTGTGACTGACTCACAAACAGAGTGACTGTTGTGTTATTGTCGGTCACGAAGAGCGTAATCACTCGTGATTGGTCACATCAAAGCCCTTGTGAATTATGATGGTGTATGTATACTTTTGTGCGATCGGTGTTGTGTCATTAAACAGTCACAACACTGTCAACAATACAACCGAGTCAAGTCTCGAAACTGCAGGCGACTTTGCGAATACAACCACAAAGCCACGTTTAGATGAACATAACGATCATTATACTAAAAATAACCCTTAGTCTGGGAGCTAATAGGGGTACCCTTGTACCCCATGGTACTTAACTTCACCCCACTCATTTTGTTCCTTATTATGTCCTTCAACTTTTAAGCAATGTTAACAAGAAACAATTGGCCGTGTAGACTCCAGACAAGATGGCGTCCATCATGGTCGCCGTTTTTCAGATCAGACGCTAAGTCAGTTTTATGAAAATCATAGCGGGAACATATAGTAAAATGTATACAAATGTATATATTTTCGTGAAGCTAAGACATAATGACACTTGTTTGAGCCAAAATTGAAAAATCACCATCCGAAATGTTTTTTCACAAATATCTTCTAGATCAGTTCATGCTGTTTGGAACTGGTTGAGTAATATGACTTTATTTTGTGTTTGGAATATTAACTGATCATTGGAGCAATCAAATATGCAGTTATTGGGGTTCTAGCCCCTTCCGATTCTTACTTTGGCTCAAATTGGCTGCCAAAATGGCCGCCAACATATGGAAAATGGTAAATATTGCCCCAGGGTGCCCTGCAATCGCTTGTGGTTGGTGTAAAAAATTTGTCATTCTGTATTCTATATATTGAACAGTAACATGTCTGATGCACCATGGATCATTTTTACTATTGTCACCACTGACATTACCAACAATATTGGATTTATCTCTCACAAACTTGACATAAATATCGGCAAACATTCACTTTTCAGGGTTGGACCATTTATAATGCAACTATCTTTGGTATCAACGGTGTTTATTGTTTTGGTCTATCTTAAATGTGTCACACTCCGGTGTTTATAGACCAAATTGCTCATCTCACTTCCATCGCAAAGTTTCCTTTCAATAATATGGCCAGAATCACAAAAGAGGTTCTTCGCAATGCAACTTTAAAATTGATTTGGCATGTCCCATACAGAAGTGGGACAAACATAATAGAACGTAGTTGTCAGTTGATTAACTAACACGTATAATAACGAAGTGAGTCACAATGTGCTACCTTTTCGGATAACGCAGAGAATACTGTTCGGGATATATGTAAAAAATAACTTTTTACAGATTTGGTTTCCATTTTGGAAGCCATCTTGAGCAATTTGGTCTATACACACACATTTAAGATAGACAAAACGAATAAACACCTTTCAATCCAAAGATAGTTATATTTTACTTGAAACAATGGTCCAAAAGTTTTGCCGATATTTGTGTCAAGTTTTTGAGAGAAAAGTCCAATATTTTTGTTGATGTCAGTGGTGACAATAGTAACAATTAACCATGGTGCATCGGAAATGTTAGTATTCAATGTATAGAATACAGAATATCCGATTGTATACATCAACCACAACTTGTAAGCAATTGAAGGACACGCTGAGGTAATATTTACCATTTTCCATATTTTGGCAGCCATTTTGAGACAAAGTAAGAATTTTGGTTCCAATGAGAATTGGAATATTCATAGGTAATGATATGCCTCAGTTACATTACAAAGTTCTGTTAATTTCTTGTTGAAATATGACTAGATTCCCAATTGTGAGTTTTTGTGATATTTTATACCGCGTTCTGTAAAATCGAATTTTTGAGGGATCGGAAGGGGTTAGGACCCCAATAATTCCATATTTAATTGCTCCAATGATCAGTTAAGCTCTCCGCTTCTAAATGACGTTATGACGTCGTGTGCTGGGCTGTTGACGTTATTGCCATTTTCCAGTGGGATAATATGACGGGAATATCACAAGAACCATAAAACTGACCCAGTTGAAATGCTATTATCGTTCACAATCGTGGAACATCATACACTGTTTGAAACTTTGAGATACAGTTATTCCGATGCACAAATATCTGAGTTCCAAGTATGTATAGTGGTATACTGCTAGTGTGCTGAAGTAGGTCCGTAGTACCTACGGACCATATAGCACACGGCGTGCACTTTTACGTCCGTAATAGTTACGGACGTCATAGCAGCGAAGAGGTTAATATACAAAACACAAAATAAAGTCACATTACTCAACCAGTTCCAAACAGCATGAACTCATCTAAAAGATATTTGTGAAAAAAAGTCATATTTTCAACTTCCGGCGGCCATTTTGGTGGCCATCTTGGATAGTGAGTTTCATTTTTTGCCAAAAACAAGTAATTTAATTAATTGTGGAAAAACACCCACTGTCCTGAGTGGTATTGATAAGCTATTGGAGGGTTATCAGGAATCTATATATATAAAACCCGTCGTCTGTGTGTGTGTGTGTCTGTGTGTGTATAACTCGGTCACGATTTTGGCGCGTTTATAACTTTTCACCCATGCGTCCAATGTGGCCCAAATTTGTACCACGACCTATAGTGTGTCATTAAAGGTGACTCACCAAATTTCACGCCGATTGGTCAAAGCAAACCTGAGATCTAACATGGTCCCCAAATGCTGCATTTGCACTCAAGTAGACACTATTTCTTATGACGTTTGTCGAAATGACGTCATTGACGTCGAACGCAAACCAATACTTGCTTTGCTATTGTAGGCGAAACTTCCATGCGCTCTACCAAAGCGTTGTTGGAAATTAATGTGTCAGTTCAGGTTCAGTGTGAATTTAGGTAACGAATGTTGATTTTGTCGCGGAAGTGCATGTATAGTGGGGTGTAGAGTCAAAACTCGAACGTTCTACCGTCGTTGGGAATGGGTGGATGTAGTGGTTTGCAGAGCCAAGACTCGAACGTTCGTCGTTGGGAATGGGTGCTAATATGGTATTTTAATTTGCCAGTTGGGTTTGAACACAAGTAAAGAATGCTGTCTTTGATACGAAAGTTGTGCATTGAGTGTGGAATCGAAGGAGTACCGGAAAAACGTGGGTAGGCGGTACCCAGTGGGTACCGTGAACTCAGTAAATTCGCCGGAACTCAGTTGAAAAAAGCACATTCCCGGGACAGGCCTAATAATAGGGCCTACAGTGTAAACAATACTGCCGACGCTAATTAATGCTCTTTTAATCTTTCGGTTGAGTGCAAATCTGATACAAGAATAAATGTTTAAAAGATCACAATGCGCGAAGCGCACGCGTTTTAAATTCATATAATGTGCGCGAAGCTCATAAAGGGGCTGCAGGCCCCTACCCCGCTAAATAAAGGTTCAGAATTGAGCCTGTTTCAGTCAGTATAGATTAAGTAAAATATCTCGATTGTTGCGTTCCATATATGTGCATGCATATACGTGGGTTGTGGAGATGATGGTGGGGGCAAAAATACAGTTTTATTGAAATAAAGTGTTCATACAAATGGGCCACGCAGTGCAGGGCGTGTGATCAATAGGCTGCATGTTGAATACAGGGTCCGTTTAAAATGTGCTGCAAGCTCCCTATTTATGTGCGCGAAGCTCACGCAGTTTAAGATCATATAATGTGCGCGAAGCGCAGAAAGGGGCTGTACATAGGCTCCTCCCCTCTAAATAAAGATTCCGAATTGAGCCTGTTTCAGTTAGTATAGATAAAGTAAAATATTTTGATTGTTGCGTTCCATATGTGCATGCATATACATGGGTCGGGGAGATGGGGGTGGGGGTAAAAATACAGTTTTATTGAAATAAAGTGTTCATACAAACGGGCCGCGCAGTGCAGGCGTGTGATCATTAGGCGGCATGCTGAATACAGGTTCCAAAGGGGGGTCCGTTCAAAATGTGCAGCAAGCTCCCGAATGAAGGCTCCTGAATTGAGTATGTTTCAGTTGGTGTATAGTATTTAAATAATATACTGATTTTGTTTCGTTCAATATGTGGACTGAGTGTGTAGAAATACAGTTTTAATAAAAAGGAGAAGCATGACCATTCCATGTGTCCATGAACGCGGACACTAGAAAATAACAAAGAAAATTTATATACCCGTCATTTTGTGACGGGCAACCCCCTAGTAACAGTATAAATGTCAATTCAAATAAAGAATGAGTATATTTACCCCAGCTCGAAGTTCCTCAAGAATATATCAATAGAATAGTATAATGATAGTATGAATGCAATACGATCCACAAAACACAGTGTGAGCTGAACATTTGTTTTTATACAGCACGCAAAATCGTTAATAGTGAGCGATATTAAAGTAATTTTACACGCAACACTGTGGTGATTTTTAAAGAGAGTGATTCACGGTGATCCATTCAACACCGAAATCTTGAGAGGGATAGATAAAGTTATAACTTGGATGTACAAGTACGTGTAGATATATGCCAAAATATAAACTGTTTAAAATATAGTTTTAGTACACAGTCGGTACTGCCCCGTTAAGTGGCTCACTCACGAACACAGTGCATGTGATAATATAATAGTACCATTCTACTGGATGCAGCAATCTGTAAATGCCATGAATGTCGGTCATGTTGACATGTGCCCTTTAACTTTTACGTAGCCTATTTCTCTAAGTAGCTAACACATTTCCCTGAAAGTGAAATAAATTTATATTTATATCATCACAATCGATCTTCGTCGGGCTTTTAAAATAATAATGTGTTTGGCTAAATTGTCAAAGATTAGATCCAAAAAGTTGAATGCCTGGAGTGAATGTATCTACCACGAGGTCTCAAGCAGTCTACCTCTTCGCACGCAAAATAACATTGAATGTCTCAATGACATCAACAGCTTGATGGGAACGACCCACCATATGGTAGATATTCAGCCAGTCTTTTTTTTTTTTAAGTTTAAACTAAATTCAACACATTATAAATGATCAGTTTTTGAATTGATGACTGGTGTTCAGTACAGTACACATCAAATAGTAATAACAATTAACATTATGATCTTGTAACTAAACATGTTAGACTATTGACTGTTATATAGTGTGGTATTAACTACTACGAGTACTATTAGTACTAATAGTACTACTAGTCTATCATAAAATATGTATATGGGAAATAAGGGCAATAACAATAATTACAATACAATTATAAAAACAGTTTTAATTGTAATTTAAAATGTTAAAAAATTACATTGAATGATTGACTGTGCGAGATCTATGGGAAGCCAAATCGACATTTAATAAATAATTGAGCTTAAGCGCAATAAGGAAAGCGCAATAAGGGAATCTCTAATTGTGCTTAAGCGCAATAAGGAAATATTTAATTGCACTTAAGCGCAATACGGATTCAGGAATAGCTAATTGCGCTTAAGCGCAATAAGGAATCTCGTATTGCGCTTAAGCCCAATAAGGAATCTCTTATTGCGCTTAAGCACAATAATAAGTATTCTTATGGCACTTAAGCGAAAGAAGGAATATTCCTTAATGGGCCTTATTGCGCTTAAGCGCAATTATCAAGCGCAATTAGCCACATTACATTAACTCCATATAATTCAAATGGTGTAGTCCATGGTACAATGGGTGGAACAAATATAGGATAATTCTATGATTTGCAGGGGGGTGATCTCATGAGGGAGATATTAATTGCGCTTAAGCGCAATAAGGATATAATTGCGCTTAAGTGAAATAAGGAATGTCGTATTGCGCTTAAGCTAAATAAGGAACCCCTTATTGCGCTTAAGTGCAATAAGCGCAATAAGGAATATTCGCAATAAGAAATATTCTTATTGCGCTTGCTAGTAACTTGCCTTAACTTAAGCGCAATTATATATTCCTTAGTGCGCTTTAATAAGCGCAATTATCTATTAAATGTCAATTTGAATTTGGCTTCCCATAAATTAGAGATCATCAAATTATGTCTATGGTCAATAGCTTTGAATAGTCAATCATCGGCTATTTTTATAGTATTTATCAAGACACGATTTAACATGACTCATGAGTTTCGGCTTTACGTGACATGACACAATAGTCCAGGATATATTGGTCGACCTCGGCACCCCCCCCCCCAGGACTCAACTTCACCCCACTAATTTTTTTTCTTAATGTCTCCTCTAATTATTTTCGTTTGTTAACAAGAAAAAAAAAGTGGCCACAGAGACTCCAGACAAGATGGCGTCCATCATGGCGGCCATTTTTTAAATATGCACCAGGTCTCTTTGATCGCCGTTATAGCAAAGATGATATCACATACGGTCTCGTTTTCCGCTCGATTCGTTATGCTAATATAAAACCCTTACAAATTAGCCAAAATTCCGACACCAAAATCCAATATGGCGGCCAAGATGGCCGCCGAAATACGAAAATTTGCTATTTCTCTGACATTTCATCACCTTCCGTTTGTCTTTGTGGGATATTATAGGCATCTTGGAGCGATTTTATGCATTCATCGTATAGCAGAGTCACTAGCGAACACAATGAGCCATAATAAGCATTCCTGGCTGGATACTTTTGTCCGATATCACGTTTTCCCAAATGCCGAATAGCCGAATGTCATAGCCGAATCGACGATAATAACGCGATGTCTGTTTCGAATCAATGAATGTTATTGCTATCATAACAACACCCATGCACACATATGTCTATGAGGTACTCGAGCTAGGATTCCTCTTATATCTGAGTTGAGGAATATTCACCCAAATCCAAGATGGCGGCCAAAATGGCTACCAAAAATAGAAAAATCGCCTAACATCACTGATGTTAACATCAGTGAGCGTTATTGCCACGACAACTCCATACATGTTTACTATTACGAGTGGGGAACACTGAGACGAAGAACTTTCCTTATATCACATCCAAACAAAAGTCACCCAAATCCAAAATGGCGGTATTTTTGAAAAATCACCGAAATTCCTTCATTTTCACATCATTGGGCCTTATTGTCGAGACAACTCCACACATGCTGACAATTGAGTCGGAAATACTAAGGTGAAGTAATTACCTTGCATCTCATGCAATAAATGGTTTTCCAAATCGAAGATGGCGACCAAACTGGCGACCGAATTTGAAAACAAGCTTACATTCCTTTACTTCCTTACGATGGGCGTTATTGTTACGCGAATTATACCCACAAGTATATGCACATATGGCATATTGATATGAAGTATTCATTTGAGCTTGGCAATTGATACTCACAGTCAAGATGGTGGCTAAACTGGCGGCAAGAAATTGAACAGAGGTCGATACGTTCACATACTATTTTCAACTGTTTGTGATAATATCGATATGTATGAACTCAACTTAAAACATCTGAAAACGCATAACATAGCTCATATACTTCTGGGAGGACGAAAACGCACAATTAGTAATCGCGATGTGCATTTCGATATCCATTCTCCACTTAGCTCCGATAATGGCCGTATATAACCATTGGTATGCCGAATAGTCATATCAGAACAATTACCCGATAACAGATTCTGATTTGCCACGTTCATAATTATCTGGACCAGCTTCCAATTCCTTGATAAATGTAGGTCGCTCACACCGACAAACTATTCAACACCTCCTGGGAGAAGGGTACATCTAATCATAACGTTTAAAACAATTCAGTTTCCACTGTCTAGCTTGCGATTTTAAATATTTGCTAAATATGGAGTTTGTGTGTCAGCTTGAACTAGAAAGGCGTACGATCGATGAGTATGTAAGCTTACAAAATGCCACCTCTATGTATGTCTATACCATACCCCATGGGGCTAACCACATGTACACTGACCTGGCGAACTTCCCAGTTAGCTAGACACTTTTCAATATATGGTTCGCCAACTCACAAACTCAGCGAACACATTGGCATACGTGCACAACTTCAGTATTGTTTCGAAGGTTGCTAGCTGTCTCATTCCCTTGGGCAGACACATATCTGATAAGGAGAAGACCATAATGTACCGACTTGACCATGATCCTAAACAATATGGGTGACGTCCCGCAGTCGTCTCGCCGAAGAGATCCCAACATAGAAGAACAATACTCGCGGTGCTAGTCGGTGTATATTGTATTCCACATCAGTTTCGAAGCCGTTCTGAATCAACTTGACCAGACGTATAATTTTGTCTGGATAATACTATGCTAGCCACCCCCAGAACAGTCGGATGGGATAAATGGTAATGTCGTGATGGAATGAGGGTATTCGTTGTTCTTATCCTGGCAGGGTTGGTGCCAGTTTGTGGGCGGTAATATTCAAGAAAATGTCAGGAACTGTGTTGCATTTATTTCACTATGTGCGTTTAAAGAATAATTTAGTCTCGACGGCATTGGCTGTGAACGCTGGGGAAACCATTCAAAGGTCGAACGTCCCCTTTATGATCATATAGCTTTATATATATAACTTTAGAATATAGTTGTTAATGTCTCATGCAGGACAATGGTCGGAATGGTGATGTTACCAAGAAATCACTTGGTGTACCCAACATAATAATATGTTGAACTGAATGCAAGATCTCATCAACGTAACATTACTCTGGATGTTTTTCGCGTTGAACATTTTACCCTTGTGATGGCATTTGTTTCTTGAACCATACAAACCACCACCCAGCGCGAGTATGACATATCAACCAACTGTTAAACCATCAGTCTGGGTGGGGCTTATAGTAATAGCCAATGGTACACGTTGGGTCCTGTTGATTAAGAACGGCTTCCAAAGTGTAGAATCCAAACAGATGGGAATATACAATCTTAACATACAAGGAAAGCAAAGCCATGCATGAGATCCTGTCTGAATCTAAAACATACACAACGAAGGGGCGGTGCAGTCATGGTCCCATTTCCTGTCCACTATCATGGCACATGCCCACAAACTAGCACCGCGTGTATTGTTATTATCTGCTTGGATCTGTTCGGTGAGACGATTACTGGACGCCACCAAGATTGTTCTTAGGATCATGGTCAAGAAGTGTGGGTATATTATGCATTATGGTCCTAGCAGAAATGCACCACAGTTCATGATATCTTCTTGAATAATACCGCCCACATACTGACACTAACCCTGAGAGAGGATAAGAACAACGCATACCTTCATTATATAAAGAAATTATTCTTTAGCCCGTCAAATTGATTCGAAACGGCTTCGAAACGGATGTGGAATGAAATCTTACCACACCAAAAACACCGACACGCACGACACTCTATATATGAAACATGCACCTAGTGTGGGGGTGGTGTATACCTTGGTCCATTTCATTTCCACTATCATGGCGCATGTCCACAGACTAGCACCACGAAGAAGTCAAGAAGTGTGGGTAGTCGGTACATTATGGTCTTCTCTTTAGCAGATAAGCATCCGTCCAATGTCCAATAAGACAGATGGCAACCTTCGAAACACTGCCGAAGTTGTTCACGTATGCCATTGCGTTCGCTAAGTTTGTGAGATGGAGAACCATATATTGAAAAGTGACTAGCTAACTGGGAAGTTCGCCAGGTGTACAATTGGTTAGCCCCATGAGGTATACGACAGGCATACATAGAGATGGCCTTCTGTAAGCTTGTATACTCATCGACCATATGCCTTTCTAGTTCAAGATGACGCACAAATCCCATATTTAGCAAATATTTAAAATCGTAAGCTAGACACTGGGAAATGAAGTTTTTGAAACAATACGATTATATATACCCTTCTACCAGCAAGTGTTTAATTCTTTGTCGGTGTGAGCAACCTATATTTATCAGACAAAGAAATGGAAGCTGATCCAGATAATTATGGACATGTTATCAGGCAATTGTTCTGATATGACTATTCGGCGCACCTACTGTTACGGGCATTATCGACGCTAAGTGGAGAATGGATTTCGAAATGCCACATCTCGATTATTAAGTGCGGGCCTTCGTCCTTCCAGAAGTATATGAGCTATGTTATGCGTTTTGAGGCGTTTTAAGTTGAACAAATAGATGGTTTATTTAGGGTTTCGATCATACATATCGATATTATGACAAAAAGTTGAAATCAGTATGTGAAAATATCGAATTGTTTTCAATTTCTGCCCGCCAGTTTAGCCGTCAGCTTGACTGTGCCAAACTCAAATGAACCCATATGAACATGTAATTGTGGGTATAATTTGCGTAACAATAACGCCCATCGTACGAAAGTAAAGGAATGTTAGCTTGTTTTCAAATTTAGGTCGCCATTTCGGCCGCCATCTTCGATTTGGAAAACAACCTCTTGCATGAGATGTAAGGTAATGACTTCACCTTAGTGTTTCCAGCTCAATTGTCAGCATGTATTAAGTTGTCTCGACAATAATGCCCATTGATGTGAAAATGAGGAAATTTCGGTGATTTTTCAAAATTTGTACGCCATTGTGGGCGCCATTTTGGATTTGGGTGACTTTTATTTGGATGTGACATAAGGACAGTTCTTCGCTTGAGTGTTCCCCACTCGCAATAGTAAGCAAGTGTGGAGTTGTTGTGGCAATAACGCTCACTGGTGTTAAAATCAGCGATTTTCGGCGATTTTTCTATTTCTGGTGGCCATTCTGGCCGCCATCTTAGATTTGGGTAAATATTTCTCAACTCAGATATAAGAGGAATCCCAGCTCGAGTATCTCCAGCACATATATATGCATGGGTATTGTTATGATAACAATAACATTCATTGATTCGAAAGAGACATCGCATTTGGGAAAACGTGATATCGGACAAAATTATCCAGCAAGGAATGTATATTATGACCCCATTATGTTCGATAATGACTCTGCTATACGATGAATTCATAACATCACGCCAAGATGACTAAAATTTCCCACAGAGACAAACGAAAGGTCGTGAAATGTCAGAGAAATAGCAACTTTTCATATTTCGGCGGCCATCTTGGCCGCCATATTAGATTTTGGTGTCGGAATTTTGGCTAATTTGTAAGGGTTTTATATTAGCATAACGAATCGAGCGGAAAACGAGACCTTATGTGATATCATTTTGGCTATACCGGCGATCAAAAAGACCTGGTGAATATTTAAAAAATGGCCGCCATGATGGACGCCATCTTGTCTGGAGTCTCTGCGGCCACTTTTGTTTCTTGTTAACAACCGAACGAAATTAGAGGAGACATTAAGAAAGAAAATTAGTAGGGTGAAGTTGAGTCCTGGGGGGTGAAGAGGTCGACCAATATCTCCTGGACTACAAATTCACACCGCAATATTTAAAATAAAAATAGTTTAATTTTCACGTGACTCAAAAGGCATGCGATGTAAATAAACTTGGACCTGGCTGGGTGCAGACCCGCTGAAATCATATCCACAAAGTCAACGGCATACTGTAATATTTTGAGGAACTGTATAAGATAAATAGTAAATACATACCATAGAAATAATCCATTATTCTATTGTTGACAGATTCGAGTCATTAATTTACCGGCGCCAGCATCCGCTCCACTGTCACGCTGTGACTGTCTCCAGTCCAGTGAAAAGAAAATGAAATCTAATATACAGTTATCGCCCGCGATTGAGTGAGACACGGGGATTTGTCGCCCGCTCGAGACCTGGAATGTCACCCGAGGGCCGCCAGGCCCGAGGGTGACATTCCAGGTCGAGAGCGGCGACAAATCCCCGTGTCTCACGAAAACAAGGGTGATAACTGTTTTGTTATCTGACAAAGGAGTACACGAACCACCTTAATAGCAGGCATAAATGCGCGCATATATTCTTTAATCCAGTTCGAAAAGTAAATGTTATGTTGGAATCATCGCTATTTAGAAAATAAAACATTCATAATCTGGATCAATTAACAGACCCGTCATTTGCGCAGCTATTCTCCGGTCAGTTTGCTGGTTGCATGGTGGAAATCGGTTCACGGAAAGAGGAGTAAAGCAATTTCGAAGTTGAGTAGCCATGCAGCGAAATGTTCGGTTTCGTTTCAAATGGCCGTGAAGACGCCGACAGACGTGTTCATTTCCAGATTGCTAAAATGTGCAAAAAGAAATTGACATATGTCACAGATTGGTACGCAACATAGGGGTATTCTCTGAAGTCTGAATAATGTATTGAAGAAAAGAAATAGTCAATTGATAAACAGTAAAGAGTGGCTATTTGAACTAGTACATAAACGTATTAGTAACGTATGTACATCGTATGTGCGATTGCCTGCAGCACACACCAACTGCATAATAAGGTTTATTTATTTGTCCCACGGTCTTTATTATTGATATAAAAAGGTCTAATAGGAACATTACACATTATAACGGATTTGTATCCGCGATAACACCATTTATACATAGCGTGCTTTAATTGCAACTAAAACAACACACAATTATGCAAATTAGCAAACACCACAGTTCGTGGTTGTTATGATACAATGGGGTTTATAAAAACAGTGGGAGTGTCTTTGCACGTTGAGTTCTTCGTTGTTCTGTGTTTACTGGTAATAGCTGAGCGGTCAATAACTGAGACAATGTTACCCTCGAGGGTAATAAGGTGATTTACGGCCCGCCATGTGACGCACTCTCAGCCAATCAGAAGAGAGGAAAATGGGATGAAATGTGATGAAGGATAACAATTATTATTATTACCACTCGTCTGCACTTCCAGTCACACATTCTCGAGAAATTTGCAGCTCATCACAATTGAACATGCTTTTGGTGAGGCGGTCTAATCCGATTCCATTTGATTACGGATTAGAGAATTCGGAGAATGGCTGTTCTCGCTTGAACTCAGCGGCATCGGGAGTCGAGGACCGAAATTTCACTTCACTTCAAGTTCAGAACATTTGAGAATTCCTGCAAGTCGTCACATAGAAGCTCGCGTGTAAACACATCAATATACATGTAACTAAGAATATTCAAATTTAAATCCCACCACAAAGTAAAACGCTTCCGAAAGTTCCGAACCGAATTCATCTTCAAGTGAGGAAATGTACGATTTGAACTTGAACAGGGGTTGGCGATTATCGCAATACGATAGGGTAACACTCCGACGTTCGTACTCAGATATAACAAATGTTTGTACCTAGCTTACATGTTAAAGGATTCACGGGAAAATGGCTATTTTGACTCTATTTGTCGTTATATATATATTTATCACCCCATTTATTATTCCTTTTCATAAAAATAAAATAAAACAAGCCGAAGATGATATGTTTAAAATTTCTTAAGCATGAAAGTGGCGATAAGTCGTTATCAGAGTACGTTATACTTGTGATAGTTACGTTACGCACAATTTGTTCCCCTATCGTATTGCGATAATCGCCAACCTTGAAGGTGCGGCTTGTTTACGATGACGTCATTTCGCGCGTGCGTTGTTCCCAAATTTAACCCTTTCGCGTTTCAATTGGATGAAATTGAAAATTTATCAAGTTTCAGTTCCACCTGAATCTAGTTACACAATTGGCAGAAATACCTTAGCAGTACCTCTTAGTGTTATCAATTATATAGAACTCTAATTTTATTGACGATATGGGATCAACATCATAATATGAAACTGTTTATGGCGGTGTTATCCAAGCGTGTGCTTTGATAATGATTATAATTTATTTTGCGATCAAACGTCATTGCAGCTCAGCAGAAGCGCATGGGCACTAGTCCAGTTCAGCAGAAACACATGCGTCCTACGATTATAGTACACCCACTGGACGCGGCGGTCAGTGGGTGAAAAATGTGTCATTGAGTATTAGCTTCACGAAAATCTATACATTTGTATACATTTTACTAGATTTTCCCACTATAATTTGCATAAAACTGACTTAGGGTCTGGTCTGAAAAACGGCGGCCATGATGGACGCCATCTTGTCTGGAGTCTACACAGCCACTTTGTTTTCTTGTTAACATTGCTTAAAAGTTGACGGACATAATAAAGAACAAAATGAGTTGGATGAAGTTAAGTCCCAGGGGGGTGCAAGGGTACCCAAATTAGCTCCCGGACTACCTCGGCTGGTGAATGTATCACGTCCGATTCACATAGAAACCGAACGCAGACAGTCTCGACATATTCCAGAACCGTAGAAGTACCTTTTATCCAAAAACTTTTGTCACTATTTTGTGAAAATACATGTGAGATTCACCAATTGATATGTACTAAAAGTCACGAGCATGGAAGAACAGTTAATTAGTGGAAGATAAAAAAATATATAGTCGCCGATTAGCACAAAAATATAAATATTTATCTCCATGATATCAGGAGTCTAATTGTGTGGTTTAAAGATGTCAAAAGTAGTGCCATTCGAGACAGGGATCCACAGAGGGTGGAAGAGACACAAAAATGGATAAACAATATGTTTAACGCCGATTTCCACCAGACTGATTCATATTCGTCTCCGTGATACGAGGAATCTAGTCGTGTGGTTTAAGTACGCAAACATGGTGCCGTTTGGGTGAGAGATATGGGGGCCTTATATTTGATAGAGATTTGTATACTCGCCAATTTTCAAATTGTTTATATATATTCATCTCCATAATGAGTCTAAGTTTGTGGTTTAATTATTTCAAATGTGGTGCTGCTTGAGTCCGAAATAGGGACGGGCGGGTCACCAAAAATGATGTTTAGTGCCAATTAACATCAAATTCATATATGTTCTTCTCAAATGATACGAGGAATCAAATCGTGCGTGTTAAAAACGTCACGTTTGGTGCCTAGATATATTTGCAAATATATGTCTGTCTGTTTGTGTTCTATATATAACTTCACCGCTACATTCGAGATAGCACCAAGGCGTTCTAACGGTGGTAACTTTTTACGAGGAAGATAATTGTGCATGTTAAAATATTAGAATAGCTCATGTTAATATTATAACACAATTGAGACTGCCGCATTGAATATAGTTTCCACAAAAAAATAAACAACTCAAAATATCGCTCTGTGTCCGACATATGTAGCTGATATAGTTGCATAGCAACATTTCTTTTAAACTGCAAATAATTAGCCAATATATAGCACAATGAACAGAGGAGCACCTTGACATTTCTTTAAAACATCTGTATCTTCATAGAGGTAATATAACCAGGTGTCCTCAAAATCTTAGTCAAACCCACTGGATTGATTGATACATCTCTATGTAAACCCAATTGTCGTCTTTTAATTTTGCGAACTAATGTGTTTATGAAGTGCATGTTATAATGTCTGAAGTATATGCAGTTGTAAATAAATACATAGTTCTTTATTGGTGGACGGATTAATTGCGATAAACAAATTAACAATCGCTCTGATTCGACATAAGCTACTACTTATATTCTGTATGTATGAATCATGTTTTGTGATGCTATTTGTATATATAATTTATGAGAATATGTGTAACGCTTTGAACAAGATTATCCTCTATTCCCACCATATATCCACAATATACAGAGGGTTTCACATCAGTTTAGCCTGGGCAACGCCGGGTAACCCTGCTAGTATATATATATTATAATATATATATATATATATATATAGCTATATATATATATATATATATATATTATATATATATATATATGTATATATATATATAGCTATATATCTTTTATATCTTCTATATTTGCGAATGTATGTCTGTGTGTCTGTGTTCTATAGAAATACACAGGGGACCACCTAGATCGGACAACGAGGGTCTAATAGAGGTAACTTTTACGAGAAAGATAATGGCTAGGGTTAGAAGTGACGCCGTTGTTTTCAGGGGCAGAAAAGGGTGAGGGGCAGAATAAAAAATTGGCGCAGATTCCAACCAAACTTATATATATAATCATCCCCATAATATGATGAATCTAATGGTGTGGTTTAAAAATGTCAAAAGTCGCGCCGTGCGCATCAGGGATGCACGGAAGGGGAGAGGGGCACCAAAATTGATCAAAAATAATTTTAGCGCCGAATTCCACCAAATTGATGCACATTCTTCTGAGATGTTCTCCATGACACAAGGAATCTCATTGTGTAATTTAAAGACGCCAAATTGGTATCGTTGGGATGAGAGATTGGCGGGGGCGGTGGGTGTGTAATAAATCTGATAAGAATTTGTTTAGTCGCCGATTGCCACGAAAGTTATACAAATTCATCCCCATGATATGAGGTGTCTAATGGCGTGGCTTAAAGCTGTCAAAAGTGGCGTCATTCGAGTCAGAGTGCACCGAAACGGAGAGGGGCACCAAAATTTATACACAATATTTTTAGCGCCAATTTCCACCAAATTGATACACATTCTTATCCATGATATGAGGAATCTAATCATGTGATTTTAAAGACGTCATATTAGTCAGAGATGCCTTGGTGGGAGATGGGGGTGGGGTGGGTTGGGCACTAAATTTGATACAAATTTGTTTAGTCGCGGATTAGCACCAAACTTACAAGTAATAATCTCCATGATATCAGGAGTCTAAAGTTTAAAGATGTGGTTTAAAGATGTCAAAAGTGGGGCCATTCGAGTTAGGGGTGCCTAGAGGGTGAGAGGGACACAAACTTTGATAAACAATATGTTTAGAGGCGATTTCCACCTGATTGATACATATCATTCTCTGTGATACGAATAGTCTAATCGTGTGGTTTAAATGCGCTAAATTGATGTCGTTTTGGGTGAGAGATATGCAATGGTGGCCCTAAATTTTATATATATTCATCTCTATAATGAGTCTAAGTGTGTGGTTTAATGATGTCAAATGTGGCGCCGCTTGAGTCCGAAATAGGGAGGGTCACCAGAAACTTATAAAAATATGTTTAGTGCCAATTACCATGAAATTCATACACGCTCTCCTCAAATGATACAATGAGTCAAATATTTGCGAATATCTGTCTGTGTTCTATATATAACTTTAAGGGTACAATCGAGATGGCACCAATGCGGTCTAACATGGGTAACTTTTTACGAGTAAGATAATGGTGCGGGTTAAAATTTTCTAAAGTGACGTTGTTGATGTCACGGGAGGGGCTATTTTAGCGCAGATTTCGAACAAATTGATATATTATTCTACTTCGTGATACGAGGAATATAAACGCGTGATTTAAAAACGCGAAATTGGTGCCGTTTGTGTGAGAGATGGGGGGTAATAACTATGATACGAATTTCTTTAGTTGCCGATTACCACCAAACTTATATATAATCATCTCCATTATATAATGCATGCATGAGTCTAATAGACATGGTTTAAATATGACAAAAGTGGCGCGGTTCAAGTCATGCATGAGGGGAGTTGCACCAAAGTTTATACAAATATATTTAACACTGATTCCACCAAATTCATGCACATTCTTCTATAATGATATGATGAATTAAATCACATTTGGGGTCGTTTGGGTCATGGATGGCAATAGGAGATTCACTAGCATTTATAAGATTGTTCAATTCGCCGATATCCACAGTTATATATAGTCATCTTCCAGGCCATCTCCATGTCGTTCTAAGGAGCTTTTGGCATTTCAATTGCACAATCTCGACAAAAGGTGACCGAATTAAGTCAATTAATTTATATGGGGATGGAAATCAGGGCATTCCTATAATGATCTAGCAACACTGATACATAGAAGAAAGCATTAAAAGTATATTTCTATTAATCTATTTAAGAGATACATATATTCATTCAAACTGAGGGACCGTGAATCGTCAGCGGATGGCATATTAGAATGGCTCATGCATATATTATAACACAATTGAGTCTGTCCCATTCAATATAGTTTCCACAAAAAAAGTTACAATTGTCACGTGATGTGGAAATGTAGAGCAGGCCTGTTCAAAAATAGTGGTCACAGTGTGCAGTCAAATATGGTTACTTCTGAGATAAAGGAAAACGCAGTCCGTAGCACATGACTTTTCAGGATCCTCCAATAGTGACATTTGACAAGGGTATATCTGCCCAACACAGAGGATTTCTTTCATTTTTTAGAACAGACTCATCGCCTAACATAAACAACCCAAAATCTCGCTGTGTCTGGCACATGTATAACATCATTTATTTTAAACTGAAAATGATAGGCAGTATATAGCACCAGAACAGAGGAGCACCTGGACATATCTTTAAAACATATGTATCTTCATGAAGATAAGATAAACTAGATTGATTGACTGATTGATACATCTCTATGTAAAACACAATTGTCGTCTTTTATTTTTTCGAACTAACGTGTTTATGATGTTTATGTTTCATGCTATAACGTTTGAAGTATACGCAGTTGTAAATAAATACTTCTTTATTGGTGGGACATATTAAACGCGATAAACAAAATGATAATCGCTCCGACCTGACAAGGTGAGCCACTACTTATATTCCATGTGTAAGAATCATGTTTTGTGATGCCATTTGGATATGCAATTTATGAGAATACGTGTAACACTTTGAGAGCAAGAGTATTCTCTATTCCCACCAAATATCCACAGAGGGTTTCACATCACTTTAACCTGGGCAACGCCGGGTAACCCTGCTAGTATATATATATTCACGGAGCAAAGCACAATTTCCAGGCGCAATTAATATGGATTTTTTATAAACTGTCAACCGTGTCCAGTTCAGCAAATGGTCAGCAGATTCTCGTGTCTATAGCATGATTTTCAGTCGGTGTGAATTATAATTGGGGGTAACATGCTGTCTGGTGTGAATTAGAATGGGGAAAACGTGCTGTCTGGAGTGAATTAGAATGGGGGAAACGTGCTGTCTGGAGTGAATTAGAATGGGGGAAACATGCTGTCTGGTGTGAATTAGAATGGGGGAAACATGCTGTCTGGTGTGAATTAGAATGGGGAAAACGTGCTGTCTGGAGTGAATTAGAATGGGGGAAACATGCTGTCTGGTGTGAATTAGAATGGGGAAAACGTGCTGTCTGGAGTGAATTAGAATGGGGGAAACGTGCTGTCTGGAGTGAATTAGAATGGGGGAAACATGCTGTCTGGTGTGAATTAGAATGGGGGAAACATGCTATCTGGTGTGAATTAGAATGGGGAAAACGTGCTGTCTGGAGTGAATTAGAATGGGGGAAACATGCTGTCTGGTGTGAATTAGAATGGGGAAAACGTGCTGTCTGGTGTGAATTAGAATGGGGGAAACATGCTGTCTGGTGTGAATTAGAATGGGGGAAACATGCTGTCTGGTGTGAATTAGAATGGGGAAAATGTGCTGTCTGGTGTGAATTATAATTGGGGGTAACATGCTGTCTGGAGTGAATTAGAATGGGGAAAACGTGCTGTCTGGTGTGAATTAGAATGGGGAAAACGTGATGGCCGGTGTGAATTAGAATGGGGGAAACGTGCTGTCTGGTGTGAATTAGAATGGGGGAAACGTGCTGTTTGGTGTGAATTAGAATGGTGGGAAACGTGCTGTCTGGTGTGAATTAGAATGGGGGAAACATGCTGTCTGGTGTGAATTAGAATGGGGGAAACGTGCTGTCTGGTGTGAATTAGAATGGGGAAAACGTGCTGTCTGGTGTGAATTAGAATGGTGGGAAACGTGCTGTCTGGTGTGAATTAGAATGGGGGAAACGTGCTGTCTGGTGTGAATTAGAATGTGGGAAACATGCTGTCTGGTGTGAATTAGAATGGGGGAAACATGCTGTCTGGAGTCAATTAGAATGGGGAAGACGTGCTGTCTGGTGTGAATTAGAATGGGGGAAACGTGCTGTCTGGGGTGAATTAGAATGGTGGTAAACGTGCTGTCTGGTGTGAATTAGAATGGGGGAAACATGCTGTCTGGAGTCAATTAGAATGGGGAAAACGTGCTGTCTGGTGAGAATTAGAATGGGGAAAACGTGCTGTCTGGTGTGAATTAGAATGGTGGAAACGTGCTGTCTGGTGTGAATTAGAATGGGGGAAACGTGCTGTCTGGAGTGAATTAGAATGGTGGGAAACGTGCTGTCTGGTGTGAATTAGAATGGGGGAAACGTGCTGTCTGGTGTGAATTAGAATGGGGGAAACGTGCTGTCTGGTGTGAATTAGAATGGGGAAAACATGCTGTCTGGTGTGAATTAGAATGGGGAAAACGTGCTGTCTGGTGTGAATTAGAATGGTGGGAAACGTGCTGTCTGGTGTGAATTAGAATGGTGGGAAACGTGCTGTCTGGAGTGAATTAGAATGGTGGGAAACGTGCTGTCTGGTGTGAATTAGAATGGGGGAAACGTGCTGTCTGGTGTGAATTAGAATGGGGGAAACGTGCTGTCTAGTGTGAATTAGAATGGGGGAAACGTGCAGTCTGGTGTGAATTAGAATGGTGGGAAACGTGCTGTCTGGTGTGAATTAGAATGGGGGAAACATGCTGTCTGGTGTGAATTAGAATGGGGAAAACGTGCTGTCTGGTGTGAATTAGAATGGTGGGAAACGTGCTGTCTGGAGTGAATTAGAATGGTGGGAAACGTGCTGTCTGGTGTGAATTAGAATGGGGAAAACGTGCTGTCTGGTGTGAATTAGAATGGTGGGAAACGTGCTGTCTGGTGTGAATTAGAATGGGGAAAACGTGCTGTCTGGTGTGAATTAGAATGGGGGAAACGTGCTGTCTGGAGTGAATTAGAATGGTGGGAAACGTGCTGTCTGGTGTGAATTAGAATGGGGGAAACATGCTGTCTGGAGTCAATTAGAATGGGGAAAACGTGCTGTCTGGTGTGAATTAGAATGATGGGAAACATGCTGTCTGGTGTGAACTAGAATGGGGGAAACGTGCTGTCTGGTGTGAATTAGAATGGTGGGAAACGTGCTGTCTGGTGTGATTTAGAATGGTGGGTAACATGCTGTCTGGTGTGAATTAGAATGGGGGAAACATGCTGTCTGGTGTGAATTAGAATGGGGGAAACATGCTGTCTGGTGTGAATTAGAATGGGGGAAACGTGCTGTCTGTGTGAATTAGAATGGGGGAAACGTGCTGTCTGGTGTGAATTAGAATGGTGGGAAACATGCTGTCTGGTGTGAATTAGAATGGGGAAAACGTGCTGTCTGGTGTGAATTAGAATGGTGGGAAACGTGCTGTCTGGTGTGAATTAGAATGGGGGAAACGTGCTGTCTGGTGTGAATTAGAATGGTGGGAAACGTGCTGTCTGGTGTGAATTAGAATGGTGGGAAACGTGCTGTCTGGTGTGAATTAGAATGGGGGAAACGTGCTGTCTGGTGTGAATTAGAATGGGGGAAACGTTTTTGGACATTTATCGGTGGGTTTCCGTTGAAAACTGTCCGTTTCACAGGCCCATCCATCGCGTCGCCGGTAAAGCTGCATGTTCCATCTTAAAACCCAATAAACGTCACAAAATCACACCAGATAGCATGTTTATTTCCGACAAAACATGCAAACAAATAAACAAACATACCAGTTCAGTGTGTATATATAGAATATTTAATTGTCCTTTCTCAATTTAGTCAGTTCATTAACCAACTGATTTGAGATCTTCTGCAATGGCATTTGTCATTGAAGCAGAATATTATGTTTATGTTGGTCACACGTATTGTTGAAATAAATGATTTGAATGTATTTGGTATGTGCACAATTCCTGTGCTATAGAAGTTTTGTTCGTACGAAGCTTTCCGGCTTTCCGATTGTTAATAAACTGTCAACCGTGTCCAGTCCAGTAAATCGTCAGCAGATTATGGTGTCTATTGCCATGATTTTCGGTCGGTGTGAATTAGAATGGGGAGGGACATGCTGTCTGGTGAGATTTTGGGACGTTTATCGATGTGAACTAGAATTGGGGGGGGTGAGTTTGAGACGTTTATCGGTGGCGTGGAAACTATTCCTTTTTATATAATAATGAAAATATAACAATGGACTCATTTCGTCCATTATATAACTCATGTGCGCTTCCGATGACCACCATAGTCCACTTTTACTTTCGGGCATACCCAACTTTGTAATTGTGACATATTTCGACCGGTTCGTAGTAATTCGTCATAGCGTCAAGGGAGATAACTCAATTTAGAGAGAACGTCATAGTAGTAATGGTGGGCACTATGGCCCAGTACCCCCCAGACATGGCCACTATGGCCCAATACCCCCCAGACATGGGCACTATAGTGCCCATGTCTGGGGGGTACTGGGCCATAGTGCCCATGTCTGGGGGGTACTGGGCCATAGTGGCCATGTCTGGGGGGTACTGGGCCATAGTTCCCACCCTGAGGATAGATGTTCCTGTCATTGATGTGACATTTCTGATCGAAAAAATGAAAATGGACTTAGACATTTTTTCATTACTATTTTAAAGTTTGTATAATTCTGACCAGAGATGACACATCGACACGAACAGAATCAATTGGTGGGGGTCCTACAGTGAAAACGATTTTGTTGAAATTTTTCATTTATTTTTCAAAAACAAGAACAAGAACAATGAACAATAATATATTATTATACATCAATAATATTAACAAAGAACAATAATTTATGTACAAAACAAGGTCTCAGATTTGAAGAAACTTAATTGAACATCCTACAACTTCCTACAACATCCTACGCTGAATCAATAACAAAAGAGTCTATTTTTGTGGAGTTGTTGACACATTCGTTGTTATCTGGTCGTCGTCTTCTTTGCGTTGTATGTATATCAGCCGTCGATGTCCTGGTGAAGTTTAATTCAACAGCAAATTTGCTTTTCTGTATACCATAGTTCTGTCATTCTTGAAGAAATCCCGAGAATTGAATAATCTTTTCATCCTCTTTCCTTTCATCATGTGGTGGAGTGCGAATATACAATATAATCCACACACATTTGTCGCACGATGTTGATATCGTGTTGTATTCATAGTCCATGCTGATGAGTTCCTTTTTATGACTGGTAACATATATCGTCTCGGTGGTGGTAGTCCAAATGATTCGAAGTATACAGCTGATCTTCCCTTGAATAACATCAAGGTCCAGTGTTCTCCTGGCTGATCCGATGAGTGCGTGTTCACAATATATGCTTGAATATGTTGTGGTTTCTTCTCTGGTAACAGATCTCTAGCACAAACATATGTGTTAAGTTTACACAACCAGGAATTGTCCAGAATATATTGAAGTTCAGCTGTCTGCATCGTTGTAATTCTCTTTGACTCGCTGTGACCGGTTGAGCTCCAAACTGTTGCTCAGATGATCCCACATGATGAATGCTTCGAACTTCTCCTTGCAGTGTGGGTTTAACCATATCAGCTTCGGGAACCATCTTTCCATAACATTGCATATTAGTCGGGGAGCCAATAAGGTCCACCTGCACCCCCCCGATGATTACAAATAACCTTATTTTTATTGTTCCCTATGGTATCCAGATAAAGAATCCGGAATTCTCCGAAAAATAAAGGTGGCCCTACTAGGTGCTAGAGCCATTTGAATCCAAGATGGCCGCCATTTCCTCTAATTCCGACCAGCTGTATTTAATCGTTGTAATAGATCGGTTGTTAGCAAAAGACACAGACAAAATATATGCCATTTGTTGGTATGATGTCCTTCTTCAAAATGACGGCAAAAAATTTCGAAAAAAATTCAAAATGGCCGCCGAAAAATGACGTCATCTGCACGAAAATAGGAAATTTAATTAATATTTCACCATATCTTCCATTTTTCTTCACATTAATCATTAGTAAATGGCAATGTTTTTGAGACAGTCATCAAGCGTGATATTATAGCGTCATTTTAAGACATTTGCCATTGACGAGGGTTCCGTAATAGATACAGAAAGAGGATTTGAAAAAGAGGGGTAAAATTTTCGATTTTTTGCAAGACGATTTTGATAGTCATTTTATCGACAAACCACACAGGCTGTTAATAGAATGTCAACAACTATGTGCTTTATTTTATTGGACGGATGTTTTACTTCAATGGGAATGAAATTGGTGTAGAAAATTTCCAAAATGGCCGCCGAAAATATGAAAAATGGTAAATATTGCCCCAGGGTGTCCTGCAATGGCTTACAAGTTGTGGTTAATATATAAAATTGGCTAATCTGTATTATATACATTGCATACTAACATGTCTGATGCACCATGGATCATTGTTTCCATTGTCACCACTGACATCACCAGAAATATTGGATTTTTCTCTCACAAACTTGACATAAATTTCGACAAAAATTCACTTTTCAGGGTTGGACAATTGTTTTAAGTAAAATGCAACTATCATTGGTATCAAAGGTATTTATTGTATTGGTCTATCTTAAATGTGTCACACTACGGTGTTTATAGACCAAATTGCTCAAGATGGCTTCCAAAATGGCAACCAAATTTGTAAAAAGTTAATTTTTTACATATATCCCGAACATTATTCTCTGCGTTATCCGACAAGGTAGTAAATTGTGACTCACTTGGTTATTGTACGTGTTAGTTAATTAACTGACAACTACGTTCTATTATGTTTGTCCCAGTTCCGTATGGGGCATGACAAATTCATTTTAAAGTTGCAGTATGGAATTTTGCGGAGAACCTCTTTTGTGTTTCTTGCCATATTATTGAAAGGAAATGGGCAGAACTTTGAAACGGAACTGAGATGAACCATAATATGTGGCTATTCTGGTCCATTCTGATAAAACATATCAACTGGATACACGGTGGATGCCAAGATGGTAGCCAGGGAGTTACTATATGGTCATAGATGAGGTGAATAGGTATACAGGGAGTTATTGTATGGTCAACGGTGAGATGAGTACATGTATGTATACAATTAGTGACTGTATGATCATAAATGTAATGAATAGCTATACAGGGAGTGACTAAATGGTCATGTGTCAGGTGTATGAGTATACCCGGTGTTCCTGCTTGGTGACGTGTAGGTCATGTGTAGGTTATACGGGTATACACATGTGTTGCTATATGGTCATGGGCGAGGGGTATGTGTATATAGCGAGCGGCTATATGGACATGGATGATGTGCATATGCATACATGGAGTGAATATACTGACATGGCTGGGGAGTATTAGTATATCTTGAGTGGCTATTCTGCTATGGTGTGACAAATAGGGATACGGGGAGTGACATGGCCAAGGGTGAGGTGAATATATATACAATGATTGACCATAATCATGTACGAATGTTTTGAATAGGTACACACGGTGTGACTATATGGCCATAGGTCAGATGAAGGAGTATACCAGGTGCCATGGGTGAGGGTATGTGTATGAAGCGAGTGGCTATATGACCATTGGTGAGGTGGATATGTATACCCGGGGTGACTCTATGGTCATTGTTGTGGTGTTGATGTATATATTGAATGTCTATTTGACCATGTGTGTGTGGAGAATAGGTATACATGGGATGACCGTATGGCCAATAGTGAGGTGAATGGGTATACAAGGAGTGACTCTATGGTTATGGGTCATGTTTAGGATTATACCCGGTGTGACTGCATTGTGACTCATGGCTGTATGGCCATCCATGGTCATGGGTCAGGTGTACGTTTATACAGTTGGTCACTATATTGTTATGTCTGTAGTGTTTATGTATATATGGAATGACTGTGTGGTAATGGGTGGCTATCGCTTTTCACGTTTAAAGTTCCCCCATGTACACAAACACTATCATGGTGGAGAACTCTTTGATATGACCTCTCTATTGATTAACATATCCTTGCGTTATTGTGGAAAGCGATAGCCACCCAAATTACACATGTACAACCCACCATGACCTCATATGTACATAAACACCACACAAATGACAATATAGTCACCCACTCTATACACATACACCTGACCATACAGCCATATTTGGTTATACTGGTACATGCCACAAATGACGATACAGCCATGAGTCACCATGCATGAACACCAGGTATACTCCTACACCTGACCATTTAGTCACTATGTGTATACATATTCACCACATTCACGATCATAAAGTCACTCATTGTATACCTATTCACCTCACCGTGGACCATACAGCCACTACATGTATATCTATTCGCCATACCCATGACCATAGAGTCAATCCAGATATACATATACACCTCATCAATGGTGAGCCCTTCCAAATATACCAATACCCGCACACACGACCACTCATAAGTTTAATACTTGCATATACACCTCGCACATGACAATTCAGCAACTCAATGTATACTTATACACGCCATCCATGATCATTCATCTACACCCTATACACCACCGATGATAATACATCCACAACATATATCAATATACGACCCACCCGTTACCAAAAGGGCACTCCCTATATAGCCACAGGTATGCATATAACTTCAATCTTGACCGTACAGGCATACCAGGTGCACCTATACACATTACCCATAACCATAAAATCACTCCCTATTTATCTACGCACTCCATCCATGATCATACAGACAGCACAAATATACATATACACCCACATGTCACAATACAGCCACACACGTACGGTACACATATACATCCCACCACGACATTACAGTCACTCCATATATACATAAACAACTCACAGATGACCATGTAGCTACTCTCGTTATATCTATACACCACAGCAATGCCCATACGGTCACAACGGCCACACACAACAATACACCGTACAGTCACTACATGTATACCGATTCACCTCACACATGCCCATACAGCCACTCCTTATATTCCTATGCATCTCACCATGGACACCCCACTCATAACCATATAGTCACTCCTTGTATACATATTCACACCATTCATGCCCATACAGTAACTCCCTGTATATATATTCACCTCACCCTTGGCCATGTCACTCCCCGTATCCCTATTGTCACACCATAGCAGAATAGCCACTCAAGATATACTAATACTCCCCAGCCATGTCAGTATATTCACTCCATGTATGCATATGCACATCATCCATGCCCATATAGCCGCTCGCTATATACACATACCCCTCGCCCATGACCATATAGCAACACATGTGTATACCTGTATAACCTACACATGACCTACACGTCACCAAGCAGGAACACCGGGTATACTCATACACCTGACACATGACCATTTAGTCACTCCCTGTATAGCTATTCATTACATTTATGATCATACAGTCACTAATTGTATACATACATGTACTCACCTCACCGTTGACCATACAATAACTCCCTGTATACCTATTCACCTCACCTATGATAATATAGTAAGTCCCTGGCTACCATCTTGGCATCCACCCTGTATCCAGTTGATATGTTTTATCATAATGGACCAGAATAGCCACATATTATGGTTCATCTCAGTTCCGTTTCAAAGTTCTGCCCATTTCCTTTCAATAATATGGCAAGAAACACAAAAGATGTTCTCCGCAAAATTCCATACTGCAACTTTAAAATGAATTTGTCATGCCCCATACGGAACTGGGACAAACATAATAGAACGTAGTTGTCAGTTAATTAACTAACACGTACAATAACCAAGTGAGTCACAATTTACTACCTTGTCGGATAACGCAGAGAATAATGTTCGGGATATATGTAAAAAATTAACTTTTTACAAATTTGGTTGCCATTTTGGAAGCCATCTTGAGCAATTTGGTCTATAAACACCGTAGTGTGACACATTTAAGATAGACCAATACAATAAATACCTTTGATACCAATGATAGTTGCATTTTACTTAAAACAATTGTCCAACCCTGAAAAGTGAATTTTTGTCGAAATTTATGTCAAGTTTGTGAGAGAAAAATCCAATATTTCTGGTGATGTCAGTGGTGAAAATAGAAACAATGATCCATGGTGCATCAGACATGTTAGTATGCAATGTATATAATACAGATTAGCCAATTTTATATATTAACCACAACTTGTAAGCCATTGCAGGACACCCTGGGGCAATATTTACCATTTTTCATATTTTCGGCGGCCATTTTGGAAATTTTCTACACCAATTTCATTCCCATTGAAGTAAAACATCCGTCCAATAAAATAAAGCACATAGTTGTTGACATTCTATTAACAGCCTGTGTGGTTTGTCGATAAAATGACTATCAAAATCGTCTTGCAAAAAATCGAAAATTTTACCCCTCTTTTTCAAATCCTCTTTCTGTATCTATTACGGAACCCTCGTCAATGGCAAATGTCTTAAAATGACGCTATAATATCACGCTTGATGACTGTCTCAAAAACATTGCCATTTACTAATGATTAATGTGAAGAAAAATGGAAGATATGGTGAAATATTAATTAAATTTCCTATTTTCGTGCAGATGACGTCATTTTTCGGCGGCCATTTTGAATTTTTTTCGAAATTTTTTGCCGTCATTTTGAAGAAGGACATCATACCAACAAATGGCATATATTTTGTCTGTGTCTTTTGCTAACAACCGATCTATTACAACGATTAAATACAGCTGGTCGGAATTAGAGGAAATGGCGGCCATCTTGGATTCAAATGGCTCTAGCACCTAGTAGCGCCACCTTTATTTTTCGGAGAATTCCGGATTCTTTATCTGGATACCATAGGGAACAATAAAAATAAGGTTATTTGTAATCATCGGGGGGGGGGGTGCAGGTGGACCTTATTGGCTCCCCGACTATATGTCAAGTTTAATCAGCGCTAAGTCGATAAACGGTTTGTCCAATCATCAGTTGTAGAGCCCAAACACAGAACATGTTCGCGTTGACTAGGATGTTCTATTTTACATCCTTCACAGTTTGCTGACACTTCCTTGCGAATAAGTTCTTGTAGTTCTTCAATCATAGCGTTGTTGAGTGTGTCCAAGATCAGGTTCCATCTCGGAGCAAAGTTTTGTGAACGTTGGTATTCTTCATAGTAGTTCCATAGCTGTGATGTGAACTCCATCCTAATAGTCAGTAAGCACTTCTCTCAAAGCTGTGATCTCTATTTCACTGTCAAATTCAGCATACACCAAAACGTTGACGGCTGTAGTGAGAGCTGTCAAGAATTGAAGCTCCAAACGCAGGTTCCCTGTCTTTATAGGATGTAGATGTCCCTCGTCACTTCCTTGGTCCGGTGTCAAGTCGAAACCCCACAAACAATAACCATTCATATATTCTTTTAAATTAATGCCAATTGATTTGTTAACACCAAACATTCCTAAAGATTGATACAAAGATAAATATGATCTGAGACATTGTTTTGTTGCGAAGTTTGGTTCAAATGGACGGTTATGTATTGTGTGACCGTCTTGACTAACTTCCAATTTATTCAAACTGAAATGTTTGAAGTGGAATGGATTGGTACCCAAATCTCCATTCATATCTTTATTTTCGACCAACGCAATAAATATTCTCTTTGGTAATTGTCCTTGAAATAAGTGGTCTTCAATTTTTGATCTAAGTCCAGTACTAATTGTGAAAGTTTTTATTTCTACTCGTCTGATAGGTATTTTCATTTTTGACTGGACAATTTCTTGATTTAATTTATTTGAGACCGCTGGAAAGAGACTAACTGTTCTCACATGGAACACTGCTGATTCGAAAACAATTTGTCCATCCTCGGCGCCAATGAGGCAAAATTTTGATGGTGATCTGTTTAATCTGATACGAATTTCAATTCCATTTGGTAAATATTTTTCTTGAAGAAACAGATCAGTGTGTAAGCGTCCACATAGTTCAACAATTTTACTACCACCGATCAAACTTTCTCTAGAAGTTAATCCAGCATTGCCACCACCTTTGGTATTCTCTTCAAATTGTTCTGCTGTATCGCCATACCACATTTCTAAATTTGCTAATTGATTATCTTTATATTCTGGAGAGTATCCCAACAGATTTTCGAAATATGCTCGGTATGGGTAAGTGTCAGAATTCGAAGTTATCAATTTGTTGTTCAAGTAAACATCGATACTGCTGAACATGCTATGAAAGAAATTGTTAACAGGTGCTAATTCCGTACCAGCTAACAAATTAGTTCCATCTTTTTTTGTAATTTTGAATTTCACATAAAGATAAGATTGATTAATATCTGTCCACTTTTCGGTTTGAGATGGTATGACAAACTCTATCGGAGCAGAATTATTCAGCGGTGCAATCGGATGATTTTCGATCCACTGCGATTCTGACATTGTAGCCACCGTTGGTGGAACATGTGTTATATCAAGTTCCGATTTATTGCATTCGCATGATCCATTTACCATTTGTGCCATGATTAATCAAAAATATCAAGAGCTCGACTGCTAGGATGTTTTTTCGACTGACTTTTTCGGCGTTTGACAGCTGAATGATTCATTTTTGAATTCGCTACTCTTTTTCTAGGTTTTTGTCTCGAGTTCAAAATTTGATTTTTAGCTTGTGTGCCAAAAGATTTTAAAGCTTTTTTACCTTCAGACATCAACGCTTCTTTCGGACTTTTACCTTGATTAATAATTTCATCTGCAACACCAAAAGTGTGTTTTTTCGCAAGTTGTAAAGCTGTCCGCCCAATCGGTTTTAGAAATGGTACAGCAGATCTCATAAGTGATTTGAAAATTGAACCAATACCGTTACCATATTGCCGTGGTACACCTCTATACACGGGGAACATTGTTTTTAGAACTCCTCTCGTTTTCTGAAATGCAGCTTCGCCAAAGACTTACCACCAATAAACTGAATTGATTTTCCTGTGTCGCCACTTATATTTACACTAATTTTGTCAAAGTATGACTTTGAAACTGGAACATAATGTAAATTTAAAAATTCATGTTTTACATGTAATCCGTCGGTATCTCTTTTAATTCTGAAAGAAACAACTCGTAAAATTTGTACTTCAACATTTCCAACAATTGTGAAATCGGCAATATCAGAATAAACAAACATTTGATTATGACCAACAAACAAATCTACACCAAACGGAAATCTACTATTTGAATAAAAATCTTCAGAAGCGTTTTCAGTTTTGTAACCCAACTTGTGCAAAAGACATTGTGGTAATTCAATTCCTAGTTTTGGGATACTTAAACTCTTGCGAATAATTTTCACACGTTTTGTAACTTTTGAGTACTTGATGTGAAATCCGTATTCGTTTTGCATTGCTTCTCCAAGTGTTTCATCAATTACATCTTGCATTGTATCAAGTAAATCTGTCGCAGAAGTATACGAACCTTCTCGTATCTGTATTTCAATTGCACGAACGCCATCAGGTCTCGTAAATAACTTTTCTTCAAAACGATTTTGAAGAACAGACAGTATTATTGCATCAGTTGTAATCAAATTGAATTTACACGAATCCCCTGTAACATTGTATGTTTCTGAAGGTGTTATCAGTTCGACTAATGCAACTTCCCATTTTTGCTTTATCAATTTGAATTGGTTTTGGTAATTGTACAGTAAAACAACATTGAGAATTGTTTGGATACATTACCATTGAACTGTCACTCGGAATTGTAATGTAGAAAGGATTCATACTTTCAAAATTTCTGTCGACTGATTTTTCAAATATTTCAAACGCGGTGTTGGTAAAATGTATCCCAAAGAACTACTGAGTAAAATTAACCACAGTTCGTTATTTTCACTTTGTAAACTTAAATGAACAATTGCTGTAGCGATTATACCAACAATTATAATAATTTGTGTAAAATATGTTACTTGATTTTTTGCAATTTTTTCTCCACAGATTTGAAATTGTGATGGAGCACCCAGATCAACTGAACCATTTTGAGACATGTTAAAAGTTTTATACCAAATTTGTGGCAGGTATCCAACTGTCAAATTTTTTAGGATAACCAGCCCAATGAACTTTAATTTCTCTAACTGATTTACCAGCAACTTTTCTTGAACGTTTACCAACAACTGATTCAATTTCGTAAACTTTATTATCTTTTATATGTTGAATTTCTTTACCATAAAATGATCCTGCGATGTTTTCACCATCTAAATCTACTAATTTGTAAGTTAATGGTGTACTTTTACAAACTCTACTAATTTTGAAAATTTCTTTTGTCCAATTTGGAAGATATCCTTTATCAAAAGTTCTCTTTGTTTTATTTATTCTAACAAAATCTCCAACTTTCAAGATCTTATCTTTTTTCGTTTTTAACTTTCCATAAAGATTTCTGGAAACTTCAATTTCATTTTCTCGAGTTACTAAAACTGGTGCCATCTTAATACTTCTATGAAAACTTTTGTTGTAAGAATTCACAAAATCGTGCAAAACATCATTGTATTTCAAAGTTTGATTATGGGTAAAATATTTCCACATCTTTGTTTTCAATGTCCGTTGAAAACGTTCAACTATACTTGCTTTTGTCTCTGGATTCTCTGTTGTGAAAAAATGAATTTTCTTAGATTTCAAAAATTGTAAAAATAATTTATTTTTGAATTCTGAACCTTTGTCAGATTGAAATGAAACTGGTTTTCGTTTTGATGATTTGAGAATTTTCTGAAATGTTTTAACTAAAGTTTTACCAGTTTTGTCTTTAATTTTTTCAACCCATGCAAATTTTGAGAACACATCAATAACACAAAGTAAATATCTGTAATTGTCATTGTGCTTTTGCAAAGTTTGCAAATCTGCCAAATCAGCTTGCCACTGAATATCAATTCCTGCAACAATAGTTTTACGTCTGCGAAATTTCCGAACAATTGGTTTGTGCAAAGTATATGTTTTTTGCCATTGTAACCATTTTTTAACATCTGAAAGTTTAATTTTGTTATTTGTTTCTTTCGCATTTTTAAAAAGTTGATTTGCTCCACTGAAACCACCAACTTCTTTTGGATTGTAGTAAATTTCAGTTAGAAGTTTGTCAAATTTAATGTAAGTGGGGACCATTCTTTCAAAATAGATTTTCTGGTTTCTGGTGTGAAAATATCAACTGAACGTTTTCTTGACTTGCCACTGCTAGGAGTTGCATGAGGTGTATGAAACTCATCACCAGTGTGACCTTCTTTTAAATGTCTTTGTATCCACAACCATCGATTCCTGTTACCTACATAATCTTGTGGTACATTAAGTTCCCCCAATCCACGTAGGAATGTTTCATAACCAACTGGGTCAAAACCTTTTCGGTGACGAACAACATCGTTTATCAAATCAATTATATTTGATCCAGTAACTGTTTCTGTTCCATAAATTAATTGTCCATGATCATCCCATCTAAGTTTAGGATTAGTTGACAACAATGTTAAAATTTGTTGTGCTTTACCACGAAGTTTAGATGGAACACTTTCCATTATATGTTCACTCATGTTCCCAAAGTTTTCAGATAACTTTTGTTCAGGTAAACTGAATTTTGAATTTAAAGATTTTTGTGAAGTTTTCAATTTGTACAAATTTTCTCCAAATAACTGTGACTTTTCTGATTTAGAAATATTTTTATCATAAACTGATTTCAATTCTTTGTAAGAATCTGAAACATTTGAAATTGCAGGATCAGGAGGTAATTGAGGTTTATTCATTTCTGACATTTTCCATTGTTTGAAATCTTCCAACATTCTGAATGGTACAATAACCATTTTCTTCATATTTATTTGAGATTTAGTTTTTACAAAATATTTTTAACAACTGCAACTAATGTTTTGCTAATCAATGGAGCAAGAAATAATAATGGTAAAAAGCCACCTTTTTGATTCAAAATTTTCTTCTTTTGTTGCAAAGGTTTGTTCTTGTCTGCAAGATATCTGATATGTTTACGCTTCGAATGTAACTTGCGGTTCTGAGCTTCATTCAGTTTTACATTACCTTTTAAAAGATTTTGACAACATTCTGAAATGCAATCCATCACTTGTTTCGGAGCATCGTTGATCATTTTCTTTTTATATGCAGATGGAACTTTACTCATTGCAACAATCAACTCCCCATATTTTTTTTTATCAGCGGTACTTTCCGGCTCTTAGTTTTTGAAGGCATCTTCACAGTCTAAGTAGTTGTCTCAAAATGAGCAGAAAAATTATATGTTTCATCTTTTATCTTTTCTGATTGAACCATTCTAAAGCTTCGAATGCCGATTTCGATGCATCAGACAACGGCATAAATTTAGAAAATTCAAGATCAATAACTGGTTTTTTTTGTAACGGTTGATGTTGAGGGTTCTGCTGAGAAGGTATAGGTGTAAATTTAGAATGTTGATTTTGTTGAGTTTGCATCGGTGTAAACTTTGAATGATTTAGAGAAAGCTTTGTTTTACGTTTAGATTCTTTTTGATTACCCCTTTGTTGTGTTTGCATCAGTGTAATCTTTGAACGTTTTGGAGAAACCTTTGATTTACTTTTAGATTGTCTACCAGTTTGTTCAAATGAATTTTTCAAAAGACTTCTAATTAAAACTCCCCCAAGGAACCCACTACCACCTCGTTGTAAAATTAATTTGCGTTTTGTTTCCATATCAGTTGATCGATCAGAGATTTTTTTAAGAACATTTTTATTTCTCTGAAAAAACTTTTTTGTCTGTGATGGTAATTTCCAATCATTTTCAAGAAATAATTCAGCTGCAAAAGTGAAGAAATTTATAATTTGTGACAGTTCATCATGACTAAACATCTCGGTGGACGACATGATTCTAAAATGAAAAAAGTAACAACAACTGAATTTATACTTTTGAATAAATGACAGGACCTCGGTCATTAGCTGTCAACCATTTATGGAAAATATCAGTTCTAATTCGCAAATCTTTTTCTGTTCTAGGATGAAAATCTACTAAAATATATCCATGATTTATTGAAGTTGCATCTTCGTATGCTTGTTTCAAATGATTGGTTTGCATTTGATGAGCCAAAACTTTTATTTGATTTTTATCTCGAACGCTTTGAAATAAAACCATGTAGTGTGCATTCAAACTTATAGTTCTGCTACTTTTTGATTTTTGGAACATGTTTTGAGTAATGTAAATTATTGAAGCATTTCGATGATGACCTTTTCTAGTAAACCAAAGCATTATTTTGTCTTCATCTTGTTCCCCCATCATGTCATCGAAAACAACAAGATGAGGAAATGATTTATCTGATACAATTTCCTCATCATCGTCTGGAATACCATCGATAAACTCAACGTTATCAATTTCTTTTATACGATTGTATGTGTCTTGCCATTCTTTGTAACACCAAACTATTTTCTTTGGTGGTGTTTGGAATAAATCGTGTTTAAATTCAATAACTTTTTTAACAAATTCTGTTTTACCTGATCCACTAGGTCCGCTGATATAGAAATTACACGGATGTTGGAAAAGTAAAGATTCTTCCATGTTGTCACTTTGATGTCTAATCAGAGAGTGAACTTAACGACGTGTGAATTTAGTTCTTAAAGAGAAATCTCCATAGCTGTAAATATTTCCATACATTTCAATAATCCAAGCATAATAGTCTTCTATTCTTCTGTTTGTTCTGTAAACAAAAAAATCATCCCCTATAATGTTTTGAATTTTTGCATATGTTGACATTTTTTTGTTAACAAATACCCATAGATCCTAGGAACTGATTTAAAGGTTCCCCCGGCAAGAGGGTAATTATCTTCATACTTTGTATAATGAATATAGTCATGTTCATCAAAAGTTCCTAAATCTAAATCTAAATGGTGTTGATCACCACCAAATATCCAAAAATCAGATATTCTTTCAATGAGAAAAAATGTTTTGAATTTAATAAATGATTTAATATATTTTTGAGAGAAATGAGAAAATATACTTGTCTCAAGATAGTCCAATCTCTGTAAACATTCGTCGACATCACAGCATCGTAGTATTGCTTTCTTTTCTCTTTCAAACCAGACTTCTTGTAATTCCTTCTTTATCTCTGGAATAAGTGTTGACTGTGCCACCAAATATCGATAAATCTTCTCAGAAATTTCTGGAGGTACTACTCCTGTCAACATCTTGACATGAAATGACTCAACATCTCCATCCGTATGGATATGTGTGAATACCATTGACGAGTTTTCGTTTTGTGTACACCGATCTGAAAGTTTTGGTTTGACACTCACTAATCAGTTGATGGTTCTTTTGTCTTTTAATTCTGGAAGGATACTCAACAACAGTTTTGAAATTTTCACGATCATTAACACATTGTACCATTGTTTCAAAATTAACTTTTTGACTTGTGCTGTAATCAAGAGTGATACCTTTTACCTTACATTTGGTGTATCTTCTCCCATCTTTGATGTATTCATATCCGTAGTTCTTTGGCCCAAGTCCAACAAATTTGACAATCTTTGCATCTGGATGTTCGTCGCTCCATTTCCCCAATCTTCCTTCGATAGTTTTGATGTTCTTCTTTGATGGATCACTGACATACATGCAGCTGTCTGTATCAAAATACAGCACTCTATCTCCAAGTTTTTTTTAAACTTTATACAATTGTAATCTTGCATACGCTGTAACAAAAGAAGCAACAACAACATTTGCTGAATGATGAGGTTCAATATTATCTAAAATATCAACATAATTTACCAGAATGAATTTGTCACCATCAAGAAGTGTAACATTTTGAACAATTATATTGTTACTAGTAAGCAATTCAAAATAACGTGATGGCTTATCCACATACTCTGTTTTTGACATAAAATTTCTTTGTGCATTCTTACCCCATATACAATTAATCATAATTTTAGATATTTGGCGTTTTCCTGGATTCTTCTCGATGTTCTCCAATTTTATACCCTCAGCTGCATAATAATCCTGTACAAACTTTTGCTTCTGTTCTTCTGTCTCAACACCAAATGGATAACCACTACATTCCTGTTTGATCTTTAGATGTTTGTCGATATAGGATTTGTATATTTCATCTGTCCAATCTGTCCAATGCCAAATTTGGTACACATCAAGTATTTTGTAGCCAACATCCATTGCTTTGAATAATTCTGGCGTGGTCCACACTCCGGTTATAGCTCGATCTTCTTCTGAATGGTTACATGACTCGTCCTCATTGATGGCACAAGTGTTGCACAGAGTAAAAACCATTTTCTTGTTACAATGAATCGGTAGAACTGGAATATACAATTTCGATGGTGATAAAATTGTACATTTAACAAGCCCCGTATAGTCTCTAATGTGTTCTTGATCGATCTGCTCTTGGCTCAAAATTTCTGGATGTCCAACAGGGTAGAATTTATATTTGTTGCAATATGGATACAACGAACACACATCGATGAACTTGATTTCTTTTGTGGATTCTTGATCAATTTCCTCGTACAATTTGATGGCATTTGTACGTCCACAAAACAATGCTTCTCTTGGCAAAATGGGGTCTCGATGTTTGTAGAAAGATTCCATTTGTTGTTTGAATTTCACATCCGATTTCATTCTTTCGTCGATCTGATGCTCCCAAATTGATTCAACTCTGTAACCAAGACTTTCCAGTTCATCTTTCTTCTGTTGAGTTCTTGTATATAATTCTTCCATGGTGAGCATCGTATAGGGATTCTTGTATTGTCTGTTGTTGTAACATTTTGGACATCCATGAAACAGACATCCATTCATCTCAAAAACTGTTCTTGTGGCTTCCTCATATCCATCGACGTAGTGTCCACCAATCTTGATTTCTCCTCCATTCAAAGCATGCTTAATTGTTATCATACGTGACAATGATAGATGTTGAAGCCAACGTATCGCTTTCATGGAATAGTTTTTAGCACATGGGTATCCACCATCTGGAATGATTCCAATTGTTTTCTCTGGCATTGAATTCTTCCTCCATGCCAAATTGCAAACTTGCGCCAATGTTATTGACTCAATGAACGGGTCAAGCTGTTCTGTTTCCAATATGTATTTCCTGAAATTTCCACATCCACGGCGAAGAATATCCACGTCTGATTTGCAGTACTTCTCCATCTCTTCTTGGAAGTTGAATATCACGTAATTTTCTATTTTCTCATTGTACCATTCAAAGAATTTCTCTCGATTTTCCACGCTCATCATGTCTGGTTTGTAGTAATCAGAAGACAAGTAAGGTCCAATGTAATTTTGAAACTTTGGTGAATTCGCCCAATGTGGAAAGTGTCCTTTCACCATCTCATTCAGCTGAAAGTTTGTGGAAACTTTGAAAGCGGCATCATCAGAAAACTCAGAGAATTAATAACTTTCACGCTGTTGCATTTTAAACTGAGAATTTTGTTTCCATTCATGATCAGTTCTGGTTTATGAATTCCACTTTGTATGAGAGCTTGAAGTAGAAACTGTGCATCGTATCCCTGAGCATTATGTGCTATTGCAACACATCCTTTGTGATCTTGGTGGAATAACCAGTTTGTGAAGTCTGTTAAAACGTTGTCACCCTTGAATACAAATTCTCTGGAATCCGGTCCGCATGTTTCACATTTTTCTTCGATTGGTTTGCATATGCAATCTCCACAAGCGGTATGTGCAACACAGAAGTTTGGAATATGAACACCTGTGTCTTGTCTGCATTCAAAGTCAAAGAATACATATGGAATCTTTTCCGGTTTCTTTTCCGGTGATTCATATTTTGGAATGTAGCACCTGTGATCTGCTTCAACGATTTCTTTGCAATGTTTGCATTTCTTCAACCCCGCACATATATGTCTGCTTGATTTATTGGTGAGAATTTCTTTATCACAATTGTTGCATAGTTGAACCAAATCACATATTTTTCTTTTCTGTTTTCCTTCCGTCTTCAAATGGTTGTCGAAACAAGATTTACTTCTGAATGATCGTCGACACGTTCTACACTTCACCAAATTTGTGAAATTACACTGTGTCAATGACCAGCAAGCACAAACAAATCTGCATCGATGATCGCCACGACTTTTGAATCCAATGTCACAGAATTCACAGTAGTAGTTGGTGCCTAGAAATCCTTTGATTGATGTTATGGTGTCGAAGTGATTGTTTTTTAAGTAGATGTGTACACATTTGCTCTCCGAACACATTTCTGCAGGTTCAAATAGAAATCCAGCGCCAGCAAATTCATTGTGAATTTTCACAACATATTCTGGATACAATATTTCTTGAATCTTGTGGAACTCATTGATACTGCAAACTGTATCGTGTGGAATGCCAGCACGGCTGAGTAGATTTTTTGCTGCATCTGTTTGTTCTGTGTATATTGATTGTCTTATTCTTTTCCATTTCTTTGACCAACACGCAGATCCATCACTATCTGCCTTACACATTCCGACGACAATAGATCTTGCCATACACATAACATCATCAGCATTTTCAATCCGGACAATACTTCTTTTTACTTTTGTCAGCTTGTTCTTGTCTGCAAATGGTCCATAATGTAGTGAGTGTCGTGTACCACCTTCCGGAATATCTGTAACGAAGATTTCGAAATTGAGTGCACCGTCATGAATTGTAAAGTCTGCATTTGATTGAACCACATTTTGAATATTATCCATGAGTGTCCCACCATTCAATTCACTGGCTTTTGTGAATGGAATGAAAATGCTCATATCAAGTCCTGGATGATTTATCGTAACTCTGATTCTTGTCTTCTCATTTGCTGAACATTTCTGTTTCAATTCTTCTGTCAACTTCTCAAATATCGCTGGAATGTTCTCGATTGGATCTGTAAATTTCTCGAATTTCACACCAAATTGTCGTGCTGCTGATTTAAATTTTCTGGAAAATTTCTCCGAGTTCAGCTCCAATTTGAAATAATTTGGTGGCTTGAACACAACACGCTCTCTAGCCAGACTTCTCTTTCTCTTCCCACCAATTTCTCTATTCCGCGTCCAATCTGCCCATCACTAGAACTTTCTTCACTTTCTGCCCCATCAGTTTCCATATCGCTCTCTTCACTTTCTGCCCCATCAGTTTCCATATCGCTCTCTTCACTTTCTGCCCCATCAGTTTCCATATCGCTCTCTTCACTTTCTGCCCCATCAGTTTCCATATCGCTCTCTTCAATAACTGCAGGCCTTGGTCTTTTTCTAACAATATCTTCTTCGCTGGTGGCGTCGTCTGAAACAGGTCTTTTAATTCTCTTAAACATTTTTGTCTTGAGTTTTGTCAGCAAAAAATATTGCGACTGGCTTCTTCGGTCTTCGGAGTTGAAGTGTAAAGTGTAGAATTACACCTGCTTTTATAGCTTTTATAGCTTCCAACATTCTGAATGGTACAATAACCATTTTCTTCATATTTATTTGAGATTTAGTTTTTCAAAATATTGTTAACAACTGCACCTAATGTTGTTTTGCTAATCAATGGAGCAAGAAATAATAATGGTAAAAAACCACCTTTTTGGTACCTCCTACGAGGATATGCCCTCCTACGATAAGATACGCGCCTTGGATAACTTCTACGGTAAGGCATAGTGCTACAGAGAGCAAAACCAATAATAGACCACTACCAGCACGTCCACAAGCCGTTATAACGTCGCAGCTTCAACGCGCGACACTATGACGTCATAAGGATAAACCAGCACCTAACAGTACTGCGATGACGTCACCAAAACCGAATTTACTAAAATCCGGTAAAAAGTTCAATAAAGTTAACTCCTTCTCAATACGCAACGTATTTTACATGTCTGGACCACAGACACAAGTCTAACATCCAAAAAAACAGGCTTACTATTACGCCCGCGTACCCAGTTAGCATAGGGGGATCCAAATTAATTAGGTCAGAGGTTCTGGCGCCTAAATCTAACCAATGGGGGGTCGAACAACCAACCAAGGGCCATAGAGTAACAACAACAACAAAGTTTTGTTCTGATATGTTTACGCTTCGAATGTAACTTGCGGTTCTGAGCTTCATTCAGTTTTACATTACCTTTTAAAAGATTTTGACAACATTCTGAAATGCAATCCATCACTTGTTTCGGAGCATCGTTGATTATTTTCTAAGTATTATGCTAAGTAAAGAGCTATCTTTGATAAATTTGGTGGCCCTGAAAGGGCCGTTTTGATGGGGTTTCAATGTTAATGTTTAACCGCCGAATCCGTAAAGGGTTCTTATCTGTCTCTTCAAAGCATAGACGACGTCCATGGCGGTGACGGTCTTCCTCTTGGCATGCTCTGTGTATGTAATTCTCGAGGAAAACTTTCCTAAGCACTCCACGTGTCTCTTCGTAGATGATACCAGAAATTCTCTTAACGCCACCCCTTCTTGCCAATCTGCGGATAGCAGGCTTGGTAATTCCCTGGATGTTGTCTCGCAGGATCTTTCTGTGGCGTTTGGCACCACCCTTTCCAAAACCTTTACCACCTTTGCCTCTGCCTGACATCTCTGTATAATTTACTGTAAGAAAATTCACAGAATAAATTGTTCGCTGGCGTGTTTGAACATATATCACGATTGCGCGGACGGTAGAGAAAGCACATAATACTTTGACGTTAAAAATGACAAATGGTCCCTGACGTTGTGTTTCTTTTCAGTGCATTATCTGTTAGTTTCACCATTTCGATATGTTATAGATTAAATTCATGATAGTATATACAATTAATTAAGATGTTTTAACATATGAATTCATCTTCGTTCATAAACGATGACCAAGTAAAGTTATCAAATGCAATGATCAAGAAAAATGTTCAGTATGTTTCTTGTGTTCAGTTTTTATGTATAAAATATGTACATTTTCCAAAAAAACTAGAAAAACATTTCATATTTGCCTAACGAGGTAATAAATATATCAATCATGTGTACCAAATAATAGATAATGATTTAACGAAATTAAAAACATTTGTTTGATCGCTATACAATAATGATCAAGAAAAATATACATGTTGATCCGTCTCTGAAAAAACACAACGGCAGGAAACATTTGTCATTTTTAACGTCAAAGTATTATGTGCTTTCTCTACCGCCCGCGCAATCGTGATATATGTTCAAGACGGATCTTCAGACTTATTCTGCATTCAAAGATGACTGATAAGTTCATCGCTGAACAGCTCGAGAGCACGCCACTGAGTAATATCCAGGAAGCCAACACAGCTAACTTTGATGCCGATTCATTTGCTGAATATTACAAAGTATTGCCTGTAGCACTGAATGATGCAGCTGTCACTTCCAAGACATTAATCAAGTTGTCGCGGGCAGTTGGTGTTAACTGGGAGATGATAGCGCTTGAGCTTGATGTCGCACAAATCCAGATTGAACAATCAAAACTGAACTATGCTATGCAAGGAGTTACCATGCAATTATTTGACTGTCTCGAGAAATGGCGAGGCTCACAAACCATGCCTACAGTTAGCAAGTGTATTGAAGCATTTATTGACTTATCTGGCTCTGTGACAATTGACTGGAAATTTGTTAGAAAGGCATTAGATGAACTGAAATCTTGATAACCTTTTCTTTTCCAGATACTCGTTGATGAGTAGTTATCCTTTAGGAGATATTTAGATAATAATTCAACAAACGACTATATTGTTGAAGTTATTGTCTGAATATTTCGCTCCAATAAATATGCACTTTTATTATCTGCCATCTGCCTATTTTTTCCTCAACACCCCTCCAGATGAATAATAGACCTTTCCAATGTTTACATTTATAACTGAATGGGAGAATCCATTTAGAAAAGAAAGGGTTAACTTTAATCAAATCAGTTATGTTGTGTAGACCACAGTTTATCATTTTGTAGTGGAATTGACCACACAATTAATTTTAAATCTTTAGATGTAGTGATTTCTACATACTTCTGAGGTTGTGTGAATGAATAATTTTTAAGATGTTTTCGTATATTATGCAAAATATTAAATTTAAATCAAGAAAAAAAAAAAAAAAAAAAAAAAAAAAAACTTGACGAGATGATGATCCAGGGGGTATACTGTAAAGCAGTGTACGGCGAAGAAATATCTCTATTTTGGAGGGACACTCAGCAATGGGCTTTACGGGACGACCGATGGATGGATGATTCTGAGAGATGCGGCAGTTGACCTGTACTACACAGAGAGGGGCGCCCTTGGTGCGTCGGCGCAAGACTTACGGCATGCACCACTTTTGGCCGAATCAAGATTGATGGTTGAATTAGCGTCGACTGTTATACAGCGACCTATCGTCATGTTTGATGCTACCAAAGGCGGCTACAAATCAACACCAAGATTCAAGTCATCAATACCTCTAGTGTGGATCCCCCACGTTTGCCACGAGCATTATTGTGAATGCGAAATATGGATGAGGCGAGGAGACAAATCAATTGAAGTTTTGTCGAACAAAGAAGTTCAATGTGGCGGATTCTAAACTATAACAAAAATAAAACGGCCCTTTTCAGGGCCACCAAATGATCGAAAAGATACTCTTGATAGCTAATTGATATTTTCCAAAGTGAGATTTTCCTTTTGAAAAAAATAATTCTAAGTCCATTTTCATTTTTTCGATCAGAAATGTCACATCAATGACAGGAACATCTATCCTCAGGGTGGGAACTATGGCTCAGTACCCCCCAGACATGGCCACTATGGCCCAGTACCCCCCAGACATGGGCACTATGGCCCAGTACCCCCCCAGACATGGGCACTATGGCCCATGGGCCATAGTGCCCATGTCTGGGGGGGTACTGGGCCATAGTGCCCATGTCTGGGGGGTACTGGGCCATAGTGGCCATGTCTGGGGGGTACTGGGCCATAGTGCCCACCATTACTACTCGTCATTTCCTGAGTGCATTAAGTTTACACTTGAAATGTTTCATGTAAAAAGTCTTCTCTTTGATGTCTGAGTAAAGCGATGGTTCTTTAATTTGAAACGTTTGATGGGTCATCTTTTTAAAGTATTTTAAAGTTTCCATGAGAGGGCGACTTCCGCTACCAAACTGAGAATGTTTGGTTCTCGGATGGATTCTCGGACCATGTTTAATTTCTTCAATCAATATATATATATATATATATATATATATATATGCTAATATTTTAGCAATAAACTATTTATCTATACCGGTTTATTGCTATATCACCTTAAGCTGTACATATGTAAGTAGCCACATTTATATTTAAAGGACCAGATAAGAAATTTTATCTACCATTTCATACGAAATTCCCTGATACAATTGGCGATAACGAATTGGCGATAAAAACATCCGTATCGTTACTGCAGTTGCCATCCAAGGCGCTCGTGACGTCGTTTACTGGTTCAAAATCATGAATGAACTGACGTCACATAAATCGCGTGAAAAATCAAAACGACATTCCAACGTATATTCTTGCGTACTATAAACAAACAGTTCCAAGGTTTTAACATTATTTGATTGCCTACCATCATGGGTATTATGGTATAACATATCACAGAGTAACTAATATGTTTTTGTTCACTATTTATTATAAGTGTAAGATATTGTGTCCATTGAATACAATTTCCGTTAACTTGCAGGTTGTGAGAATTTACCAAAGCGAGCTAATCGCGTGACACAGATACCTTTGCAGGTTGTGAGATTTACTCAAGAAATCTAATCGTCGGACACAAATTCAACAGTTTTTGGCATTTAAGAAACTCCTAAAATGTAATTTGTGCGGTGGTTTCTGTCACACCAATGGTAGATAAATGTGTTATATACACAATGTGTTTGTAACGATTCATGTATCGCGACTCGGCTAGTTTTCGTGGCCATATAGCGATTCGGCGACCAAGGTCGCCTCGTCGCTATATGGCCACGAAAACTAGCCTCGTCGCGATACATGAATCGATACAAATACATTGTGTATATAACACATATATATTTTATAATCTGCACAACTACATGTTGACTTTGACGATAAATGGGGAGCGGTTGCTTGACCCTTTCCTTGTTTTTGCATTGGGGGAACGGGACATTCACATCCCTGGATTAAACTCATAAATTGGATAAACTTGACTACCTGTTACTTAATTTATAAACTTGACTATCTGTTACTAATTTTACAAACTTGACTACCTGTTTTTTATTTTACAAATTTGACTACCTGTTACTACTATCTATAGGCTGGACATTTTTATCCCTGTATTAAACTATAAATTTTAAAAACTTGTCTACCTGTTACTAATTTTATAAACTTGACTACCTGTTATTAAGTGTACAAACCTACTGTTTGTAGGCTGTTATTACTATTTATAGACTTTACTACCTTTTATTTTGTCAGTATCATATTCGAGTGGTGGTGTCTGGGTTTGCTGTGGACTAGACTACCCCTCTACATATACTAGTAATCTATTCCGTGCATATTGATTACTGCACGATTATATTTTATTTAATAATATATAAGAATATTATAACATTACAGTATAACAGCACGGAAGACCTGATATATACACGTTATGCTATATACATATAGCAATTTACATATAACCTGTATATGTTATACATATTATTACATTACATGGTGGCTGACAAACTATATGTCATAGATACACCACAAACTAATTTTTATTAAGGGACCAGATACGGAATTATGGTTTATAGTCATATAATACAATTTATAATACAATTGAAGTAACACATGGCACGGTTTTAATGCAGTATATTACTGGTCACGTGACATACCTGATATAAATATCCATAATCTCCTATATATTTTGAAGACATCTGTCTGTCTGTCTGTCTGTCTGTATGTCATTTACACAACTCTACGATTTTCGACCGATCGGGACGAAACTTGGTACGTGTGTGTAGTTTGACCAGGCCGTCGTCAACGTCGTATTGGCGAGCCCGTGCCCGGGTGGAGCTATCGACTTGAAATTTGCTATGTGAATGTATCTTGCCCCGGATACGAATTTTATTGGGTCGCCGAGCCCGTGCGACGCCAGCTTCGCGCATGCGCAGACCAGATCTCGGAAACAGGTGGAGTTATCGACTTGAAATTTGGTATGTGAATGTATCTTGCCCCGGATACGAATTTTATCGGTTCGCCGAGCCCGCGCGACGCCAGCTTCGCGCATGCGCAGACGAGATCTCGGAAACGGGTGGAGCAATCGACTTGAAATTTGCTATGTGAATGTACCTTGCCCCGGATACGAATTTTATCGGGTCGCCGAGCCCGTGCGACGCCAGCTTCGCGCATGTGCAGACCAGATCTCGGAAACAGGTGGAGTTATCGACTTGAAATTTGGTATGTGAATGTATCTTGCCCCGGATACGAATTTTATCGGGTCGCCGAGCCCGCGCGACGCCAGCTTCGCGCATGCGCAGACCAGATCTCGGAAACGGGTAGAGCTATCGACTTGAAATTTGGTTTTTGAATAGCCCGGACAATGTCGGGCACATCAGCTATCTCATATATATTTTGAAGACCTCTGTCTGTCTGTATGTCTGTATGTCTGTATGTATGTCATTTATACAAATCTACGATTCTCGACCGATCGGGACGAAACTTGGTACGTGTGTGTAGTTTGACCAGGCGGTCGTCAACGTCGTATTGGCGAGCCCGTGCGGCGCCCGCTTCGCGCATGCGCAGACGAGATCTCGGAAACGGGTGGAGCTATCGACTTGAAATTTGCTATGTGAATGTACCTTGCCCCGGATACGAATTTTATCGGGTCGCCGAGCCCGTGCGACGCCAGCTTCGCGCATGCGCAGACCAGATCTCGGAAACAGGTGGAGTTATCGACTTGAAATTTGGTATGTGAATGTATCTTGCCCCGGATACGAATTTTATAGGGTCGCCGAGCCCGTGCGACGCCAGCTTCGCGCATGCGCAGACCAGATCTCGGAAACGGGTAGAGCTATCGACTTGAAATTTGGTTTTTGAATAGCCCGGACAACGTCGGGCTCATCGGCTAGTCTATTATATATTTTGGAACTTCTGTCTTTATGTATGTGTATTATATACTCGAAAACTACTCGACCGATCCGACTCAAATTTGGCATGTAGGCCTACAGTAATCCCGGGAACAATATGGGAGGGTCCAATTTCACGTGCGACCGTGTCAATGACCTTGACCTAGCTCATATACTCCCAAATAGGCATACTTCTGGACCTCGACCGATCCGACTCAAATTTGGTATGTAGCCTACTTTGATCCCAGGAACAATATGGGCGGGTCCAATTTCATGCAACCGTGTCCTTGACCTTGACATGGACCTCGCTCATATTGGCTTATATGTTGTTGGACCCATCGAACAATAAGTGTTTTTTTCAGCGTTGCGCCTTAAAAAGCCCAGACCAAGTCGTGCACATCAGCTAGTATTAAACATTTCCATATACGTGTGACATATTTTTATAGGAAATTAGATCTGAACAGGAGAAGACATATTCATTAGTTGTGTGTATTTAGTAACGGCTCAATGCTCAATGTAGCAATGAACTTCTCTAGTGTGTACAAAGACACACACTTTTGTCCATATGATTAACAGAGTCTATCAGATTTGACTTATATTTGTCAATTGAAACCACGTCAACGACGAAATCACTAACACTCACAAGATAATATCCGCATGTTTCTTTCGCATTACCGTAGAGACTCAGACATAGTCTTCCTGCGACAACAATGTAATGGTGTTAATGGTGGCCCATCTCTTCCGGGTTGGTTAGCGTTGAACAAAAATGTTCTGTTGCCAAATTATATTTTGCCAAATAAGACATAGGGTCTAATGTGTGAACATTTAGATACAATTCTCATTCGAGAATAACACGTATTTATAACTATACCAGCCTCAATACAAACTTTACAGAACATCACGTTTTATGTCTGTCATATTTAACTAATAACCACAGTCGATTAACTAGCCATACATATCGATTAACTAGCCATACATATCGATTAACTAGCCATACATATCGATTAACTAGCCATATATATCAATTAACTAGCCATACATATCGATTAACTAGCCATACATATCGATTAACTAGCCATACATATCGATTAACTAGCCATACATATCGATTAACTAGCCATACATATCGATTAACTAGCCATACATATCGATTAACTAGCCATACATATCGATTAACTAGCCATACATATCGATTAACTAGCCATGCATATCGATTAACTAGCCATACATATCGATTAACTAGCCATACATATCGATTAACTAGCCATACATATCGATTAACTAGCCATACATATCGATTAACTAGTCCTACATATCGATTAACTAGCCATACATATCGATTAACTAGCCATACATATCGATTAACTAGCCATACATATCGATTAACTAGCCATACATATCGATTAACTAGCCATACATATCGATTAACTAGCCATACATATCGATTAACTAGCCATACATATCGATTCACTGGCCATACATATCGATTAACTGGCCATACATATCGATTAACTAGCCATACATATCGATTAACTAGCCATACATTTTTGGAATGTTTTTTGTTGTTGTCATTGTGTCGGTTCGTTATTTACTTTCAAATCCGTATAAAAAATTGAAATAAAAAACCCACTATATTGATCTTTTTGCCAAATAATGTTTTTGGCTATTTGCAAATTTGGCATTTGAACTACAGCCTGGAAATATTCAACATGACACTTTATGTTATCAGAACGTAGAATGTTATAGACTTAGACACAATCATCACATGGAAGGTGATCTGGATTACAGCATATAAATAATTCAATATGACACATTATATTATCAGTATATAGACTGAGAATGTTTCGAAGGTGATCTGGACTACAGCCTGCAAATTATTCTACACGGCGCCGTATATTATCAGAACATAGCATGATATAGACATAGAAATGGCCCATAATGGACGATTCAAAGTGTATAATGACTCCCAAGCTGAATGTGATTAACTTCCTAGAGCGTGAATCACAAATATGTGCTTATCGGGGTTTAAATAATTTTCTCTATCGATGGACGCTTTATGTTGGCCAAATGCTCCATGCAACTTACTGAACCACTGGATAGGTACGGTGGAGAATGGCATACATTCAACGAAACTTCAGTCAAAAAGTAAATCCATGGTGAAGTGGCGTGACATTCCTACAGTAATATTGGCAATATAATACACAGTCATTCATACAAATACTATGTTTTTGTTGGTCGCACGTATCGATATTTTCACAGTAATATTGACAATATAATACATAGTAAGTACTGTCATTCATACAAATTAATATTATGTTTTGTTTGTCACACGTATTGATATTTCCACAGTAATATTGATAATATAATACATCGTAAATACTGTCATTTATACAAATGAATACTATGTATGTGTTGGTCACGCGTATTGATATTTCCACAGTAATATTGACAATATAATACATAGTAAATACTGTCATTTATACCAATGAATATTATGTTTGTATTGGTCACACGTATTGATGTAATACATAATTTTACTGTATTTGGTGTGTGCACAATTCCTGTGGCATAGAAGCTTCGTACCAGGCTTTTGAATTCAAAGTAAAAATAGCCTCCATCCTGGGGGGGGGTACAACTTCATTAGTTATGAGGATTGTTTACTTTCAAACTTCTTTGTGGAGTTAAACTTATTTGATTAATCTCATTTAAATGGTAATGGTATATATCAGTAAACAGCATTACAATATGTGTAAATGGAAAACCCCTGCCTTACATGCACACATTGGCTGCAGATATATACTGGTACATGTGCATGCTTGTCTAATGATTTATTAATATATTTTGATGGCTCGCGTTATTGAATGGTAGGAACATTGCCGATTTTATTGATGAAGAATCTAATGAGGCCAAAATTATTATTTGCAAACCTTTTGCAAACTCCTTGTCTACACAAGATAAAGCTCCAATGGACAAAAGGGTATCAGCCTCACAAAAAAAACACTAACGTTATAATATAGTTCAGCCGAAGATAATAACTTGAGTTTAAAATAACAATATTGATCAATTATTATTCATGAGGTCTACTAGTATATGAGCATGGGTGGAAGCACTGGCCTAGTATTAGTGTTAAATACTGTTCATTCATCCAATATGAGTGACCAAATTCTCATTTCTTCTCGAAATGGGTGTGTATTGATCAGAAGGGCACACTGAGACATCCATCAACTCAGAACAAGCTTGAAAAGATGTCCTACTTTTCATCCATGTCGGAGCTCTTCTCGTAAATGAAGAAAGTGAAACATCATATTAGATGTTCTACCTACCCAAATATTATACATTATGCAGGGCATGTGCCAAACAATATTTAATAATATCGGCCTGATGTGGTTTGGAGCTGTCAAAGTGGTTTCGTCTGTCGTAGCCAGGGATGAGGGTTATGGCAGGGGTTTATGAAATTAATTTATATAAAATTCTACATCGATCAAGATTGTGTATTTGGTGAGATGTATTAATGGGTATTGCATACACTAGAATCTGAACTTTACACAAAGCCAAAGATATGTCATGAAAATTGGCCAGAAACCCAAAATTATAAGTTTCAATATGCTTATGCAGTGGTACTAATACCATGATTGGTCGATTTTAAAGTAGAGACCCGGTTTTAAAAAACGGAGACAGATCATACTTAGTACATTGTATATAATGATATTCACCGCTGCCATGGAAGTGGCTTTCGTATGACTGTGTCTGTAGGTACTATTACATGTATGCGGGCACCAATAGTTATTTTGATGGTATCATTTAACATTTATTTATAATTGTTTATCGTGATTTCGGGTGTTGTAACATAGCTCATTCTATTAAGATGGCTCAGCTGCATGTTCTAAATGTAGTATTACCAGCATATATAACCAGCGCCCAATTAGATCAAAATGTACATGTATGCATGAAATTATTACATCTTTTACCACACACTTATGGTGATTTCCAATGATGTTTCAAACAGATGACTATGATAATTTATAGGAACAGTTCAAGAACATATGTGATTGTATGATCGTGTGGGATATTGGTTAGAACTAAACATAATCTCACTTGAAGATTGGGGGTATACTGCATTCATTCAGTCTGTTCATCTGAGAAGATATCTGACACAAAAGGAAATTGTTTGGCAGCTAAAATATGTTTATTGTATTGAGCGATGTATTGGCCGACATAAACATAGTAGCAGGACAGGGTTTTACATGTAAATTGACCTTAGCTTTCATCTAAAATTGTGTGTGTCCATAGGCGAGACCGAAAAATTGGTATAAAATGGACAAAGGATAATATGTTTTACTTAAAATACAATACCTACAGGTACTAGCCAATTTAGATGCCGCAGATGCAAGGGGATAACGGGCTGGGATTTGCATTAATGTTGTGTTCGCAGCTGTGTAAGCCAACTGTGTATCGTCACCTCATAATGCACAGGGTTGTGATAACAGAGGGACCCCTGTCCCAGCTTAGGTCAATTTTCAATATAACTTCAGATATTTCATTCCTGACGCAAAATAATTGCAAATGTCAAACCAAAGATAAGATGAAGTTAATTTGGTACCGATGGTTTTATTTTCCAACCAATATTTACATTTACTGTGAAATGTGTTGTGTTTAGACCAAAAGTAATTTTCGTCCTCTTTTGACTGAAATGGTCATCACTTGGACATCCACCAGCCTTAGCGGCTGTGTCAGGTTGGAAATTTATAACAATTGGAAACGTTATTGTACCATTTGAGAATTTCGAACATTGTAAATTTGGTCTGATTCAAATGGAATGATTGTGTAACATAATCTTTCCAATATTAAAATTAGAAGAGTTCTGAGCATGATCGACCACGCCTTGTTGTCATTGGATGTATCGCAAAATGGTGTTCATGTATGTCTGAAGATAACCAGTATACGTGTATGTCTGAAGATAACCAGTCTACTTTCCATCTCTTTTAAGAAATTCAGATATAACCTCAATCGAACACAATACAGTTCAGTATGGGTACTCTGGAGTGTCAAATATCCAGGTACCATATAGAGTACCGGTCCAGATACTCTGGAGGTCCTGTATGGGTACTCTGGACTACCAAATATCCAGGTACTATATAGAGTACCGGTCCAGATACTCTGGAGGACCTGTATGGGTACTCTGGCGTACCAAATATCCAGGCTCTATGTAGAGTACAGGTTCAGGTACTCTGGAGGACCTGTGTGGGTAGTCTGGAGTACCAAATATCCAGGCATTATGTATAGTAGATGTCAATGTACTATACATGGACCTGTCGCCGTCTGGGTACTCAATATACAGGCAATATATGGAGTACCCCATAGTACCCAGACAGGTACTCTTTATAGTACCTGGATATGTCGTACCCCAGAAAAATCCAGAGTACCTGGAAGGTATTCTACATGGTGCTTGTATATCTGGTAATCCAGAGTATCCAAACAGAAATGGACATGTTCGCCATATAGTACCTGTATATTCGGTACTCCAGAGTACCCAGACAGGTTCTCCAAAGTACCTGGACTGGTACCCAATATAGAGATAATGTATGGAGAACACGTCCAGAGTACCTGGACAGGAACTGCCGAATAGCTGCCCGGATACTCCGGAGTACCTGACCATGAACCTGTACTGATGCTGTGGGTTACTTGATTGGGATAGTATTCTTTCCCATGCATGTGGATAAAATTTGTCTGAATGTCCAAAATAATCGGTGTGTAATTGAAGTAAATATTATAAATATAAAATAATTTGTGAGTAAATTAAAGTAAACTTAAATCAGACATCATAACTTAAGTTAGTCAGACAAGGCTGACAACCCAATTGTCATCAGCCATTCAACCACATTCTCGCAATACCAAATCATTACCAAATTCGATTCGGAAGACGATCCTATGTCGCCATGTCTTTTATCCTCACTGAAAAATATAGGCTGTAATTCTTATGGTAGAATACGGCAGCAGAGTTACCACTTTCCACCAATAATGTACTGTGAAATAAACATTACACTGTATATGCTCCTATGCTGTAACACGGGTGTGTCGTTAAAACAAGTGAATTATAAATAAAAATATATATAAATATATATAAATTAGAACCGAGCACACCTACATACGTAGAAGCGTTTTTTAAAGTGGCGTGCTCAGTTTATATATCTATACAGTTTTTTTAATGCATATTTTACTCGTTTTAACGTCATGCCCCTATTCACCGTATATTTAAAGGTTTACAGTGGAATATATTTCCTGAATACCATATATTTGACAGTTATATCGCAATTGTTAAGTTCGACCGATACAGAATGGAGCAAACACCTATTCTGAGTCTCTCGCCGATATTTGAATCACATATTCGTAAATAAAATAATGTGTGTATGCCACATGGTTTTAAGGACCAATGTTCGATGTTGTAAAATTCCCCTTCACTGTTTTCGGAAACAAGGCTTGGTCGAATTCCAAATTGATGGATAATATTCAAAAAAATTGAAAATAATTTACACATGCAATTGTACATTGGTCAAATTCAGGTTACACATAACTAAAAGTTCACGAAAAATATGAAGGTATTCATGTTGATAATATACAGTTATCGCCCGCGATTGAGTGAGACACGGGGATTTGTCGCCCGCGCGAGACCTGGAATGTCACCCGAGGGCCGCCAGGCCCGAGGGTGACATTCCAGGTCGAGAGCAGCGACAAATCCCCGTGTCTCACGAAAACAAGGGTGATAACTGTTTTGTTATCTGACAAAGGAGTACACACCAACCTCTTTAATAGCAGGCCTAAGTGCGTGCGTATATTCTTTAATCCAGTTCGAAGAGTTAATTTGATGTTGGAATCCTCGCTTTTCAGAAAATAAAACATTCACATTCTGGATCAATTAACACACCCATCATTTGCGCAGCTATTCTCCGGTCAGTTTGCTGGTCGCATGGTGGGAATCGGTTCACGGAAAGAGGAGTAAAGCAATTTCGAAGTTGAGTAGTCATGCAGCGAAATGTTCGGGTTCGTTCAAATGAGCGTAAAGACGCAGGCACACGTGTTAATTTCCAGAACGCTAAAATGTGAAACTAACACTTTGTAGTTGTGCAAAAAGAAATTGACATATGTTACAGATTGTTACGCAACATAAGTGTATTCTTCTGAAGACAGGAATGTATTGCCGAAGATAAATAGTCAATTGATAAACCGTAAAGAGTGGCTATTTGATATTTAGAACTTATACATATACGTATTTGTAACGTATGCACATCGTATGTGCAATTGTCTGCAGCACATACCAACTGCATAATAAGGTTTATCAATTTGTCCCACGGTCTTTATTATTGATATAAAAAGGTCCAATAGGAACATTACACCTTATAACGGATTTGTGTCAGCGATAACACCATTTATACATAGCGTGCTTTAATTGCAACTAATAAAACACACAATTATGCAAATTAGCAAACACCACAGTTCGCGGTTGTTATGATACAGTGGGGGTTATAAACAGTGTTTTCGAAAAGTGTTAGAGAGCCGTGAGAGTGTCTCTGCACGTTGAGTTCTTCGTAGTTCTATGTTTACTGGTAACAGCTGAGCGGTCAATAACTGAGACAATGTTACCCTCGAGGGTAATATTATACAGTTATCGCCCGCGATTGAGTGAGACACGGGGATTTGTCGCCCGCTCGAGACATGGAATGTCACCCGAGGGCCGTCAGGCCCGAGGGTGAAATTCCAGGTCGAGAGCGGCGACAAATCCCCGTGTCTCACGAAAACAAGGGTGATAAGTTTTGTTATCTGACAAAGGAGTACACACGAACCTCCTTAATAGCAGGCATAAATGCGCGCATATATTCTTTAATCCAGTTCGAAAAGTTAATTTTATGTTGGAATCATCGCTATTTAGAAAATAAAACATTCATAATCTGGATCAATTAACAGACCCGTCATTTGCGCGGATATTCTCCGGTCAGTTTGCTGGTTGCATTGTGGAAATCGGTTCACGGAAAGAGGAGTAAAGCAATTTCGAAGTTGAGTAGCCATGCAGCGAAATGTTCGGTTTCGTTTCAAATGAGCGTGAAGACGCCGACAGACGTGTTAATTTCCAGAATGCTAAAATGAGGAACTAACACGTTGTAGTAGTGCAAAAAGAAATTGACATCTGTCACAGATCGTTACGCAACATACGGGTATTCTCTGAAGTCTGAGGAATGTATTGAAGAAAAGAAATAATCAATTGATAAACAGCAAAGAGTGGCTATTTGATCTAGTACATAAACGTAGTTGTAACGTATGTACATCGTATGTGCAATTGTCTGCAGCATACCAACTGCATAATAAGGTTTATCTATTTGTCCCACGGTCTTTATTTTTGATATAAAAATGTCCAATATGAATATTACACCTTATAACAGCTATGTGTCTGTGATAACACCATTTATAAATAGCGTGCTTTAATTGCAAATAAAAAAACACACAATTATGCAAATTAGCAAACACCACAGTTCGCAGTTGTTATGAAACAGTGGGGTTTATAAAAACAGTGTTTTTCGAAATTATCAGAGAGCTGTCAGAGAATCTCTGTGCGGTGAGTTCTTCGTAGTTCTATGTTTACTGGTAACAGCTGAGCGGTCAATAACTGAGACAATGTTACCATCGAGGGTAATATGGTGATTTACGACCCGCCATATGTTATTTCATCGGAGGGAAACATGCAATACAGCCATTGACATGTATATAATATATGTACAGTGGTCAGTAGGCCCACACACATAAATGTATACAGCACAATGTTGCATGAGCTTTTCAATTTAATACGAATTTCGACCAATCTAAAGCATACGAATTGGGCCTCTCATTTCAAGACACAAAGGAACAATGGCAGTTTATATCACTCAAATTTATGCGAAAGTAAAACATTTGAAAGTGTCAAGTCACAGGCGCGAAATTGTCCATTGACACACATGTGTACTTCATATTATGATACATACTAGTGGGTGCACATCACATCCGTATACATGTAAATGTATCACAACACTATCAGTAACAGGTTCTCATAAAGTTGTCATAGTCACATCGTTACATGTTTCGATAACAGCATAATGCATCGATTCATGTAAACAGCTGTGCTCTAATTAATCGACCCTCCTCAACGGGTTTGACCACCGGTATTATTGTGTTGCTCGACTGCATTCATGTGATCAACCCCGATCAATTATACAGCTGACGACCGCGTTCATGTGATCAACCACGATCAATTATACAGCTGACGACCGCGTTCACCGTTATACCACATTTTTCATGTGCATTTTATTTTGTATATTTAATTGATGATGTAATCGTGAATGTCGGGGTCAGTGACAAACCTGTTGAATAAACTGTAAACAATTTGTTAATTGAAATATTGTTTTGTGTATAGGTAACTCAGCCCTCGAAATATATAGGACGAAAGCCGATGCCATAGAAGAGAACGTAGAAGGCAATATAGACTGTATGAAACACTACTAGGGCCACTTCCGATTGGCACTTCCGTCGTGCTCCGAAAGGGCCAAAATGTGTGACATTAGTTATGCACCGAAAGCGACACAACTAATGTCGCACCTCTCGTCGCTTTAGGATGGGACGTACGAATGTCATGCAGTTCTAAAGCAATGCGGTAGAATAAAACCGGCAATTTCAATGGCTTGTTTACTTGAAAATAAAGATACCCCTAATGGTTTAAATATAGGACATGTACTTATCAATTGAAACTTGGTGACTGAAAATGGCGCCAAACATCGAATATTCACGTGTTCGAAAGTTCTAGTTCAAACTCGCTGTCTGACTCAAAGTTTGTACTAAGTTAATCTCATTGCTGTAAAAACCTATGAACAGTTGTAAATAAATAAATAAATAGTTCTTTATTGGTGGGACGGATTAATCGCGATAAACAAAATGACAATCGCTCCGATCCGACAAGGCGAGCTACTACTTATATTCCGTGTGTGAGAATCATGTTTTGTAATGCTATTTGGAAAAAATATTATGATAATATGTGTATGCTTTGAACAAGAGTATCCTCTATTCCCATCATATATCCACAATATGGAGAGGGTTTCACTTCACTTTAACCTGGGCAACGCCGGGTAAACCTGCTAATTTACGATATAAACACGATGAACATTATGAACGTTAAATTACGTAAAATAGGGAGAACATAGAATGTAATTAGAAAGATTTTATAATTATTTAACCCTCTCAGGCTACACCCGTAAGAATCAACCATCCATGTATTTTGTGGCAATGTGTTAGTATCACCGTTACATTTGGAACTACAGAAATTGACTTCGCATGTCGTTAGCTTTGGTAAATATGTTTTTATATGAATGCTGCCGTTCATATGCTGGCGCCATATAGGGTTGATTATGAGAAATTGTCAACAAGAAAGGCCGTGTAAACTTGCCAGTGTGTGAACGTACCCTTATCGAATGGTGCAATTCTGCGTGTAATCCGACAACATATCCTCTCCAGTTATTGCGTACGTGCAAACACGATTTTAATTTAATACATTTTCATCTATAACATACATTCGTTCACGACATATGTTCACAACATTACCCGATAACATCTTATTTAGTTTCTGTGGAAATGATTACGTAGTATATAATATATTTGTCATGTGTTTATCATGCACAAATATGAATTCGTCCACGACATATGTTAACATTACCCGATATCATCTCATTTAGTTATTCTGAAAATGATCACGTATATATAAGAGATTTGTCATGTGTTTATCATGCACAAATATGAATTCGTTCACGACATGTGTTCGCAACATAACCCGATAGCATCTAATTTAGTTATGAAAATGATCACGTATATATAAGTGATTTGTCATGTAAGAAGAGATGATATCATCACATCCGCATGGTGTTCTTGGCTCTCAATAAATACACCGCTGCGCAACACCAGGCACCAATCATCTTCCAGAGTCAGAAAACAGATTCCTTCAGGTAAGTGAAGTTCGATTCTAAATAATTTGTTAAGACAGTGTAAGCACTATGTCATTCTCACGTAAGCACATAATACAAACCACAATATACACAATATCATTGACATATAATGTGACATCTGTTATGTGTGGTCATTCTGTTAATAATCAAATGGGAGTTATGTGTATGATCAAAATCAAAATTCAACAGAATATTATAATTCAGAACCACACTTAAACGGGTGCCGTACACTGACTCCGGTCATTTGTGGCATCATCTCCTTTTATACTCAACAGAATATATAGGCAACAATCGAATGACTTTGAGCCATGTATCAGTGCAAAATACACTCTTGTGCCCTATGAACTATGCAAACAACATGGTAATTATAATGGAAATGAATTTATGACTCCAGTCATATATTCATTTTCATTACAATTACCATGTTGTTTACATGGCTCAAATTCATTCATGTGTTGTGTACATTATGTTGAGTATAAAAGGATATGGTCCCATAGATGGCCGGATTTAGTGTACAGTGCCCATTTAATTAACGAATTTCCCAGACGAAGCCATTTAATATACCTTACTTGTGTTTAAATGCTCGCAGTACTATTTTTCGCTCACTAATTGGTGCGACTCAAGAGTTTATAGCGAACCACAAGGAAAAGCAGATGGATATGTTGATGAGTTACATACGATACGGAAGGTTAGACTGATCATAGATAACTAGACCTGCTTTTATAGGGTTATATATTACATGCGGGCGACCAACATAAAACACATTACTAAATTATGTAAAGCAACAAATTATGGTAACATCGTCGGGGGTTGAAATACTTGTAAGAAATATACATGTGCCAGACTTGAGGTGCTCGGAAGTACGCCCCCTGTTATCAACAATGCCTGGAGTGACGCCATGACCAAACAGACTGAATTATTTATGTCAGCACAACACACAGCCAAGTGTTGATTTTTTCTTATGTCAGCTGCCTATATTATGTGGGTGTGGTTTTACCTCTTTCGAGTTCATTCCAATGAAGTCTATAATTATTTCGATAGAATATTACTTAGAAAAATTATTTGGAGTAATGGAGCATATAACACACATCCTCACAACGTACCGATGGTGCAGTCATGTTTTTACAAGCACGGTGAAAATCTGTGGTTGTGTATCTTCAAGAACCATTAAGAACTGAAACTATCATCAGATCCAAAACTTTAAGGAAAATATTATTGTCAGTTTTGAATTCGCGAAGCTATTTGCGCGAATTCAAAGTGCGCGAATTCAAAACTGAACGAAATGTAGTACTGCGTGAATTTAAATACAGGTACCCAGTAAATTGCAAATAAAACAGCGATCGCTCTTTATCGTAAATTTCTTGCTAGTAGAACAGCAGGTGGGTGGAACATTCGGAAGGAAACGATTATTAAATGTTTATGTTAGTATAAACAGCGAACCAACATCTAGTGAAAAGTGGATCGAATAGTTTCCTATGAGAACATTTTACTCACATTATCGACTCATAATGCACATGGTCGAGGAGTTTATAAGTCATTGAAATCTATGTTAGATTATCCTTAAATGTGCGGATTTCCTCCACCACTAAGACTGGCACTGTTGTTATATGGCCTTAGTTACTGAAAGCGACATTACACCCCAATCACTCAATCAATCACTACTAAATACCGTCACCAATCGTTGCATGACAGGAGGGTCCGTTTGGGATGTCCAAATTGTAATTTCAATGTGCACTACTTTGAACCAGACACAACATCGCAATTCTGATAACATTCATGTGTACCCCTTGTGTTGGAAGTTTCCAAACATCATGTAACTAAAGTTTTTCAAAATGACACTCCCTGTGGTTAGAAATTTTAAGTCCAAAAGAAATTAACAGAAAGATGAAAATTATTCGATTTGTATCTAAATACGAAATAAATCACACTAAATGCTGGTAGGTAAATTCAACTAACGTATCAATTTCAATTCAAATCTCAAGTGAGCTTTATGCATCACTCTTCGTCCGGTGTCCGTCTGTCCACGCTCAAAACATCTTCTCCTTCAGGACCTCATTCAGGTCACTTGTGTGTCAAGGATCACATTTTTGTTCATAATAGGCCGGTCAACAAGTTAGTAGCCAGGTCACTGAGGGGTAACTCTTTTAACATTAAACACTTTTAAAATCTTCTTCTTCGGATGCAGTTGACCGAATCTTTTGATAGTTTGCATGGAATATTGATATGACCCTTAAATCATAGTTTGTTCAAGCCGCTATATACTCACGAGAATTGTAGGGGACACCGGAAACTCTGAAAATTAACACTGAACCATATGGAGCTATCCACAATTTTACTCTGTATACTTGAACATTAAAGGTGGATTATCTCTTTGTAAACATGTATTATACACATGTAGTTACCGGGGTAGAAAATATTACTCCTGTCCGGAAATGCTTCTATCGATTAATATGGATTTTATTTCGAATATTTTCTGATCTAAAAGTGTGTGGTTGTTTACCTAACGAACAATAGTGGTTACTGTTAACAGAGACCCAACATTGTAACTAAACGTTAATTAGACTCATTATCGCTTATATGTATGGAACAAAACAATACAATCAATCAGTCTGGGACATTTGACGTTCGGTATTTAGCTGTAGGAATATCCTAATGCTCTATATCGATATATGGTACCACTCGACCAATAAAGTGTCCCAATAAATCTTCTCATTTCATAATAAAATATTCGAAATAAAATCAATATTAATTAATAGTAGCGTTTCCGGACAGGGATCGTCAATTCATTATTATTATTTTGTACCCACGCAACTATTTGTTATTTAAAGAGATAATCCATCTTTAATTCACCTAAATGTTTGAAACGAGTAACTAGGGTACTAACAACACAATTTTCTAGGGGAGCTGTGACACGTGTTTTACTAGTACCAAATTGGTATTTATGACATCTACCCCAAACCGCTGTACTGAGAGTGCTCAAATTTGGTGTGAAGGTTTTTTACTAACGCATCTCGGGTGTATAATGTGGTACAGATTTTAGAAAGCTGTGGTTCGCTTTGCGTTTTATAAAAAGATAATGGGTTTTTCCGGTAGTGACAATTCGCAGTAGGTCACTATTTGCGGACGTCTTTTTGCGGAGGTCCCTAAAATTGTCGAAATATGTTAATTTTAATTAGATCATCATTATCATCATAATACGGAACAAGTATTGCGACTTTTTGTCCCAAAAACATTATTTGCAATGCTTGTTTACAAATATAAGTATCGTCATTCGATATTTACTTGTGAGTCACTTGAACATATTACTTGTCGTTGAACTCGTATTTTATATAATTGAAGAATGAGTCTATGTATGTTTTGAATTGATCGAGTGTTGGAGTCTGAACAGCGAAGTCTGGCAGAGAGTTCCAGCTATTTACCACCCTCTGCGTGAAGAAATATTTTCCTGTGGTCTTCTTAACAATGGGCATCTGTAGCTTTTTATTATGTCCTCTTGTTCTTCCTGATGAATGTCTTTCTAATCTAATAGGTCGCAGGCATTGGTGTTGTAGTGACCATTCAACAGTTTATATACCTCGATTAGATTTCCTCTAAATATTCGAAATTTTAAAGACATCAGATTTCGTTGCTTTTTTTGTATTTCTCTAACACAATGCTTTGATATTTGTGATGTGGGCTCCATTACAGTACTTGATGATAGGTCTGACCATGCTTTTGTAGAGCGTTTAGAAAGTGTCGATGTCCAAGTTCGTGAAAGTTCTGTTGACTATGCCGATGATTTGAGAAGCTTTATTGTTTTAGGATATTGTAGGAAGGCTAATTTGGCCGTGTCAAATTGAGCTATAGCGATGGGATTTTTCACAGGACAACACATTTCTGGTTTTCGTGGGTTGTGTATTCGCTGGATGTCTTATAGTTGCAGTATGTAACTATTATGACCGCGTTAATTGCTTTCGATGTTTATGTATTAGCAATGGCTGGGCCATGTACTCTTGGCGGGAACACAATGACTCCGATTTTGATCCGAATTTAGAAGCTTTCTGGTGTGATGAATGAGAAACTTGCAGTAATAAGCCGCAGTTTTTTGTAAAAATTTGAAAGATTAGTTGTTTCAACGGAATTCTGAGGCGGTGCATTCATATATTTTATATTATTATTTATATTTATGGTTAATAATATGATCTTGGTTTCTGATTATGGTTTTCTTGTATGGCAATGGTTCAAATTTGTTTATTAGCCGCTGGTCCGCCAATTAGTGGCTGGGCAACTCTTATAATAGATTATGTTCTGTTAAACGATTCAAACAGTTTAATATAATAAATCAAGTTGGCGCAAGTCTTCCGCCGTAGATACATTACATTAGTTGTCATTAGCGGACGCAATATGCGCCAACGTGTTGTATTATTTTCAGTAAACATTAATCTCAAGCGCGGTTTATTGAAATTGATAAATATCACCGAGAGTCGATACAGGTGTTTTTCGACCCAAATTTCCGATGTTTTGGGCGTCCATGTGAAAATGTCTGGAAATTGTGAGCATGTCTGTCATTTGCAGACTGAGGTCCCCAGAGTGAATGTAATGACGCTCTCACTCATAGCGGGCTAGCATAACTGAATTCACCCACTCGGGACCTCATTCTGGCTAAGCCTCATATTCTCTTGAAAGTTTCTTTATTATCAAATTTCTATAGAAATTTAGATTATATTTTCTTATATAGTTTAGTTTCTCTAAGTATCCCCAGATTGGCAGACGACACATTGCATTATCGAGGTTCCCAGTGGGTGTACATCACAATATTCACTATTTGGGAACTTCAATCTGAGTCTATGTCTCCCACAGCAGATGACGAGGGTGAATTTAGTGATGCTATCTGTGCGGGATAGCGTCACTAAATACACCCTCTGGGGACCTCATTTTGCACCTTATACAAAAATACATTACCTGCATGGGTTCCTATAGGAAATATATGCAGTGCGTGGTGCTTCTACTCAAACTCAAACGTGCATGCCGTTTTCCTTAGCCGCTATACTATTAAGAATTTGGTTATACGTGACTGGGATTATGTGGCGCGTTGTGCTAATAATTGGGCAACATATTATTTTCTGAATAAAGGCTTATATAAAATATATTATTTCGTCGGCGATTATCCTATTCGAATTGTCCATAAGTTCCGTTAATGTAGAGATAAAGTAACTTTATTCTTTCTTTGTTGAATGATGGACCATTAGTAAAAGATTAAGTGAACCTTCCATAAGTCAGCAGAACTATGACATCATATTTTGATTTAAAATTCGAGCTTGGCGGTTCGGTGGTCGGTTATCTAAAAGTCAAAAATTGTTAATATAAAATGCTCAAAACCACCAAGCTCGACTATGAGAGTAAGAAATGTTTTACATAAAAAACTAGCTGGAACGTGTTTTAGAAACGAGATATAGGCGGAAATTCAGCTTCATATTTTGATTTAAAATTAGAGCTTGACGGTTCGAACGTCGGTCATCTAAAAGTAAAAAAAACTCAGTACATAATGTTTAAATCCGCCAAGCTCGACTATGAGAGTGATAAATGATAATCATTGAACATGTTTTCATCTGTACCAAGGTGAAAACTTAGTACAACTGGTGTTTAAAAAGAGAAATCGGCCAAAAATCGACAAGAAAAGTGCGTAAAAAGGCGATGTTTTCGTTCTGTGACCACGCCCCTATTAACCAACTAATCGGGGTCATTACTGCCAATATTGCCATATAAGTAAGTAATTGTTGGTGCTATTCCAACAGAATCAACACGAAAACAGCGTTTAAAAGGCTTTTCAAAATTTCAAACCGCCAAGCTTGGCGCCAAACTTGTATTTTAGCCACTCGCGCCATATGTTGGTTTATCCTTCTGTATCTCCAAGGTATATGTTCACACAATCACACGTTTTTGTGTGTTTTGTGGGCATTTCGTCGTAGAAAACCATAAGGTGCCAGAATATGAACGGAGCATGATATAAAATTCACCCCTACCATTACTAACTACGTGAGAAGTAAAATCTCTGTAGATCCACATGTAGCATTGCTAGATTGCACTCACTGGAGCAGCCTATATAGTTGCGCCCACCACAAGTTGGGCAAGGTTGTGGTGTATTTGCCAACAAAAGTTTGAGCCACTGGTGCTGGGCCCTCTTTCGAACGATCGATAGCGAATATATTTATCAAATTTCAGTCTGTGCATCGCTGAGATATGTGTGTGTAGGGACAGAAAATCCCTATGATTGTTACTCACTTGCACTTTTGGTGGTCGTAGTAATATCGTACGCGTTGCTTCTATTTATAGAAAACTAGAGATATCGCTCCGATTACGGGTGTGAAGGCTATTGGTTTTTGATGGACGTAATTATATGCACGAATTGGGTTAAATTACTAGTTGTGTGTTTGACATTGCATCTGAGCGGTAAAACGACACGCGGACATTGGATAGTACTTGATTAACAATATGTCAATGTGCACATGCCTTTATCGACTGATCTCCGGTCTATGGGAACATATATGGTGTATAGGACAAATGTCAACTATCCCGAGATGCGCATCATAAAAATGCATATTGCGTTGATAATGAGAAAGCTTGTTTTCCCATTGTATTAATAAGGCATTTTAATAATCCATGTTTCCACATACATATTTCACAGCTAAATTGTGTTCAATAGAACCCTGCCCCGGACTGCATGTGTGGCCTGATATGATTTATATGCGCATTCCAGCTGCGTCTTTGGGAAATGTTTTGAACTTCGAACAATGTTTCCAGAAATAGGTTCGCACGTTATTGGCTGTAATATAATAGACGAACACTGTTTCCGTTTCTATTATTTCAATATTTCAGATTTAAAAACACATTTTGGACCTAAGCATTTTACTGAAAGTAGTATGCAGTCTAATCAACACATGCCTTAATTGTTTATTCTGGTTAAAATAGTCATTAAATGGCGAAAAAGTTACTTTATTTGCAATTTTTTTTAATTCTCCCTATACCAAACGCAAACAATTCACAGTGCGCATGCAAACCACAGAAACAACTACATGCAGCTATATTATAGTGTATCACAGAGTTGGTATCCACCCATCTGTAGCCATTAGGAAACAGTCATTCTGGATGATTATTGTTTTAATTAAATGGTATTATCAAAATAAATAATCTGACCTTCAATGCATATCTGCTCTAATTTGAATTGGATGGACGTTACAACTTTACCCCAGTTTTTAGATATAGCTTCGTTGGAACGCCGAGACGTATGCATACGTACATGCATGCGCTATTAATTAGGTAAATGGTATGGTGATCTGTCTGTTTGCAGTATATATATATATCGACATAGTTCGGTCATCTTATTGCGGAAAATTATACAACTTTCTTACTTAGCGCGACCGAAATCGGTCGCTGAAAGTGTGAAGGTCTGTGGAGTGGAAAACTGTGTTGTCTGTAGAGGAACGGGTCATTCAGCAGACATTCTTCTGTAGCGCAATCACCTTACTGTAGCTTCGTGTCTATTAACCGAGGAGAATACGCCATGTAATCTTATGGGGTAAACAATATTTACCCCACTTAGCGAGACCGGTGCAAAACTTTAATAACTTTAAATAGCGTTGAACGGAAGATAATAGTAAGAATTATTGTGCATGAAAAGCGTGCGTCAAATATTGTTGGTACTCTGGAGTACCAAATATTGTTGGTACTGTCCAGGTAGTCTGGATACCAATTATCAAGACAGGTACTCTTGAGTACCTGCTTGGATACTCTGTGTCAAATATTACACAAGATATTAGATATAGTGTGATCTGCGAGTGTGATCTGGGATCATTTTCAATTCCCCGTTGATGGTATTAATAGGGTTAATTGTATAGTAGTAAGCACGATATGTAGGACGGATATATAATACGATGACTACGAGCGTACACACATAATTAGAAAGATCATTCCTTAATTGTTGATGACTGGTTGTACTCATTCTACAACACAGAGTATAAGAGTAGAACAATCTAGTAACAATAGTGTGATATATTGATAACATGGATATCATGATACCTCAGAACTTATTTGGACACATGATACCAACAACTCTGGAAATAACTACCCGTTCTCGAGAGAGGTAATTTCACTTCACCCTGAACCTTCCTACCACCAACATTTCTATAAAAGCTGTACATAGTGCTTACCGGCAGAGACTTATTTAAAATATAAAAGTATCAACCTTCTGGACTCGTCATTGTTTACGTACACGGCCAACTCTACCTTCACCACTAGACTACTGGAAAGTCTGGAGTACCAAATATGTAGGTACTATGCATAGTACCTAGATAATTGGTACTCCAGAGTACCAAATATATCGGTACTATCACTACTATGTGGAGAACCTACCCAGGTAAAAAGCACTCGAAATTACGAAAAATGTCCGACGGCAAATTTAACAATGTGGCATGTTAGATTACAGATAATGCCAATGCGTTTTAACATCGAATTAAGTACAAAATCCCGATCGAGGTTCTTCGAGATCATGTTATCAGTTACATGGAATCCCTTGCACCGTGCAAAATGAAACAATCCGAATCATATTAATTTTATTAGTATAGAACCTTGATCGTGTTTTTGTACTTAATTTAAGGTTCAATACCTCGATTTCAGGATCTCCCTGACATGTTCCCTGCAATTGGAGTAAAATTTGTCTAAATGTCTAAAATAATCGGCCAAATTTCTTAATTTGTGTGTAATAATATTAAAGTAAACATTATAAATCAAACATCTTAAACAGGTGTGGGTGAAACACCAATCGATCTATAATAGCCCGATAAATAAAAAACTACTTTGAAATGGCAAACCTTTGCGAAGCGCAAACTACTTTACGATAATATATGCGATTTAGTGCCAAGGTTTTTGATTTATCACAAAGGTTTGCGATTATTCCCAATGATTTGTGATTTATCGCAGATATATATGCTAATGGGCTTGTACCGTATAAACATTATAAATCAGGAATCTTAAACAGGTATGGGTGAACCACCAATCAATCGACATTAGCATGGTCGGGCTAAAATAGACCGATCGGTTTTTCAGATCCAGCATGCATGTGGGATAAGGGGAGCACACCTTTGCGCTAAATCTCAAATATCTTGACGATAACTCTCAAACTACTTGGTGATTTATTGCAAAGATGTTTGAGATTTCTGATTTATCACATATATATTTGTATGCGTTGGCGCTAGTGAGCTTCTGTGTAAACATTATAACTCAGACATCTCAAACAGGTCTGGGTCAGGATTTCTCTGACCTGTTCCCTGCACGTGGAGTAAAATTTGTCTGATTGTCTGAAATAATCGTCCAAATGTCTTAATTTGCATGTAATTAAAGTAAACATTATAAACTCTCGATCTATAATAGCCCGGTCGGGCTAAAAATAGACAGATCGGTCTTTCACAGCCAGCATGCATATTGCATAAGGGGAGTAAACCTCAGCGATAAATCCCAAAACAACTTTGCAATAAATCACAAACATCTTTACGATAGATCGCAAACTGAGAATATTCAAAATAAACATAAACAATAATAAAACAAAGAGAATTTCAATAGTCAAGAAATTTAGAGTTCCCTCTCTTACAAGAGTGAGCACACTGTGCCAGGAAGAATGATCGGTCTATTTTAGGCTGTTAGCACTAATTGGGCTATTATAGATCAATTTATGGTTCACTCAGACCTTTCTGATCATAAATAGCTCGTAAATAGTATGAAATTGTCAAGTTTGTACGCCGTGTTATGTAAACAAAGCCAAATTCAGTTTTTCAGAGCATGTAGTACAGTAGGTAAATAGTGTGTGATAAGCAAACATCAACAATGGAGACCCGACTAATGAACTTTGGTAAATTAAAATTTACAACATACCGTTGTAGCTAGCGCTCACAAGATTTTGGAGTAGAATGGGTCACGATGAATCACTCTCCCCCCAAAAATATCGCCACTTTGTGAATGATTTTGCTTATCGTACACTCTCTATGTGCTGTACCGGTATATAAACAAACGCTGAGGGCTCACACAAAGAGAGTTTTGTGGATAATATCGCATTCATATTCTCATTGTACCGGTAATATTTTGTTATTTCATGCCAGCTTTTCAAGTACGAGTAATAGTAATTTCGACCAATCTGAATCATACAAATCGTGCGTCTCATTTTAAGACAGAAGAACAAAGGAACACAGTTACCGGTATCACTCAAATTTATGTAATAGTAAAACATGTTAATTGCCGTACTTGTTTTGGTCTGAAATTGTCCAGGCACAGGTGAAAAATTGTCCAGTCACTCACAATCACATGTGACATGTGCACTTCATTTCTTGATTCATACTAATGGGGGCACATCACAGCCGGATACATGCGCTTGTATGACAACGATATACTCAACAACAGTCACAGGATATAGTTCGATTGAAACATTCAAGACAGTTATATTGCAAACTCCGTAACAACATGATCCATCGGTCCATGTATACAGCTGTTCTCTAATTAATCGACCCCTTAATGAGTTTGACCAATAATTTTATAACGGCCAATTGTAATTGTATATGTAATTGTGTTAAGTCAAGAACAGTCTAGCTTGATCCATTACAATTATAAGTAGCCTGATAGACGCAATATGCGAAATAGTTGCGCCGCAAAATACAGTACTTTGCAAAATTATATGTCGAATGACTTGGTACGTTCACCGATTCCACTAATATGCAGCCTAAAACAAAGATGGTCACCACGACTGAACAGGTACATGATGTGATCGCTGTTTGGTTTACTGTTTTTGCTCATACCGAAAGACAAACACTTGACTCAACATTTCAGTATCATAGTGAATTATATTGGAAACAAACATTGGTACAATAACTCAAACGAAGGGTTATTCGTCGTCTTCATCACCACAGTCTATGTCATGGATATCCGGAGATTCTGTGTTTTCGCATGCATTTTCAGCAGACAAGTGGGACATTTCTGTGCAGCGGAATCCCTGCTTATAGCACGTACACGCCTTTGTCCCACACTTTCCATGACAGTTGCAGTTAACAAGTTATAAGGACTGCAACTGGAGCTGGGCCAATCGTCAATGGAATCGGGACCGAACAATCACCGCCCCAACTCCAACCAAAATGTCCTGACATAACGTCTAAATGGGGAATAGTGGGAACATTTGCATGGCACCAAGTATATGTTTGAACAAAAGCTCTCTTAGTAAGTGGAGCTTGAAAGCATTAGGAGTTGGCGAAAGCCGGTCACCATCAACCATTGTCTTCGAAATAAATGCCACCTGGCTGCAGGCAAGGTTTAAGCGTGTTTATCGTATCCGATTGCTATAAACCTTTCTATAGCCGAGATGAGTTCTTCGTGCAACTCTTCATTCAGTCCGAATTCTGCGAATGACTTTAACATTGTATTGACATTGTATGATGGCTCCAAATCAACGTATAAATTTAACCACGATTTCTTTACTTTACCCGATAGCCTTCCCCATATAAAAATGTACCTGGGTAAATCTTGGTGTTTACCTAGGTATACCCCGGTACATATAGGTTTTACCCTGGTTCCACCCAGGTCACACCCAGGTTACACCCAGGTATATCAGGGAATTATATAGATTTACCCAGGTGTTTTCTATATATGTTAGGTATAAACCCCAGTTTACCCGGGTTTTTACGGATTTACACCCAGGTATTTACACCCAGGTATTTACACCAGGGTTTCGCCCAGGTATTTACTACAGTGTTCACCCGGATATATACACCTGTGGTATTTTGTTAAACTGTATAATCTGCATTGAAGTCACCTTATTAACCCTTTCTATATTACAGCACCATTGGCGTGTAGTTACCTTATTAACCATTCTATATTAAATCATTAATTGACAGGTAGTTACCTTATTAACCCTTTCTATACTAAGTAACATTGGTGAGTAGTTACATTATTAACCCTTTCTATATTAAAGCACCATTGATGTGAAGTTACCTTATTAACCCTTTCTTTATTAAAGCATCATTGACGCGTAGTTACCTTATTAACCCTTTCTATATTAAAATATCATTGATGTGTAGTTACAATGTTAACCCTTTCTATAGTATAGCATCATTGGCGGGTAGTTGGCTCCTTAACTGTGTATATACCAAAGTATCATTGTCGTATATAGTTACCTTATTAACCCTTTCTATACTAAGTACCGTTGGCGTGTAGTTGCCTTATTAACCCTTTCTATATTAAAGCATTAATTGACAGGTAGTTACCTTATTAACCCTTTCTATACTAAGTATCATTGGTGAGTAGTTGCATTATTAACCCTTTCTATATTAAAGCGCCATTGGCGGGTAGTTACCTTATTAACCATTTATGTATTAAAGCATCATTGACGTGTAGTTACCTTATTATAACCCTCTCTATATTAAAGCATCATTATTGCTGGGTAGTTATCTTATTAACCCGTTCTATATTAAGTATCATTGGTGAGTAGTTACAGTATTAACCCTTTCTATATTAAAGCATCATTGACGTGAAGTTACCTTATTAACCATTTCTGTATTAAAGCAGCATTGACATGTAGTTGTTAACCCTTTCTATATTAAAGCATCGTTGACGGGTAGTTGCCTAATTAACCCTCTATATACTAAAGTATCATTGTCGTGTAGTTACCTTACCAACCCTTTCTATACTAAGTATCATTGGCGTGTAGTTACCTTATTAACCTTTTCTATATTAAAGCATTAATTGACAGGTAGTTACATTAAACAACCCTTTCTATACTAAGTATCATTGGTGAGTAGTTACATTATAAACCATTTCTATATTAAAGCGCCATTGACGGGTAATTACCTTATTAACCATTTTTGTATCAAAGCATCATTGACGTGCAGTTACCATATTATAACACTTTCTATATTAAAGCATCATTGACTGATAGTTACCATATTAACCCTTTCTATATTAAAGCACCATTGGCGTGTAATTACCTTATTAACCCTTTCTACGTTGAAGCAATAATTGACAGGCAGTTACCTTATTAACCCTTTTTATAATGAGTATCATTGGTGATTAGTTACATTATTAACACTTTCTACAATAAAGCATCATTGACATGTAGTTATCATAGTAGCCAGTTATATATTAAAGCATCATGGACGGTAGTTACCATATTAACCCTTTCTATATTAAAGCACCATTGGCGTGTAATTACCATATTAACCCTTTCTATATTAAAACATCATTGACGTGTAGTTACCCTATTAGCCCTTTCTATATTTAAGCATCATTGACGTGTAGAACTTTATCTTATTAACCCTTTCTTTATTAAAGCATCATTGACATGTAGTTACCTTAGTAACCATTTCTACACTAAAGCATTATTGACGGGTAGTTACCTTATTAACCCTTTCTATATTAAAGCATCATTGACAAGAAGTTAAATTATTAACCTTCTATAATAAGTATCATTGCCGTGTAGTTAGTTACCTTATAAAACCTTTCTATATTAAGACGTCGATCATTGACGGGTAGTTGTTACCTTATTAATCATTTATGTATTCAAGCATCATTGACGAGTAGTTACCTTATTACTTGAAGTTTATTATGACAGTATGACAATACACTACCCCGGACAAATGAAGCAATATCATACTTTATCTAACAGCCTAGCTATAATTAGTGAACATTAAACTGACAAACAGACAATTTTCAGGGCCATTATTTAATATTAAAGGGATACAAAATAAAGAGATTTCTAATTATCAGTAAGAATTATTCTCTAAGTGATACTTATTATTTCAAATAAATGATTGCATATACTATAGTAGACCATATACCAACAGGAAAATATTAGTGAATACAATTATTGTGTTTCAAAATTCGTTTCGTTTCTGCAGCCAAATTACAATCTTAACTTTTAGTTATCGTTCTTCAAAATGGAGCGCGGATAATTCCTTGTGGTATTTTGAGTTAATTTTGTCGCGAATCAACGCGGATTGACAGAAGGAAATGGTGTATTGGCTACAAACGGATAAACTGTGGACTTATATATAAGATTCGCCGATTTCTCCCCATGGATGTGCGCAAATATCGAAAAAGACTGAATTTCATGTGACAAAAAATATTTCAATTCCCGGAACAGTAAGAATTAAGCTGCGATAACGAAACGGATCAACTATAGTATTGAACAGTACCTCAGCTACCTGGCCATAACCAGAATATTTTCTCAAAATTGAATTTGTGGTACCGGTACAATCATGATGTAGTGCCAGTGGCCTGCTCATAATGCACCTGTCCAGAAGAAGAAGAATTGAGAAGTTTGAAGATCATCATCATGGACTACGCAGACACCATCTGGGACCCCTACCAACAAAATCACATCGACAAGCTGGAAAGAATCCAGCGTAGAGCAGCCCGTTTCATTAAAAGAGACTATAAGAGCAAAGAAGATGGATATATGACCAAGATCCTCTACGAGCTAGATTTACCAACATTGCAGAAACGGCGGAAAATAAATCGGCTGGGATTCATGAGTAAGGTGGTGGGTGGATTGGTCCCGGCTATACCGCCTAATCAATACTTTACACCCGAAACAAGGCGTCTTAGATCGCAGAGCAAAGTTCTGACAGGCTACGTCACCAGCCAAATTCCTCGGCACCTAATTTAAAGGAACAACAGTCAGTGCTACGAGGCTATACCATACGTGTCAGCTCAGTTCGCTAATTCCACATTTGTTCGAACTATATGCGACTGGAATCAGCTGGAGGAATCCTTAATCCTACAACAACAGCCTGTGGATTCCTTCAAGAGTGCGCCGAAGGAAAAGATCTGAGACTCTCTCGCCCGCTGCGAAATTACCATAATTGGGATCTGCAGCGTAACCATTCAGATTCAGATTGATCCACGATAGTAAGGGGTCAGTACATGTAGTAAGTACTGATAGTGATAAGCCTGCTGTACAATAATACTACTTTTGCTGTTTTACTGGTCTTAACTGAGTACTGTGTCAATGTGACATTGTTAATTCAGTTCCACTCTAATGTACATTAACTGGCAATGATGCATCTGACGCTATTAAAGGCACCGGTAATCCCTAAATACCAGGAGGACGCGGCGTAGAAACTTGGTACAACAGTTGTTACACGACAAAGAAAATTATCAACAAGCTTAGTGAGCGTCATCATCAAAATTGCAAATTAAAACACGGCAATGGTAAATTGGTAATCCCCTACATACCAGGAGGACAAGGCATTGAAACTTGGGACAACAGTTGTTACACGGCAAAGAAATTTAAAACACACTGTGCACAGATGAATGTTTATACATGTACTGTGCAGTCGAGATCACCTGGACTACAAATATTTGAGGATTATACTATTTGATGAGTAGATGCGTGACTGATAAAAGAATTAGAGACTCCATATTTACTCGGAAGATAACAGTATACAAATCATACGATGCCATACAGTTGTTCCATAACACCTCAACCTTTGGTGGATATTAACAGTAAAACTAATGAAAATGATGAAAGCCAGACTCAACATCAAGACAACATGTGCATGCATAAGTGACGGTTCAATGATTTTGACTCCATCAGATGATATTTAAGCGACACCAATTTTTAAGTCTGGTTTACGATGTGGGGAGAGAAAAAAGTAGATGCAGGAGGGAAAAAAATAAAAATAAAAAAGATTGTCCCCCCAATTTATATCAAGTAAATCGTGGAATTTTACATAAATTTTACAAAAATTGTGAAAAAATGTTTTTGAATGAAATTCTGTTCAAACCAAACAAGACATATCTTGTCATGAAATACATGAAAATATGGATCTGTAAATGATCATAAGCAGAACCGGATGCGACAGCACATGAAAATCAGTACGCGTGTAAAATATTTTGGGACAAAAAAATTAAAAAAAAATTTCATGAAATGGAAACAAAGTTGTAGGAGGTGTTCGTAAACCAGACTTAAAAATTGGTGTCGCCTTAGGCTCATGTTAACACAGGATCACATATTCTCAAAATAATTGTCTCCCTCAAGTTGGCCTCAACCATACTAGTATTTATATTTGATAGAACCTCAGTGAGACCATGTTGAAAATTACCATCAATGCAGTTCCAGTGTTGACGCAACGCGGTCATGTTACTTCAAACCAGTTGCAATGTTCCTTAGGCCAAAGAAAAAAGATACTATGTTTCCGTACATCGACCGACCCTAAAAATAACCCGCCGACCCTAAACTTTTTATTGATATTTTGAGAAAAAGTCAAAATTTTCGCAATTTTAATTTCCTGAGAGTGGATCTCCTGCCTGCTTTATGTCTTGTTTGGGACTTATGGAACACTATCAACAGACATGGTGGGTGTGTATCTGTATATATACATGTAAAGAGGTTATCACTGCATATATTAGGTGTATACATGTACTAGTAGCTACTGTTTCCAAAAACCAGGCATGCTCGGTGGGTGTACTGGCTACCCCCAGACAATGGGATGTAATCGTCACAATACATGTACGGTATAATGGCGGTATTATTGGTAAAATTCTTATAAAAAGTTAGTGACATCAATTTTGTACCAAGTTTATAGCCAAATTTATGAAAATGTGGTATTAGATATAATAAAAAACATACGTAAGCATGAAGTAAGTTTGATTTTTTATCAATCTTAATGTATATTTCCACTGTGTTGATCAAGTAATACTTTCCCCATGGCACGGGTTGGCATTTTATGTCACTTTGGTCGAGGTAGTTCAATATTTCTGCAGCTGGATAAAAAATATCAAAATAAAATAAAATAAAAAAAATTCCCTACCTACCTACCCTAAAAAATTTTACCGGAAACATACAATCTTTTTTCTTTGGCCTTTAGCATGGTAATTCGTGAAAATAAATGTCAATGCAACTTACTCTCAGGCTCCAAATAAAAGTGCAGGCCCAAATAATAGTGCGGGGGGGGGGGAAATTCCATTGAAAGTTAATAAAAGTACAGACCCAAATAATAGTGCAGGGGGAACTCTGAGCAAAACATCAACTGTGGTTAACCAAATAATTTTTATAGCAGGTTCAGGTATACGAGTCAACATGTAGTACAGGTACATGTATGTATCATGTGGTGTTTTTTTGGTTTGCCACATACTTGAATATGTACTACTCTTGAGTGCCTAATGTACGATTATTAAAATCGAGGTAAAATTCCCACCTGTACGATCGTTATTTGGTCCTGTACGTTTATTAAATTAACCAAAAGAAATAATTCACCAATCTTAAATTGTGTTATTCATATAAGAAATGAACGGCGGTTTCAATGCGGTCATGGGGTTTTGACCGCGAGAAAAAATCAGCAAACTTCGGGGTTCATGCAGAGTTTGCTGATTTTTTTAACACGGTCAAAATCCATGACCACGTTGAATCCGCCGTTTATTATTTATATTTATATACTTAAATTCATTATGAACTAGGATTGTATGTCTTTCCCATTATTTATTCATCTATTTAAACAAACGCATGGAGTTCAGTTCAGACAGTTCGAATCCTTGTTTTTTGGAAAACCAAACATTTTGAGAATCCGTTCATGGAGAACGGAAGAAACGCAATTTCACAGTAAAGTATAAACATATGACAAAATGTCTTGTTTAGCTAGTAACTAATGTAGACGTGTTGATCATTTTTACATCTGAATCATATAGAAATCTTGAATTTGTGCTGATTTAAATTTTCATAGCTTCAAAATATTAATAAACGTGCAGACCCAAATAAGCACTGTGCAAGGGGGGGGGGGATTTCCCAAGAAAAATAATAAACGTGGATGCAGCTGGTGCATGCATATTTATTTGGAGCCCAAGAGTAAAGAGGTGGAGGTGAATGTTACATGTAAGTTGTTATTAACGAAATGGAACGATGCCTTTAATAGGTTCCACCAGCAATAAGTCGCGACTTCTTTATATTGGCCTGACAGATTGGTTTTTGTTGGCGTCATGCCTGTCGACCATTATGATGGCCACATATATTGTCATATAACAGCGATTTACGATCTGTCTTGTTGGCTCATAATATAAATTAAGAAAGTGGCCTTGTGTTCGTTCCTTGCGTAAAAAAATATTTTTTAGTACAAACGTCCTCATTGATTGTGTCCCTCGACTCCTTGTGTAATTGGTCAAGTAACTTACATGTATGTGCATGTACAGACCACTCACAAATTTCTTAGAAAAGCGACCACATGTTCGAATCTACTTTGCGATTTTGGAGCAACGCATTTGTAAATGCGTTCATATTTTAACACATTTACCTTGATTTATTCACAAACAAATGTCTTGATGCAGGCCTTAAAATCCATCAGATTTTTGGCAATAATCAAAATGTTAGTGTTTCACTTTCTACAGGGAATCAAGACTTTTTACTAGAATCAAAATGAGAATCATGATTCTCAGATTCTGATTATAAAACAATTAATGTCAACAGTGTTTATTTATGTTTATTCCATTTTGAATGGAAAACTACATCATGAATGTCCGATTCCGAACATATACATGTACACCAGGAGTGGGAAAATAACACAGAATTATTCAGATGTGAATTTAAATTAAACAAAATTATAACTAAAATTGCAAAATACACTATCGTATCGTTATTTGGGTGTTCATACTAGTATACTTTTTCGGCGCAATGATCGGTAATTTCAATGCGACTGCGATTATTCCCAATGCAGTGCATTTAATTTAAATGCTGTCATTAAGGCATTTACAAAGTGGCGTGACACAATGCACCCTCAATGCATTTTAAATGCAACAACCGCATTTCATTGATCCACGTTGTAAAGGACATTTATTTTTAGAATACATGTATACATGTACGTGTATATAACCACAAGAATAAAGAACAAATCAAATGTTTTTATTACTTTGTAAACCTCTGATGTTTCCCATACAGTATACATTTGTATATTATAAACCATGTTACAGTAATTCTAGAGCTAATTAATCGACTCCTTAACTACAGCAGAATTATGGGTAACTTTTCAGGATTTAGTCCGAAATATGGCTTGTTGCCATTCATCGGAAAGCTCTCACCGAGAGCTCCGATGAATGGCATCAACCCATATTTCCGACTAAATCCTGAAAAGTTACCCATAATTCTGCTGTAGTTAAGGAGTCGATTAATTAGAGCATTACTGTATATCCTCTATAACTGTTTATTCAACATCACGTGCTGCAATCCATAAATGCGGTTCAGATTTCGATGTCCGGTTCAACATTATTATCATATGGTTTGATAGCAGAAATACTCAGTTTGGAATGTTATACCATACAAGTTTTACGAGTTGCTCTTGCTCAAGAATGGATAAATTTATAAACCTGATTTTTGGCGCATTAGTTAGAATTATATTTTTGCACAAGAACACACCACAAATATCGAACTGGACATCAAAAGCAGAACCGGATTGTATCGATTGCATAAACATAAGAAGTTGGTCACTGACCGACAATTGCTATTCTCTGGTGTGGTTTATAGGACTACCGTACGCAATGCCGACTTAAAAATAAAAATTCACATAAACATCGCATGAAGCGGTCTATCCACAAACTCAGGTATTCGGTAATTCCAAATGTATGAACTATCACCATGATATCCCGGTATATCATTGTCAGGACTGTTTGTACAAAAGGTTGTTATTCTACTATGCATAATTTTGCTATATCATTGTACTCGGACTGTATTGCAATGTAATATATCAGTACATGTACCGGTATACTGGGTGCACATTATATACATGTAGGCCTACTTTCACTTTAGTACATGTATGTGTCATAAAAGACTCATGTTGTTAAATTGAAAAAAAAACATGTGTGAAAACAGAGAGAATACATGTACATGTGCCGGTACTATATACCTCTTTGTGTGCTGTACTACCGGTACTATTCATGTACATGTACTACACTACAATAAGAGAAATTTTAATTGATTCTGCTGCCCTTGTGCCACAGGCCTCAAACACGCCAAACAAGTATCTGTAGCCAGGCCCACCAGTACCAGGCTACTAGTAAATGAAGTACTGAAAGTGTCACATCATTAATCGAGCCCAATCTTAGTTATACTAGTCTCTTGTGTAGTTTGGGTTACTATTAATAAGATATTTAATGAATGTTTGGAATGTATGGTAGCATTCTTACCTGGATCAACATATGCCATGCACAACGCTGGTCATCATATCATCACCGCTGTTGGCAGTAAACCGCTCATCGGGCTATAACAGTTAGAGTTTTCCATACCAGGGCTAATCTAATCAGTTAAAATTAGTCATTTTAGAGGGAATACCAACCAGTGGAAGACGTACAAAAAGTCATGTATATTCAGATATCAGTTTTCGAGAAAAAACCCATCTTAGTCGAGCGGACTTAGAATATCGGGGTAAACTTAAATTTCATTCAGCAACACTTTCACAGCAGAATATAAAAATAGTACATTATAATCACTTACAGTACATGTAGCCCAAGTGCAGTGCTAGCCTATATTATATACTACCAAAACTTTTGGTCAGTTTCTCGATGACTGACACTTGTAAACGCTTGAACGGGTACTATATAGTACATGTACATGTACATGTGTACCATATGTGAATTAAAGATCTTATTAGTGACACAACAGGAGGCTAGACATACATTTGTAACTACAGTAATGCTCTAATTAATCGACTCCTTAACCACAGCAGAATTACGGGTATTAAACTCGGGGAGAGCTTTCCGATGAATGGCAACAAGCCATATATCCGACTAAATCCTGAAAGTTACACATAATTCTGCTGTGGTTAAGGGGTCGATTTCTTAGGGCACTACTGTATCTGTTTTAGTGCACATCAAATGTATTTGTTGTCTTTCCTCTTGTAATTTGTCTTTGGTTGTGTTCGCCATTTCGATGGACAACTACATGTACTGACATCAAATGACTGAAATGAGTCAAAATTTAGCAGTGCAGCCAATTATATAGATAAACAGAATTAAATAGCATCCAAATTCCAAATGAGCATAAATGATAAAACAAACTTTATTGAGCACTCTTTTAATACTAGTAATTACAGCTACAATGAAAGCACCTAATAAAAATTCTAAGTTTGGTAAAACTGTCTGTATACAAAGTTTATCTGGCCGTGATGAATAAAACTTATAAATGGGATCATATACATGTATGTTAGATATCATTACATGATTATTTGAAAACACGTATCCGTATGGAAAACAAACTATTTTACCACTGGCCAAGTGGTCCTGCTAATATGCTATGATGCTGGTGGTCCTGCTGAATTGCTATGATGCGGGTAGTGCAATTCATAGCAAATAAGCAGGACCCAACCGCATCATAGCACATTAGCAGGAACACTTGAACAGGGTATATTTACAGTGTCAAATCGAATGGGCATCTTTTAACAATATTTTTGAACAATTTCCTAGAAGTGTTCGAAAATTGAGAACTGAATTTCAATTTTTTTTTATGAGGTTTCGATTGAAAAATTTCTAACTTAGCTCATCAGGATTAACATTGTCGCACAGCTATATTCTCTTTCCCAACAAAGTCTATAGAACATACATGTAAAATTACAGCTATGCTTTAATTAATCAACTCGCCTTATATTACTCGGGTATTACTGCAGTATTCAGGCGTGTTCATGCGATCAACCGCAGTCAGTTATACCGCCGCAGAATGTGGTCCACCTCACATTTGCAGTTAGGCTGTATTTTTCATGCGATGTTAATATGAATTTTGTTTTAAAGTTGACATTGTAATCACACCAGAATTTTTTTTTATTGTTTCAAAATGTCTAGATAGAATTCAGAATTTTTGTGGTAAAAACAATTAACTTGGTTATCACAGTTAACACATATTACTGTGGTAAGATTACCAGCGGATACCGCATGTCAACAGGGACTGCATGCTCTAATTAATTATCAGGTTTAACATGTTTATACTGGATACAGTTCATTTTAAAGGTACTCAATCCGGTTCGATGATACCCATATAATCAGATTCCAACATCATACATTTGTATTTAGAAAGGCTGCTTCAGTTACGTTATCAGAATTGATTAATTGCCCTAAAATAATGCTAACCACTGTCAACTAAAGTATACAATTGCCTGACATATGTTATTTATCAACAAAATTTGGCCTTATTATCAACAGAAAGCCTCTTGATTTTAGAGTTATCCATCTTCATCTGAAATTTGGTCCGAGACCGTGGGCCACTATTAATTCTTGATCGTGAAAAATAGTATATTTCAAAAATTGATATCTAATAACTCTGAGCTTTGATAGGTGGTGGGTTCCTCGACTCGTACCAAATATCTTTTACCCCCCAAGTCCAAATAAAGAGTAATGTGCGAGCATTAATTCAGGGGGCCCTTAATCATCAGATTATGCATCTTTAAATTCAAATACAGTTTAAAGATGCATAATCCGATTAAGTGCCCCTCATTTGCTATTTACATATACATGTATATGGAATCGGGGGGGGGTAAAAATATTTTAATCAAGTCGAGGGACCCACCTACATGTATCAAAGCTCAGAGTTATTAGATATCAATTTTTGAAATTTTAATATTTATCACCATCGATACTTAATAGTGGCCCAGAAAAATTTGACGAGCCGACGGTCTCAGACCAAATTGCGGATGAAGATGGATAACTCTAAAATGAAGAGGCTTTGTGTTGATAATAAGGTCAAACTTCGTCGAACAGCATGTTGATAAATATAACGTATCAGGCGATTTTATACTATACATGTAGTTGACAGTGGTTAGCATTATTTTTGGGCAATTAATCGATTCTGATATTACTGAAGCAGCATTTCTAAAAAAAATGTTGTTGTTGGAATCTAATTATATGGGGACCATCGAATCTGATTGAGCACCTTTAATAGTTAGCTATATGAGTTATATACACATAAGGCGACACCAATTTTTAAGTCCGGTTTACGAACACCTCCTACAACTTTTTTTCCATTTCATGAATTTTTTTTTTAATTTTTTGTCCCAAATTTTTTTACACGCGTACTGATTTTCATGTGCTGTCGCATCCGGTTCTGCTTATGATCATTTGCAGATCCATATTTTCATGACAAGAAATGTCTTGTTTGGTTCAGAATTTCATTCTAAAAGTTTTTTTTCACAATTTTTGTAAAATTTATGTAAAATTTCAAGATTTACTTGATATAAATTGGGGGGGGACAATTTTTTTTATTTTTATTTTTTTCCCCCTCCTGCATCTACTTTTTTTCTCCCCACATCAGCCCACATGTTCGTAAACCAGACTTAAAAATTGGTGTCGCCTAATAGACATTTAAACTTTGAAAATTGTAGGTTTCCGGATGATAACTTCAGTTTGTGTGATCATATCTGAACCAAATGTGGTATGTAAGTTTATCAGACCAAAATACAGGTCAAGTTATAGGTGTGCTCCGCTCATTTTTGCGAGAGTTATGGCCCTTTTTCGACTTAGAATCGTGTTAATTTCTGGTTTCCGCAACATAATTTTAGTTTGTGTGATCAAATCTGAATCAAATTTGGTATGATAGTTTATTATCCACCATTTCATGGGACACTGGTTGGATTGTTCTGAAATGTAGTATCGGATTTAGGGGACCTTGATATATTTTTCAGACAAGCTGATGCCCCAAAGAAGCCACTTTTTCTCACATTTGCTGAAATAGTATCCAAAACATCAACATATCAAGAGCCATTAGACTGAATTAGATAAAAATATATCACTTGGGTCTGTTTAAGCTGGAAAATACTCAAAAAATTTATAATTTTCTGCTATTATATCTGCATACTAGCCTTTTTGCTGAATCGTGAATGCCGGTTATATTGCCGTGTGAACTCCTAGTACCAGATAACATTGGGTATGTACATGTATATAGCATACCACCTGAAAATGGCTTGAATATCACATACCAAAGCGGGGTGGGGTGTGTGTGACACCCTCCTTGATCATAGTCTGTATTCTACAGGGTATGTTAACTGTTTCGAGTTGGTGCAATTAATGTGATTGTTTAATCTCTACCATCTGAAATCTATTTATAGCATATTTTGCTATCTGATCAATATTGCTACTTAGTACTGATATAAAACAGGATAAAGATGGTGTGTCTCTTTCCTGAATGTTCTGTTTACATGTACATTTGGGGGTTTATGAGTCAAATAATATCAGACAACATGTCCTTCTAACACTAAGAAATAATATGTTCTTATCAACCAGGACAAAATATGACTATTTCTGGAGCATTACAGCACATTATTACAAATCTATATTTGTAAGCAGTAAGATAACGACAGGAAACATGTCCTCAGACTAAGAAATAATTTTTTGGTGTGTATTTCACACCACAGCTCATGTGTATACTCACATTAGTTTATGTCATTCAAAGGGAGAAACCCATTTAGAAAGTTTAAATGAGACAAAACTACCTCACTGTAGATGTAGTTGCAAGGTACAACATGTACATGTATTCTGGTAAATGACATTGGAACTAAAATAATGATTTTTGTGTCCACCGGTATGTCATGTACCGGTACTAGTATACATTGCAACTACATGTACATGTAACTTGCCTAACATACCATATACATGTATGAAGAGGGACTTTGCAAGTGTTTATTAATCAAAATTTTAACCCAACTCTTGTTGTCAGTAAGTTTTAACCCATGCAGTTTAATGAGTTTATATATTTATATATTACATGTGTTTCTATACATGTATTTTATCTTTAGTTAGTTTGTTGTCCTTGAATAAACTTGTATTGCTGCACAATCAGTTTCCTTAATGTTCTATTATACTAAAACAACTCCATTGATAACAATACCCCTGCATCCCATCAAAATCTACTTCATTGCCATCCTCATCATTTCACTTTGGTATCCCCACCCAGGTGTACCTTGGTGTTATTCACCCAGGTGTTCCTTGGTGTTTCCTACCCATGTGTACCTTGGTGTTTTCTTACCCAGGTGTACCTTGGTGTTTTCTTACCCAGGTGTACCTTGGTGTTTTCTTACCCAGGTGTACCTTGGTGTTTTCCTGCCCAGGTGTACCTTGGTGTTTCCTTACCTGGGTGTACCTTGGGGTTTTCTAACCCAGGTGCATCTCAATGGGAAATCCACCTGGGTAAGAAAACACCAAGGTACACCGGCGTAAAAAAAACACCAAGGTATACCTGGGTTGGAAACATCAAGGTACACCTGGGTGGGGAACACCCAGGTAGGAAACACCAGGGTACACCTGGGTGAATAACACCAAGGTACACCTGGGTGGGAAACACCCAGGTAGGAAACACCAGGGTACACCTGGGTGAATAACACCAAGGTACACCTGGGTGGGAAACACCCAGGTAGGAAACACCAGGGTACACCTGGGTGAATAACACCTAGGTAACCTGGATGGGAAACACCCAGGTAGGAAACACCAGGGTACACCTGGGTAAATAACACCATGGTACACCTGGGTGGGGAAACACCCAGGTAGGAAACACCAGGGTAGACCTGGGTGGGAAACACCCAGGTAGGGTACACCTGGGTGTGGTCACCTGGGTAATTACACCCAGGTTTACCCATACCAGGGTTTTTATCCAGTTTCAGGTGGGTAAATCATGGTAAAACCCAGGTTTCGCGGGGTCTTGATGGTTGGTGGATGTCTTGGTAGATAGATTTTTACCTGGGTTTCGGCCCAAAAAACCTGGGTGGATTTACCCAGGTACATTTTTATATGGGTCCGGTTGTTTCACACGCTGTAATCGCGTGTCATGATAAAATACATTGGGCCTTCTCCTTGCCAAGAAAGCTGCAAAGTCCAAAAATGTCAAACACAATTTCCTGCCACAACAGGAACGTATTAGTAAGAAGTTTATGGAAAAAGTATAGCAGCAACAACAATATATCTGTGTCTGGGCTCCATATATATGTAGAATGTATAACTTTGATGCAGACGTCTCGAAATCAATAGCATGTGCAATTATCATTGTGTCCGCTTCATCGTGATTCATATCCAAGTGAGACACTTTGTTCACTATGCCACTCACGTTTAAATGTGTCACACTAAGATCATTCCCACCATACATTTTTTACCAAGGTTAATTGACAACTCTTGTTTTGTTTTCTCGTGTCCAAGAAAGTGTGAGAGTTGTTTATTTTGAAGACTTGTATGTTCACTTATTTTGTAATAAATGGCATCCCGATGCTTATTTCTGTTATCACGAATGATAAATATAATTCATTGATGATTTTATGATATAATTTCACAGTAAGTTATGAAATTATGGCTTTAATGACAATGTCTATCCCTATTTGTCAAATTCCGAGCACAAAAGAAGTAAACTAGTTATACGTAATAACATGTCATCGTATCAACACATAGATGAAAAAATAGAGGGGTACACAAACAAAAACCTCACAAAAACCTGCTTCCACAAACATTTCAAGCTGGAAACAGGCAGATTCCGAAAATAGACACATTGGTGGTATAGAAACCGTTCTCAGATCGCTTTTAACATTCCGAAAACGCGCAGCTATTATTTTCCGACTATAGGGAACAACTTGTTGTATAAACCGTAAACAATTTATGAATTGAAATACAGGTATTGTTTTGTGTATAGTTAAATGTACTCAATCAGATCAGACGGTCCCCATACCATCAAGATACAACAACAACAACAACAATAACAACAATATTTCTTCAAAATTCGCTTTAGTTATCAGAATCGATATATTGCAACAAAATAATGCTAACCACTGTCAACTATGGTATCAAATTTTCAAAACTAGTTATTTATCGATATTTTGTTCAACAAAATATGGCCGTATTATCACTAAAGTATCACGAAATTTGACCGTATTACCACTTGATTTTAGCGTTATCCATCTTCATCCGCAATTTTGTCCGAGACCATCCCTTTGACCACATGTTTCTGGGCCACATATTATTACACATCTCGAGAAATAACAAACTTCAAAAATCGATATCTGATCACTCTCAGTTTTGATGGGTGGGTTCCTCGACTCGAATCAAATATTTTTTACCCCCGAAGCCAAATAACTAGTAATTTAGGAGCGTCTGATCGGATTGAGTACCTTTAACTCAGCCCTGCAATGGTACGATCGGCGTAGCTGGCATTTTCTATAATATTAATGTTATATTTCTTCAGTGAGCAACGTGCCTTGGTATTCACGTGTCAGTTAATATTGATGTAGTAGTCTGGTCGTTTAAGCATTGGACCTAGAAAAAATTATTAACAAGCTGTTTTTGGTGTCATTTTGTCGGGCAGAATCTGAGGAATAACATATCCAAAATCCGCTGAAATCCGCTTTGGGGAAAATTCTATATTCAAGATGTCGCCCAATATGATTGTTAATATCTGAAATTGTTGAATTTCTGCGGTAGATGCAACAATTAATGCCAAATTCGCAATAAAATTAAATATTGACAAACAATGTTTAGCCGCAAACCATATTTGTAGAATGTCTTTCCCAAAACGGACGCCAATATGGAGAAAAGTGAATGAAATTTACACTTTGTGAAACATGTAATTGCTAGTCCTATAAGATATAACAAACGTTCGAATTATTTGAGGATATTCATTGCAGAGTATAAGAGAAACGTTTGATCAGAGATGTAAGAATTATCCCTAATGAATCTCACGAGAGAGCAATCGAAAGCAGGGTCTCATGCAACGGTTAAATCTGGACTTTTGGGCACACATAAACGGAACAATAACGCAGTTTTATATGTACTTTTTATGTTGAATCGTGTGATTATATGTGTAATTAAACAGTTAAATGCGATTTGATATGGATGTATTGATTCTGTGATGTTTTCTAGAAGCAGAAATATATGTCGTCAGAGTAGTCTCGTGAATGTGACCGATCATCATTTATTTTGATATCTACAAAATTAACCCTTTCAAAATGCACTGCTATGGAACAATATAAGATATATGCATACAGTTTTGGGTAAAATGTGAAGATTCCATTGTCTCTATCTCAAAATAGTAATCATAGTTGCCTCCAATCAGGTGACAAAACACGAATATTTCGCTTTGATCACAAGAATGCATGGTGGTATATTATGAACACAATTTATCAAAAACACAGAGGAGTACAAAGCCTATCTTCAATAAATTCTAAACTTGACCAATATAGTTTACATATTCTGTGGCTGAGATTGTGTTTATATCTGGAAATTATATTTCGTTATATTCACCGAAGCCACATATATGCGAAAATTACTACGATTTCTGCAACCGCATCACCGCGTTTGCCGCTTGTCCCTAAAGTTACATATAGTTGCTGTACACAAAACCACAAATAGCAACATTTAGCGAATGTTCAACGCTGAAATAACAGCTTTAAACGATGAACCCTTGCTATTTAGCACAATTACGTGGGTGGTACTGGTAAGATATTTTAAAACAAAACGATACTGAAAATTAATATTGTGCATTGTGTGGTAGTATATCTCAGTTGTAAAGTGGGGACTGAAATAATTTGAACAAAATGTTCCAATAATAAACCGGTTTGGTAGCCGCGTGAAAATTAGTCTTAAATAATCTGTAAGATGTACCATGTCTTTGATCTCGTGGGATGTGGCGCTAATCTATTGAAGATATTGATGTTTCTTTGCAGTGTGATAAGCATTGGGACATATGTGTATGACATATTATCACGGAGAGTGCAGCAAATTCTATAAATCTAACTAGTCTTTATACCACAAGGGTGTGCACTTCGGTGTATGTGTTACATTCAATAATTAATCACAATGTCCAATGAAACTACCATACAATGCATGTCGAAACATTACTTTGTGTGTTGCATGATCAAAATTATTATATTTTGTCCGGACAGTTGGGTGTTGGATAATCTAAAAAACAGAAATTTAACCATTGGGTTTGACTTGCGTTCAAATGACCAATACATCATGCAGATGGATATTTTAATGATCTGTGTACCTTTAAAGATACTAAACAACATGAATGTACATTAATAATACGTATGTTCACTCCTATATGGTTATCCAATATGTTGCCTTCGTCGTGGTATGTTTTGGAGTTGCGGCCATTTTGACAGCCATTTTATGGCCGCGATTGTATTATTTTCTGTCCGTGTCACTCTATTCGCTCCGTTGCTCCAATTTCACACATAGTTGTACAACTACGAAATCCCTATGCCATAACATATCGTATACTTACCTTAATAATTTACGTTAGAACCCACCCCTATTCAGGGCGCTGTAGAATATTTTCCCCAAAGCGGATTTTAGCGGATTTTGGATATGTTATATACGAAGAGTTGCAGGTTGCTATGCCATTCTGATTTCACAACAAATACATGTCATTACTGGAACGAATACTTTGAAGTGAAATCTTCAAATGTTCCTTGATGCCAGAAGCAGCGACGTGAACTATATTCCAAACTGATTCCAGAGCTGACATCAGTTTAGCCGCGATTTCAAATTATGTGAACCATTTTACCACAATATATGTGCCCATCCCCCTTTAGCTTCACATGGTGGTATACCAACGAGGAATTTGTGGTTAGCACATGCATATGATATATATTATATCTCCTGTTCACATGCAAAGGTACAGATATAGCATTGTTGTTCCAAACATAATTGCCCTATTGACAATACCTAGAAGGGCGTACTAAGATTGAACAGTTATGAACAAAATGGGACAAATCTTAAATTTTCTCAAATCAGTGAAATCGGACAAAGATACAACACCAGTTGTTTGATCGTGGTTTCATACGCATCATTGCGTTATATGATTTTAGCAGATATCAATAACTCCAAATACATTTGCAGTGTTCCGTTATATGCCTAAACCTGGACGCTACAGTATTTAATAACCAAATGTGTGGTATATTATTTTGTAGCATTCCTTTTTATTGTAATGATTCCACGAAATGACACTCTCCATGTTGTTCTATAAAATATATGAAAGCAACTGTACATGTAATAGTCGAATGTAGGATGTGTCAGGCACGTTTAATGGCGACATTGTTTCTTATATTTACAGGCTTCAGTGAGTGGTAAAAATATGTTGTTCCTCTGTGTAATTGTTCTATGTTTGGCCGGAAAAGGCGTGGCTGGTAAGTAACCGCAGTAGATGTGTCGCTTGCAGAAAACTTGATTTTGTATGTCGATGACGAGCATGTAGTGGGGGACGTGGAGCCGACTTTGACAACATATTTAACAGTCTTGAACAGTTATGCCTCACGTAACATAGTTAACAGTCTTGAACAGTTATGCATGACGTAACATAAATTCCAAATCAATTTCTTGTTCATAGTATGATTAGTAAGAATGAAGTTTGTTTATCAGTTCGTCATCAGGTTAAACACTTACAACTAGCGCGGGGTGTTAGACTGAATATAAAAACATGGAATCTAAAGATACGGCAAGCGTTGCAGTTGGGTATTGCTGTTCAAATAGTCACATCCTTTAAAACCGCCATAAAAGAAGCAATATATTATAGACAACTATTGTTCTTACACCAAATATTAATATCGCGTAAATTGCATATTATTGTCATGAAAGTGCTCTGTGTTACGTAAATAAACGCCATGTTATGTAAACAACCAGTACGCAAAGAGTGTACGATAAGCAACAGAATCAACATCAGGGAGACCCCACTAGTTGAACGTTGGTCTGAAATGCCACCAAGTTGTGTTTACATACCGGTATAGCGCTCGCTAAACCTCGCGTATCGAGATTTCGGTTCTGAATAGGTCACTGTGAATCACTCTGCTAAAAATCTAAAAAAAAAAATCGCCACGATGTTGAGTGTTTTGCTTATCGATCACTATATACGTGTTGTATATAAACCATCGTGCTCGACTAACGTAAACTGTGTTCTGTGGATAATATCGCAAGCATTCTATCAATAACCTTTACTATTAGTATATTCTATGGATTTTTTCAAAATTTTGAACTGTTATCTCTAAATTATAAATTCACTCTGTGTAAATCTGGTCGATAGAACCTCCCTATACTTGTACTTCACATTGAAAAGCTGGTCGATATAACCTCCCTACATGTACTTCATACTGCAAAACTGTTCAATATAACCTACCTGCATGTACTTCATACTGTATATCTGTTCAATATAACCTCCCGACATGTATTTCATAGTGTAAAGCTGTTCAATATAACCTCCCTACACGTACTTCATACAGTAAAGCTGTTCAATACAACCTACCTACATGTGTTTCGCACTATAAAGTTGGTCGATATAACCTCCCTACATTGACTTTACTTTGTGAAACTGGTCGATATAACATCCCTACTAGTACTTCACATGATAAACTAGTCGATATAACCTCCCTATATGAACTTAACACAAATTCCGTCACCCATTTGCGAGGCACGATTAGGGCTACGCACACATGCTACCATTTACAACTACATTTTCAAAACGTATCTTGTCATCACATGGCGCCGATTCCATGTGATCTTCCGACACGGACAAACGAACTAAAATGCCCTGTTGCGATAGGAGCTACAGTGTCATTAACTCGATATTGCCGCGTCGAATGAATGTCCGACAGCGCCGTCGTATTAAACATTCATCAGAACCCACATTGACCACATTTCACCTCGAAACCCGAAGGATAAATCGCTCGACACAGTTTGAAATAGTCCATTCCGATTATAACTTAGCTCCGCCCAGTGTCAAGACTTGTGGGTATTATATTTTAGTCACCTAACTGCCAGTTCGCTCATATAAGCACATCACCGTTAGCTATAGTCAAAACCCGTATACCATTGATCAGAGTATGTCCAACTTGATAGGAATCGACACGAATGACCAAGCAACAGTTAGTCGGTTTGACTAACACAAGTTAGTTTATCTGATGATAAGACTGTGACCAAAAACAGATGGTCACTCGGATTAGACGATTTATTTCAGAGTAGTGCTACCGAGCATGACGTCTGGATGAGTCCGGAAACCCAGCCCATATATGGCAGGAAACGTGGCCAACATAAAATACACCGGCATTTTTGTCCCAGTGATAAATCCTGGGACAAGCCGAGACAGGCGAGACAGAACAAAATAAAGTATATAATCTGTCTCGCTCCTGTCCCAGTAGAATCAGTTTGGTCCCTGTTCTCTGAGTAAAAATACCCGATGTTTTTTTTCTGTCTCGCTCCTGTCCCAGTAGAATCAGTTTGGTCCCTGTTCTCTGAGTAAAACTACTCGATGTTTTTTTTGTCTACTGCGACAGATTAATTTTCAAGCAGTTCGTATTTGGAAACCATGGGACAAACTGATTTGACTGGTTCAAGTCGCGACAAACCAATTTCTAATCTATTCATATTAAAAATATTATTTATCTTTGATATTTTTCTGTCCCAGTAGAAAGGTCTGGGACAGGCCGAGACAGGATAATTTTGAAGCACTTCTTATTTGAGAACCATGGGACAAACTGATTTGATTGGTACAGGCCGCGACAAACCAATTTCTAATCTTTTCATATTAAATTTTTTAATTATCTTTGTTATTTTCCTGTCCCAGTAGCCCCCCTCCCCTCAAATTACCATGCAATATCCAAATAGCAATATCTAAGTGAAATATAAGCCCCCCCCCCCTCCCACATGATGCACTCCTGATATGACCTTTGACAAAGGGTTAATTAAAATACATGTACATGTATGGTTCCATGAGGGTAAAAGAAAATATGGTCACATCCAGAGAGGGTTAATTGAAATATGGTCCGATGGGGGTAAATTAAAATATGGTCACATCACGGTCAAATAAAATATGGTCACATGAGGGTTAATTAATATGTCGTCCAATCAGGGTTAATAAAAAATATCGCATATAATCAACTACATAGGCGTTACCTATATACAAATTTTTCACAAGCACATTAAAGTTGGTATATTGCATATATGGCAAATAATATGATCTTGAGGGCGTTACCATTTCTGACTATGGTTTTCTTGTTTATGCTGCGACACTAATTATGCGTGAACATGTGCATTAAACATGCCTGCTTTGTTATCCTAAGAGACCGTAGCATAAAATGATTTTTCGTGGACTACAAAAATGGACACGAACACTTTTACCTAAAATAAAAAATCGTGAAATCTGCTTTGACAAGTTGATTGGTTATTTCTCCTGTTCTAGGCGCCTGCTAATGGGGGATGGCTGATACAGAAACTTTCCAATTAAATTAGAAACAATCTGCCATTGCTTCAAGCGTTGTTTATATTGCGATCAGATCGACTATTGTTTCAACAATGAGGAATCTAATAAAATTCCCCGGTGTAACAATACGCTAATATCGTAAATGTTCCATTCGTTCAGGAATATACGAAAGTGTGTCAAAACATTATAGGATTATGAAAAAGCGTTGACGCATATCGTATCGATTAACATGGTCGTGTGAAAGGTCAATAATATACAAACTTAATCCGTATAACGTATGTTGTGTTCATAGCTAAATGGTTGACGGCATATTTGTGTAACCAATGCCTCAGACTAGTTTAATCGGCTGCACGACTATATTTCAGACACTGTCCGATTAGTTGGTGGTAATGCTACAACAGGGCGAGTGGAAGTTTTCAGGAGTGAGGAATGGGGGACAATATGCGATGACTTCTGGGATAATACAGACGCACAAGTCGTGTGCAGAATGTTGGGATTGACAGGAGGCGTTGCCAGATATTTTGCAGCATACGGACAGGGGACAGGAAGTATCCTGCTGGACGATGTGGGATGCAACGGAACCGAGAATTCAATATATGATTGTCCACATGCAGGTTGGGGGGTACACAACTGCGAACATACTGAGGACGCAGGAGTAGAATGTAAGTTGTACATTTCATAAACCGATGAGAAATATTACTTTATCGTTGGTTCTCTCATTGCAAGGGAAACGGATAATATTACAGAGAATAATATAAATTCTAACTTTGTTTAGTATCTCATATTTTAAAGATATTATGTCTAATCTAAATTTGACGAATTTTGCATATAACTCTTCTTTCTCGAATTGTGATAAAATAGCTGTCGGTTCCAAGAAATCTCTGACGGATATGAGTTACCGTTGCAGCATACGGTTATGTGTTTATATACGAAGTGGACTTCCATTCCTTACTCCTGATTAGAAAATTTAGTATTTCGCTTAAATAGAAGGTGTTGGGTGGCCAATGACGTTCATTGCAGTTATTATTTTTCTGTCTTACTAGTCTAGTAATGGGGAAAATGTCTAATCTAAATTTGACTAATTTCGTATCATATTAAATTTCTTTCTCGAATTGTGATAAAATAGCTGTCCATTCCAAGAATTCTCTGACGTATGTGACAGTTTCTGTTGACGGCACGTGATTGTGGTCGTCGTCGTTATCGTCGCGATGTTTATTCACGTATCGTGCGGTTATCTCGTCTCGACATGCATTATTGAACCATCGTTTGTTAGCCGCGATAATTTGTTTTATGCTCAGTGTAGCTAATCGTACTCAAGGGTTATAAAAACAATTACAGTTGTATTTCTTTTTTTAATAGGAGGACCTTTAATTAAGAATAGATTGAGGTTCATTGTTACCATTAACTCGCTAAGCGATGGAACTCCATAATTGTGAACATTTTTGAGTTATAAGCCCCAAAACTTGATATGTGATAAACTATATTTAATTAAGACTAATTATAATTGATGTGTAGATATTATGTACTGTTATGGATCAGCCTATACAATAACTTAGGATTAAAAATGCGACCAAATAATGACCTATAATGACCGGAGATGTACGACTTACTATGATACGGAGATATGTAATAAAAATAGAACCGCACGAGTGTCTGGATTTTGACGAATTATCGCACTCGATTTGTTGGCGGAACGCGATACCTCTCGCGCGGGACTGCGTCGCGCAATCGAGGCCAGTATCGCTCCGCCAACAAATATCGTGCGATAATTCCGTCAAAATCCAGACACTCATGCGGTTCTATCTATATATTGCATGGGGATTTGACGATCGTATAAGCAATTTCATTCACAAACGAACCCTTCAGGCGGTTTGTTTATATCGGTGGGTAACATGTTACTTAACATCGTTTGGTGAACGTTTTCGTTATTTATATGCAACACATATCGGCATGGTGTATCCTAAACGAATTGGGAAGTAATTATTAACTAATTTCCACGTTACTCCTTCGTGTTTTTAGTAAATATTGACGTTTAGTGAACGTTAGTCTTGGCCTCTAAACTTGTTTTTGTTTTTGTTTTGCATTGTCAATATATGAGCTATGAATATATATGTAAATAAGAATTAAGAAAAGTTCAAACAAACTAACCCTACACATTGATTATTTAACATATTTATAATGGGAACATTAATTGATTAATCCGCATTAATTGATCCGCATGGGGCATATTTTAATTAGTCAACGTAACTGGACCATATTTTAATTGGCCCTCATGGGACTATATTTTTATTTGACCGCCATGGGACCGTAGTTTAATCAACACTGATTGCACCATATATTTTTTTACTTTATTTAACTCTCATGGTACCATATTGTCCTTCATGTGACCATGTTTCAATTGAACCACATGTGTCCATATTTGTATCAACCCTCATGGGACCGTATTTTAATTAATAACCATGGTACCATTTTAATTAACCATCATTGGACTATATTTGTATTAACCCTCATTGGGCCATATTATAATTTACGCTCATTGGACCCATATTTTAATTAACCCTCTCTGGGTCTAGTCATATTTATATTAACCGTCATGGGGCCATATTTTAATTAAACCTGATCAGTTATGGGACTGTATTTTAATTCTCCCGAAAAGGCTAATTAAACTCCATAAACATGTGACAATGATAGCCATGTGAGAATGATATACATTGATACATGTTTCTGCTCACATCTATTTACCACTTATTTTATAGCCTGTTTTAAAGAGTATCAAATGCCAATTCAATTGCATAAGAATGAGATAACCTCCAGGCACACATCATGCTGACGGTGATGCCATCCAGTCACACGCCCTGTGTATGGACGGTGATGCCCTCCAGCCACACTCCCAGCTGACGGTGATACCCTCCAGTCACACGATTTGCTGACGGTGATACCCTCCAGTCACACGCCTCTGCTGACGGTATTACCATCCAGTCACACGCCCTGTTGACGGTGTTACCCTCCAGTCACACGCCTCTGCTGACGGTGTTACCCTCCAGTCACACTCCCTACTGACGGTGATACCCTCCAGTCACACGCCCCTGCTGATGGTATTACCCTCCAATCACACGCCCCTGCTGACGGTGATGCCCTCCAATCAAACGCCCTGCTGACGGGGGTTGCCCTCCAGTTACACACCATGCTGACGGCGATACCCTCCAGGTACACTCCTGCTGACAGTGATACACTCCAGTCACGCCCCTGCTGACGGTGTTACCCTCCAGTCACACGAAAATGCTGACGGCAAAACCATCCAGCCACACGCCATGATGGCGGTGTTACACCCAGTCACACGCCCTCCGGACGGTGATACCTTCCTGTCATGCGCCCCTGCTGATATTAATTCCCTTCAGTCACACTACCTGATGACGTTGATTCCCTTCAGTAACACGCCCCTGCTGATGGTGATACCCTCCAGTCACACGCCCCTGCTGACGATGATACCCCCAGTCATACGCAATGCTGACGGTGATACGCTCCAGTCACACGCCTACATGCCCTGCTGACTGATTCCATCAGTCCCACGCCCTGCTGATGGTTAGTATCCTCCAGTCACACGCCCCTGCTGGCGGCGATAACACACAGTCACACTCCCTGCTGACGGTGATGCCCCCAATCACACGCCCATGCTGAAGTTGACGCCCTGCAGTCACACGACCAAGCTAACGGTGGTACGCCCCTGTCACACGCACTGCTGACGGTGATACCCTCCAAACATACGCCCATGCTGGCTGTGATGACCCCAGCCATACGCCCCTGCTGACGGTGATACCCCCAGCCACACGCCCTTGATGACGGTTATACCCCTAGCCACACGCCCTTGCTGATGGTAATATCCCTAGTCACACGCCCCTGCTGACGGTTATACCCCTAGCCACACGCCCCTGCTGATGCTGATATTCCTAGTCGCACGCCCCTGCTGACGGTGATACCCTCCAGTCACACTCCCTGCTGACGGTGATACCATCCAGACAAACGTCCTGCTGACGGTAAGACTTTTTGAAAAATGGTCGTATTCGCAGATGTCTAATTGTTGCAGTATGTAACTGTTATGGCCATGTTAATTGCTTCTGATATTTAGGTGTGAACAATGGCTGGCCCACTCTTGAATATTTTATTGCGGGAACACATATAATATAACGGCTAACATTGCTGATGAAGTATGTCTCGGTTGGAATATTGACTAAAGTTCATATTGCGAAGTACTGGGTGGGTATTTAATTCGATTAGTAGAGTTTTGGTCCGCATTTAGAGGCTTTCGTGTGTGGTGAATGAGAAACTTGCAGTGATAATATTTTGCCGTAGTTGTAATAATTAATAATAAGGATTAGTTGTTTTAGCCGAATTGGGAGGTGGTGCATTCATGAAACCAATATATTTTATATTATGTTTTATATATATGCATGATAATATGATCTTGATGTCGTAAGCATTTATGACTATGGTTATCTACTGACGGTAAAATCCTCCAGCCACACGCCATGATGACGGTGTTACCCCCAGCCGCACGCCCTGTGGACGGTGATACCCTCCTGTCAAACGCCCATGCTGATGGTGTTACTCTCCAGTCACACGCCCTGCTGACGTTGATTCCCTTCAGTCACACTCCCCTGCTGACGGTGATACCCGCCAGTCACACGCCTAAATGCCCTGCTGACTGTGACGCCCTCAGTCAGTATGATTAATTGGAATGAAGTTTGTTTATCAGTTCGTCATCAGTTTAAACACTTACAACTAGCGCGGGGTGTTAGACTCAATATAAAAACATAGAATCTAAAGATACGGCAATCTTTGCAGGTGGGTATTGCTGTTCAAATAGTCACATCCTTTAAAACCGCCATAATAGAAACAATATATTATAGACAACTATTGTTCTTATACCAAATAGTAATATCGCGTAAATTGCATATTATTGTCATGATAGTGCTCTGTGTTACGTAAATAAACGCCATATTATGTAAACAAACAGTACGCAAAGAGTGTACGATAAGCAAAAGAATCAACATCAGGGAGACCCCACCAGTTGAACGTTGGTCTGAAATGCCATCAAGTTGTTTACATACCGGTATAGCGCTCGCTAAACCTCGCTTCTCGAGATTTCGGTTCTGAATAGGTCACTGTGAATCAATCTGCTAAAAATCTAAATAAAAAAATCGCCACGATGTTGAGTGTTTTGCTTATCGATCACTATATACGTGTTGTATATAAACCATCGTGCTCGACTAATGTAAACTGTGGATAATATCGCACGCATTCTATCAATAAACTTTACTATTAGTATATTCTTGAGGAATGTTTCACAATTTTGAACTGTTATCTCTAAATTATAAATTCACTTTCTGTAAATCTGGTCGATAGTACCTCCCTACGTGTACTTCACATTGAAAAGCTGATCGATATAACCTCCCTACATGTACTTCATACTGCAAAACTGTTCAATATAACCTACCTGTGTGTACTTCATAATGTAGATCTGTTCAATATAACCTCCCGACATGTAATTCATAGTGTAAAGCTGTTCTATATAACCTCCCGACATGTAATTCATAGTGTAAAGCTGTTCAATATAACCTCCCTACACGTACTTCATACAGTAAATATGTTCAATATAACCTACCTACATGTATTTCGCACAATAAAGTTGGTCAATATAACCTCCCTATACATTGACTTTACATTGTGAAACTGGCGAGGCACGATTAGGGCTACCCACAAATGCTACCATTTACAACTACATTTTCAAAACGTATCTTGTCATCACATGGCGCCGATTCCATGTGATCTTCCGACACGGACAAACGAACTAAAAATCCCTGTTGTGATAGGAGCCACATTTCCATTAACTCGATATTGTCACGTCGAATGCATGTCCGACAGCGCCGTCGTATTGAACATTCATCAGAACCCTCATAGACCACATTTCACCTGGATACTTATGTCGAAACCCGAAGGAGAAATCGCTCGAGACAGTTTGAAATAGTCCATTCCCATTGTAACTTAGCTCCGCCCAGTGTCAAGACTTGTGGGTATTATATTTTAGTCACCAAACTGCCAGTTCGTTCATCACCGTCAGCTATTGTCAAAACCCGTATACCATTGATCAGAGTATGTCCAACTTGATAGGAATCGACATGAACGACCAAGCAACAGTTAGTCAGTTTGACTAACGCAAGTTAGTTTATCATCAGACTGTGACCAAAAAAAGTCACTCTGACTAGGCGATTTATTTCATAGTAGTGCTACTGAGCATGACGTCTTGATGAGTTCATTACCTCGTCCGGAAACCCAGCCTGGCTGCAATCACAAAACATCATGTCGCACAAGGGGATGGATGCCATGTAATGTAAATTGCCATGGGCTTATCGTTGGGCGGTCGATTTAAGATATATGCTGTATTTGTGTTCTGTAACTGGCGGTCTGGTATCACGAATATTATTTACGAAGTTATTTACCCTTTCAGGCATTGATCAATGTGCGAGCGAGCCCTGCGATAACGGGGGAACTTGTGTTGGATGTGCTAATTCGTACACATGTGTGTGTGCACCCGGATACACTGGCACCCAGTGCACTAATGGTACGTGAGCTGATGTATATCATGTCATGCATATTTAGTGTGGCTACACGCCCATATAGATCACACCCCACCAAGTCAATACCTGGGAACTTTTTTATGTGACAAGAGAGATTATGACATTGAAAAAACAGTACATGTGATATAGATATTTATTTCCTTCCGCTATAGGAGAGTATGATCAACTAAGTACATTTTACATTAATATAAAAATATAAATTAGCAAAGTATAATAATGATTCCCGGCACTATGAAGCACGAGCACTCAACCAAACATTCTCACATATAGACACACCCGGTCAACGTCGTTGCTACACAATTTCTCCCATAGACTTACATTCACGCAGCTGCGCACTTAATTGCAAACAAGCCGACACATTTTAGCACAAGAAAACCATAGTCAGAAATGGTAACGCCACCAAGATCGTATTATTAGCCATAAATATAAATTATAATATAAAATATATTGGTTACATGAATGCACCGCCTCAGAATTCCGTTAAATAATACATGTAGCTATATACTGCAACTATAAGACATCCAGCGAATACACACCCCACGAAAACCCGAAATGTGTTGTCCTGCGAGATATCCCATTGCTATAGCTCAATTTGACACGGCCAGATTAGCTTTTCTACAATATCCTAAAACAATAAAGTTTCTCAAATCATCGGCATAGTCAATAGAACTTTCACGAACTTGGAAATTCCAACTACAGCTTTTACCGGACTCGGGGTCGCAGTACAACTTTAACGCGTCCCAAAATAACCGGAAAAAAAACAATTATCTACATATAAACCTACATATGACCATGGATTTCTATAATTTGGCCAAGAGTATTCACCGGTGGCTTTAATAAATACAAGTGTAATTTGTCAACAGACCGTAGTTAAAGCTTCACAACCAACGAAATACCGCCCTAGCGACGAGGACATACATAATGCATTACACAGACAGTGCTTTCGCCACTTATATTGACCGAAAGTTATTCGTGGAAACGGTGTTTCTGTGCAAGTTATAAAGGTCAACATATTCAACCATTTTCATTGGAATTAGCACAGATTTTCAGTGTTCAGAATTAGCATAACTCAAATATTGACTGTATTTTGTTCAATGTTATAAAGTTCCATGTGATAACGGTTCAGAACATCGAAACGTTCACAAGTGTTTAACTGGTAGAGTGTGATCTCTACCGACGTACGTCATATCTAGAGATTCGTGGCATGATCTAGCGATGATGTAGCAACACAACAATCCCAAATTTCTTAGCTGGGGTATTCTGAGAACCACCTGACACATATAATACATTAAGCAGTGTTAACTGATAATAGTGACCCAAAGTTAATTATAGATCCATGGTTTACCAAGGCAATATATTGTTCTTCTATACTATATTTGGGGCCGCTTTCTGTTTAATTGGAAATACTCATAAACTAACAGCTATAGGAACGCGAAATTTCTAGCATCTGTCGGCATCGAAGAGCTACAGAAACTGAAGACTTCGGCTCATCGTTTCTTCGCGGACTTATTTCCCTTTTAAGAATATTGTACATTATTATTATACTTAACACTTTTGCAACCACTATGTTTCGGAAATTATGAAATGTTTGCAGGTGTGTTGTGCCTAATGAATTATAGCCAACAGTTGTATAATGAATAGTGTCCGCCTTTTCCTCATGGAGTTATCTCCCTTTATCTGGAAAACGTCATTTTACGATCTCGGAAATTATCAAGAACAGAGCATCGACATTTTGACATAGTATGCCCTAATGGCCACCGACATCAACACCTGTGAATTCATATATGACCCTCAAACTACTTGACAAATTGATGGGAATATTGCAGATTTGAATTTATATAGTACCCATCTATCACAATCAGTGCGACTAATTTATATTTTAGTCATTTAAGGTAGTATTGACCTTTTCCGCCGGACCCATATACTCCAATATTAGCGATATATAAGGTATGTCTGTCGGCTGAGGCGTACAATATAACTGATACATTGTTGGACAACTTGCATATTTGAATTCGTATAGCAACCCTCTATCATAGTCAGTGCGACTAATTTTTATATTTTTGTCATTTGCGGTTGTATTAACTCTTTCCGTCGCACCAAATACCCCTATATTAGCGATGTGTGGGGTATGTTCTGTCAGCTGAGGCGCACTAACTAATTGATAAATTAGTGGGATATTGCAGAATTGAATTCATATGGTGCACCTCTACCAGAATCAGTGCGACTAAGTTTTATGTTCAAGTCATATACGGTCGTGTTAACCCTTTCCGCCACACCAATATACCCCTATATTAGCGATATATAAGATAAGGTATGTTCTGTCAGCTGATGCGCACAATCTACATTATAAATTGATGAGAGTATTGCACATTTGAATTTATATAGCACCCCTTTATCAGAATTAGTGCGACTAATATTTATATTTTAGTCATTTAAGGTCGTATTGACCCTTTCCGCCGGACCCATATACTCCAATACTAGGGATGTATTGTGTATATTCTGTCAACTGAGGCGTACGAACTACTTGATAAATTGATGGCAATAGTGCAGAATTGAATTAATATGGTACCCCTCTACCAGAAACAGTGCGACAAATTTGTATGTTCTAGTCATTTAAGGTCGTATTAACCCTTTCTACAGCACCAATATACACCTATATTAGCGATATAAAATGTATGTTTTGTCAGCTGAGGCGCACAAACTATACATGACAAATTGATATGAGTATTCACATAGTACCCGTCTATCAGAATAAGTGCGACTAATTTTTACACTTTTGTCATTTAAGGTCGTATTGACCCTTCGCCGGAACCATAAATTCCAATATTAGCGATGTATAGGGTATGTTCTGTCAGCTGAGGCGCACAAACTACTTGATAGTTTGATGGGAATATTGCAGAATTGAATTATTATGGTATGCCTCTACCAGAATCAGTGCGAATAATTTTTATTTTCTATTCATCTAAGGTCGTATTAACCCTTTCCGTCGCACCAATATACTTCTATATTAGCGATATAAAATGTATGTTCTATCAGCTGAGGCGCACAAACTACTTGACATTGCAGATTTGAATTTATATATAGTACTCACTGTACTCGTCTACTGCGACTAATTTTTATATTTTAGTGATTTAAGGTCGTATTGACCCTTTCCGCTGGACCCATATACTCCAACATTAGCGTTATATAGGGTATGTTCTCTCGGCTGAGGCGCACAAACTACTTTGATAAATTGATGGGATATTGCAGAATTGAATTCATATAGTATCCGTCTATCAGAATCAGTGCGACTAATTTATGATCGTTTTGTCAGTTGAGGTCGTATTAACCCTTCCCGTCGCACTAATATACCCATATTATACGATGTATACAGGGTATGTTCTGTCAGCTGAGGCGCACAATTACTTGATAAACTGATGGGAATATTGCAGAATTGAATTCATATGTTACACCTCTACCAGAATATTCTCATCAATTTATCAAGTAGTTTGTGCGCCTCAGCTGACAGAACGTATCCTATACATCGCTAATGCATATATGGGTATATTGGTGCGGCGGAAAGGGTTAATACGACCGCAAATGACTAGATAATTAAAATGAGGCGCACTGATTCTGGAAGACGGTTACCATATAAATTCAATTCTGCAATATTGCCATAAATTTAACAAGTAGTTTGTGCGCCTCAGATGACAGAATATACCCAAAACATTGCTAATATTGAAGTATATGGGTCCAGCGGAAAGGCCAATACGACCTTAAATGATTAAACTATAAAAAAAATAGTCGCACTAATTCTGATAGAGGGGTACTATATAAATTCAATTGCGCAAGTTGTCCAACAATTTTATCAGCTATATTGTGCGCCTCAGCCGACAAACATATATATACCCTATATATCGCTAGTATATATGGATATATGGGTCCGGTAGAAGGGTTAATACGACCTTAATTACTAAAATATAAACATTAGTCGCACTGATCCTGATAGTGGTGTACTATATGAATTCAAATGTGCAAAATTTCCGTCAATTTATCATATATTTTGTGCGCCTCGGTTGGTAAAACATACAATATACATGGGCGCACTTGGCTCGGGTATGCTGGTACCTATCGCAATTTACTATCTTTATAAATATAGCATATATATAGCATCATGTATTGATTAGTAGGTTAAAATCGATTACAATTGACGAAATCTGGACGTAAAGCCCGACATAGAACAATATATGAATGGGTCTAGTGCGTAAACTAGCATCTCTATCTCTCTATATATATAATCACATACCATCTGCAATCACACAATTAGCGCCCGAAAGAATCATTACAAACATACGATACCGTTTACACAAATTTGTCTAATGATTAAACAGCAATAACTGAAGCCTCTACTTCATAAAAAAAACATTGAACCCACCTGCGTCACTTTAAGTCGATCACGCGGCCGCCGCGTGTTGTTATACTGGGCGCACTTTCAACTCCTCCAGTTATCGGGTTTTCCAATCAGCTATAATGACGCCATCGGTGTATACTGTTGGCCAAATTATAGACATCTGTGGTCCTATGGGGATTTTATAAATAGATAATTGTTTTTTTTCCGGTTATTTTGGTACGTGTTAAAGTTGTACTGCGACCCCGAGGCCGATACAAGCTGTAGTTGGAATGTCCAAGTTCGTGAAAGTTCTATTGACTATGGCGATGATTTGAGAAGCTTGATTGTTTTAGGATATTGTAGAAAGGCTAATCTGGTCGTGTCAAATTGAGCTATAGCGATGGGATATCTCGCAGGACAACACATTTCGGGTTTTTCGTGGGGTGTGTATTCGTTGGATGTCTTATAGTTGCAATGTGTAACTATTATGACCGCGTTAATTGCGTTCGATGTTTAGGTATGAACAATGGCTGGGCCATGCACACTTGAAGATTTTATGGCGGGAACACAATTTTTTATCCGCATTTAGAAGCTTTCTGATTTGGTGAATGAAAAACCTGCAGTAATAAGCCGTAGTTTTTTGTAATAATTTTAAGGATTAGTTGTTTTAACGGACTTCATGTAATCGATATATTTTATATTATAATTTATATTTATGGCTAATAATATGATCTTGGGGCGTTACCATTTCTTGTTTATATATGTGCGTGGTTTTATTTGGGGCTCATTGCCTTGCGATATCAATTATCTCTTTTAATACTAGCAAAATTTATATAGTACCCATCTATCAGAATCAGTGCGACTAATTTATATTTTAGTCATTTAAGGTCGTATTGACCTTTTCCGCCGGACCCATATACTCCAATATTAGCGATATATAGGGTATGTCTGTCGGCTGAGGCGTACAATATAACTGATACATTGTTGGACAACTTGCATATTTGAATTCGTATAGCAACCCTCTATCATAGTCAGTGCGACTAATTTTTATATTTTAGTCATTTGCGGTTGTATTAACTCTTTCCGTCGCACCAAATACCCCTATATTAGCGATGTGTGGGGTATGTTCTGTCAGCTGAGGCGCACTAACTAATTGATAAATTGGTAGGATATTGCAGAATTGAATTCATATGGTGCACCTCTACCAGAATCAGTGCAACTAAGTTTTATGTTCAAGTCATATACGGTCGTGTTAACCCTTTCCGCCACACCAATATACCCCTATATTAGCGATATATAAGATAAGGTATGTTCTGTCAGCTGATGCGCACAATCTACAGTATAAATTGCTGAGAGTCTTGCACATTTGAATTTATATAGCACCCCTCTATCAGAATCAGTGCAACTAATTTTTATATTTTAGTCATTTAAGGTCGTATTGACCCTTTCCGCCGGACCCATATACTCCAATACTAGCGATGTATATGGTATATTCTGTCAACTGAGGCGCACGAACTACTTGATAAATTGATGGCAATAGTGAAGAATTGAATTAATATGGTACCCTTCTACCAGAAACAGTGCGACAAATTTGTGTGTTCTAGTCATTTAAGGTCGTATTAACCCTTTCTACAGCACCAATATACCCCTATATTAGCGATATAAAATGTTTGTTTTGTCAGCTGAGGCGCACAAACTATACTTGACAAATTGATATGAGTATTCACATAGTACCCGTCTATCAGAATAAGTGCGACTAATTTTTATACTTTTGTCATTTAAGGTCGTATTGACCCTTCGCGGAACCATAAATTCCAATATTAGCGATGTATAGGGTATGTTCTGTCAGCTGAGGCGCACAAACTACTTGATAGTTTGATGGGAATATTGCAGAATTGAATTCTTATGGTATGCCTCTACCAGAATCAGTGCGAATAATTTTTATTTTCTAGTCATTTAAGGTCGTATTAACCCTTTCCGTCGCACCAATATACCTCTATATTAGCGATATAAAATGTATGTTCTGTCAGCTAAGGCGCACAAACTACTTGACATTGCAGATTTGAATTCATATATAGTACTCGTCTACTGCGACTAATTTTTATATTTTAGTGATTTAATGTCGTATTGATCCTTTCCGCTGGACCCTTATACTCCAACATTAGCGTTGTATAGGATATGTTCTCTCGGCTGAGGCGCACACACTACTATGATAAATTGATGGGCATATTGCAGAATTGAATTCATATAGTTTCCGTCTATCAGAATCAGTGCGACTAATTTTTGATAGTTTTGTCATTTGAGGTCGTATTAACCCTTTCCGTCGCACTACTATACCCCTATATTATAGCGATGTATATATAGGGTATGTTCTGTCAGCTGAGGCACACAAACTACTTGATAAACTGATGGGAATATTGCAGAATTGAATTCATATGTTACACCTCTACCAGAATATTCTCATCAATTTATCAAGTAGTTTGTGCGCCTCAGCTGATAGAACGTATCCTATACATCGCTAATGCATATATGGGTATATTGGTGCGGCGGAAAGGGTTAATACGACCGAAAATGACTAGATAATTAAAATGAGTCGCACTGATTCTGGAAGACGATTACCATATAAATTCAATTCTGCAATATTGCCATAAATTTAACAAGTAGTTTGTGCGCCTCAGATGACAGAATATACCCAAAACATTGCTAATATTAAAGTATATGGGTCAAGCGGAAAGGCCAATACGACCTTAAATGATTAAACTATAAAAAATAGTCGCACTGATTCTGATAGAGGGGTACTATATAAATTCAATTGCGCAAGTTGTCCAACAATTTTATCAGCAATATTGTGCGCCTCAGCCGACAAACATATATATACCCTATATATCGCTAGCATATATGGATATATGGGTCCGGCAGAAGGGTTAATACGACCTCAAATTACTAAAATATAAACATTAGTCGCACTGGTCCTGATAGTGGTGTACTATATGAATTCAAGTGTGCAAAAATTCCGTCAATTTATCATTTATTTTGTGCGCCTCGGCTGGTAAAACATACCATATACATGGGCGCACTTGGCTCGGGTATGCTGGTACCTATCGCAATTTACTATCTTTATAAATATAGCATATATATAGCATCATGTATTGATTAGTAGGTTAAAATCGATTACAATTGACGAAATCTGGACGTAAAGCCCGACATAGAACAATATATGAATGGGTCTAGGGCGTAAACTAGCATCTCTCTCTCTATATATATATATAATCACATACCATCTGCAATCACACAATTAGCGCCAGAAAGAATCATTACAAACATACGATACCGTTTACACACATTTTTCTAATGATTAAACAGCAATAACTGAAGCCTCCACTTCATAAAAAGCATTGAACCCACCTGCGTCACTTTAAGTCGATCACGCGGCCGCCGCGTGTTGTTATATTGGGCGCACTTTCAACTCCTCCAGTTATCGGGTTTTCCAATCAGCTATTATGACGCCATCGGTGTATACTGTTGGCCAAATTATAGAAATCTGTGGTCCTATGGGGATTTTATAAATAGATAATTGTTTTTTTCCGGTTATTTTGGTACGTGTTAAAGTTGTACTGCGACCCCGAGGCCGATACAAGCTGTAGTTGGAATGTCCAAGTTCGTGATAGTTCTATTGACTATGCCGATGATTTGAGAAGCTTTATTGTTTTAGGATATTCTAGAAAGGCTAATCTGGCCGTGTCAAATTGAGCTATAGCGATGGGATATCTCGCAGGACAACACATTTCGGGTTTTTCGTGGGGTGTGCATTCGCTGGATGTCTTATAGTTGCAGTATGTAGCTATTATGACCGCGTTAATTGAGTTCGATGTTTAGGTATGAACAATGGCTGGGCCATGCACACTTGAAGATTTTATGGCGGGAACACAATTTTTTATCCGCATTTAGAAGCTTTCTGGTTTGGTGAATGAAAAACCTGCAGTAATAAGCCGTAGTTTTTTGTAATAATTTTAAGGATTAGTTGTTTTAACGGAATTCATGTAATCGATATATTTTATATTATAATTTATATTTATGGCTAATAATATGATCTTGGGGCGTTACCATTTCTTGTTTATATATGTGCGTGGTTTTATTTGGGGCTCATTGCGTTGCGATATCAATTATCTCTTTTAATACTGGCAAAAATTATAAGAGATATTTCAGTTTGATTTGCAGAAATCTACTGGCAAATGATTATAAGAAACGACTGGAAAATCGATCGGGGTCATTGGGTTTTGACCGGCAGAATGGGTAATTAAACAAAGGTCGGGACTCACACACTTTGTTTAATTACTCTGCCGGTCAAAAAAACAATGACCCCGATCGATGTTCCTGTCATTTCTTATATGTAATACCATTGTTGGTATTAATGTAACATGGTGAAAGAATTAAATGAATGATAATTTATCTAAGCGTGAGGTGAAGATTTGTCCAGGGCCCGTGGTACTGTGAGTAGAAATGGGACCGACAACGCCACACTGCCCAACTTAATCTCAGTGGCGGCCTCCCGGGCGTTAGGTGTGATAAGTGGAGGCCTCTCTGATGTCTCGGTACCTGTGTTAACTGGAGGCCCCCGGACGTCCCTGTATGTTAAATTGGGGCCTCCCGGACGTCCCGGTATGTTAAGCGGAGGCCTCCCGGACGTCCCGGTATGTTAAGTGGGGGCATCCCGGTGTGCTAAGTGGGGGCATCCCGGACGTCCCGGTATGTTATGTGGGGGCCTCCCGGACGTCCCGGTATGTTAAGTGGGGGCCTCCCGGACGTCCCGGTATGTTAAGGGGGGGCCCGGACGCCCCGGTATGCTAAGTGGGGGCCTCCCGGACGTCCCGGTATGTTAAGTGGGGGCCTCCCGGACGTCCCGGTATGTTAAGTGGGGCCCCCCGGACGTTCCGGTGTGTTAAGTGGAGGCCTCCCGGACGTCCCGGTATGCTAAATGGAGGCCTCCCGGACGTGCCGGTATGTTAAGTGGGGCCTCCCGGACGTCCCGGTATGTTAAATGGTCCCCAGACGTCCATGTATGCTAAGTGGAGGCCTCCCGGACGTTCCGGTATGCTAAGTGGAGGCCTCCCGGACGTTCCGGTATGTTAAGTGGGGCCTCCTAGATGTCCCGGTATGTTAAGTGGGGCCTCCCGGACGTCCCGGTATGTTAAGTGGGCCCCGGACGTCCCTGTATGCTAAGTGGAGGCCTCCCGGACGTTCCGGTATGCTAAGTGGAGGCCTCCCGGACGTCCCGGTATGTTAAGTGGGGCCTCCTAGATGTCCCGGTATGTTAAGTGGGGACTCCCGGACGTCCCGGTATGTTAAGTGGGCCCCGGACGTCCCTGTATGCTAAGTGGAGGCCTCCCGGACGTCCCGGTATGCTAAGTGGAGGTCTCCCGGACGTCCCGGTATGTTAAGTGGTGGCCTCCCGGACGTCCCGGTATTTTAAGTGGAGGCCTCCCGGACGTTCGGGTATGATAAGTGGAGGCTTCCCGGACGTCCCGGTATGTTAAGTGGGGGCCTACCGGACGTCCCGGTATGTTAAGTGGGGCCTCCTGGACGTCAAGGTGTGTTAAGTGGAGGCCTCCCGGACGTCCCGGTATGTTGGGTACGGTTCCCGTATAACAATGGTGCCATGTGCATTCATCAGAATTTTGAAATCGGACACGGAATGTCCGAAAAAAGGGTATAATTCGTTACACGTAGATGTTAACGTGGAGTTATTAACAGAAACTTCACGCACTTCTCCTTGTTTTAATCATCAAATTTAAGTAATGCCATCTCAAGATTTTCTAGGTCGTCTACGGGTGGTTATATACGAAAAATAGACCCGGCCCCAACGAAAATATCTTAAATTTATAAAAGCAATAAAAGAGATCAGACACGTATTTTTAGCGCTATATCGACGTATTTTAGCGCTATATCGACGTATTTGTTCGGAAATCGTCCGAGATACGTCTTACCAAAGTTGGGATATGCGTATTTCTGGGTACTCGAACGAACCATGAACCTTAAAGGCATGGGTGGCCATCGCGGTGGGTATGCTGCTAAAATAGTCTACCCGTAAAACTGTCATAAACAGACAGCATATTAAGATTGTTCTTTTACCAATCATAAATATCACGTGCATAATATGTTGATTGTCAAGTTCATACGCTGTGTTGTGTAAGCAAAAGCCTGTAACATTTTTGGCTTTTATTTACATCACATAGCATACGAACTTGACAATAATATACTATTTACGCGATATTTATGATTGATATAAGGACAAAATCTGTCCATATTTCAATAGTTTTTCTGTTTATGGCGGTTTTAACGAATGTCACTATTTTAACAGAAATAGCCACCGCGATGGTCATCCGTGCCTTTAATGGCTAATAAGCCCTTTCATGACGGGGATTCGCTGTTGCAGCGTTAAATATCATGTGCCAGTGCATTCTCTTATATATGCGAGTCTCACATAGGGAGCCTCCCATATATAAGATAATACATTGGATTACAAGGTCAATGTAAATACTGTTAGGCCAATGCATTCTCTTATATATGAGAGGCTCCCTATGGGAAAGTCGCATATATATATAAATGCAGTGGCACAGGGTTAATGACTATTATAGATGCATCTGACTGTTTTTTTTCTCTTTTTTGTCTCTTTTTCAGTTACTGTCTTCGGCGAATGTGAAAAAGACGATGACTGTGTTGGATGGCCGCAATGTGATTACAGTCAACATTATGCGTTTTGCGATACGCATGAAGTTTGCGTTTGTCCAGAGAATAGTAAGTGTTAAGATAATTCAATGTAACAAAGGTCGCGATTATAAGGTTCAGGTATACAAAATTCAGGCGGGATGGGGATATACTGGGTAATTTTCGACAAAACAATTCTGAACTGTAATAGAGATATGATATGATAATTTCATTTACAATACACACATAAAGTATACAATGGCAGTAACTCATAGCAAGATAACTAGTCCTGGATCTGATATGGTACCTATAGACCCTAGGACTTAACTTCACCCCACTCATTTTCATCCTTAGTATGTCCCTCAACGTTTAAGTGATGATAACACGTAAACAAAATTTGCCGTGTAGATACCAGACAAGATGGCGTCCATCATTATAATGGGCACTGTCAGTATGATGCAAATTATAGCGAGAACATCGTGTAAAATGTATACAAATACAAATGTATATATTTTTGTGAAGCTAATACATAATGCCACATTTATCCCCGTCCAAAATGGCTGCCAACATGGCCGCCGAAAGTGGAAAAATTAATATTTTCTCTCGATTATCGTCTAGATCAGTTTCTGCTGTTTGGCAATGTTTGAGAATTGTGACATTGTTTTGTATAGCTTACGGTAACTGATCATTTGAGCAGTGAAATTTGCAATTTTGGGGGTCCTAGCCCCTTGCATTCCCTCAAAAATTCTATTTTACAGAACACGGTGTAAATTTCACAATAAATTACAATTGGGAGTCTACACATATTTCAACAAGAAATGTCGCCAAATCATCCTCCAGTTACGGTGTCTGCTGCAGTTGTTTTGAATGTCTAGATAGAACTCTCTGCGACGGACGTCTTGTCAGTGATAGTTTCGACGGACGCCTAGTCAGTGTTAGTTTTGTGATATACGAATGACCACGCATCCAATTCCACCCAATATCACTGAATCAGTCACACGTTATGCTTTGACAAAGCTTTAACAACATAAAGGTTATTAATACAACAATGGGTATTCAGCACCTTAAAGTGTAACTGACACGAATTAATAAATCTAAACAATATACAATGTAAATGATGCATCTATCATCCCTCAATGGCAATACAATCGTTGCCAGTCGTGACTACAGCCGAATCGACTACCCGAGACCGATAACTGTAAAGTGTTATGTTTTTGTTATAATTTTGCACGAAACACGTGGCCTTATTGCGTGTCAATTACATAATACATTAGTTCATGACGCAATTCTCTAATTAAATATACTGATATTCTGGTCTTCAGATTTTCGCAATCTTTCTAATTTGTGATGTGTTTTAAGTTATCTGACTGATATAGTATTCACTGTCAGACATTAACCAAATAAATTTGTTTATGTCGTGCTTAGACTAAGGAATTTGGAAATTCACGCAAATTTGTCACCATGGAAAATCTCGCTGGATAATCAGCTGCCGATTAGTTTTATTAATATTATAATAGATGACAGATATGCATAGAATAAATCAAATTCTGGTGGTCTGATTGACAATTTCACTTAGAGAAAAATTCCTTTCTGAATAATAACTATATTTCTTCTGGTCACGTCTTCACAAATAATGTCATGATTCTGGGTGAAAAATAAAAACAATAACGATTCACCGGCCGGGAATGGCGAATCTTGAATGACAATTGCTTCTCTTACAAGAGTGGGGAAGCCGATCGCTCGGAATCGTAGTACTGTTATAGCTTTACACATAACTGCATGGTTACCGATACTAAATACACCAAACTTTTATTTATACAGACAATTTTAGGCCTGTACCGGTATGTGCACTTTTAAGAATAACGGTACCAATTTCTCATCAACTATCACAGTTTTTGTTAATCTAATATATAAAAGGCTATCAGAAACGCAGGTAATATGACTATTAATTTGTTATATGACCTCAAATATGGTATTTCATCACGTGAGTTCTTTTTTACCGACAAATTTGTCCATGCACTGGGACGTACACATTTTGGTCGAGAATATTTTGTCATTTTTTTGTGTATAATCTAGTGGAAAACAATACTATTTTAATATGAATTTCAACACATGATTATAAAATATATTTATTCCTTTGTTAGAAACTCTTTGTAGATAACATATATTAACCTGAGGACCATTGTGGAAATAAGTCTGCCCAGTCATTAAAAATATATATTTTCTTTTCTGTTTCAATAACTGCTGTATACAATCTAAACTGCATGTAACATCATTCAAGCTGTAGGACCTTTTGTAATATGTTTTTACATCGCACCAAATAAATCTATCTATCTATCTATCTATACACAACAATGAAAAAGCTCTTAAGTTTTCTCTACTTTTTAAACTACTTGACAATAAAATATGGAAATGAGACAGGCAATCTTATGTCACAATATAATGTTTATAAATAACTCGCCAGATAACCACGCCCAAAATAGTATATACTTCAGTGTCAGTGACAGCCGATGTGCATTCGGAACAAACGCAACACAATATAGATCCTGTGTCAGGCATGAACTACGTATCTATGTCGGTCTTATTTTTCCACAATGCGCAAAAATAAAACAACAAAAACACACGAGTGTTCATAAGATATAATATGTTCCACTGTTAAAAAAAAACAAACGTGAAACCATTTTGTTGGGTATCGGTACCTTTGGCGGAGTGATACAAATTACAAGGCCAGTACACGTGTGTGCTTTGTTGGGTGAAGTTTATTGCAACACGAGTTTCAAAATATCATGTATTCGTTGTACTGCATCGACTGTTTTGCAGAAATAGAACTTCGTGATTCGACTGTACATCTCAGTCAATATCGGGAGGAATTTTCAGATACAACTTCATAGAGGAAAAGTGTTTTAAGTGTATGTTTTGGAAGGAATATTTTCATTTTGACACGTCGTGTTGGCTATTGTATCGCCAGTGTTTCGTGTGACCTCATTATATTTTATATACAGAATCACTTGTTTCATGCTCGGTTTATCTGGATATACATTGTGGCAAAGAATTACAATACATTATGAAACTTCGTGGAATCTTCGTATGGTGATAGAGTTGATGGTGATACTACAAGTTGATCATTAATATGTAGTTCAAAATAAACGTAAATATTTACTGCGTAAATGTCGTCAACTTGAACGAGGGCTTGAACCAGTTAATATGCTGGTGACGTGAGTACAACACTTTTCTAATTTGTATTCAATTTCGCACATATCTTTTTTAAGTCACATGTCTACGATGAACAGGGTCCCCATCCATAATGTATGCACAATATTATAGTTAAGACTATATAATTTGGTAGAGTTATACATAAATTATTAAAAAATGAAACAATTTTAACACTAACAAGTCTGGACTATATATGTATATATACCAGTCACATTATTAACCCACCATATCAAGGCCGCCAAGTATAAATATCTTGTTTGGTATATATAAGTGGACGTGGGCCCACATTTAGCCCATGTTTGACCACCCCCTCATTTATTTTGTGTATGTAATTTGTTTATTTTTTGCACATTCGCTCACAATATTATAGGATCACGTTTTATTTGTAATTGTCATTATTTTGTACTTTCATTAAAATAATCAGTGTTCAGCCCACATGCCTACTGTTTCACAGCTAGACAATTAACGCAATTAAAACACCAATGTATATTGCTACGAGTAGTACAAGTACGAGTTCTCAACCCGGGGTGGGGGGTGGGGTCACCGCTCGATCAGAAAACCCCTTCGAACTTCGTATAGTTCTCGAAATAGCCAGCTAATTTAGCTAAATGTTTATGGCATGATAGACTTGACAGTTTAAAATACTTTCGTTTTGTGGACACAAATCGTCTCCACTGTCGGGCAATGCTTGCATCTCTTTGGCCACTTGAAGTGAAGATTATTCTCTTGCTCACAATTTTGGGCAACCCACGTCGCTAGCATATCACAGATAACAATAAAAACAACAAATTTGCAAAATGAAAACTTCGAAACAAGCCGTGGGCCAAGCACTCGGCCGATGTGTTTACGTCCGCATTCTCTGTCTATGACGTCGTTTGTCACGTGACCGCCGCCATGAGACTTTCTAAAGTCTCTCGAAAATGAAAAAAAACTAATGTTTTTCCGAGGCGTATATCTCACTAATTAGGCGGTTTCGTGTCGGATTTTTGACTGATTATGATAGAATAGGTAATAGTGATTTTAATAAATCGTATTTTCTGCCCGGTTTGAGCTACTTTTTTTTTATCTCTGACAGCTCCACTTTAACAAGCAACAGAAATGTTGCAATGACAACTAACACACTCCATTACTTGATTAGTTGGCGAACAAGATGTCAGCGACGCGACGTAGCGTGAGAGTTATATAGTTAAAAATTATAATGTAGTCATCAATAGTGAGCCCAGGAAATGAAGATTGAATTTGGCCATTTTTTTTTTTAATTTGGGCACTTAAAATTTCATTTGGACACTTTTTTGGCTAGAAGATTTCTCGGTTCAGCGCGAACACTGGTTGTGCCGCCATTCAACCACGGTCAAGTGGTATCACCGAACGCCTAGTCAGTGATAGTTTCGACGGACGCCTGGTCAGTGATAGTTTCGACGGACGCCTAGTCAGTGATAGTTTCGACGGACGCCTGGTCTGTGATAGTTTCGACGGACGCCTAGTCAGTGATTGTTTCGACCGACGCCTTGTCAGTGATAATTTCGACGGACGCCTAGTCAGTGATAGTTTCGACGGACGCCTTGTCAGTGATAGTTTCGACGGACGCCTATAGTCAGTGATAGTTTCGACGGACGCCCAGTCAGTGATTGTTTCGACGGACGCCTAGTCAGTGATAGTTTCGACGGACGCCTTGTCAGTGATAGTTTCGACGGACGCCTATAGTCAGTGATAGTTTCGACGGACGCCTAGTCAGTGATAGTTTCGACGGACGCCTAGTCAGTGATAGTTTCGACGGACGCCTTGTCAGTGATAGTTTCGACGGACGCCTATAGTCAGTGATAGTTTCGACGGACGCCTAATCAGTGATAGTTTCGACGGACGCCTTGTCAGTGATAGTTTCGACGGACGCCTAGTCAGTGATAGTTTCGACGGACGCCTAGTCAGTGATAGTTTCGACGGACGCCTTGTCAGTGATAGTTTCGACGGACGCCTATAGTCAGTGATAGTTTCGACGGACGCCTAGTCAGTGAAGCAGCCCTAATTCTATCGATTAATTTCCCCTTTGTCTGGCCCTATAGTTTTACGATGGGCCTATTGTGGGGACCTTCTATATACTTATTTCTCTTTCATTGTACTTAAACCCCTCCTTTTCTATGACATTATAATATTATTGGAGACCCTTTGTGTACCTATTTCTAAGGTCCTATAGTTATATTGTGGTCTAAGAACCTAGTGTTATTATTGTATGCAAACCACTCCTTTTTATCCAGACAACTGTGAACACGCTGTTGGAATGGAATCGACAATAATGCATATCAAGGTCCTCACAATTTTACAAAAATACACATCCACACTCTCACACACACCCTGATACCCTCTCACACACACAAACACACACACCTCTATATGAGAAGGGACCTAATTTTAGAGGGCCTGAAAAGGGTCGTTTTGATGATAATTTTTAGTAATCATATTCTAGTAAACTTTCGTACCCATAATCGTTGGTATCTGGGTCCAAATCGTCCAAATTTTTTTCGTACTCGATGTCCCAGTCCTCTTCATTATGGTGGTATTCATGATCTTGTTGGTACCACTCCAACTCACAGTCAGGTATATCGAAACCATCAATTTCAACCCCATCATCATCATAGTGGTTGTCATAGTGGTCATCATCGTGGTCATCATCATCATCGTCCGCTGGTTCAGCTGCGTCCACAGCTGCGTCAGCTGGTTCAGCCGCTACCACAGCTGCGTCAGCTGGTTCAGCCACGTCCACTGGTTCAACTGCATTTACTGGTTCAGCCGCGTCCGGTGGTTGACCATTATCTGCAATATCAGGTTGAATGTCTAACTCATCGGGAGCGTCCATGACTCGTTGGTCACACATATCAAAATGAAATCCTAAGACGGGGATATGTCTTATATTAGCGTGCTAGCGCCTGCCTGTGTTTATTTTAACGATTTATCTTGTCTCGCACATTTGTATACACTGTTGAATTGTAGTCCTAAAAATGCTTTCAAATCATAGTATACGTATACTGACTGACCTTCATAGTGCACCTTGACAGCACGGGAAGCCCATGGAGGAAAGTTCTGGAAACGGGTTCAAAGCCGTACACCAGTAGCGTGTATCAAGGTCCCACAATTTCTCATCGATAACTCGTATTCGCCTATACAAAATACGTCTGCATTCAATGAAATTAACAGAGATTTCAAAAGCTGCCTCATTCAAAATATACCGCTATAATTATTACACCCGCTTAGTAGACCGGTGACAATACACAAAAACATCCATTCATTAACATATCTTATCGAATTTTCATCAATGTTTCTTATAGCGATGTATAATGAGTCCTTTGTTTACTGTCTCGACGTATGAACTACCTAGTGGATATATCAATTTGGCCCCTAAAATATCAATATTGTTACATGTAAGTGAACGCTCTTTATACTTTTCAAATGAGCACTTTAAGGCTTTATGAATCACGCAGACACACCATCTGTCATCGATAAATTATCCGCTGAAGAAAGCTTGGAATATATTCTACAAAATCCAATGACAAAAGCGTTTCTCCATAGCCACTATTATCAAAGGCGTCACGTGATCTCCCCGTTACAACACAATCATGCGTGCAATCGATTACAGGCTGACAAAAACATTTCTCGAACATTCTTAATTAACTTCTCATTCAAACCATTGAGCATTCACCTATATATTGGTATTATTTCATTTAGCATCTTCTCAAATGCCATACTTTTCAGGCCAAACCTTTTAACATTGATTTTATCAATATGCATGCTATCATTCAAATAAAATTGAACCACTTTATGTTAAACAACTCGAACATTAAAACATATAAGTCTTCAAGTTATACGTTAGATTCGCGTGTAAATTAAATGAACAAATGTAACATTAAAGTAACCAGAAGTAACCATTTGTACCCCGTGTACCCATGGTCCCTGAAATTAGTTCAGGAAATATATTTTCTAATTTGTAACCAATGTAACAAGGTACTTGGAGATTCCTAAGAAAAATAAAATAAAAGTAACAAATGTAACATTAAGTAACCAGAAGTAACCATGTGTACCCCGTGTACCCATGGGCCTGAAAGTAGTTCAGGAAATATGTTTTCTAATGTGTAACCAATGTAACAGGGTACTTTGAGATTCCTAAGAAAAAAAAGAAAAAAGTAACAAATGTAACATTAAAGTAACCAGAAGTAACCATTTGTACCCCGTGTACCCATGGTCCTGAAATTAGTTCAGGAAATATGTTTTCTAATTTGTAACCAATGTAACAATGTACTTTGAGATTCCTAAGAAAAAAAGAAAAAAGTAACAAATGTAACATTAAAGTAACCAGAAGTAACCATTTGTACCCCGTGTACCAATGGTCCTGAAATTAGTTCAGGAAATATGTTTTCTAATTTGTAACCAATGTAACAGGGTACTTTGCGATTCCTAAGAAAAAAAATGAAAAAAAATAACAAATGTAACATTAAAGTAACCAGAAGTAACTATTTGCACCTCGTGTACCCATGGGCCTGAAAGTAATTAAGAAAATATGTTTTCTAATTTGTAACCAATGTTACAAGGTACTTTGAGATCCTAAGAAAAAAAAATAAAAAGTAACAAATGTAACATTAAAGTAACCAGAAGTAATCATTTGTACCTCGTGTACCCATGGTCCTGAAATTAGTTCAGGAAATATGTTTTCTAATTTGTAACCAATGTAACAGGGTGCTTTGAGATTCCTAAGAAAAAAAAGAAGAAAAAATAACAAATGTAACATTAAAGTAACCAGAAGTAACCATTTGCACCTCGTGTACCCATGGGCCTGAAAGTAATTAAGAAAATATGTTTTCTAATTTGTAACCAATGTTACAAGGTACTTTGAGATCCTAAGAAAAAAAAATAAAAAGTAACAAATGTAACATTAAAGTAACCAGAAGTAACCATTTGTACCTCGTGTACCCATGGTCCTGAAATTAGTTCAGGAAATATGTTTTCTAATTTGTAACCAATGTAACAAGTTACTTTGAGATTCCTAAGAAAAAAAGTAAAAAAGTAACAATAAAGTAACCAGAAGTAACCATTTGTACCCCGTGTAACCAATGGTCCTGAAAGTAGTTTAGGAAATATGTTTTCTAATTTGTATCCAATGTAACAAGATACTTTGAGATTCCTAAGAAAAAAAAAAGAAAAAAAAAAATAACAAATGTAACATTAAAGTAACCAGAAGTAACCATTTGTAACCCGTGTACCCATGGGCCTGAAATTAGTTCAGGAAATATGTTTTCTAATTTGTAACCAATGTAACAGGGTACTTTGAGATTCCTAAGAAAACAAAATAAAAGTAACAAATGTAACATTAAAGTAACCAGAAGTAACCATTTGTACCCCGTGTACCCATGGGCCTGAAATTAGTTCAGGAAATATGTTTTCTAATTTGTAACCAATGTAACAGGGTACTTTGAGATTCCTAAGGAAAAAAAATAAAAGTAACGATGTAACATTAACTAATAGGTAAAGTAACTAGAAGTAACCATTTGTACCTCGTGTACCCATGGGCCTGAAAGTAGTTCAGGAAATATGTTTTCTAATTTGTAACCAATGTAACAAGGTACTTTGAGATTTCTAAGAAAAAGAAATAAAAGTAACAAATGTAACATTAAAGTAACCAGAAGTAACCGTTTGTACCCTGAAATTAGTTCAGGAAATATGTTTTCTAATTTGTAACCAATGTAACAAGGTACTTTGAGATTCCTATGAAAAAAAAAAAATAACAAATGTAACATTAAAGTAACCATAAGTAACCATTTGTACCCCGTGTACCCATGGTCCTGAAATTAGTTCAGGAAATATGTTTTCTAATTTGTAACCAATGTAACAGGGCACTTTGAGATTCCTAAGAAAAAAAAATAAAAGTAACAAATGTAACATTAAAGTAACCAGAAGTAACCATTTGTACCCCGTGTACCCATGGTCCTGAAATTAGTTCAGGAAATATGTTTTCTAATTTGTAACCAATGTAACAAGGCACTTTGAGATTCCTAAGAAAAAAAGAAAAAAATAACAAATGTAACATTAAAGTAACCAGAAGTAACCATTTGTACCCCGTGTACCCATGGGCCTGAAAGTAGTTCAGGAAATATGTTTTCTAATGTGTAACCAATGTAACAGGGTACTTTGAGATTCCTAAGAAATAAAAGTAACAAATGTAACATTAACTAATAGGTAAAGTAACTAGAAGTAACCATTTGTACCCCGTGCACCCACGGTCCTGAAAGTAGTTCAGAAAATATATTTTCTGAGTTGCTAAATTTGTGCTCATAAAATGTAACCAATGTACCCGACATAACAACAGGGTACAAAAGTTGAGATGTTTTTCGGTGTACCAAAATTTGCCATATATGGTTAAAAGGAGTAAAATATAAATGAAAAAAAACTCTATAGATATATAAACTGAGCACACCACTTTAAAAAAAGCTTATCTAATCGTATGTAGGTGTGTATTTATAACGTAGTGGTTTTTAAAGTGGCGTGCTCGGTTCTAACTTATAATTGTATTAATTTATATTTTACTCGTTTTAACGACACACCCGTGTTACAGTATATACAGTGTACTGTTTATTTCACTGTACAATATTGGTGGAAAGTGGCAACTCTGCTGGCGGTATTCTACCATAAGAATTACAGCCTATATTTTTCAGTGAAGAAAAAATACATGGCGACATAGGATCGTGGTAATGCTTTGGTAATGCGAGAATGTGGTTGAATGGCTGGGGACCATCGGGTTGTCAGCCTTGTCTGACTAACTTACGTTATTATGTCTGATTTATGTTTACTTTAATTTACTCACAAATTATTTTATATTTATGATATTTACTTCAATTACACACCGATTAGTTTGGTCATTCAGACAAATTTTATCCACAAATATGGGAAAGAATACTATCCCAATTAAGTAACCCACAGTACCAGTTCAGGTTCATGGCCAGGTACTCTGGAGTATCCGGGCAGCTATTCGGCATTTCCCGTCCAGGTACTCTGAACACGTTCTCCATACATTAACATTACCTGTATATTGGGTACCCCAGAGTACACAGACAGGTTCCCCAAAGTACTTTGACAGGTACTCTTTATAGTACCTGGATATGTCGAACCCCAGAGAAATCCATAGTACATGGAAGATACTCTACATGGTGCCTGGATATCTGGTAATTCAGAGTATCCAAACAGAACAGGACATGTTCGCCATATAGTACCTGTATATTCGGTACTCCAGAGTACACAGACATGTTCACCAAAGTACATGGACGGGTACTATATATATTACCTGTATATTGAGTACCCAGGCATTGACAGGTCCATGTATAGTACATTGACATCTACTGTACATATATATATTTTTTTAATATCTTTATTTACATATTAACTTCAAGATACAAAAACATATAGCAATGCGTTCACAAAGTATATTGACACATGTGTTAACATGATAATATCAATCAGAAATATAAATCAGATATATAAAGAAGGGGTTGGGTGGGTGGTGGGGGGGGTGCTCATTTGTTTTCACGATAAATTCGTATATATGGTAGGCTCTTTTAACAGTTAACTACTGTACATAATACCTGGATATTTGGTCCAGAGTACCCATACAGGTCCTCCAGAGTATCTGGACCGGTACTCTATATAGTACCTGTATATTTGGTAGTCCAGAGTACCAATACAGGTCCTCCAGAGTATCTGGACCGGTACTATATATAGTACCTGGATATTTGGTACGCCAGAGTACCCATACAGGTCCTCCAGAGTATCTGGACCGGTACTCTATATAGTACCTGGATATTTGGTATTCCAGAGTACCCACACAGCTTCTCAATAGTACCTGGACAGTTATTATACATCTGGATATTTGGTAGACCAGAGGACCCAGACTGAAGTCACTGAACTGTATTTTGTTCGTTTGAGGTTATATATGAATTTCTTAAATAGAGATGGAAAGTAGACTGGTTATCTTCAGACATACACGTAGACTGGTTATCTTCAGACATACATGTAACACCATTTTGGGATACATCCACTGACAACAAGGCGTGGGTCGATCATACTCAGAACTCTGCTAAGTTTATTATTGGAAAGAGTATGTTACACAATCATTCCATTTGAATCAGACCAAATTTACAATGTTCGTCAAATTCTATTTCCACCCCTCCACCATTGGGATCAAATTTCTCAACTGGTATAATAAGGTTTCCAATTGTTATAAATGTCCAACCTGACACAGCCACTAAGGCTGGTGGATGTCCAAGTGGTGACCATTTCAGTAAAAATGAGGAAGAAAATAACTTTTTGTCTAAACACAACACATTTCACAGTAAATGTAGATATTGGTTGGAAAATAAAACCATCGGTACCAAAATAACTTCAGCTTATCTTTGGTTTGACATTTGCAATTATTTTATGCCAGGAATTAGATATGTAAAGTTATATAGACAATTGACCTAAGTTGGGACACGGGCTCCTCTGTTATCACAACCCTGTGCATTATGAGGTGACGATACACAGTTGGCTTACACAGCTGCGAACACAATACTAATGCAAATCCCAGTCCGTTATCCCATTGCATCTGCGGCATTTAAATTGGCCAGTACCTGTAGATATTGTATTTTAAGTAAAACATATTATCCTTTGTCCATTTTATACCAATTTTTCGGTCTCGCCTATGGACAACACACAATTTTAGATGAAAGCTACAGGTCAATTTACATGTAAAACCCTGTCCTGCTACTATTTTTATGTTAGCCAATACATCGCTCAATACAATAAACATATTTTAGCTGCCAAACAATTTCCTTTTGTGTCTGAGATATCTTCTCAGATGAACAGACTGAATAAATACAGTATACCCCCAATCTTCAAGTGAGATTATGTTTAGTTGTATCCAATATCCCGCACGATCATACAATCACATATGTTCTTGAACTGTTCCTATAAATTATCATAGTCATCTGTTTGAAACATCCTTGGAAATCACCATAAGTGTGTGGCAACAGAAGTAATAATTTCATGCATACATGCACATTTTGATCTAATTGGGCGCTGGTTGTAAATGCTGGTAATACTACATTTAGAACATGCAGCTGAGCCATCTTAATAGAATGAGCTATGTTACAACACCCGAAATCACGATAAACAATTATAAATAAATTTTAAATGTATACCATCAAAATAACTATTCATGCCCGCATACATGTAATAGTACCTACATACACAGTCATACGAAAGCCACTTCCCTGGCAGTGGTGAATGTCGTTATATACAATGTGCTCAGTATGACAAGTCTCCGATTTTTTTTCAACCGGGTTTCCACTTTTAAATCGACCAATCATGGTATTATTACCACTGAATAAATATATTAAAACTTATAATTATTCTGGATTTCTGGCCAATTTTCATGACATATCTTTGGCTTTATGTTAAAGTTTAGATTCTAGTGTATGCAATACCCATTAATACATCTCACCAAAATACACATTCTTGTTCGATTATAGAATTTTATCTAAATTAATTTCAGAAACCCCCACCATAACCCTCATCCCTGGCTACGACAGACGAAACCACTTTGACAACTCCAAACCACATGAGGCCGATATTATTAAATATTGTTTGGCACATGCCCTGTATAATGTAAAATATTTGGGTAGGTAGATAATCTAATATGTTGTTTCACTTTCTTCATTTACGAGAAGAGCTCCGACATGGATGAAAAGTAGGACAGCTTTTCAAGCTTGTTCTGAGTTGATGGATGTCTCAGTGTGCCCTTCTGATCAATACATACCCGTTTCGAGAAGAAATGAGAATTTGATCACTCACATTGGATAAATGAACAGTATTGAACACTAATACTAGGCCAGTGCTTCCACCCATGCTCATATACTAGTAGACCTCATGAATAATAATTGATACATATTGTTATTTTAAACTCAATTTATAACAGCAATTATACATTTCTTCATAAAAACTGAAAACCTCCGGAAAATGCCGGAAGTTATTATCTTCGGCTGAACAATATTATAAAGTTAGTGTTCTTTTTGTGAGGCTGATACCTTTTTGTCCATTGGGTTTATCTTGTGTAGATAGGGAGTTTGCAAAAGGTTTGCAAATAATAATTTGGCCTCATTAGATTCTTCATCAATAAAATCCCCAAATGTTCCTACCATTCAATAACGCGAGCCATGAAAAATATTAATAAATCATTAGATAAGCATGCACATGTACCAGTATATATCTGCAGCAAATGTGTGCATGTAACGCAGGGTTTTTTTTTCCACTTACACATATTGGAATGCTCTTTACTGATCTATACCATTACCATTTAAATAAGATTAACAAAATAAGCTTAACTCCACAAAGAAGTTTGAAAGTAAACAATCCTCATAACTTGTGAAGTTGTACCCCCCCCCCCCACCCCAGGATGGAGGCTATTTTTACTTCGAATTCAGAAGCCCAATTTGGCCGATATTAGGCAAATGACGAAAAGCCTCGTACGAAACTTCTATGCCTCATGAATTGTGCACACACCAAATACAGTAAAATTATGTATTACATCAATACGTGTGACTGACAAAAACATAATATTTAAGGAATAATCTCCGTTTCCTAATGTAATTACACAGTCTAAAGGCATATGCCGAATCACAAACCTATAAATCGCGAATCGATTTATAAGAGTTTGTGATTCGGCATATGCCTTTAAACTGTGTAATTACATTAGGAAACCGAGATTATTCCTTATAATTATACCATTAATTGTTAAATATTGAGTTTAAAAACATTTTCGCCCTTAAAAAAGACGGTTGAAACAAGTAACTATATGTTCTCAAATAACGGACCGTAACAGAGTCACTGTCCGAATACGACTTGAGCCGATGATAACTCGCCCCGTTTCCGTCCGAATAATATCGATCGATTGATAGATCGAGTGCGTTTTTCCCGAAGCTATGTCAAGGATGAAACTAAAATTAATAAACTTTGCCATCGTTGGATGAAAATTAAACATTATTAGCAGAATTTTGGAATACATTTAGTCTCCATATGTTAACTAGGACTCATGAACAGGCGATAATCAATAAGTTTAGTGAACATTTTCTTACAGGAATTATCCTATTTGTCAGCATTGAGCCAAATATTTTTCGATTTCGATTTTCGCTCCACAGTTGTACACAAACAAGTTTTCAGAAGAATAAACTATAATGGTATTTAAGTAAATTTAAGATGATTTATTTATCAAAAACTAATATATTTGGAAAAATTTAAAGTGATTATTAAAAAAAACTTGTGTCCTGACATGAAAATGAGTTTATGACCAGTTTCTGAGGAATCTCAGAAATCACAAAATGTTCCGCAACTTGTCGATTCATTTGTTTGCATTCTAACAATAACATGTTGCAAGCCTATACACTGCGATGGGGTGCATAAAATTCTGCTGTTATCTCACGGGGACTTTTTTAGCATTTGTATTGAACAATAATTTGAACACCCGTCTACTAGAGGTACATCGTTTTATGGAATCTCATAAATCACATAAACCTTCGTAACTACACAGAGACGAGTTGAAGAAATATCCTCGGTTTTCTCATTGGGACTTTACATCAGTTGCATACACCCATGCATCAACGAGCGGTCTCTGTGGATCTCAGAAAATACATAACGTAATGCTTCATAAAACTTTGTAACATAACTTATCGCTACACTCGGATGATATGAAAATATATACAACGGTTTTCTCACAGAGACTTTATATCATTTGTAACAACTGTCTACGAGCGGTCTCTGTGGATCTCGGAAATCATTTACGTAACGCTTCGTAACACGGTGTAACACATCGCTGCATTGAGATGAGTTTAAAAAATATGCTGCGGTTTTCTTATGAGGACTTTATATTATTTGTAACACGTACCGGTTACAACTTACACTTCGTAACACTTTGCAACATATCATTACACTGAAACGCGGTGAAGAAACATGCTGAATTTTTAACAATAACAGGGAGTTTGTAGGGTCCTCTACTCCGCTGGCTCTGTAGCCTGTACAGACTGTAGGGACAGTCACTGGAATCTCAGAAATCACGTAAATGTTTGTAACATATCGCTACACGGAGACGAATGGAAAACAAAATCTTCTGCAGTTTTCTCACGGGAACTGGTAGATCATGCCATGATTCTCTACTGACGACGTAGACACGGGCATCAGCCAGAGTAGAGATTCATGGCATGATCTAGGGGACTGGGGTACAATGTTTGTGAATATTTGTAAACAATAATTAAAAATTTCATCACAGTATATATATAACTAGCAGGTGACCCGACTTCGTCCGGGCTTTGACATTGAATTGACCATTTTGAAGGTCAAGGTCAGGTCGGGGTCACGATTTGACCCGTCGAAAACACTCCCCCGATAAAAATATCCCTAGGTATAAAATTTCGTCGAAATCCGTTAATTTTTTAATTTAATTTGAGTTAATTCTGCCTTTTTAATTCTGCCTTTAAATGATGGTACCCGTCCCGTGATCGTACTCGTCCCTAAAAGAGGTACGTTTGTGGGTACCCGTTTCAAGGTGAAGATCACCTCGGGCGGAAAGCCCTAAGTACGTCACACAATACGCTCATGTCTGGATACAGTCTTACACGCACAGACCCAGACGTAAGAATCACATTACACACATACGCTCTTTATCGACGACAATGTGGATACGAACGCTCTTTAACTATCAACGCGATTAACTCCACCGTGCCAATGTGGTAATTTTTGTGACTGTGTGTGGATTTAGGTTACACTGGTGTAAATGTTTTCCATAGGCCTCAGTGCTAACGTTTTAGCGTATAGTGTTGGCAATATAAATGTTGGGTCCAAAATTTTCTTTAAATCTGAAAAATTGACATTTTGGGAAACTTTTTACACAAAAAAATCATGTCTGTCTAGCAGGGAATTCGCCTTTAAATCTTATGTTTTCGTAACTAGTGTCAGAACCGCATAACAAAAATACAGTCATATTTTAGACCACACCAAAAAATTCAAACTTCACTACAAAGGGTTAATTCCTGTGCCAATGGTTATTTTACCTATGGGAAATCACAGGGAAGAGGTGTGATGATTGTTTTATGTGAAAAGCACACAAGGCTATTGACCAATCAGGGCCCAGTGTCTATTTTATTCTCTCCTATATATTCCTCCCGCATCCGCTAGATGTCACTCGGAACCTTATTTACACCAGTGTAACCAGAATGGGTGCTCTGACGTTCTCAGAAGCGGTGCGATGACACTTCATCTGGATTTTAGCCTTAGATAGGAAGTTTGGGCTCAATCCGTCGGGCAGTTTTCGAGTCCACCGAGAACACACACACACAGACAGATCTTCCAAAATATATAATAGATTTATAAATTGTTGACATGACAGAAAATTATAATGTACGGTACCATGCATGGACTTATGACGGTATTACCAATACCATTGGAGTTTGGAACTTGATCAATAACTTCCTTAATTAGCAAATTTTGGCCCAGCATTATGACCAAAACATTGCTAATTAGCCTAATTAAGGCAGTGGTTGATCAATTTGATCAAGTTCCTAGCTCCCGTGGTCTTTCAAAACTCATAATGCATATGATCGACCTATCATGGCCTATGCGGTGTGAAAATGTAAATAAATGAAACGAAAACAAAAAAGTTGTGTAAGTTTCGCCATGCATTTCGTAACGAAACGTCGCAAATACGACCAAATTTATACTCTGTAATCAGCTTGGGAATGTTTATTTCATTGGGGCATTGTCTTTATTTGGATATATATTTATTATTCTTTTATTGGCTTTCATACCGTTCGTGAAAACAAATGTGTACTGCAAAACGAGTGTGAGAAAGTAGCGTCCTTAGTTACTATGCAACGGACTACAAATATCATTGCGCTCAAGTACTTTTGGGTCGTTTTTGTTGCACTGATAAAATCTCGACCTAATGTAATTATCCGATATAATTACATTAGCTTTGATAAACTCAACGGCAATTTACTATAGAGAATGAAGTGGGTGTAATTATTTAAGGAATAATCTCGGTTTCCCAATGTAATTACACAGTATAAAGGCATATGCCGAATCACAAACCTATAAATCGCGAACACACACACACAGACAGATCTTCCAAAATATATAATAGATTTATAAATTGTTGACATGACAGAAAATTATAATGTACGGTACCATGCATGGACTTATGACGGTATTACCAATACCGTTGGAGTTTGGAACTTGATCAATAACTTCCTTAATTAGCAAATTTTGGCCCAGCATTATGACCAAAACATTGCTAATTAGCCTAATTAAGGCAGTGGTTGATCAATTTGATCAAGTTCCTAGCTCCCGTGGTCTTTCAAAACTCATAATTTTTATGAGCGATTTATAAGAGTTTGTGATTCGGCATATGCCTTTAGACTGTGTAATTACATTGGGAAACCGAGATTATTCCTTATAATTATACCATTAATTGTTAAATGTTGATTTTAAAAACATTTTCGCCCTTCAAAGACGGTTGAAGCAAGGAACTATATGTTCTCAAATAAAGGGCCGAAACAGATTCACTGTCCGGTTAGGAACTGTGACGACTCGGGCCGAAGCCAACTCGCCCCACTTCCGTCCTTATAATATCGATCAATCGATCGAGTTGGTTTTTCCCCGAAGCGTATGTCAAGGATGGAGCACAAACATGGCCGATAATGATTCGTAAAATTAATAAACTTTCGACGAAATAATAACATTATCAGCAGAATATTGGAAGCGGAACACACATTTTAGTTTCCATGTTTACTGGGACTTATTAACGTGCGATAATCAGTAAGTTTAGTGAACATTTTCTTACAGGAATTATCCGATATCTGTCGGCATTCAGTCAATTTTGTTTCCAGATTGAGATATTTTCACTCACGAAAATCACTTGAGATTTTACCGAGAAAAATAAGTTTTCAGAAGAATAAACCATCATGGTATTTATGGAATATTAGTAAGATTATTTATTTTTCCAAAACTTATTCTTAATCATTTGTCAAATTTCAAGTGATTGTTCAAAAACTAGTTTACATTCTTCTTAGGATATTTTGTAAATGTACTGATTGTAGATTTGTGCTGAGTCAGTAAAGCTCAAGTTTTTTTTTGGTGGTAATTGTTTAATTACATTGAAATATTATTAACTAATCAAGATCAAATCTATAATTTTAAAGTTCATTCTCATCACCGTGGTTGATCATCGTCATGTTTGTCACTTTGTGTTTTCTATGAAATATAGAAATTACAGTTATTAAAAACAGGATTGGGTAACATTCCCACATATGCCTTGCTAAATGGATATGCCAAATATCGTCACAAACTTCTGCTGTTATTCTCGTGGGGACTTGGGAGCTTCGCATTGAACAATAATTTGAACACCCGTCTGCGAGCGGTACATCGATATGTGGAATCTCATAAATCACATAAACATTCGTAACTACACTGAGACGAGTTGAAGAAATATCCATACGTTTTCTCATTGGGACTTTACATCATTTGCATACACACACCAACGAGCGGTCTCTGTGGATCTCAGAAATCACACAACGCAATGCTTCGTAAAACTTTGTAACATAACTTATCACTACACTCGGATGATATGAAAAAGATACTGCGGTTTTCTCACAGGGACTTTATATCATTTGTAACAACTGTCTACGAGCGGTCTCTGTGGATCTCATAAATCATTTACGTAACGCTTTGTAACCCTTTGTAACATATCTCTGCATTGAGATGAGTTTAAAAAATATGCTGCGGGTTTCTTATGATCGATATCGATCATAAGAAAACCACAGCATATTTTTTCGAGGGCTTTATATTATTTGTAACACGTACCGGTTACAACTTACACTTCGTAACACTTTGCAACATATCATTACACTGAAACGCGGCGAAGAAACATGCTGCTTGGGACGAATGGGAAAAAATCTGCTGCGGTTTTCTCACGGGGACTGATAGATCATGCCATGAATCTCTACTCTGGCTGACGTCGTAGACACGGGCCTCAGCCAGAGTAGAGATTCATGGCATTATCTAGGGGACTGGGTCCAATGTTTGGGAATATTTGTAAACAATAATTAAAAATTTCATCACAGTATATATATAATTTAAAAATTGTTGACATGACAGAAAATTATAATGTACGGTACCATGCATAGCATGGACTTGTGACGGTCTTGCCAATACCATTGGAGTTTGGAACTTGATCAATAACTTCCTTAATTAAATTAGCAAATTTTGGCCCAGCATTATGACCAAAACATTGCTAATTAGCCTCATTAAGGCAGTTGTTGGTTAATTTGATCAAGTTCCAAGCTCCCGGGACCTTTAAACAATCATAATGCATATGGTCGACCCGCCCTATGCGGTGTGAAAATGTAAATAAATGAAACGAAAACAAAAAAGTTGTGTAAGTTTAGCCATGCATTTCGAAACGAAACGTTGCAAATACGACCAAATTCATACTATCATAACTATGCAAACAGCTTATTTAATTGGGGCATTGTCTTTATTTGGATATTTATTTATTACTCTTTTATTGGCTTTCACACCGTTCGTGGGAAAAAAATGTGTACTGCGAAGCGTGTGCGAAGAAAGCAGCGTCCTTGGTTACTATGTAACGGACTACAAATATCATTGCGCGCCAGTACTTTTGGGTCGTTTTTGTTGCACTGATAAAATCTCGACCTAATGTAATTATCCGATATAATTACATTAGCTTTGATAAACTCAACGGCAATTTACTATAGAGAATGAAGTGGGTGTAATTATTCATTGGTATAAATGACAGTATTTACTATCTATTATATTGTCAATATTACTGTGGAAATACCACTGTGGAAATATCAATATGTGTGACCAACAAAAACATAATATTCATTTGTATGAATGACAGTTCTTACTATGTATTATATTGTCAATATTACAGTTTAAATATCAATACGTGTGACCAGCAAAAACATAGTATTAATTTGTATAAATGACAGTTTTTACTATGTATTATATTGTCAATATTACTGTGGAAATATCAATACGTGTGACAAACAAAAACAGTATTCATTTGTATGAATGACTGTATTATATTGCCAATATTACTGTGGGGGTGTCAGGCCAATTCACCGTGGATTTAATTTTTGACTGAAGTTTCATTGAATGTATGCCATTCTCCACCGTACCGACCCAGTACCTCAGTAAGCTGCATGGCGCATTTGGCCAACATAAACCGTCCATCGATGGAGAAATATTACATTACATTAGATAATCATTAGGGATGTGTATTGTAAACACATATTATCTTATCCTATCGTACTGTTAATATTAGAGATCACCAACAAATAAACTAATTGGTTTATAACATAAACCCAGCTGGTGGATATCACCCCACTGTTCAGATCAAAGGTGGTCAAAGCCCCCTGTATTTTATCCCACCTCCATTGCACGCTAGAAACATAGAACTCTAGAACATTCGTGTGCTGTGTCAAAGCTTGGGAGTCATTACACTTTGCATCGTTCATTATGGGCCATTTCTATGTCTATATCATGCTATGTTCTGATCATATACGGCGCCGTGTAGACTAATTAGTCCAGATCACCTTCCATGTTAGGACGGTGTCTAAGTCTATATGATTCTATATTCTGATAATATAATGTCTCATATTGAATAATTTATATGCTGTAATCAAGATCACCTTCCATGTGATGATTTTGTCTAAGTCTATAACATTCTACGTTCTGATAACATAAGGTGTCATGTTGAATAATACCAGGCTGTAGTTCAAATGCCAAATTTGCCAATAGCCAAAAAATGTATTTGGCAAAAAGAACAAAATTGTGGGTTTTTAATTTCAATTTTTTAAAACGAATTTTAACGTGATTAACGAACCGACACAATGACAACAAAAAAACAAGTAAACAGACATTCAAAGATGTACGGCTAGTTAATCGATATGTATGGCTAGTTAATCGATATGTATGGCTAGTTAATCGATATGTATGGCTAGTTAATCGATATGTATGGCTAGTTAATCGATATGTATGGCTAGTTAATCGATATGTATGGCTAGTTAATCGATATGTATGGCTAGTTAATCGATATGTATGGCTAGTTAATCGATATGTATGGCTAGTTAATCGATATGTATGGCTAGTTAATCGATATGTATGGCTAGTTAATAGACTGTGGTTATTAGTTAAATACGACAGACAGAAAACGCGATGTTCTGTAAAGTTTGTATTGAGGCTGGTATAAATCAAAAGCATGTTTTGTGTATAAATACATGTTATTCTCGAATGAGAATTGTATCTAAATGTTCACACATTAGACCCTGTGTCTTATTTGGCAATTTATATTCAAATTTAGCAATACAAAATATAATTTGGCAAACAATTTGGCAACAGAACATTTTGGTTTAAAGCTAACACAGCCCGGAAGAGATGGGCCACCATTAACACCATTACATTGATGTCGCAGGAAGACTATACCTGAGTCTCTACGGCAATGCGCAAAACACGTGCGGATATTATCCTTTGAGTGTTAGTTATTTCGTCGTTGACGTGGTGTCTATTGACAAATCGGATAGACTGTGTTAATCATATGGATGAAAGTGTGTGTCTTTGTGCACACTAGAGAAGTTCATTGCTACATTGTGCGTTGAGTCGCTACTAACTACACACAACTAATGAATATGTCTTCTCCTGTTTAGATCGAAGATCATATACAAATATGTCACACATATATGAAAATGTTTAATATTAGCTGATGTGCCAGACTTCGTCCGGGCTTTTTAGGGAGCAACGCTGAACAGTATTAGGAGAAAGAAACAAACTGTTGTTAGCTGGGTCCAGCAACATATGAGCGTATATGAGCGATGTCCATGTCAAGGACATGGACGAAAGTGTGTGTCTTTATACACACTAGAGATGTCCATTGCTACAGTGTGCGTTGCGCCGTTACTAAATACAAACAACTAATGAATATGTCTTCTCCTGTTCAGATCGAAGATTATATACAAATATGTTACACGTATATGGAAATATTTAATATTATGGGTAATGATATCAAGGAGGTCACGTGACCAGTAATATACTGCGTTAAAACCGTGTGTTATTTCAATTGTATTATGCATGTGTGTATTGTAAATACAAATTAAAACAAGTTAACCATTTCAATACTAGAGCATCATTGATGACGTGTATTGTAAATAACAATTATCGCATCCCATCCGACTGTTCATATTAAATATCACATGTACATTATACTTAGCCACCAAATAAAATGTCTGGTTTATAACATAAACCCAACTAATGAATATCACCCACTGTTCAGATCAAAGGAACTAGCAAATACCTAAACAGTCCCTCACAGTTTATCCCACCCCATTTCACGCTAGAGCGCTAGACATTCGTGCACTGCATTAAAGCCTGTGAATATGTACACACTTCGTGTTGTTCATCATGGACCATTGTTGAGTCTACATCTTATTATGTTCTGATAATATAAGGTAGCATGTTGAATAAGTCCATGCGATAGTCCAGACCACGTTCCATGTGACGACGGCGGATAAGTCTATATCATGCTATGTTCTGATAATATAGGGTGTCCTGGCTGTGGGCCAGATCATCTTCCATGTTAGGACGGTGTCGAAGTCTACATCATTCTATGTTCTGATAATATAAGGTGTCATATTGAATAATTCCAGGCTGTAGTTCAGATCACTTTCCATGTTAGGACGGTGTTTAAGTCTGTATCATTCTTTTTTTCCTGATAATATATATATGATATATATATATGAATAAACATACTATCCGGTGTTATTTTGGGACATTTATCTGGTTTTAAGATGGAATATGCAGCCTTACCAGCGACGAGAAGAACATGTAAAATGGATATTTTCCACCCACCTATAAACGTCTCAAACTCACCCCGGGCAGCATGCCCCGCCAAACTAATTCACACGATAAGCGTCCCACAATATCATAGACACCAGAATCTGCTGACGATTTTCTGGACTGGACACGGTTGACAGTTTATAAACGATCGGAACGCCGGAAAGCCTCGTACGAACAAAACTTCTATAGCACGGTGTCTAAGTCTATCATTCTATGTTCTGATAATATAAGGTGTTATGTTGAATAATTCCAGACTGTAGTCCAGGTCACCTTCCATGTGACGATGGTGTTTAAGTCAATAGCATTCTATGTTCTGATACTATAAGGTATCCTGTTGAATAATTTACAGGCTGTAGTTCAGATCACCTTCCATGTTAGGACGGTGTCTAAGTCTATATCGTTCTATGTTCTGGTAATATAAGGTGTCATATTGAATAATCCCAGGCTGTAGTTCAGATCACATTCCGTGTGACGACGGAGTCTAAGTCTATATCATTCTGTGTTCTGGTAATATAAGATGTCATGTTGTATAATTCCAGGCTGTGGGCCAGATCACCTTCGATGTGACAACGGACTCCATTATTGCGAATCAGACCAATGGCTTTGCTCCCAAGACAAGTGCCGCTGCATGTGACCTCAAATCAGTTGGTTACTGAATTGACTCAATTGAGAAAAGACAAATAAACATTCTATATATACACTAAACTAGTATTTTTGTATGAATAAACATACTATCTGGTGTTATTTTGGGACGTTTATCTGGTTTTAAGATGGAATATGCAGCCTTACCAGCGACGAGAAGAACCGGTAAAAGGGATAGTTTCCACCCCAACGATAAACGTCTCAAACTCACCCCGGGCAGCATGCCTCCCCCCATTCTAATTCATATCGATAAACGTTCTTAAAATCTCACCAAGCAGCATGTTCCTCCCCATTCTAATTCACACCGACCGAAAATCATGGCAATAGACACCAGCATCTGCCGACGATTTGCTGGACTGGACACGGTTGACAGTTTATTAACAATCGGAAAGCCGGAAAGCCTCGTACGAACAAAACTTCTATAGCTCAGGAATTGTGCACATACCAAATACATTCAAATTATTTATTTCAACAATACGTGTGACCAACATAAACATAATATTCTGCTTCAATGACAAATGCCATTGCAGAAGACCTCAAATCAGTTGGTTACTGAACTGACTAAATTGAGAAAGGACAAATAAACATTCTATAGGTACACACTGAACTAGTATTTTTGTTTATTTGTTTGTATGTTTTGTCGGGAATAAACATACTTTCTGGTGTGATTTTTGGGACGTTTATCGGGTTTTAAGATGGAACATACAGCTTTACAGGCGACGCGATGGGCCTGTGAAACGGACAGTTTACAACGGAAACCCACCGATAAATGTCCAAAAATCACACCAGACAGCACGTTTTCCCCATTATAAATCACACCAGACAGCACGTTTTCCCCATTATAAATCACACCAGACAGCACGTTTCCCACCATTCTAATTCACACCAGACAGCACGTTTCCCACCATTCTAATTCACACCAGACAGCACGTTTCCCACCATTCTAATTCACACCAGACAGCACGTTACCCACCATTCTAATTCACACCAGACAGCACGTTTCCCACCATTCTAATTCACACCAGACAGCACGTTTCCCACCATTCTAATTCACACCAGACAGCATGTTACCCCCAATTATAATTCACACCAGACAGCATGTTTTCCCCATTCTAATTCACACCAGACAGCATGTCTCCCACCATTATAATTCACACCAGACAGCATGTATCCCACCATTCAAATTCACACAGACTCAAAATCATGCTATAGACACGAGAATCTGCTGACCATTTGCTGAACTGGACACGGTTGACAGTTTATAAACAATCTATATTAATTGCGCCTGGAAATTGTGCTCTGCTCCGTGAATATATATATATATAGTTCCACATTTCAAATAGATATAAACCGAGCAATCCAAAGGAATAATCGAAATCCTTAACTCAATTTCCACATAACGATAATTCGAAATAATTATGTATTAATAAATATAAGTTTCGTGGCAATGCATTAATTTAGTCACTGTGGTCAACGCTTTGAACTTCATAGAGCAGTAACAACGGTTTGCTGTTTGCAACGTCATGTTCGCTGGCAATTCCGTGATCATTCCGAAGTCCTTCGGAAAACTTGTTACTTGCTTCAGTCTGTGTTTGGCGAAAGTCGTATTTTTGGTATGTCTGGATCTTTGTTATGGTTTCTATTTGTTTATCTGTCCTTCCGCACATTTGGTGACATATTTCCGGAAGTGCAGAATGTAAATAATGTACATGCATATATTGCTGTACGAACTATATTTTTAACATCCACATATATACTTAGTTTACATTTTTATCGGGTTTTTAAGGGTGACGCACCGAGTATGTGTTGCGTGCCAACTCATGCGCTGGTCGTCCTTATACTAAGTTTGCTTTACAACATTGACGCCGCCATCTTCGAACCGTCATTGCAATTCAATTCGTTTCATATAGCCTACATACCATCAGTCATCGTGTAGAGAAGTTACATGTTTCATACTTTAAACAATAACCATTAGTAAAATCATAAATATGCACTGTGAAACAATACCATACTCCTATCAATGTCGCTGCGTGATATATCTTTACATCAAATTGTAATTTTACATCACGCTGTAATCAAATCTGCTAGAGATTCCCACTTTGGGAAACGTTGACCAACCAAATACAACCATGCAACGAGTGTTCATCTATGTATGATCACATAAGTGGAAAATGGACATAGCCAATAAGAAAATTTACCTATTCTATTACTTATGGCAAGTTATTCTTGTATTCATGCAGAGCAAACTGCATTCTGGTTGTGTTATTCTTCGTTACGGCTTTTGCTTGTCTTCCACTAATTAACTGTTCGTCCATGCTCGTGACTTTTAGTACCTATCGATTGGGGAATCTCACATGTATTTTCACAAAATAGTGACAAAAGTTTGTGGATAAAAGGTACTTCTACGGTTCCGGAATATGTCGAGACTGTCTGCGTTCGGTTTCTATGTGAATCGTACGTGATACATTCACCAGCCGATGTTTATTTTTAGTATAATGATCGATATGTTCATCGAAACGTGGCTTTGTGGTTGTATTTGCAAAGTCGCCTGCAGTTTCGAGACTTGCCTCGGTTGTACTCTTGACAGTGTTGTGACTGTTTAATGACACAACACAGATCGCACAAGGGGATACACACAGCATAATAATTCACAAGGGATTTGATGTGACCAATCACGAGTGATTACGGTCTTCGTGACCGACAATAACAACAACAACAACAACAGTCACTCTATGGTGAGTCAGACCGACAATAATAACAACAATAGTCACTCTATGGTGAGTCAGACCGACAATAACAACAACAGTCACTCGATGGTGAGTCAGTCACAATTGAATAACTTTAACTGTCTGCGATGCAATCATAGTGAAAATTACAATCACGTGATATACGCACGGACCTTTCACCGTCTAGTAACAACAACAACAACAACAACAACATTGTTGATCTAGATGATTTTTCTACCAAGCGGTTTGCAACGCACTGCTCTTGTCGTGATATAGACATGGCCTATTTCCCGAGTAGTAAAAACAACTACATTGTAAAAGAAAACCATAGTCAGAAATGGTAACGCGCTCAAGATAATATATTATATACCCATGATTGTAATTATAGAATATATAATATATTGGTTTTGCGAATGACCAACTCAGAATATCGTTAAAATAACAATAACAACCAGCACCTAACTAACGAACCGGCGGCCGACTCGGCCGTCTCCGACCACAACCATCAGTGGGCTGCAGAACGAAAAATATCTCTAAAAGTTGAAATATAAGACTTACAAATTATCTTTTAAATTTATTTTATTGGTAATTGACATAGCTTGTCACAAACCAAACATCAACATTATTGGCATAATAATGTAAAGGACAATAAACGAAATTGAAATTCCCAACTACACATTTTACCGGTGACCGGCCTCCTGGTTGCGCAGTTCGACTTTTAAACAGGAAAAAACAATTATTCATAAATAAAATGCCCATGGGACCACGGCTATCAAGAAATTGCCGAACAGTATACACGCGGTGCGCGCGCTAATTATACAATGTAGTTGTTCTTACTATTCGGTGAATAGGCCATGTCTGTATCACGACAAGAGCAGTTCGTTGCAAACCGTTCGGTAGAAAAATCATCCATATCAACAATGTTGTTTGTTGTTGTTGTTTGTAGTTGTCAGTGAAAAGTCCGTGCGTATATCACGGCATTGTAATTTTCACTATGAGTGCATTGCAGACAGTTCAAGTCATTCAATTGTGACTGACTCACAATAGAGTGACTGTTGTTGTTATTGTCGGTCACGAAGACCGTAATCACTCGTGATTGGTCACATCAAAGCCCTTGTGAATTATTATGGTGTGTGTATACTCTTGTGCGATATGTGTTGTGTCATTAAACAGTCACAACACTGTCAAGAGTACAACCGAGTCAAGTATCGAAACTGTCGGCGACTTTGCGAATACAACCACAAAGCCACGTTTAGATGAACATATCTATCATTATACTAAAAATAACCCTTAGTCCGGGAGCTAATATGGGTACCCTTGCACTCCCTGGGGGTCTGGGACTTAACTTCACCCCACTCATTTTGTTCCTTATTATGTCCTTCAACTTTTAAGCAATGTTAACAAGAAACAACTGGCCGTGTAGACTCCAGACAAGATGGCGTCCATCATGGCCGCCGTTTTTCAGACCAGACGCTAAGTCAGTTTTATGCAAATTATAGCGGGAACATATAGTAAAATTTATACAAATGTATATATTTTCGTGAAGCTAAGACATAATGACTCTTGTTTGAGCAAAAAGGGAAATTCACCATCCATGATGGCCACCAAAATGTTTTTTCACAAATATCTTCTAGATCAGTTCATGCTGTTTGGAACTGGTTGAGTAATATGACTTTATTTTGTGTTTGGAATATTAACTGATCATTGGAGCAATCAAATATGCAATTATTGGGGTCCTAGCCCCTTCCGATTCCTCAAAAATTCGATTTTACAGAACGCGATATAATTACATATCATTACATATTCCAACTCACTGGAACCAAAATTCTTACTTTGGCTCAAATCGGCTGCCAAAATGGTCGCCAAAATATGGAAAATGGTAAATATTGCCCCAGTGTGCCCTGCAATCGCTTGTGGTTGGTGTATAAAATTGGCCATTATCTATTCTATACATTGAATACTAACATGTCTGATGCACCATGGATCATTTTTACTATTGTCACCACTGACATCACCAAAAATATTGGATTTTTCTCTCACATAAATATCGGCAAACATTCACTTTTCAGGGTTGAACCAAGTATAATGCAACTATCTTTGGTATCAAAGGTGTTTATTGTTTTGGTCTATCTTAAATGTGTCACACTCCGGTGTTTATAGACCAAATTGCTTATCTCACTTCCATCGCAAAGTTTCCTTTCAATAATATGGCCAGAATTACAAAAGATGTTCTTCGCACTGCAACTTTAAAATGAATTTGTCATGCCCCATACGGGACAAACATAATAGAACGTAGTTGTCAGGTGATTAACTAACACGTATAATAACGAAGTGAGTCACAATGTGCTACCTTTTCGGATAACGCTGATAATAATGTTCGGGATATATGTACAAAATTGACTTTTTACAAATTTGGTTGCCATTTTGGAAGCCATCTTGAGCAATTTGGTCTATACACACATTTGAGATAGACCAAAAGAATAAACACCTTTTAATCCAAAGATAGTTATATTTTACTTGCAGCCATTTTGAGACAAAGTAAGAATTTTGGTTCCAGTGAGTTGGAATATTCATAGGTAATGATATGCCTCACTTACATTACAAAGTTCTGTTAATTTCTTCTTGAAATATGACTAGATTCCCAATTGTGAATTTTTGTGAAATTTTATACCGCGTTCTGTAAAATCGGAGTTTTGAGGGATCAGAAGGGGTTAACACGTTGAGTTATCTCGTAGTGGTTTCCATGTCGTGTAACTGACAAACGGAAGCAGTGGAATAGGTCGATGCACCACGAAAACCCGCCTCGGGACATCAGAACAGTGATTTTATAAAATAAATAGTTTGGCTCCCCTTGCATTGTTCAACAGAGGTGAGCGCCATGAGCACATATATTCTACTCAAAATGATCCAGTTGTGAGTGAATACAGCTGACACTTTCTCACTGAGTGACCACCAGAGGCAGTCGTGTGTGGGCAATTGGACTAGGTTTTTGGTATTCAATAGACTGATAATGTGCATGCACGCTTGCAAACACAGTCAGGGGGGGTGGATATTCACAATGTACAAACATGCGAAGGCAGTTTCAAGGAATGGTTACATCGTTGTGTTTCAACACATTGAAACTTCGCACAACCACCCACACACGTCACACAGGCCTGCCAAATATGTTCCCTCTCACGCATGTGCAAATGGACGCATCCAATACAAGATAAGCGGATAATCCATGACGTTACGCACGTTGATGCTAACATTATCTCATTATTAGGGAACACAGCAGTTGTTTTTGGAATAGGCATACACTGTGCGGCTCCATTTGGGGGCTAGGTATTTTATTATTTATAATTCAAGTATAGCGGAACTATTCCACAAAGCTACATTGTACCCTCTTCCGAACGTGTTGGACAATGGAAAGCAAAAAAAACCGTACTCTAGACGTCATGCAGTTCATCGAGCTGTTCCACATGCGTATGTACGGATAAATGTTTTTGTGTAGCATAGATGTTTGGGGTAAGGGTAATTTATTTCCAGACGGATGGATGATATGGAATCGTTACATGTAGCACACTCATGAATGTACAGGGATCTATTTGGCTACTGTTGCATCGTTGCTTTAATTTTGTGCTGACAATTATTCTTACACTATTATTTCGGGCTGTACTTTGGAACCCTAGCAGAGGCCTAAATCAGGCTATATGGGAGATAACTTACAATGCCCGAAACAACAGAAGATGCATGCTCGTAACGATGCATGCTCGTAGTCATGGACGAAATAAACTCATCCTCACAGGAAACAAGTTCACCCGATTCCACGTCGGATTCACCGTCTGTAGCCATGCATGCTCATATAAGTAATTTGCTCCAGCGTGCATCAGCCATAATATAACTATATAACGAGCTATAACCACCACAAGGACAACACACCTCCGTAAATATGCTGACCACCAAAATAACTTGTTTGGGTTACATTCTACTTCATATTTGTTGCTCAAACGTGTCCAATTGTGTCTACGAGATAACTCGTAGTTGGCACTGGTGGTGGGAATACCCAAATTCCTTCCGCCATTGCCGGCTACGAGTTATCTCGTAGTACTATCAATCGCCGTTTCTGTCATCTAAAGTCGCGACGTCGTCCAATTCTTGCTTCATTTAAGCCAAATTATGGTCTACAAAGTGGGAATCTCTAGCAGATTTTATTACACCGTGATGTAAAATTAACGACAATTTGATGTAAAGATATATCACGTAGCGACCTTGATAGGAATATGGAATTGTTTCACAGTGCATATTTATGATTTTAACTAATGGTTAATTTTTAAAGTATAACCATGTAACGTCTTTATGCAATGACTGATGGTATGTAGGCTATGTGAAACGAATTGAATTGCAAATTGCAATGACGTTTCGAAGACGGCGCCGTATCAAATTCAAGATGGTGGCGTCCATGTTGAAAAGAAACCTTAGTATAAGGACGACCAGCACATGAGTTGGTACGCAACACATACGCGGTGTTTTTTTATCGTCATAATACTAATAAAATATGTCAAACAGACCCATTTCGCCAAGAAAATTCAAAATCGAGCAGATAGTATTTTTATTACTATGATATTTAAAAAATCGCGGAAATAACTGAAGTCAGTCACTTACAATTAAATGCAAATGTGGTGTGATTAAAAAGGTGGTGGTTATTGTACTAGTACATGTATCATGATGGCTTATATTCGTCATAATACTGTTCCTGTCTGTTTCTTCACACGAAACATTTTGTGTGGAGAAGTGCACGACTGTGAACAGCTTGCTAAAAATCCTTCCAGTCAAGATCGATAAGTGAATAAACAGAATAATTCACTCGAATACACAACAGACTGTTGAAATTACAATAATTATTAGTTAGGCTGCAGTTTGGCATAACGACATTTTTTTTAATTGAAGGCTAGCCTGGCATTGTTTTTCAGTTTGTGTTTTGGTGGCACATATTTACTTTCTAGAGAGGATGTTTTTGAATTGTTAGCATAGAAAAAATCCAATGATTGCCTTTAATAAAGAGCGTCCATGTTTTCGTCGCTGTGTATACAATAAAGAGCGTTCTCAATTATGAACGTGCTCTATTTCGATATGTCATGGGTGATTTTGTATGTGGTATTGTGACAATTAAATATAAAGAGCGTCCATGCTTCCGTCTCCCAAAAGCGGTAGACAATAAAGAGCGTTCAAAATTACGCAATGTGTTGTCTTTTTGGAGGTACTAAATAATGGATCGCTAGCCCGCCCACAACTGAACATACTACATCTACTAGGCATCTTGGAATATGTGGAGATGACATATACTCGGGATATTTATATCGAAAGTAAAACAACAAACAAACACAAAACAAAAGCGCCTAAATAGAGTTAACATTATTCAGCCCAGTGTTTATATTAATTTGGGCGCTTCTTATATATGTATGACCAGAGAGATAATGTTCTTTCTATTAATTTTGTGGCATTTTAGAGTGCAAACAAGTTCGCGGCTGACACGGATGAATAGTCACTGAGTGATTACAAATCACCGAGTGAATACGCGAGACAATCAAAGCACTAATTACTGCCATCTATTCACCAGAGCAGGCACGTGCCGGCATGTTATTAATGGCTACAAAAACAACAACCATTCTAGGCGCTATAAATTACTTTATTCACATAGTTATTTTTTCTCTGGCAGGGAGTGGAGCGAACAGGTCGTGATTGCTTCGACCATATTAGTTCCTCTTTGTCAGAGCGTTAAGCACGGGTGAGTTGTGTGGCCGCGTCTTCGGATGTAGCTGCCCTCGTGCTTGACGCCGGTGAGACAGTTTTGGATTAGGCTTATGGACTTAATCCCTGAAGCTGTGTTGGCCGCAGTGCAAATGAGTCGGGTAGTGGACATTGCTAACTGGAGTCTCCAGTCTAGCAGGGGCTACCTGACCCTTTGCCTGGAGTTCCGGACTGCAGATGCTGGCATCCAGAGATCACATACCCGGGAAGACAATACCAAGACTGCCTCCTGTTCCATGAAGAGTGGGAAGAAAAAGACGCCTGCGAGGAAAAGAAGGGACGCCGCCAAACGAGCCAAATGGAAACAGAAGAAGGGGGTGACTGTTGATCAGCCGGTCACCCCTCCCTTTGTGGTTCAGCCGACGTCCAAGGTCACAGCCGGCAGGTCGGAGTTGTCTGAGAGACGCCCAGACGCCCCGACCTGCATGGAGACAGGCGACATCGCACCAGCTAGCAGGGACTCCGTTGATCTGCCGGAGGTCCCTGCTGTCGTCGTCGAGGCAAGCGGAAGTAGGGAGCAGGAAACCACCCCTGCTGTTCCTGCCGCCTGCTTCGATGTGGAACTGGACAGCTTGCCACCACGGACACCGGAGTACCATCACATCCCTGTGTTCCCCAGCTCCACCACCAGCAACAACAACAACATCAGTACAGACACCAATCAGTCTGCAGACGAAGCCATCGCCGAATCCAAAAGAGTTATAAAAGAGGCGAGAGAGGAGCGGGAAGAACAAAAGAGACAGAATGAGCAAGATAGGAAAGCCCAAGAGCAATATATGAAAGACCAAGAAGAAAGAATTCAACTCCTCAATCGAGAACATCAACAGAAATCTCCTCCATCACCACAATCATCAACAGAGAAGCCAAATCCTAAGAAAAAAAGAAAGAAGAAGAAATGAAATTCATCATAAAAATGCTTTTTTTTTTTTTTGATTAATCTAAATAAAGGCGCAAATATGAGGGATTAAGGAAAGGGCCTCTCGGCCCTTTCGACAATCCCGGGCGAGCCCCCCGAACCACTCTCTTATTCACGTTATTGTCTTTTATTCCAGATAAACGGCCAAAGCGTGACATAATCTATACACCATCTATACTACTCCGCATTTTAGTATCGGCTGACTTACGATTACGTCATCGTAGTCAGCATAGTAAACTCCGGCTCCGAATCTGTGTTTTTAATTTGCTCCCCACAAGTACGTCACTCGTAGTTTAGTCACGGAAATCTCCGAATACCGGTGGTGGTATTATTTAATTATTTTACGGGTTATTTATTATGCGATCGGAATGGGACTTGGATCATTTTAATCACAACAGGGAGGGCTTTCCGATTGCGTTTTGTAGTTTCTAGACCGAATAAATCCTTTAAAAACCCGATAAAAATGTAAACTAAGTATATATGTGGATTTAAAAATATATACATATATATGTACACTATTTACATTCTGCACCGGAAATATGTCACCAAATGTGCGGAAGGACAGATAAACAAATAAAAACCATAACAAAGATCCAGATAGACCAAACACACGACTTGCGCCAAACACAGACTAAAGCAAGTAACAAATCTTCCGAAGGACTTCGGAATTATGACGGAATTGCCAGCGAACATGACGTTGCAAACAGCAAACCGTTGTTACTGCACTATGAAGTTCAAAGCGTTGACTACAGTGACTAATGCATTGCCATGAAACTTACATTTATTAATACATAATTATGTCGAATTGTCGTGATGTGGGAACTGAGTCAAGGATTTCGATGATTCCGTTTGATTGCTCGGTTTATATCTATTTGAAATGTGGAACTATATATATATACATATATTCACGGAGCGGAGCACATTTTCCAGGCGCAATTAATATGAATTGTTTATAAACTGCCAACCGTGTCCAGTTCAGCAAATGGTCAGCAGATTCTCGTGTCTATAGCATGATTTTCAGTCGGTGTGAATTATAATTGGGGGTAACATGCTGTCTGGTGTGATGTCTGGTGTGATTTTTGGACATTTATCGGTGGGTTTCCGTAGAAAACTTTCCGTTTCACAGGCCCATCGCGTCGCCGGTAAAGCTGCATGTTTCATCTTAAAACCCGATAAACGTTCCAAAGATCACACCAGATAGTATGGCCCAAGGGGTCACTCTCACCAAAAATAAGTGCTGAAGGGTGCACAGGATTTTCAAAATGTGCTGAAGGGTACACAGGGTTTGAAATGTCGTTCTAAAGGACATTCAGTTTTCGTATCTGCCATGATTTCTGTTACAGAATAATTGTTTTCGATCCAAAGAATATTAAAATGCACTGAAATCAAACTGCTAATAGGCGCCAGACTTTCATAAACACATTTTAAGTAATGGTGTTCGTGCCGATCACAAACCATGTGTACCCTTCAGCACATTTTCAAACCCTGTGTACCCTTCAGCACTTGTTTTGGTGAGAGTGACCCCTTCAGCGATAGTATGTTTATTCCCGACAAAACATGCAAACAAATACAAAAAAAACCCAGTTCAGTGTGTAAAAATAGAATGTTTATCCACCTCTCTTTTCTATAGTACATATAAAGCCCATCAGATAAACCACGCCTCTATCCGTCTACTAGACAGCTAAAGCATCCTCTACTAGACAGATAAACTTAAAATATGCAAGGAAGTAAGGTTACAATAACTTGGGAAAGTTAACCTCCAGCAGTTCGCGAATGACGTCACTAGATCGTATTAACGTTATGGAGCATCATTAGAACGGACCATGCTAGTTTCCGTTGTTAGCGACAGCGTCCTTAGAAACGTCAACATCCACAACGTATTTTCGTGCAATCGGTGGCGACACCGATCTAAAAGATCACACGATGCGCCCCAAAACGCACTGAAATATAATTGTTCAATGTTCAGTTGGTGAAGTCTATAACTTGATTAAGTAATTGGCAGTTTGTTACTATAAATTATACGATATTCTTCCGTGAACTGGTGCATTTTCACTGCCGATCTTGGTGCTACTTCTAGTGCTACTGCTAAAGTTCAGAGTTTCAATTCATTAATAAGTTTCACGCACAAACATCCAAATTCACATGACTGCTATGCTTGTACAATTCAGTTTTAGATTTGAACGTTACGCGAATCATTTAGATTTTATTAGAAATTACACCATGCTATGATATTTTCCCGGCATAATTTAGAAATTATAAAGCGGACTATTTTGCGGTGCAGTCGCATGAATACTAAACTGTATGAATAATTAATTAGCCTCTACTATACAGATAAATTCGCCAAGTAGGTCATAGCTACTCTATAAGGAACCTGTGAATTTTGCGATGTTTTTTTTTGACAAAAACTGCGATAAGATACATTTAAATTTGTTCGGTGGATAAACAGAACATCCGCATAGTGTAGCTGAATAGAGAATTTATTTTTGCTCGTATGTGGGCATCTATTTGGCTCGCCTAGAGGCTTACAAGAACTTGGACCAGTTGACCTCCAGCAGTTCGTGAGTGACGTCACTGGGTCGTAACAACTTCAAAGCGCATCATGAGAACGGACCATGCTGGTTTCCGTTGTTAGCGACAGCGTCCTTAGAAACGTCAACATTCAGAACGCATTTTCGTGTTGTCGGTGGCGACAACTTTATAAAAGATCAATCGATGATCCCCAAAAGGCACTCAAATATAATTGTTCAATGTTCAGTTGATGAAGTCTATAACTTGATTAAGCAATTGGCAGTTTGTTACTGTAAAGTATATACGATATTCTTCCGTGAGCTGATGCATTTGCACTGCCGATCATGCCATCATGGCATCACGGTGCTGGTGCTACTGCTAAAGTTCAGACTTTCAATTCATTAATTTTAATAAGTTTCAAGCACAAATACCCAAATTCACAAGACTACTATACTCGTAATCTTCAGTTTTAGATTTGAACGTTACCCGAATCATTTAGATTTTATTAGAAATTACACCATGCTATGATATTTTACCGGCATAATTTAGAAATTGTAAAGCGGACTATTTCGCAGTGCAGTCGCCTGAATACAAACTTGTTGCATAATTAATTAGTCTCTACTATACAGATAAAGTCGCTAAGTAGGTCATCGCTTCTCTATAAGGAGCCTGTGAATTTGCGATTTTTTTGGACAAAAACTGCGATAAAATACATTTAAATTTGTTCGGTGGATAAACAGAACATCCTCTTAGTTTAGCTGAATAGAGGCTCGCCAAATAGATGCCCACATACTCGGAAAAATAAATTCTTTATTCAGCTACACTATGCAGATATTCTCTATTTATTTGTCCTTTCTCAATTTAGTCACTTCAGTAACCAACTGATTTGAGGTCTTCTGCAATGGCATTTGTCATTGAAGCAGAATATTATGTTAAGGGTCAGATGCACGTTTGCCCAAAATATGGCTGAAATCATTGAAAACATCACTGTTGTATGAGCCAAAAACAATGGAAAAATGAAAAATGCATAGCAACCAGATTTCATATTGCTCAGCTTTATACATAGAATGTGTTGGTGAATTGTTATAGTATGCTGGACATGTGGTTTCCTTTAAAAGGCACTTTGGTTTGGCAAATGTGGGAAATATTTGGGAAAAATAGCATGTCTTTATGTACCGAGAACCTTTAAATAACTAACAATATTGGACCAGAGAATGGACCATGGTGTGCTATGGTATCTGATTTACATGAGAGGAGCCATATTTTGTTCATAAAATGAGCTACTTCGCCATCAGAGACAGATTCCAAGATGACGACAATCTGCTCTATCAACCATTGGAAAACGTAAGTCAAAATTTATTCTGTTCGTTTGCGGACTAAAAAGGCAAATATCACAATATTCGTACCCGATCAGCACCCGATCTCCAATGGGTTATCTGTATAACTATCAGAAGAAGTCATATTGACATTACTGACTTCCAATTTAGCTACTGTTATTGAAAAAAAAGAAGAAAACATTTGATGGAAATTTAAAAGTCAAAAATTGAATTTCGCCCATCTATCGAAAATAAGCTTGATATCATTGCGACAATATTAAAAAGATATAATTCATCTCTTAAAAGTATCAAAATTGCACATAGTTAGTAATTTTTTTGTTTAGTTACATCAGTTTTCCCACATAAAACGAAAATACACGTTTTCTGTGTATAATACGGGGAACTATATATTGCGGCATACTAAAGTGAGTTATGAAACCATTTCCGGTAATTTGAGAATTTTAAAACCGAAAGTTGATTTTCTCTTCAAATTTGTGAAATTACGCATTGCATAATGTCCGATCGCTCTCAATGACGACCCATATTTAAGGAAGAGTAATTGGGAACGTGTCGGTACTGGTGGCACCAACGATCGCATGAATGATTTTATACTTTGGCGTAAATTTGATAAATTTTCGACGACTTGAAATATTGTTTACAAAATGGCTGACCGACATCAATTTCAAACGCTCTTATATTTTTAACAAAAAAACGTACAACACACAAAGTTTGAAACGCTAGTCATATATATGTTATTTTTATCATAATAATCATGGTTGACATGTATTTTTTCTTGGGCTATTTCTCATAAAAAAAAAATGAATCATGTTGCCAAGTTCTGGTCACATGCTATTTTGTACAGCTGACCAGTGGACACACCACAATTGTTTTTTTTGTTTTTTTTTACAATTTGGAGGACCAACGTCGAGAAATTTTGTCCTATTTTGGTTGTAATCAATTATAAGAGTTGATTTTATAATACTATCAAGTGCCTAATAATCGTGTCGTTACTTCAGTAATCGATGGGGTTCAGGCTGAAGTGAAAGTTAAATAATAATTATAATATTAATAGTGTCAGTTCACATGGCAATTTCACTCTGTCTCAATGCCAAATAATACAAGTGATCATTGATAATTTTCTCCAAATTAATAATCATGTTGACACTATACCAGGCACCCGAATGACCTGATAGTAATTCAACTATACAAGTTGAATATATATGTATTACGGTTTCATGGATCTTCAAATAAAAACAAGGGAAATAATCCAATAACAAATACCATATATATGACTTACTAGATCATGCCATGAATCGCTACGTATGAGCATAGCCAGATTAGAGATTCATGGCATGGTCTATTAGTAACACCACACAAATGATGCTTGCTACATGAATCAAATTTTATCCCAAGCCGGTTAATTTATTATAATAATATTATTACACTTCAATGTCAAATTGTGGCTGCATTTTCAAGGATCTCATAACTTGTGCATATATGGGAAGAAAAATATTTAACTATTTATATTTAGTCAAATGTACATGTGGGATGTGCCAAACCTGGTTATCATGTTACAGGTACAGGTACTCAGCTTGTGTACATGATCAGCATGTTAGGAACATGTAATAAAAGAGCTACAATTCATTGTTTGGTATATATAATGCTGGAGTATTGTGTACCCCCCTCCCCTACAAAACAAATTTGGTCCATTTGACAGTTGGAAATAAATGTATTAAGTCTCACGAAATATTAATAATAATAATTTATGTAGAAATTGTTCTGATAAATTTTAATTTTGCAGCCAGTAATTAGTGGGGGATTTGAAACTTTGAGATAACAAATTAGAAAATTATAACCCAATGTAGAGGGGTGCAAATTATATTTTGCAAACCTGGGACTGGGAGGGCGTTAACCTGGTCTGGGTTAAGGGCCGGTGCTTTTGGAAATTTCAGACAGTGGACACCCCACCCTCAACAGAGATCATCTAGCTGGGTGTACGTGTTACATGGTACTAATTAATTACATCTGTGCATTAATATGTTTATAGTAATTAATATGCAGCAATCTTATTTTCCACAACATCTGGAATATATATTACGGTATAACATTGTGCAACTTAACCCTCAAGCAATATTTTAACTCACTCATTGTTATCTTTATATTTTTCATAAAATATAACTTTTGGGTTTGTTAACCTGCAAAATGTTTTGTCTTTATTACAGTTGCCTGAACACTAACACATTGGATTGCCATGGGGCTGTCCTGTATCCGGTAGGAGAAGAGCAATGAGAGGTTTGGGGTTGTCCTGTACCTGGTAGAAGAAGGGTAATAGAGGTTATTTCCTAATTACCTGTAACTGTCAATATTTACAGGTAAGTTGAGATAGATAATTTCAATTCATTAAAGGCGGCTACCACAATTAGCTGGAAACAAATGTTTTGAACATCTCATCATGTGTTAATAGCATTAAATAACAGTTGGGATTGTGTGCCCCCTCTGTACCTGTAGTATATCGCACCAGAGTTAATTAACCACATGAGTTGTCATGTGAACTGGGGTCTTTGTTAAGTTCAATCTAAAATACATGTGTATTATAGAATTGGGGGGCATGCTGCCCGGGGTGAGTTTGAGACGTTTTTTAATGTAAATTAGAATTGGGGGGCATGCTGCCCGGGGTGAGTTTGAGACGTTATTAATGTGAATTAGAATTGGGGGAGGCATGCTGCCCGGGGTGAGTTTGAGACGTTTTTTTATGTGAATTAGAATTGGGGGGGGGCATGCTGCCCGGGGTGAGTTTGAGACGTTTGTCGATGTGAATTAGAATGGCGGGGGGCATGCTACCCGGCGTGAGTTTGGGACGGTTATCGATGTGAATTATAAAGCCGGGGGCATGCTACCCGGGGTGAGTTTTGGACGGTTATCGATGTGATATGAATGGGGGCATGCTGCCCGGGATGAGTTTGAGACGTTTATCGATGTGAATTAGAATGACGGTGGGAATGCTGCCCGGTGAGTTTGAGTCGTTTATCGGTGTGAATTAGAATGAGGGGGGCATGCTGCCCGGGATGAGTTTGGGACGGTTATCGATGTGAATTGGAATGGGGGGGGGGCATGCTGGCCGGGTGAGTTTGAGACGTTATTCGATGTGAATTAGAATGGGGGGCATGCTGCCCGGGATGAGTTTGAGACGTTTATCGATGTGAATTAGAATGGGGGGCATGCTGTCCGTTTTGAGTTTGGGACGTTTATCGATGTGAATTGGAATGGGGGGGGCATGCTGCCCGGGGTGAGTTTGAGACGATTATCGATGTGAATTAGAATGGGGGGCATGCTGCCCGGGGTGAGTTTGAGACGGTTATCGATGTGAATTAGAATGGGGGGCATGCTGCCCGGGGTGAGTTTGAGACGTTTATCGATGTGAATTAGAATGGGGGCATGCTGCCCGGGTTGAGTTTGGGACGTTTATCGATGAGAATTGGAATGGGAGGGGGCATGCTGCCTGGGGTGAGTTTGAGACGTTTATCGGTGTGAATTAGAATGGGGGCATGCTGCCCGGGTTGAGTTTGGGACGTTTATCGATGTGAATTAGAATGGGGGCATGCTGGCCGGGGTGAGTTTGAGACGTTTATCGATGTGAATTAGAATGGGGGGGGGCATGCTGCCCGGTGTGAGTTTGAGACGTTTATCGGTGGCGTGGAAACTATCCCTTTTACTGGTTCTTCTCGTCGCTGGTAAGGCTGCATACTCCATCTTAAAACCAGATAAACGTCCCAAAATAACACCAGATAGTATGTTTATTCTTACAAAACTACTAGTTCAGTGTATATATAGAATGTTTATTTGTCCTTTCTCAATTGAGTCATTTCCGGTCACATGCAGATGCACTCGTCTTGGAAGCAAATCCAAGGGTGGTCTTGGCATTTATGGAATCCGTTGTCACATGGAAGGTGATCTGGCCCACATCCTGGAATTATTCAACATGACAGCTTATAGTATAAGAACATAGAATGATATAGATTTAGACTCCGTCGTCACAGTGAAGGTGGTCTGAACTACAGCCTGGGATTATTCAACATGACACATTATATTACCAGAACATAGAATGACATAAACTTAGCCCCGGTCCTAACATGGAAGGAGATCTGAACTGCAGCCTGGAATTATTCAAAATGACGCCTTATATTATCAGAAAATAGAATGATATAGGCTTAGACACCTTCGTCACATGGAAGGTGATATGGACTACAGCCTGGAATTATTCAACAGGACGCCTTATATTATCAGAACATAGAATGATATAGACTTAGAAATGGCCCACATTTAACTATTCGAAGTGTGTACTGGTTCTCAAGCTTTGGTGCAGCGCACGAATGTTCTAGCGTTATAGCATTCTAGAGTGAAATGGACAGTTTATTTGGTGGCGGCTCAAAGCATAATGTGATCTGTGATATGAAAAGTAGGATTGATACGATAAATTTTACTTATAACACGCACATGAATAATACTATTGAAGTAACACATGGCACGGTTTTAATGCAGTATATTACTGGTCACGTGACATACCTGATGTAAATATCCACAATCTATTATGTAGTTTGGAACTTCTGTCTGTATGTATGTGTTATAGACTCGAAAACTGCTCGACCGATCCGACTCAAATTTGGCATGTAGGCCTACATTAATCCCGGGAACAATATGGGCGGGTCCAATTTCACGTGTGACCGTGTCAATGACCTTGACCTAGTTCATATACTCCCATATAGGCATGCTTCTGGACCTCGACCGATCCGACTCAAATTTGGTATGTAGCCTACTTTGATCCCAGGAACAATATGGGCGGGTCATGCGACCGTATCCTTGACCTTGACATAGACCTCGCTCATATACGCTCATATGTTGCTGGATCCATCGAACAATAGTTTTTTTATTCCTCCTAATACTTTTCAGCGTTTCTCCCTAAAAAGCCCAGATCAAGTCGGGCACATCAGCTAGTATTAAACATTTTCATATACGTGTGACATATTTGTATAGGATCTTAGATCTGAACAGGAGAAGACATATTCATTAGTTGTGTGTAGTTAGTAGCGACTCAACGCACAATGTAGCAATGAACTTCTCTAGTGTGCACAAAGACACACACTTTCATCCATATGATTAACACAGTCTATCCGATTTGTCAATAGACACCACGTCAACGACGAAATAACTAACACTCAAAGGATAATATCCGCACGTGTTTTGCGCATTGCCGTAGAGACTCAGGTATAGTCTTCCTGCGACATCAATGTAATGGTGTTAATGGTGGCCCATCTCTTCCGGGCTGTGTTAGCTTTAAACCAAAATGTTCTGTTGCCAAATTGTTTGCCAAATTATATTTTGTATTGCTAAATTTGAATATAAATTGCCAAATAAGACACAGGGTCTAATGTGTGAACATTTAGATACAATTCTCATTCGAGAATAACATGTATTTATACACAAAACATGCTTTTGATTTATACCAGCCTCAATACAAACTTTACAGAACATCGCGTTTTCTGTCTGTCGTATTTAACTAATAACCACAGTCTATTAACTAGCCATACATATCGATTAACTAGCCATACATATCGATTAACTAGCCAAACATATCGATTAACTAGCCATACATATCGATTAACTAGCCATACATATCGATTAACTAGCCATACATATCGATTAACTAGCCATACATATCGATTAACTAGCCATACATATCGATTAACTAGCCATACATCTTTGAATGTCTGTTTGTTTGTTTTTCTGTCATTGTGTCGGTTCGTTATTCACTTTCGAATCCGTTTTAAAAAATTGAAATTATAAACCCACAATTTTGTTCTTTTTGCCAAATACTTTTTTTGGCTATTGGCAAATTTGGCATTTGAACTACAGCCTGGAATTATTCAACATGCACCTTATGTTATCAGAACGTAGAATGTTATAGACTTAGACACAATCATCACATGGAAGGTGATCTGGATTACAGCATATAAATTATTCAATATAAGACATTATATTATCAGAATATAGATTGATATAGACGTAGACACCGTCCTAACATGGAAGGTGATATGGACTACAGCCTGTAAATTATTCCACACGGCGCCATATATGATCAGAACGTAGCATGATATAGACTTAGAAATGGCCAATAATGAACGATTCAAAGTGTATAATGACTCCCAAGCTTTGACATTGGTTACAACTAAACATAATCTCACTTGAAGATTGGGGGTATACTGTATTTATTCAGTCTGTTCATCTAAGAAGATATCGCAGACACAAAAGGAAATTGCTTGGCAGCTAAAATATGTTTATTGTATTGAGCGATGTATTGGCTAACATAAAAATAGTAGCAGGACAGGGTTTTACATGTAAATTGACCTGTAGCTTTCATCTAAAATTATGTGTTGTTCATAGGCGAGACCGAAAAATTGGTATAAAATGGACAAAGGATCATATGTTTTACTTAAAATGCAATACATACAGAAACTGATCAATTTAGATGCCGCAGATGCAAGGGCATAACGGGCTGGGATTTGCATTAGTATTGTGTTCGCAGCTGTGTAAGCCAACTGTGTACCGTCACCTCATAATGCACAGGGTTGTGATAACAGAGGGACCCCTGTCCCAACTTAGGTCAATTTTCAATATAACTTTAGATATCTAATTCCTGGCATAAAATAATTGCCAATGTAAAACTAAAGATAAGCTGAAGTTATTTTGGTACCGATGGTTTTATTTTCCAACCAATATCTACATTTACTGTGAAATGTGTTGTGTTTAGACCAAAAGTAATTTTCTTCCTCTTTTTGACTAAAATGCTAATCACTTGGACATCCACCAGCCGTAGTGTCTGTGTCAGGTTGGAAATTTATAACAATTGGAACGTTATTTTACCATTTGAGAATTTCGATCCCAATGGTGGAGTGAAAATATAATTTGACGAACATTGTAAATTTGGTCTGATTCAAATGGAATGATTGTGTAACATAATCTTTCCAATATTAAAATTAGAAGAGTTCTTCGTATGATCGACCCACGCCTTGTTGTCAGTGGATGTATCGCAAAATGGTGTTCAGGTATGACTGAAGATAACCAGTCTACGTGTATGTCTGAAGATAACCAGTCTACGTGTATGTCAGAAGATAACCAGTCTACTTTCCATCACTATTTAAGAAATTCAGATATAACCTCAATCGAAAACAATGCAGTTCAGTCTGGGTCCTCTGGTTTACCAAATATCCAGGTACTATGTATAATAACTGTCCAGGTACTATTGAGAGCTGTGTGGGTACTCTGGAGTACCAAATATCCAGGCTCTATGTAGAGTACCGGTTCAGGTACACAGGGGTACGTGTGTGGGTAGTCTGGAGTACCAAATATCCAGGTATTATGTACAGTAGATGTCAACGTACTCTGGAGCATATATCACTTTCTGGGTACTCAATATACAGGTAATATATAGAGTACCCGTCCAGGTACTTTGGAGAACCTGTCTGGGTACTCTGGAGTACCGAATTTACAGGTAATACATGGAGAACATGTCCAGTTCTGTTTGGATACTCTGGATTACCAGATATACAGGCACAATTTAGAATACCGTCCAGGTACTCTGTATTTCTCTGGGGTACGACATATCCAGGTACTATGAAGAGTACCTTTCTGGGTACTCTGGGGTACCCAATATAGAGGTGAAATTTTTAGTGGCCAAAGTTTTTTTAATTCAATCCTCATTTTCTGGGTTCACTATTGATGACTAAATTATAATTTTTAAATATATAACTCTCTCGCTCTATGTCGCGGACATCTTGTTTGCCAACTAAACAAGTAATGGAGTGTTAGTTGTCATTGCTATTTTCGCCGAAATAAAACATCAGTTCTGTTGCTTGTTAAGGTGTTGAATATCCATTGTTGTATTAATAACCTTTATGGTGGGAAGCCGGTTGTTATTATAAGACGGGAGGCAGTTTACGACACATTACCTAACTGACATGCCATCGCTGGTACCGGGGGGTAGTAAAACAATTGCAGAATAGTATGCCGCGTTTTTTACACCCTCATGCAAATTTTTTACTAAAGACCTTTTGTGCCCTTATATGACATTTGTAACAGTTTAAAACATATTATAAGAATTTATAACTGCAAAAACACCATATTTATGTTACTGGGACATCATGTGGGCCTTAGTAGAGATGCATTGAGCTATATGGCATGTTGCATATGGGGTGGTGGGGTGAAAAAATTCCTTCCTGACACCCTTCGGAAATTAGATTCGATAAATGAAAACTTAAATAAATAAACTTGTCTTGATGTAACTAAAGTAAAGCCAAGATCATTGTGTGCATGGAAAAAGAGATGGCAACTGTCTCAAACATTAATTTGACTATCAATGGCTAGAATATAACTGACATCACACTGTTCATTCGTGCATCAAGCCAATCGGTGAAATTTTGCATGTCTATCAACCCATATGATCTGTTACTCTCACAACACCTAAGACTAACAAAAGGGTTAAGGCATAATGTTAGCTCATGGGCTGGTTGACATACTAATCGGGAAGTTATGGAATTGTGTGTATCCTGTACACAGACCTAAGTTTGCATATATAAGTAATCTTGTCCTGATGTCACTATTGCCTAGATCATTGTGTGCATGTAAAAAGAGCGAGCAACTGTCTCAAACATTAATGTGACTCTCAATTGGTAGAAAATATCTGCCATCAGTACATCAAGCCAATCAGTGAATTATTTGCATGTCTTTCAACTCAGATGATCTCAAACAAGACCGAACGTATCCAAGTCTGGTATAGTGATGTGACTGCTTGTCATTTATATTATATATAAAAATAAACGAGTAGGATCTGTCCGGATTTTTCTCTCAGACCCCTGGACCGAGTTCAATCAAATTTGGAGTGGTGACTTGGGGTACCCTGGCGGATGTTCTAATGGTGTTAGTTTTTCAAACAATTTAATTTAAAAAAATAAAATAAAATTGGTTTTGCCAAATTGAGCAAGGAATTCAATCTTTAAAAAAATATATTAAAACAATATATATATATCAAAATGTTTCAATGTTTCAAATGTGCTTGAAGCACACAAAGGGGCCGCCGCTAAATGAAGGCTCTGTCTAAGATCAAAATGTTTGCGAAGTCCCACAAAGGGGGGCCACAGGTATCTCCGATGCTGAACATAGGCTCCCAAAAGGAGCCTGTTTCAGCTATTATAGTATAATAGAAGTAAGTTGTTCAAGTAACTAACATAAGTGGTATGGAATATGTTAAATAATGGGCTGGTTAACAGACTAATCAGATATAGTTAGAAATTATGAAATTTTGTGTATTCTGCACAATGACCTACATGTAGGTTTACAGATGATCAGAAATTTACAAAACATTTGTTATCATTTAAAACAGCTTCTGGAACAGGTCAAACTGTAATTTTAACTAATTGAAAACATTCCCAGTCATATAATTGGGAGTACAAAACAATTTGTGCAGGTTTGGGTGTGTGGTGGGTCCCCGAAAAAGCAAGATGCAAAAAATCAGCATACCCCCCTGCTGGTACATCGAATTCTAGGACAATGCATTTGCATATTTCATCTTACATACCGCCTAATCAACATAATTATGATATAACCAGTGCATATATTAAGGTTGTTGAAGATTAGTAATCGCCATTGTACAGCCATCACCATTCCCCTTACAAAATACATTTGGGTTGCCATCGTATGATGTATCCGAAGTACGAAATCCGCGTATAAAAAAACCGGCGATATATCGTCGCCTAACTTCTTTGATCTATTCATCGCTTTTTGAATTAGCTTTCAGTCTCCAATTGTGGTGAAAACAAAAACGTTTGGCCAAATAATTGTTTTTGTGGCCACTTTCGAAAAAAAGTGGCCATTGGCCAGTTTGGCCACCGACAGCGCGAACACTGGGCACAACCGTGGTCATTAATGGCCTACAACCTTGTTAAAGGGTTAGATTAATGAGATCATATCTGTAGTTGTAGTGAACAAAGTCAAATCATTGTCAAATCACAGCCTGTGACTGATTCAGTGATATTGGGTGGAATTGGATGCGTGATCATTCGTATATCTAAAAACTATCACTGACTAGGTGTCCGTCGAAACTATCACTTACTAGGCGTCCGTCGAAACTATCACTTACTTGGCGTCCGTCGAAACTATCACTGACTAGGTGTCCGTCGAAACTATCACTGACTAGGTGTCCGTCGAAACTATCACTTACTAGGCGTCCGTCGAAACTATCACTTACTAGGCGTCCGTCGAAACTATCACTGACTAGGTGTCCGTCGAAACTATCACTTTCTAGGCGTCCGTCGAAACTATCACTTACTAGGTGTCCGTCGAATCTATAACTTACTATAGGCATCCCTCGAAACTATCACTGACTAGGCGTCCGTCGAAACTACCACTGACTAGGCGTCCGTCGAAACAGTTCCATATAGACATTCAAAACAACAGCAGCAGACTCCGTAACTGGAGGATTATTTGGCGACGATTCTTATTGAAATATGTGTAGACACCCAATTGTAATTTATTGTGAAATTTTATACCGTGTTCTGTAAAATGGAATTTTTTAGAGAACGCAATGGGGCTAGGACCCCCAAAATTGCACATTTCACTGCTCAAATAATCAGTTACCGTAAGCTATACAAAATAACGATAATACAGAGAAAACAGTAATTTTTCCTCTTTCGGCGGCCATGTTGGCAGCCATCTTGGTCGGGGATTTCCAATTTTGCCTCATAAATGTGGTATTATGTATTAGCTTCACAAAATTATATACATTTGTCTACATTTTACACGATGTTCTCGCTATAATTTGCATCATACTGACAGTGCCCATTCTGATGATGGACGCCATCTTGTCTGGTGTTTACACTGAAAATTTTGTTTACGTGTTTACATCACTTAAACGTCGAGGGACATACTAAGGATGAAAATGAGTGGGTGAAGTTAAGTCCTAGAGTGTATAGGTACCATATCAGATCCCGGACTAGTTCCCGGACTATGAGTTGCTGCGATTGTATACTTTATGCGTGTATTGTAAATGAAATTATCATATCATATCTCTATTACAGTTCAGAACTGTTTTGTCGAAAATTACCCACTATATCCCCACCCCGCCTGAATTTTGTTTAAATGAACATTATAATCGCGACCATTGTTACATTTAATTATCTTAACACTTACTATGCTCTGGACAAGTGCACATTTCATGCACATCGCATATCGCCTTCTGTTCACTTAACCCACATTGGTATCCGAAACAGGACAAGTCATCTTCACATTGGCCGAAGACAATAACTGAAAAAGAGACAATAAAGGAAAAAAACAGTCAGATGCATCTATAATAGTCATTTACCCTGTGCCACTACATTTTTTTTATATATGCCACTCTCCCATTGGGAGCCTCTCATATATAAGAGAATGCATTGGCCTAACAGTATTTACATTGACCTTGTAATCCAATTTATTATCTTATATGTGGGAGGCTCCCTATGTGAGACTCGCATATATAAGAGAATGCACTGGCACAAGATATTTAATGCTGCAACAGCGCATCCCCGTCAAGAAAGGGTTAATTAGCCTTTAAAGGCACGGATGACCATCGCGGTGGCTACTTCTGTTAAAATAGTCACATTCGTTAAAACCTTAACATACCGGGACGTCCGGGAGGCCCACACCTAACATACTGGGATGTCCTGGAGGCCTCAACTTAACATAACGGGACGTCCGGGAGGCCTCCACTTAACATAACGGGACGTCCGGGAGGCCCACACCTAACATACTGGGATGCCCGGGAGGCCTCCACTTAACATACCGGGACGTCCGGGAGGCCCCCACTTAACATACCGGTACGTCCGGGAGGCCCCACTTAACATACCGGGACGTCCGGGAGCCCCCCTTACATAACGGGACGTCTGGGAGGCCCCACTTAACATAACGAGGCGTCCGGGAGGCCCCATTTAACATAACGGGACGTCCGGGAGGCCCCCTTCTTAACATACCGGGAGGACTCCACTTAACATAACGGGACGTCCAGGAGGCCCCAACTTAACATACCGGGACGTCCGGGAGGCCTCCACTTAACATACCGGGACGTCCGGAAGGCCCCCAATTAACATACCGGGACGTCCGGGAGGCCCCCACTTAACATATCGGGATGTCCGGGAGGCCCCCATCTTAACATACCGGGACGTCCGGGAGGCTCCCACTTAACATAACAGGACGTCCGGGAGGCTCCCACTTAACATAACGGGACGTCCGGGTGGCCCACACTTAACATACCGGAACGTCCGATAAAGTATCATTTAATTCTTTCACCATGTTACATTAATAACAACAATGGTATTACATATAAGAAATGACAGGAACATCGATCGGGGTCATTGTTTTTTTGACCGGCAGAGTAATTAAACAAAGTGTGTGAGTCCCGACCTTTGTTTATTTACCCATTCTGCCGGTCAAAACCCAATGACCCCGATCGATTTTCCAGTCATTCCTTATAATCATTTGCCAGTAGATTTATGCAAATCAAACTGAAATATCTCTTATGATTTTTGCCAGTATTAAAAGAGATAATTGATATTGCAACGCAAATGAGCCCCAAATAAAACCACGCACAGCAATAAACAATCAGGCGTCATGACAGCTGACTGGAAAACCCGACAACTGGAGAAGTTGAAAGTGCGCCCAATATAACAACACGCGGCGGCCGCGTGATCGACTTAAAGTGACGCAGGTGGGTTCAATGCTTTTTATGAAGTGGACGCTTCAGTTATTGCTTTTTAAACATTAGAAATATTTGTGTAAACGGTATCGTATGTTTGTAATGATTCTTTCGGGCGCTAATTGTGATTGCAAATGGTATGTGATTATATATATAGAGAGAGAGAGGGATGCTAGTTTACGCCCAAGACCCATTCATATATTGTTCTATATCGGGCTTTACGTCCAGGTTTCGTCCATTGTAATCGATTTTAACCTACCAATCAATACATGATGCTATATATGCTATATTTAAAGAGATAGTAAATTGAGATAGGTTCCCGCGCCCTGCGTACCCGCGCCAAGTGCGCCCAGGTATATGGTATGTTTTTCCAGCTGAGGCGCATAAAATATATGACAAATTGACGGAAATTTTGCACATTTGAATTCATATAGTACAGCACTATCAGGACCAGTGCGACTAATGTTTCTATTTTAGTAATTTAAGGTCGTATTAACTCTTCCGCCGGACCCATATATCCTATATATACTAGCGATATATAGGGTATATATATGTCTGTCGGGTGAGGCGCACAATATAGCTGATAAATTGTTGGACAACTTGCACAATTGAATTCATATAGTACCCCTCAGAAGATAGTGCAACTCGTTAGGTCCAATCATAAAATTGGGCGTAAGTGTATTTTGAGTATGTTAGTACTATAGTACTATATATTTGAGAATGGTTGATAAAATTGGGCGTAAGTATATTTTCGATATGGTCCTGTCCAAAAAATTTCAAAACTTCCAAAACTTCAAAAATTTCAAAAACTTCAAACATTTCAAAAACTTCAAAAACTTTCAAAAATTTCAAAAACTTCAAAAACTTCAAAAATTTCAAAAACTTCAAATATTACAAAAACTTCAAATTTTTTAAAAATTTAAAAAAAATTCAAAAATTTAAAAAACTTCAAAAATTTCAATATAATGGTGGACAATACACTTACGATGTGACAACATATATATACATAGGCATAGTGTTATACAGTCTTCTATGTACCAACGCTATGACATAATTAAAGGGGGATAATACACGCACGGTGTGGAATGTTAAAGTGACACGAGGTAAGGGACGTTATGTAATATTGGTGTGTGAATATTAAAGGAGCACAATGCACTCTAAAGGGACACACGGCACTCATTTTGAATGAATGTTAAAGAAACACAATACACAGTGGGTGAAAGTTAAAATGACACAGAACAATATTTAAACTTCAAATTTTAGGGCTCTTAATGTACCATTTATGTATCGTTTCTCGCTCTACAATCTCCCCTCCCCACTTATAGATATATAACGAAGACGAGAATAACATGTTGATGAAGTTTATTGAAATTTAATCATTGTCTGAATCTTCGACCGTTAGATTTATTTCTAAGAGTTTCTTGAATTTTCTCATCGCTTCATCTGCAGCCCATTCATTATCATATCCGTGTTTGGTCAGTTTGACCATTTTCTTCATGATCATGTTATGTATGGGTGATGTTTTCAATCGATACTGGTATTCTATTAATCGTCTATAACTTTTGAGAAAGAGAGCAAACTCTGTGTCGATGGTAGCCTCTTTTCCCGACATGCTCTCATCTCCCGACATGCTCTCTTCTCCTTTCGCATCATTGGTGACGCGTTTCATCATACTTTTGAATGTGTCCATCTCGTTGACACATCGCACAGCTTTCTTTAGACCGAATACCGTTCTACTACCGACGACATTATCATCTTCTGAATCTGACGAAGCGGTTCTAGATTCAGATGAAGATGAACGGGGAACGATATCAGATACTAGGTCATCGGTATCTTCTCCGAAGAAATCTGTTTTTGTCTCGGACATAACTCCGTGTTTAATCTGTTTATGTCTTTGTAGATTGTAGTTCGTCGATAAAATATTTCCGCATAAATGACACACATGCATTATCGCGAATTATTGGAAGAACGATCACTCTTATAAGTAGCGATAAAAAGAGAGAATATGGTGTGTTATACAACCGTCTCGTTAAGAGTACGTTCGTCCCGGGTCTAGGGTATAGATCTTTGACCGCTGGTGATTCAAATAATGCCAATTTATCAGTATGGTACTCTCTGTATTCATTCATGATTTGGCTAATCGAATGACACTTCGCTTTTCATTTTCTTATTATTATTATTATTAGACAAACCTCCAGCTAACACTCTCTTGTTGGTTTTTTTGGACGCTTTACGTGTGTTTGTCGACTTATTTGCTGCAACTTCGACCTTAGCCATTTCAATCGCTTGCGCGATGGGCGTCACTACGTTAATATGTGGTTTTAGAACGTCTTCTTCACTATCACTATTTTTAGTTCTGGCAATAAAGTAGCGACCCTTATTATCTGGCGTTAACTTCCCATCAATCATGTCTCTGAAATGTTTTCTCCACTTTTCAATATCTGTTGGAATATACGGGATCGACATGTTTCTTCAAATGTAGTGTACAAGTCACTCTTTTTTCTGCATTTATTTTAGAAAGTTTATCGCCTCTTATAAAAATCGATTATCTGGATATTTATTAATCGAATCGTCGCTAGTCAGGTACAGATAATAATTATCCATATGACTAGTTTCTAAAAACAAAACTTCAGAGAGAATCATTATTCTTCTCGTATTGTGTTATCGATATCACTGAATATATGCTTGAAGTTGGACCACTGGTTCAAATTTAACGGAATACTTATAATCGTCGGAGTGTTATTCACAACTCGTCTAATGTCGATATAAATGTGTCCTTGATTATTACATACTGTAACAGTAATGTTTGATGGTATTGTCCACTTTTTCACGAAAACACACGGGTGTTGTTCGTAATCATTGGGTTGTGACTCATTCGTATGAAGTCATTCATAATCCATCGACTCACGTGGTATCTTCTTTGGAACTAAAATAAATGGTAGTGACACAGTTATTACCATAATAGTAAATCCTATCCATTTAATGATATTAATACGTAGACGACCACGTTCTGTTTGAAACATATTCGTCAAGGTACCTGTTCTATTATCCATGATTGCAATTGTTCCCGTGTATAGCTTACTCTTATTAATTTCGATAGCTGGAGACATCCGACTCTAAAATCCATGAATTAAATTTGTCTGGCCATGAATGCCAATGCACCATGATAGTTATCGATGTCAATAATGCGTTTCGTTGAGATCTTGATTGAGTTGATGACAATATTCTGAAAAAATTCTTTTCGATCTATAAAATGCTGCTTTTTTATTATCGACATGATCACTTGCTCTTCTCTTGCTCTTTTGCTCTTTTCCCTCTTGCTCACTTGCACATTTGCCTTTCCCCTCTCCCCTGGCGTTTGCGGATATATATATATATATATATATATATATACACACAATTGATATTAATATGTTTGCCAATAATTTACACATCCATGAATCGATCTGAAAACATTATGGTTCATTGTCAACATTTTTGACGAGTAATTGTCAATATTTAGACATTCCTGGAAGAAATTATCCCAACTGCCTTCCCGTTCGACCCATTGGTTAGTGTATAATGTCACGATAGTGTGTGCCCATTGAACAATTTCGCTGACCAATGAGAAGTCGTTGTCTTTGTATGCTTTTAAACACATTTTTCCTGTGAACAGGAATGCAGCCATTATTCTCTCCCATGTGTAGGGGCCATCTTCCTGAAATATATTGTCCAACAAGTCACTAAATATATAGGGAAAATGATCCCTATCGTAACTGTCCAATTTCCCTGTCAGCTCATTTAACAGCCACATTTTATAATTTTCCAGCTGTTGAAGTATTCTTCTGGTGCAGTCACGTATTTCATCTAACTCTGATAAATAAAAGTTATTAGTGTCTGGGTAATGAAAGCCATTTCTCAGAATGATATGCCTGACATAACTTTTCATCAAATATTTCGTAACTGCGCCAACTTCCATACTGTTCAATTTCTTGAGCTGTGTATCCATTATAATTTTTTCCCCTTCTATAATAAAATATCAGCAGTCCCTTTATTATGTTGAGCCAGCTAACCAATCAAAATGCATGATATTAACGTGTTCAATAGTCTGCCGGAGAAGCACTGTGTAGACAGGGAATCAACAGGTCTTGTCGGTAAGAGAGTCAGACGGGAGGTGAAGTCTCGGATATTAAAACATAGCAATGCGATAGCGAATATCAAACGAGTATGGGCACGCATATCTGTCAAACGATACAATAGCAGTCATTGGTCAATATATCCACGGTGTCACACGTCAACAAATATTTGAATAATGGTTATGAAGATCGTGATGCAATGAAAATGTCAATATTAAAGTACAAACCGATGCTAGAAAAATTCATGGACGAAACAAATGACACTTCTGACGAAAGTGATGACAATTAGGACGAAAGTGACCAAACACGGATATAATAAAAAAAAATGGTGACAATGGCCAAGATGGCAGCGACTCGGACCAGTCCATCAGACGCCGTCCATATAATTGTCTCCACAATATTTTACTTGAAATTATTTGAATGTCATTGCTCTTACATAGATAATAAAGAGCGTTTATTCTTTACTTCTCTATCACGATGAAGTTATTGAGCATCGTGTATCGCTATTCCACCAGAGGTCACATGTTAGACATTGTACACGTATATACATACGTAACATCAGAGCAAGAAGAGGGGAGAGGGAAAAAAAGCAAATGTGCAAGAGGGGAGAGAGAAAAGAGCAAAAGAGCAAGAGAAGATGAGAAAAAGAGCAAGAGAAGAGCAACAAAGAGCAAGAGAAGAGCAAAAAAGAGCAAAAAAGAGCAAGAGAAGAGCAAAAAAGTGCAAGAGAAGAGCAAAAAAGAGCAAGTGTCACAAGTTTGAGACTCTTGCTCTTTTGCTCTTTTTTTGCTCTTCTCTTGCTCTTTTTTGCTCTTTTTTGCTCTTCTCTTGCTCTTTTTTTGCTTTTCTCTTGCTCTTTTTCTCATCTTCTCTTGCTCTTTTGCTCTTTTCTCTCTCCCCTCTTGCACATTTGCTTTTTTCCCTCTCCCCTCTTCTTGCTCTGATGTTACGTATGTATATACGTGTTACGAAATATTTGATGAAAAGTTATGTCAGGCATATCATTCTGAGAAACGGCTTTCATTACCCAGACACTAATAACTTTTATTTATCAGAGTTAGATGAAATACGTGACTGCACCAGAAGAATACTTCAACAGCTGGAAAATTATAACATGTGGCTGTTAAATGAGCTGACAGGGAAATTGGACAGTTACGATAGGGATCATTTTCCCTATATATTTAGTGACTTGTTGGACAATATATTTCAGGAAGATGGCCCCTACACATGGGAGAGAATAATGGCTGCATTCCTGTTCACAGGAAAAATGTGTTTAAAAGCATACAAAGACAACGACTTCTCATTGGTCATCGAAATTGTTCAATGGGCACACACTATCGTGACATTATACACTAACCAATGGGTCGAACGGGAAGGCAGTTGGGATAATTTCTGCCAGGAATGTCTAAATATTGACAATTACTCGTCAAAAATGTTGACAATGAACCATAATGTTTTCAGATCGATTCATGGATGTGTAAATTATTGGCAAACATATTAATATCAATTGTGTGTATATATATATATATATATATATATATATATATATATATATATATATATATATATATATATATATATATATATATCCGCAAACGCCAGGGGAGAGGGGAAAAAGCAAATGTGCAAGTAAGCAAGAGGGAAAAGAGCAAAAGAGCAAGAGAAGAGCAAGTGATCATGTCGATAATAAAAAAGCAGCATTTTATAGATCGAAAAGAATTTTTTCAGAATATTGTCATCAACTCAATCAAGATCTCAACGAAACGCATTATTGACATCGATAACTATCATGGTGCATTGGCATTCATGGCCAGACAAATTTAATTCATGGATTTTAGAGTCGGATGTCTCCAGCTATCGAAATTAATAAGAGTAAGCTATACACGGGAACAATTACAATCATGGATAATAGATCAGGTACCTTGACGAATATGTTTCAAACAGAACGTGGTCGTCTACGTATTAATATCATTAAATGGATAGGATTTAATATTATGGTAATAACTGTGTCACTACCATTTATTTTAGTTCCAAAGAAGATACCACGTGAGTCGATGGATTATGAATTACTTCATACGAATGAGTCACAACCCAATGATTACGAACAACACCCGTGTGTTTTCGTGAAAAAGTGGACAATACCATCAAACATTACTGTTACAGTATGTAATAATCAAGGACACATTTATACCGACATTAGACGAGTTGTGAATAACACTCCGACGATTATAAGTATTCCGTTAAATTTGAACCAGTGGTCCAACTTCAAGCATATATTCAGTGATATCGATAAAACTATAAGAGAAGAATAATGATTCTCTTTGAATTTTTGTTTTTAGAAACTAGTCATATGGATAATTATTATCTGTACCTGACTAGCGACGATTCGATTAATAAATATCCAGATAATCGATTTTTATAAGAGGCGATAAACTTTCTAAAATAAATGCAGAAAAAAGAGTGACTTGTACACTACATTTGAAGAAACATGTCGATCCCGTATATTCCAACAGATATTGAAAAGTGGAGAAAACATTTCAGAGACATGATTGATGGGAAGTTAACGCCAGATAGTAAGGGTCGCTACTTTATTGCCAGAACTAAAAATAGTGATAGTGAAGAAGACGTTCTAAAACCACATATTAACGTAGTGACGCCCATCGCGCAAGCGATTGAAATGGCTAAGGTCGAAGTTGCAGCAAATAAGTTGACAAACACACGTACAGCGTCCAAAAAACCCAACAAGAGAGTGTTAGCTGGAGGTTTGTCTAATAATAATAATAAGAAAATGAAAAGCGAAGTGTCATTCGATTAGCCAAATCATGAATGAATACAGAGAGTACCATACTGATAAATTGGCATTATTTGAATCACCAGCGGTCAAAGATCTATACCCTAGACCCGGGACGAACGTACTCGTAACGCGACGGTTGTATACCACACCATATTCTCTCTTTTTATCGCTACTTATAAGAGTGATCGTTCTTCCAATAATTCGCGATAATGCACGTGTGTCATTTATGCGGAAATATCGTGCTTCATAGTGCCGGGAATCATTATTATACTTTGCTAATTTATATTTTGATATGAATGTAAAATGTACTTTGTTGATCATACTGTTATTTTTTCAATGTCATAATCTTTCTTGTCACATAAAAACGTTCCCAGGTTTTGACTTGGTGGGGTGTGATATATGTGATCACATGGAATCGGCGCCATGTGATGACAAGATACGTTTTGAAAAGGGCAATAAGTCCGCGAAGAAACGATGAACCGAAGTCTTCAGTTTCTATAGCTCTTGGATGCCTACAGATTCTAGAAATTTCGCGTTCCTATAGCTGTTAGTTTATGAGTATTTCCAATTAAATAGAAAGGGGCTCCAAATATAGTGTAGAAGAACAATATATTGCCTTGGTAAACAATGGATCATGCCACTAATCTCTAGATATGGCGTACGTCGGTAGAGACCACACTCTACCAGTTAAACACCTGTGAACATTTCGATGTTCTGAACCGTTATCACATGGAACTTTATAACATTGAACAAAAAGAGTTATATTTGAGTTATGCTAATTCTGAACACTGAAAATCTTTGCTAATTCCAATGAAAATGGTTGAATATGTTGACCTTTATAACTTGCACAGAAACACTATTTCCATCTGTGTAATGCATTATGTATGTCCTCGTCGCTAGGGTGGTATTTCGTTGGTTGTGAAGCTTTAACTATGGTCTGTTGACAAATTACACTTGTATTTATTAAAGCCACCGGTGTATACTGTTGGCCAAATTATAGAAATCCATGGTCATATGTAGGTTTATATGTAGATAATTGTTTTTTCCGGTTATTTTGGGACGCGTTAAAGTTGTACTGCGACCCCGAGCCCGGTAAAATCTGTAGTTGGAATGTCCAAGTTCGTGAAAGTTCTATTGACTATGCCGATGATTTGAGAAACTTTATTGTTTTAGGATATTGTAGAAAAGCTAATCTGGCCGTGTCAAATTGAGCTATAGCGATGGGATATCTCGCAGGACAACACATTTCGGGTGTTCGTGGGGTGTGTATTCGCTGGATGTCTTATAGTTGCAGTATATAACTACATGTATTATTTAACGGAATTCTGAGGCGGTGCATTCATGTAACCAATATATTTTATATTATAATTTATATTTATGGCTAATAATATGATCTTGGTGGCGTTACAATTTCTGACTATGGTTTTCTTGTGCTAAAATGTGTCGGCTTGTTTGCAATTAAGTGCGTAGCTGCCGGAATGTAAGTCTATGGGAGAAATTGTGTAGCAACGACGTTGACCGGGTGTGTCTATGTGAGAATGTTTGGTTGAGTGCTCGTGCTTCATAGTGCCGGGAATCATTATTATACTTTGCTAATTTATATTTTTATATTAATGTAAAATGTACTTAGTTGATCATACTTTCCTATAGCGGAAGGAAATAAATATCTATATTACATGTACAGTTTTTTCAATGTCATAATCTTTCTTGTCACATAAAAAAGTTCCCAGGTATTGACTTGGTGGGGTGTGATCTATATGGGCGTGTAGCCACACTAAATATGCATGACATGATATACATCAGCTCACGTACCTGTGGAGCACTGGGTGCCACTGTATCCGAATGCACAAACACATGTGTACGAATTACCACATCCAATACAAGTTCCTCCGTTATCGCACGGCGCGCTCGCACATTGATCAATGCCTGAAAGGGTAAATAACTTCGTAAATCATATTCGTGATACCAGACCGCCAGTTACAGTACAAAAATACAGCATATATCTTAAATCGACCGCCCAACGATAAGCCCATGGCAATTTACATTACATGGCATCCATCCCCTTGTGCGACATGATATTTTGTGATTGCAGCCAGGCTGGGTTTCCGGAGGAGGTATGGACTCATCCAGACGTCATGCTCACTAGCACTACTATGAAATAAATCGCCTAGTCAGAGTGACTTTTTTTGGTCACAGTCTTATCATCAGATAAACTAACTTGCGTTAGTCAAACTGACTAACTGTTGATTGGTCATTCATGTCGATTCCTATCAAGTTGGACATACTCTGATCAATGGTATACGGGTATACAATTATAGCTGTCGGTGATGTGCTATGATGAACGAACTGGCAGTTTGGTGACTAAAATATAATACCCACAAGTCTTGACACTGGGCGGAGCTAAGTTACAATGGGAATGGACTATTTCAAACTATATGTGGGTTCTGATGAATGTTCAATACGATGGCGCTGTCGAACATTCATTCGACGCGACAATCTTGAGTTAATGACACTGTGGCTCCTATCCCAACAGGGCATTTTAGTTCGTTTGTCCGTGTCGGAAGATCGCATGGAATCGGCGCCATGTGATGACAAGATACGTTTTGAAAATGTAGTTGTAAATGGTAGCATTTGTGCGTAGCCCTAATCGTGCCTCGTCAGTTTCACAATGTAAAGTCAATGTATAGGGAGGTTATATCGACCAACGTTTTAGTGCGAAATACATGTAGGTAGGTTATATTGAACATATTTACTGTATGAAGTACGTGTAGGGAGGTTATATTGAAGAGCTTTACAGTATGAAGAACATGTAGAGAGGTTATATAGAACAGCTTTACACTATGAATTACATGTCGAGAGGTTATATTGAACAGGTCTACATTATGAAGTACATACAGGTAGGTTATATTGAACAGTTTTGCAGTATGAAGTACCTGTAGGGAAGTTATATCGATAAGCTTTTCAATGTGAAGTACACGTAGGGAGGTACTATCGACCAGATTTACACAGAGTGAATTTATAATTTAGAGATAACAGTTCAAAATTGTGAAAAAGTCCTCAAGAATATATACTAATAGTAAAGGTTATTGATAGAATGCGTGCGATATTATCCACAGAACACAGTTTACGTTAGTCGAGCACGATGGTTTATATACAACACGTATATAGTGATCGATAAGCAAAACACTCAACATCGTGGCGATTTTTAGCAGAGTGATTCACAGTGACCTATTCAGAACCGAGAACGCGAGGTTTAGCGAGCTCTATACCGGTATGTAAACAAGTTTGTGGCATTTCAAACCAAAGTTCATCTAGTGGGTCTCCCCGGTGTTGTTTTGCTTATCGTACACCCTTTACGTAATGTTTATTTACATAACATGGCGTTTCTTTACGTAACACAGAGCACTGTCATGACAATAATATGCAATTTACGCGATATTAATATTTGGTATAAGAACAATAGTTGTCTATAATATATTGTTTCTTTTATTGCGGTTTTAAAAGATGTAACTATTTGAACAGCAATACCCAACTGCAACGCTTGCCGTATCTTTAGATTCCATGTTTTTATATTCAGTATAATACCCCGCGCTAGTTGTGAGTGTTTAAACTGATGACGATCTGATAAACAAACTTCATTCTAATTAATCATACTGACTGAGGGCGTCACAGTCAGCAGGGCGTTTAGGCGTGTGACTAGAGGGTATCACCGTCAACAGGGGCGTGTAGCTGGAGGGAATCAACGTCATCAGGGAGTGTGACTGAAGGGAATCAACGTCAGCAGGGCGTGTGACTGGAGAGTAACACCATCAGCAGGGGCGTTTGACAGGAGGGTATCACCGTCCGCAGGGCGTGTGGCTGGGGGTAACACCGTCAACATGGCTGGAGGATTTTACCGTCAGTAGATAACCATAGTCATAACTGCTTACGCCATCAAGATCATATTATCAGGCATATATATAAAGCATAATATAAAATATATTGGTTTCATGAATGCACCACCTCCCAATTCCGTTAAAACAACTAATCCTTCAAATTATTACAACTACGGCAAAATATTATCACTGCAGGTTTCTCATTCACCACACAAGAAAGCCTCTAAATGCGGACCAAAACTCTACTAATCGAATTAAATACACACCCAGTACTTCGCACTATGAACTTTAGTCAATATTTCAACCGAGACATACTTCATCAGCAATGTTAGCCGTTATATTATGCATTGTGTTCCCGCAATGAAATATTCAAGAGTGGGCCAGCCATTGTTCACACCTAAATATCAAAAGCAATTAACATGGCCAAAACAGTTACATACTGCAACAATTAGACATCTGCTAATACGAACATTTTTCAAAAAGTCTTACCGTCAGCAGGACGTTTGTCTGGATGGTATCACCGTCAGCAGGGCGTGTGACCGGAGGGTATCACCACCAGCAGGGCGTGTGACCGGAGGGTATCACCGTCAGCAGGGGCGTGTGACTAGGGATATCACCATCAGCAAGGGCGTGTGGCTAGGGGTATAACCGTCATCAAGGGCGTGTGGCTGGGGGTATCACCGTCAGTAGGGGCGTGTGGCTGGGGGCATCACAGCCAGCAGGGGCGTATGTTTGGAGGGTATCACCGTCAGCAGTGCGTGTGACAGGGGCGTACCACCGTCAGCTTGGTCGTGTGACTACAGGGCATCAACTTCAGCATGGGCGTGTGATTGGGGGCATCACCGTCAGCAGGGAGTGTGACTGGATGTTATCACCGCCAGCAGGGGCGTGTGACTGGAGGATAATACCGTCAGCAGGGCGTGGGACTGATGGCATAAAATTCCTCAAACACATTGTCAGCCAAGAGCTATAATATGTAATTTGACTGTACTCACCGGCGTTGGTCCTGCAGTTCTTCCTCTCTTGCACAGGCACCACTATTCTCTCATAAGGTCATATTTGTTGCATGCCAGTATCTTTAGCTTGTATTATTTTATTTAGTTTATAAAAATCAGATGGAATAGACCAACTTCGATAAGTACAGAGATGTGGTAATTTGAATTTAATGGGATGGGTCGGCTCAGTCGCCCATCCCGGCATTTGCTGTTTAAAAGAGCGGTCGATCACTCAAATGGAAGCTGATGCGATGACTCTGAATGTCAAATGTGTATGATTTTCTACGATTCTCAAATAGAATTACCTCCTGTTTCTCCGTTTGTATATCTTTGGGAAATATCGAGCTGCGCCGTGACCGTAGTTGTACCGGAAGTACAGAAAATCGTGAGTTTATGTGAACCAAGCACATTCGAAAGGACGTCATGTCTATACTTCGGTATGAATAATGTTCGGGGTTTGGGTTTCCAGAAATTTAGCCAATATATGAACGCTCAATTTGTTGTTCTCTGATAAATTATATGTCAAATAATGTGTATGATTTTTCTACGATTCTCAAATAGAATTACCTCCAATTTCTCCGTTTGTATATCTTTGGGAAATGTCGAGCCGCACCGTAACAGTAGTTGTACCGGAAGTACAGAAAATCGTGAGTTAATGTGAACAATGTACATTCGTAAGGATGGCATTTCTATATTTCGGTATGAATAATGTTCGGGGTTCGGGGTTTGGGGTTCCAGAAATTTAGCCAATATATCAACGCTCAGTTTGTTGTTCTTTGATAAATTATCTGTCTAATAATATGTATGATTTTCTACGATTATCAAATAGAGTTAACTCCCATTTGTTTTCGTTTAGATATCATTGAGGAATCTCGAGCCGCACCATGACCATAGTTTTATGTGTCTTAGTGTTTCTCGGTATACGTAATCTGACACTTGTTTACCATCAATGTCAGACTATGTTGTCGAGTCTCACTAATGTATTGAAGCAACGCTCTTTATTGTTGCCGGTTTTCAAATCGGTGAATATCTCGGATTCAAATGTTTCTCTGTATACGTTATCATACACCTGTGTTTTCATACACGTCATATTATGCTGTCGAGTCTGACTGACTGAAATAAATACAACGCTCTTTATTATTATGTCAGACTTCCTTAACGGTATTCTAGAACCAGTTATATTCGAGTGTTGTCCTCTTGCCTAGCCTTTGTATATCATATCTCAATATCATGTGAAATTTGATAAGAGAAATAAAGCATATACCGATGTTTATAGAGCTTTCACTACCTGATTTTGTAAGGGATATATACACCTTTTTCAGTTTCAAATACTGTCATTGGATCTGCAACAAATGTCGGTGACCTTGATTTATTACTGATCGATGGAGGTAGTTGTTATAATGAAAATGTTTTGTTTATAGTCATACATTAGTACTGACTTGGGGAGGGGTAGTCTTTATGGAAATGTTGGTAGTCACGTTTTATTATTGATAGGGGTGGACTTTAACAAATTTATTTTAATTATTGGGGTGGGTGGATGAAAAGTTATATCATTATTTTTTTTTCTCGTTGTTATGCCATGGTCATATTTTGACGCGCAGAGGTGAATCATTTGTGTCATTTTATATAATGAAGCGTAATGACTGTGCACCTATTATTCTCAGGGGTGGGCTGAGATTGGGTTTCCGGGATTTGGCGAGATGCATTTTTTTAGGGACCCTTACTCAATTAAACCCCCTTCCTTTTAAAACATATGCACCTATGATTCTCAGGGGGTGGGCCGAGTTTGGGTTTCCGGGATTTGGCGAGATATATTTCTTTAGGGACCCTTGCTTGGTTAAGCTCCCTTTATAAAACTTGATAAAACTTGTAGTCTAATTTAGTATTTATTGAATGATCTCTCATATTATGACTATTTAGCGTCTGCGCACACGATCCCGGTTGTACCCGGTTTACCCGGCTGCTGGGTAAATCGGGGACAACCGGGATCGTGTGCGCCTAACTTTAGGCCGGTTTTTGTCGGATCCGATTTAACCGGACCGATCAAACTGAGTTTGATTTCATCCGGAAAAACCGGCTCGTGACGATGGCAACGTGCGTGTTTTTCATGTCACATGACCGATCGTCGCCTGACGTAATTTCGTAAACAACAAACATGTCAGCGAATAACACAAGTTCAACTTCAACTGAAAGTCAAGAAAAACCAAGATTTCTGGTCAATAGAGAAGGAACAGAGGCTGGTTGACTTATGTGCTGAGCATGAGTGCTTGTACAACAACAACTCAGCGTGTTATGCTGACAGGGATAAGAGAGCAGTCACGTGGTTATTTTCTTATTGGAAGACTGGAGCGAACATTAAAAAATCCAGACTCGTGTGCGCTGACCCACCGGTTTTATCGGGCGCGATTTTACCCGACAGCCGGGTAAACCGGGGACAACCGGGATCGTGTGCGCCGACGCTTAGGTTTCTCCTCATTATATGACCACGGCATATCAAACTAGAAATAAACATACATTCATTTGGCAATCACGCACTACAATAAATCACATCTATGTTTAGTTCCGTTTTTTGTGTGTTGCCTCCCTTTTCATCAGCCTGGGTATATCCTTGTTAGGGTCAATCAATTGTATACTAGAGAACGCACAACTTAGTTAGCACATTACCATGAAAACGATACATTTTCTTTTTAACTATTTTTTTTGTATTAACATATTGAAACTATATTTCGGAATCCGATATTCGCATTTATAAAATATTGTAACTTATTCCGAGTGGTAACCTGGGTAACAAGTTTCGACTTGGACTCATATCACGACTGGGTAATAGGTCATTATTTGGTCGCATTTTTAATCCTAAGTTATTGTATAGGCTGATCCATAACAGTACATAATATCTACACATCAATTCTAATTAGTCTTAATTAAATATAGTTTATCACATATAAAGTTTTGGGGCTTATAACTGACTCCAAAATGTTCACAATTATGGAGTTCCATCGCTTAGCGAGTTAATGGTAACAATGAACCTCAATCTATTCTTAATTAACGGTCCTCCCATGAAAAAAAGAAATACAACTGTAATTGTTTTTATACCCCTTGAGTACGATTCGCTACACTGAGCATAAAACAAATTATCGCGGCTAACAAACCATGGTTCAATAATGCATGTCGAGACGAGATAACCGCACGATACGTGAATAAACATCGCGACGATAACGACGACGACCACAACCACGTGCCGTCAACAGAAACTGTCAAATACGTCAGATAATTCTTGGAATGGACAGCTATTTTATCACAATTCGAGAAAGAAAAATTTAATATGATACGAAATTAGTCAAATTTAGATTAGACATTTTCCCCATTACTGGACAAGTAAGACAGAAAAAAATAACTGAAATGAACGTCATTGGCCACCCAACACCTTCTATTTAAGCGAAATACTAAATTTTCTAATCAGGAGTAAGGAATGGAAGTCCACTTCGTATATAATCACATAATCGTATGCTGCAACGGAAACTCATATCCGTCAGAAATTTCTTGGAACCGACAGCTATTTTATCACAATTCGAGAAAGAAGAGTTATATGCCAAATTCGTCAAATTTAGAATAGACATAATATCTTTAAAATATGAGATACTAAACAAAGTTAGAATTTATATTAGTCTCTGTAATATTATCCTTTTCCCTTGCAATGAGAGAACCAACGATAAAGTAATATTTCTCATCGGTTTATGAAATGTACAACTTACATTCTACTCCTGCGTCCTCAGTATGATCGCAGTTGTGTACCCCCCAACCTGCATGTGGACAATCATATATTGAATTCTCGGTTCCGTTGCATCCCACATCGTCCAGCAGGATACTTCCTGTCCCCTGTCCGTATGCTGCAAAATATCTGGCAACGCCTCCTGTCAATCCCAACATTCTGCACACGACTTGTGCGTCTGTATTATCCCAGAAGTCATCGCATATTGTCCCCCATTCCTCACTCCTGAACACTTCCACTCGCCCTGTTGTAGCATTACCACCAACTAATCGGACAGTGTCTGAAATATAGTCGTGCAGCCGATTAAACTAGTCTGAGGCATTGGTTACACAAATATGCCGTCAACCATTTAGCTATGAACACAACATACGTTATACGGATTAAGTTTCTATATTATTGACCTTTCACACGACCATGTTAATCGATACGATATGCGTCAACGCTTTTTCATAATCCTATAATGTTTTGACACACTTTCGTATATTCCTGAACGAATAGAACATTTACGATATTAGCGTATTGTTACACCGGGGAATTTTATTAGATTCCCCATTGTTGAAACAATAGTCGATCTGATCGCAATATAAACAACGCTTGAAGCAATGGCAGGTTGTTTCTAATTTAATTGGAAAGTTTCTGTATCAGCCATCCCCCATTAGCAGGCGCTTAGAACAGGAGAAATAACCAATCAACTTGTCAAAGCAGATTTCACGATTTTTTATTTTAGGTAAAAGTGTTCGTGTCCATTTTTGTAGTCCACGAAAAATCATTTTATGCTAAGGTCTCTTAGGATAACAAAACAGGCATGTTTAATGCACATGTTCGCGCATGATTAGTGTCGCAGCATAAACAAGAACACCATAGTCAGAAATGGTAACGCCCTCAAGATCATATTATTTGCCATATATACAATATACCAACTTTAATGTGCTTGTGAAAAAATTGTATATAGGTAACGCCTAGTTAGTTGATTATATGCGATATTTTTTATTAACCCTGATTGGACGATATATTAATTAACCCTCATGGGACCATATTTTATTTGACCGTGATGTGACTATATTTTAATTTACCCCCATCGGACCATATTTCAATTAATCCTCTCTGGGTGTGACCATATTTTATTTTACCCTCATGGAACCATACATGTACATGTATTTTAATTAACCCTTTGTCAAAGGTCATATTAGGAGTGCATTACCTGATGCCGGTCTTAGATCAGCGTAATTAGTGAATTGATTTGGACTTAAGTCCAATTCAGTTTGACTTATGTCCAATTCATCGATCTGGTTTAAAACGATAGTCCCATTCTTTGTAATGGTATATTCCTAAAAGTCTTGATTGACAGTCAAACTCCATTTCAAACTTCATTTGGACTTGAGTCAAATTCCTCGCCGAATTCACAATTATGTGCTATTTGGACTTAAGTCCAATTCACATTTTGGACTTAAGTCCAAATATTTGGACTTAAGTCCAAATAAATCGAAAATGTGAAAACGGCTTGCCATATATGGCACTTGATTCCACTTAGAATTTGCCGGTTATTTCTGCCTATTTTCTCTGGCATCATGGGGGAGGGGGGGGGGGCTTATATTTCACTTCACTTAGATATTGCTATTTGGACTTTGCATGGTAATTTGAGGGGAGGGGGGCTACTGGGACAGGAACATATCAAAGATAAATAATATTTTTAATATGAAAAGATTAGAAATTGGTTTGTCGCGGCCTGTACCAATCAAATCAGTTTGTCCCATGGTTCCCAAATAAGAACTGCTTGAAAATTAATCTGTCGCAGTCAGAAAAAAACATCGAGTAGTTTTACTCAGAGAACAGGGACCAAACTGATTCTACTGGGACAGGAGCGAGACAGAAAAAAAACATCGGGTAGTTTTACTCAGAGAACAGGGACTAAACTGATTCTACTGGGACAGGAGCGACACAGACTATATACTTTATTACCGCCACAAAGTGGTGTACACTGGTGTACAGATTTGTATAGACTCATGGTCGAAAGGAGGAATGTATTCTTGGATATTTTTGTTTGTACCTTACTCAATCGTACCAATAGAATCACGTATATGCTGAAATTGTAAAGTTAACGGCATCGGTGTATAATACGTTTTTGAAAATATGATAAATCGTATCCATAGGGTCAGGACAGGCTGAAATTGTAAACTTAAAGTCACCGGTGTAATAATAAGTTGTTGAAAATATAAATACTCTGATAGCTTGAAAATAATATATCACCCATTGGGAGCCCTTGGTGTATTTTTTTATATTTTTATTTGTACCTTACTCAATCGTACCGATATAATCACGTAGATGCTTAAATTATAAAGTTAACGCCACCGGTGTATAATACGTTTTTGAAAATGTGTTAAATCGTATCGATAGAGTCAGGACAGGCTGAAATTGTAAACTTAAAGTCACTTGTTGTTGAAAATATAAATAATCTGATAGACTGAAAATAATGTGTAACCCATTGGGAACCCCTGGTTTAGTGAAGTGCATTGTGGGAAGTTTTATTGTGATTCTCCTCCATCTTTATTTTCTGGAATTATCACCAAGATTTCTCCACTCGATTCTCTTAAAATGTACCCTGATCGGTCAAATTCTTTTGATAATTCTATCTAAATACATCTTAGCTACTATTCGGATCTGCTGTCCCGGTCGAAAAGGGTTTAGTTTGACCAAAATGGCTATTGTCAATTTTACAAAAGCTTGTTTACAAACTGCGTCTACTCGATGACCCGGCCGTCCACTCCACGCTGTAATTAGTGTAAATTTATTATCGAAAACAAATTCAATCTATTCCATCTAAAACATAATTACGCGCTAAACTCTGTCATTTTAAGAATATATTAGTATTACACACATACACACCAAGTTTGAGCTCAAAATTTTGAAAAATGACAGTTTTATAGACATAAATCGATTTTAATGGGAAATCCTATGTTAAATTTTATCATCGAAAAACAAAATAATTTCTTCGATCTAAGAAATAATTACGTGCTGTTGCCCTGTCATATTTGACCGGTTCTACCTGATAATTGTGTGACAGTACAGTCGCGTTACTTTATACGTCAACATTGGTCATTATCACTCGACAAATTTATTTTGGTCTATCGTATCAATCCCTATTTCCCCCGCTTAGCCTGAGTAAGTGTCTTTATCGCTCGTCTAATTTGTATCGTTTCATCGGTATGAATTCCATATCCAATTATCCACATATAACCAATCCAACCTCTAATCCCGGTCCAATTTATTTATTTCTTTCATCGGTATATAGTCATGTTACGTGATATTTTATCTCGTGATACTTGTACTTATATGTCTATGGTATTACTATAGTATACCGTATATGTATATCAATTGCTATTCCTTTCTATATAATCCTGGTGCCAACTATAGAGATAATTTCAGACCCCCCCCCCCAATTTTATATAATTGCTGCTTTAGTACAGTCACGATGCATTACATGGCAACATCGATCCACTAATTTATGTCAGTTCATCGGTACAAACCCCTTTTTTCTCCGAGTCCATATAACCAACCCAACATCTTATAGAACTCCATAAATGACTATTCTGGCACTATATAGAGATGACTAAGCTTCTGACACCCCCCTATTTTATAGCCTTGTTGCAACAGTAGAGTTGATATGCATAATATGTCAACATTGGTCGTTATCGCTCTACAAATTTATATCGGTTCAACCCTTAGTTCCCTGTATCGCCCACCCCTCCCTCGATTTATTTTTTCATTTGTATTATAGTCTCGTCACATACATATTTTATCTTTTGTAACTTTTGCTTCAACGCGTCGAGATCCGCTGCAGACAATACAAAACTGACAACATTTTGAAATGTAAGCAGGCTTCAAACTCATCTTATCCAAGTAAAACTCTGGTTACATAAGAAATTTGTGTATAAGGTGTACGCGCATTTGTTGCGTTAAAAACCAAAGGTCCCAAGTCAAGGTCCAAATCCCCAACACACTGATGTGAGGTTTAATACAGTAATGTCCAAAGGAATTGATCACTTAACCACAGCAAAATTGTGTGTATTTTTTCATGATTCTAAATCCTGAAAAATTACCCATAATTATGCTGTGGTTAATGGGTCAATTACTTTGGGCATTATTGTAACCAATATAAGGATTTGAGGTTTAATGATAACTCAATCATCATACAGTAATGTTCAAAGCAATTGACCACTTAACCCCATCAGAATAATGGGTAATTTGAGGATTGTAAATGTTGAAAAAATACCCATAATTCTGCTGTGGCTAAGTGGTCAATTACTTTGGGCATTACTGTAACCAATATAAGGATTTGAGGTTTAATGATAACTCAATTCTCATACAGTAATGTCCAAAGTAATTGACCACTTGACCACAGCAAAATTATTGGTAAATTTTCAGGATTTCAAATCCTGAAAAATTACCAATAATTCTGATGTGGTTAAGTGGTCAATTACGTTGGGCATTACTGTAACCAATACAAGGATGTGAGGTTTAATGATAACTCCATCCACATATCTAATAATTATGTGTGAAAATTAAAACAAAACGAAATAAATATGGACTGCCTAATTCTGCTCCAAAACATGTATATTCAATATATGGATGTTTATTGGGGGAAACCGATTATTTCAATTATATTTTCATTAACTGGGATCCAAAACCCGACTTACGGGAGCGTGCGACTGTATCTTAAGCATATGTGCATATTTAATGAGCCAACAAATGGAATCCCAACAGAGAAGATTGGCGTGGGTCCCTTGCGCGATCTGTCCATCGAAAACTATTTAGACATCTCAAGACACGTAAGACCCAATAAGTTAATATACAGAATAGATACATCTATTGCCCGAGTGACTAATATTTATATTTGTTACAATGAGGTCAAATAGTTGCGAAGCCAGCACCACAATTTTTCCCTCCATAGTAAATCTTAAAACAACTTCTAAAGAATTATTAATTCACCTTATATTTGGTATGAAGCGTCCTTGGTTAACTGGAGTTCAGATTTGTTAACATCACGTCACCAAGGTAATTACTTGCGAAGCCACAGCCATAACTATTTCCCTCCATAGTAATTCTCAAAACAACTTCTTAAGAACAATTGACCAGGTCAGTCGCGCAATTATTGGAAGAGCCACGGTCAATCATTTTGTAAAAACATATGTTATATTTAAATTACTGCTTTATTTAAAGGTACTCAATCCGATAAAACTTCTCTCAATTACTATTTCAATGGCTTCGGGGATCAAAAATATTTGATTCGAGTCGAGGAAGTCACCCATCAAAGCTCAGATTTGTTAGATATCGATTTTAGAAATCTATTATTTTTCATTATCGGGAATACTATCTGGCCCAGAACTCAGTCAAAATTGCGTTAAAATTACCACTTGATTTTAGAGTTATCCATCCTTGTCTGTTTGAATAGATTTGGAGTACACATCCAGAGCAGATTACGGCAGTTATTAGTACTCATCTCGAGAACATAACAAATTTCAAAAATCAATATCTAATAACTCTGAGCTTTGATGGGTGGGTTCCTCGACTCGAATCAAATATGTTTTACCCCCAAAGCCAAAGAAATAGTAATATAGGACCATCTGATCGGATTGTTGTTGTTGGAATCTGTTGAGATGGGGACCCTCTTTACGGATTGAGTACCTTTAACCAAAAAAAAAATGAGAAAATTAACTTTTACTACTTGCTAAATTTTATCTTTTAATTATTTCATTTAAATTTTAGTTTTTACAGTATACTATGTCCAAGTCTTTATAATCTGTTGAGTGACCACACAGTCGTTTACTTTGTTAGTAATAATTTGAAGGATTACTTGTTTAAACGCAATTGTTATCAAAATATTTTATGTATTTTTTATAATTTCTATTTATATGTAATACTATAATCTTGGTGGCGTTACCATATCTGACTATGGTTTTCTTGTTTTGTTCTGTTTCGCCTGTCTCGGCTTGTCCCAGGACTTTTCACTGGGACAAAAATGCCGGTGTATTTTATGTTGGCCACGTTTTCTGCCATATATGGGCTGGGTTTCCGGACTCATCCAGACGTCATGCTCAGCAGCACTACTCTGAAATAAATCGTCTAGTCAGAGTGACCATCTTTTTTTGGTCACAGTCTTATCATCAGATAGACTAACTTGTGTTAGTCAAACTGACTAACTGTTGCTTGGTCATTCATGTCGATTCCTATCAAGTTGGACATACTCTGATCAATGGTATACGGGTTTTGACAATAGCTGACGGTGATGTGCTAAGATGAACGAACTGGCAGTTTGGTAACTAAATATAATACCCACAAGTATTGACACTGGGCGGAGCCAAATTATAATCGGAATGGACTATTTCAAACTGTGTCGAGCGATTTCTCCTTCGGGTTTCGAGGTGAAATGTGGTCTATGTGGGTTCTGATGAATGTTTAATACGACGGCGCTGTCGGACATTCATTCGACGCGGCAATATCGAGTTAATGACACTGTAGCTCCTATCACAACAGGGCATTTTAGTTCGTTTGGCCGTGTCGGAAGATCACATGGAATCGGCGCCATGTGATGACAAGATACGTATTGAAAATGTAGTTGTAAATGGTAGCATTTGTGCGTAGCCCTAATCGTGCCTCGCAAATGGCTAGTAGGGATGTCATATCGACTAGGTTCACAAAGTAAAGTCAGTGTAGGGAGGTCTTATCGACCAACTTTATAGTGCGAAATACACGTAGGTAGGTTATATTGAACAGCTTTACACTATGAATTACATGTCGGGATGTTATATTGAACAGCTATACAGTATGAAGTACATGCATGTAGGTTATATTGAACAGTTTTGCAGTATGAAGTACATGTAGGGAGGTTATATCGACCAGCTTTTCAATGTGAAGTACACGTAGGGAGGTACTATCGACCAGATTTACACAGAGTGAATTTATAATTTAGAGATAACAGTTCAAAATTGTGAAAAATTCCTCAAGAATATACTAATAGTAAAGTTTATTGATAGAATGCGTGCGATATTATCCACAGAACACAGTTTACATTTGTCGAGCACGTTAGTTTATATACACGTATATAGTGATCGATAAGCAAAACACTCAACATCGTGGCGATTTTTTTAGATTTTTAGCAGAGTGATTCACAGTGCCCCATTCAGAACCGAAATCTCGATACGCGAGGTTTAGCGAGCGCTAAACCGGTATGTAAACAACTTGGTGGCATTTCAGACCAACGTTCAACTAGTGGGGTCTCCCCGGTGTTGATTCTTTTGCTTATCGTACACTCTTTGCGTACTGTTTGTTTACATAACATGGCGTTTATTTACGTAACACAGAGCACTATCATGACAATAATATGCAATTTACGCGATATTAATATTTGGTACAAGAACAATAGTTGTCTATAATATATTGTTTCTTTTATGGCGGTTTTAAAGGGTGTGACTATTTGAACAGCAATACACAACTGCAACGCTTGCCGTATCTTTAGATTCCATGTTTTTATATTGAGTCTAACACCCCGAGCTAGTTGTAAGTGTTTAAACTGATGACGAACTGATAAACAAACTTCATTCTCTTACTAATCATACTATGAACAAGAAATTGATTTGGAATTTATGTTACATCATGCATAACTGTTCAAGACTGTTAACTATGTTACGTCATGCATATATGTTCAATGCTGTTAACTATGTTACGTCAAGCATAACTGTTCAAGACTGTTAAATATGTTGCCAAACTCGGTTTCCACGTCCCTCACTACATGCTCGTCATCGACATACAAACTCAAGTTTTCTGCAAGCGACACATCTACGAGGTCGGTTACTTACCAGCCACGCCTTTGCCGGCCAAACATAGAAGAATTGCACAGAGGAACAACATCTTTTTACCACTCACTGAAGCCTGTAAATATAAGAAACAATGTCGCCATTAAACGTGCCTGACACATCCTACATTCGACTATTACATGTACAGTTGCTTTCATATATTTTATAGAACAACACGAAGAGTGTCGTTTCGTGGAATCATTACAATAAAAAGGAATGCTACAAAATAATATACCACACACTTGGTTATTAAATACTGTAAGCGTCCAGATTTAGGCATATAACGGAACACTGCAAATGTATTTGGAGTTATTTATATCTGCTAAAACCATATAACGCAAGGATGCGTGTGAAACCACGATCAAACAACTGGTGTTGTATCTTCGTCCGATTTCATTGATTTGAGAAAATCTAAGATTTGTCCTATTTTGTTCATAACTGTTCAATCTTATTACGCCCTTCTATGTATCGTCAATAGGGCAATTATGTTTGGAACAACAATGCTATATCTTTACAAACTTTGCCTGTGAACAGGAGATATAATATATATCATATGCATGTGCTAACCACACATTCCTCGTTGGTATACCACCATGTGAAGCTAAAGGGGGATGGGCACATATATTGTGGCAAAATGGTTCACATAATTTGAAATCGCGGTTAAACTGATGTCAGCTCTGGGATCAGTTTGGAATATAGTTGACGTCGCTGCTTCGGGCATCAAGGAACATTTGAAGATTTCACTTCAAAGTATTCTTTTCAGTAATGACATGTATTTGTTATGAAATCAGAATAGCATAGCAACCTGCAACTACATCAATATTATCTTTGCGTCGTGGGCCATATATAGGCGCGCGTTGATGTGGACATGTATTGACAGCAAGTGTAATTATTGGCGTGGCACCATAAAGATAGTATGCACATATATCAGTCATTCGAACTGACACGTGAATACCAAGGCACTTTGCTCACAGAAGAAATATAACATTAATATTACAGAAAATGCCAGCTACGCCGATCGTACCATTTCAGGGCTAAGTTAAGGGTACCCAATCCGATCAGAGGCTCCTATATTACTATTTCTTTGGCTTCGGGGGTAACAAATATTTGATTCGAGTCGAGGAACCCATCAAAGCTGAGAGTGATCAGATATAGATTTTTGAAGTTTGTTATTTCTCGAGATGTGTAATAATATGTGGCCCAGAAACATGTGGCCAAAGGGATGGTCTCGGACAAAATTGCGAACGAAGATGGATAACTCTAAAATCAAGTGGTAATACGGTCAAATGTCGTGATACTTTAGTGATAATACGGCCATATTTTGTTGAACAAAATATCGATAAATAACCAGTTTTGGAAAATTTGATACCATAGTCCAGGCACATTACGCGTGAATGGGGAAAAGTAAGGAAATAAATCCGGGATGCGTCAGGAAAAGTCCCCTAAAATCGGAGTTGAGCTTTCGGAGTTAAGCGATATTTTCCATAAAAAAAAAACTTTTAAATTTTTCACAATCATAGGAATAATGGAATGATATAACAATTTTTCAGCCGAAACATATACCAAATGTACTCAATATTGTTCAGTACACAATTCTCGAACCAGAGATACAAATACAACGGGTGGATTTGAATGAATTTCGCAGATATGGATATAAAATAACATAATGACCCCAAAAAATTACGATTTTTTCAGACAAACTGTCCTCCTATTCGATGTCAAATTTCTCGGGCTATTCATTACGTAGGCACAAGAAATTTGTTTTTAAAACTGCACAGACATCACTCCTGCAATATAATGTGCGGGGTTAGCAACTATACCTATGATAATTGGTCAATACTTGTAAAAACATAACCCTACCCCCTAAACTGGCTCTCGTCACATTTTGCTCTTACGCTAGTCCAAGTGCTTGCTGTAGATAACCCACCAACTGTGAAAAGGGCGATAAAAGCGTGAAACTTGGCACATATGTTCCTTATACGCTACCGCTCATTTTCACATGTGGCGACATTTGCGACAGGCTCTTCTTAGCAACGGTTGCTAGGCAACTAACCGGCATCGGATTAATGCAAATGACTGATATTATATCTGTTCTAACAAACTAAACTTCGTCGTATAGCATTTTTATGGTGAAAATAATTGTTGTCAGTTTTGACCTGACTGACAAATTACCATATTTCTCACTTACAAGGGGTAACGGTTGCTAGGGACACACACACAATCTAAAAATGCACATATGACTGATATTATGGTAGCTTTAACAAACTAAACTACACCTAATAGCACTTTTATGTTGAAAACAATTAGAATAGTTGTTGTTAGTGTTGAGCTGGCTGAAAAAAACCCATATAATTCTTACTTATATGAGTGGTAACTGTTGCCAGGGTCATACCCGAAATACAAAAATGCACATATGACTGATATTATGGTAGTATTAGCGTTTTTATGGTGAAAACAATTATAAATGTTGTTAGTGTGAGCCTAACCAGAATATGGGTACAAGTATCCGTTATGCTCCATCAGTTTAGATATCGGGAATTCAAAGTGAGAGTTGAAAAGTTGTTGCTTATATTTAATATGAGGCATGGCCATAATAGTTATATAAGCCATAGACCCACACAGCTAGTTGTATAATGCAAGTCACGGACACACTCTACTATATATGAAGAACATAGCTAGGGTCAGCCACCAATATGTTAGCCACGGGCCTAGCATACAATAGTTAGGTTAGAACCCAGGCACATATATAGTCACAGGACACATGTCCATACATATGGACTATGGACGTAGGATATGTATATCCCATGAACCAGACCGCTTCATATAAGCATACATGTATGGTATCTATGACCATGACAATGCTACATGGTGCAAATACCCAAGTGCCCACAGATAGACCATGTACCAAGATACCATAGACCAAGTCCGATGCACAATACATTAGTGCACCATGGATTCAGGACCCTATATATGGTATGAACATATGAGACAGTTTTGTGACAGACCAACCTATATATAGATATTGGACCGATGCCACATATACGAAAGTTAAGGATGGGGGGGGGGGGGGGGGCCTTATAAATAGCCCATACACATATGGCACTGTAGGTTGGCCATGGACACATACCCATACGTGTAGGCCATGGTCCAATGCCGATATATGTATGCAATATTGCATTGTACCCAGGCATAAGCAGGTGTCTGTCTATATGTAGGATATGGACCCACCCCTTATACGTGATATATCTACACCAAAGACCCAGGCAAGTTAAAATAGTGCTAATACACAGGTGACTACAATGATGTATGTAGTGGATACAGGTGCCTATATGTAGGACATGGATACAGGTCCCTAAATAAAATATACGGCACCGGCGTTATTAATCATTTCATAGATTCACATATATGCTGGTAGGCAATGGACTGATCCACATATATAGGAGACAGATGGACCCCATGCATGCGTACGGGTAAGTCATTGACCAAAATGCATGTGCATGGATCCACGTCTCTATATGAATACCATATACGTACGTCCGTTTTCAGCCATTCGACCAACGCCCTATAGGATGGAGGTCCCTATCGATTGGCCGTGTGCACCACGATGGCTTGGCTATGGACCCAGGCTCATATAGGTAGGAGATTGAGACGGGCCACTATGGACAGCCCATGTATCCAGGCTGATTTAGTTATGACCTTATTATCAGACATTTATATGTAAGACATGAACCCATCCCATGAATGTACATGTTACATGACTATCTAGGTTATAACCACAGCCACGCATACGCCATGGACCCATATGAACACCAAATGTAGTGCAAATACACAGGTGTCTATAGTTATGAACGCATGACATGTACCCAGGTCTATGCGGCAAATCAATATAACCAACCCTAAATAGTATATAATCGGTCCAGGCCCCTTTCTATGACACGGACACAGTAGTTAAGACACGTCATTGGATGCTGTTCCTTAGTAACTATGGGTTGGTAATGGGCCCATGGATGCCCATGTAAATGGGTATTGGTCACCGGTTCCAAAGGGTAGTTCATGGTATCTCAGTCTGAAATATATAGGCCACGCTCATGTACGAGCTCCTATAGACTTGTAAATGACTCATGACCATGTATTGACATATATGTAGTTATGGCATGGATAGAAAGGAAACACAGTTAGTTCATACCGTATAGCAACTGGTATGCGGATGCTACCACACCGCGATAGAGTGTTCTGTATGGATGCCGTTGTCAAATGTAGTGCGAATGTTCGATTCCATGGGGGGGGGGGGGGTCAGGTGGTATCGACATAAATGTGGGTCAATATTTTTACATGTCTCATTAAAATGTATTCCAACAATCGATTGATGGAAGAAACAATAATAAACTCCACACAGGTATGTGATTCTGATAAAACTAACTGAATAGTCTGTCAGTTTAAAGAAGATTTGTCAATGGTAGGTGGTTACCTAGCAACAATGAAACCTCAATACAAATTTGCCACACGAGAATCACACGAGAATGCATCAGTACACAACACAACAACCTTTAGTTATGCAGTATAATCAATATAAGAATAATATGGCATATTATGAAACAATTATATCATGCAAATTTCCCGAAACTCATACCATATTATGAAACAGTTATATCAGTTAAATTACCAGAAACTCATACATATGGTAAGTTTTAAAAGGTGGGTATGTCCATAGCAACCATTACACCCCCGTTAGGTAACGAATGCGCAACTTTACTGCCATGTTCACACTAACAACAATTATAATAATTGTTTTCAATATAAAAATGTTACATGACTTAGTTTAGTTTGTTAAAACCATCATACTGTCAGTCATGTGTGCATTTTTCGATGTCTGGTATGTCCCTAGCAACCGTTACCAGAAATATATAGTAATTTTTAAAGTCGAACCCACACTAACAATAACTATTACAATTGTTTCACCATAAAATGATAATGACGTAGTTTATATTAGTTTGTCAAAACTACCATAATATCAGTCAGCTCGGCATTTTTCGATTTTGGGTATGTCCCTAGCAACCGTTACCACCCCTGTAAGTAAGAAATATGGTAATTTTCCAGCCAGATCCACTCGAACAACAACAACAACTAATATTATTTTCACCATAAAAATGCTGCATGCCGTAGGTTAGATTGTTAAAACTGCCATAATATCAGTCATATTTGTATTTCTTCGATGTGGGATAGTTGCCTAGCAACCGTTGCCAAGGAAGGACCTGCCGCGATGTCTATACATCTGAAAATGATTAATAGTGTATAAGGAACCTATGTGCCAAGTTTCATAGTGTTATCACCATTTGCACAATTGTTACGTCAAACGCCAGGACTATTATGTAGTATTGTTGCCTTTCAGACACTAAAAGCCATGGCGTACGTTTTAGGGGTAGTGTTATGTTTCCGGCTAAAAAATCTTAAGGATGGTGATGGTTCGATATATCTCATCACTTTCCTGTTCTGAACTAACCACTGTTCTAGTATAATGGTTCATATTTGAGCTCATTGTCGTCTGAATATCTTTACTCGCCCTCTTTTTTTAGGAAATTTGAATCACCATGCGATTTATATGCTCTCTTCGCCAATAAATGTCATCACAATTATGGAATATCGACTGTTAGTAAGCTCTAGCATCAATTACACATATCTATCGACACCTGCTCCATGATGGACGGGCATGTGTGAAGATTGAGTCCATAAATTAGCCTACATATGACTGCATTCGCATACGGTCTAATGGAATTTCGTCAGAATATGCACCATTACGAAATATTATGATATCTCAAAAATCTCAACTCGGATTCTAGGGGACTTTTGCCAAGTTGTTCATAAACATGTTCTTATTAATTCCTGAAAAATTCAGCTTTCCCGGATTTTTTGCACTAGTGAAACCTAATGTGCCTGGACTACCATAGTTGACAGTGGTTAGCATTATTTTGTTGCAATAAATCGACTCTGATAACTAAAGGGAATTTTGAAGAAATATTGTTGTTGTTGTTGTATCTTGATGGTATGGGGACCGTCTGATCTGATTGAGTACCTTTAACTATACACAAAACAATACCTGTATTTCAATTCATAAATTGTTTACGGTTTATACAACAAGTTGTTCCCTATAGTCGGATTCCTTATGTCGAAACAAAAAATGGTTGCGCGTTTTCGGAATGTTAAAAGCGATCTGAGAACGGTTTATATACCACCAATGTGTCTATGTTCAGAATCTGCCTGTTTCCAGCTTGAAATGTTTGTGGAAGCAGGTTTTTGTGAGGTTTTTGTTGTGTACCCCTCTATTTGTTTGTGTACCCCTCTATTTTTTCATCCATGTGGTGATACGAAGACATGTTATTACGTATAACTAGTTTACTTGTTTTGTGCTCGGAATTTGAAAAATAGGGATAGACATTGCCATTAAAGCCATAATTTCATACCTCACTGTGAAATTATATCATAAAATCATCTAATGAATTGTATTTATAGCTGCATTTTCACGGTTATGTCACAACTATTAATATATTGTATATTCTTGAAGAAACCGACAGAAGAGATACATATACATGTATGTTAACAATCTTCTAGGATCTCCTCTATTATATGCCAAAACATAACTCCGATACATCAATTTTTGGTAAAGATATCGTACTTTACCTAACCCTACCCCAATTCTCGCCGCTTTTACGACGTCTCCGGAACACAGAATCTGAAGATCCGTTCGGCGTTCCATCATAGCGTAAAGTTAACTTCCATTGTTGCGAGTTTGTATTCGGCGAAATTCAAAAGATATTCTACTGACTTCTACACTCGCTTAACTGGTAAGTACGATATATCTATATTAACTATACGTGGTTAACGCAATATAGGTAGACATATGTCCATGTGTAACCAATTTGTCGCCAATGGAAATCTCTTTTCATGTTTCGACGGTGGTGCATGCACACGCTATTCCCGTTCATTCTGAGCTGCGCTGTCGGCTTTGAGTTATACTTTATGTGGTCTTTATAAAACAAATTGGTTGATTTTGTTGATATATCAGTATGCTGCTAGTAATTATAGCTCAGATAAGTAGTTTTAGATTGATTTATTGTCACAGAATCAGGCTCAGGAGAACTCGAACTCTGCTTGTCCAAAAAGTACGGAAAGCCCAATCAACAATAAATTCAGTTTTGACACTTGTTGCTCGGACTATATTAATAAAATATTAGTTAATATGAGTGAATGAATGAATATATACATAATTAATTAAAGGTACAAAATCCGATTCGATGCTCCCCATATCATCAGATTACAACAACAACAACAACATGTCTTGAAATGCAACTTCAGTTATCAGAATCGGTTAATTGCCAAAAAATAATTCTAACCGCTGTCAACTATAAAAGTGCTATATATCGACATTTTGTCAACGAAATTTGGTATCGAGAGTATGTCGGTCGGCATACGTCGAATATTTGCCAGGCCGCCAAATATTCCAGGTGGTGAAAAATAAGATTTCATAAGTCGATAACTGATAACTGAGCTTTGATTGGTGGGTTCCTCGACTCGAATCAAATATTGTTTACACCCGAAGCCAAAGAAATAGTAATTTAGGAGTGTTAATTCGGATTATGCATCTTTAATTTCAATGTGGCTATGTCAAAATGAACAAATGGGTGGTGAATAAGAGATATAGGGAGAGCGAGAGAGAGACGGACGAGTGAATGATAATAAATAAATAAATTAATTAATAAAAGAATAAATAAGCAAATAGATTCGCATTTATTAAGTTCGTTTTATTGTATTTTCCAGGTTGATGGATCTACCAATCCACGCAACGTTTTCTTCACCAGTCTGGTAAACGAAAGCTACTTTCAGCGACAAACAAGTGTGTGTTGTTTGTGACAAACACTACATCGACTGCGAGCCGACGGATGACGGTGTATCAAAGTTTATCGCATGCATAGATCGGAGGGCGGAGCTCCGCGACCCAGAATATACAAGAAAACCATAGTCAGAAATGGTAACGCCACCAATATCATATTATTAGCCATAAATATAAATTATAATATAATTATACTATAAACTAGCTTTCAAATTTTATGTGGGAAATTTGCATACTTCCATATTTCAAGTTTTCCCGTTTCTCGTGTTATACATTACATAGAGAGTAATCAATTGGTTTCGATGATTATGTGACATAATTCACGAGGGGAGCCGGGCCTGGTAAAATCCGAGTGAGCGGAGCGAACGAGGGTTTTACCAATAGGACCGGCTACCCGAGTGAATTATGTCACGTAATCATCGAAACCAATTGATTATTCTGTTTTTTACACACTTTCAACCACTAAAAGTTGCTAATTCTAAAGAGAAGATGTGACAAAATAAACCCAGAGCAGCTGATTCGCCCATTTTGAACCCCAACGTACAATTGCGCGTGCAGTTACGCGGATGGACACATAATTTAAATACTTGTGACGTAACGATACCGATTGACCCCATAATTTGATGCGATTCATTTTTTAAAGTTTCGGAAATTTTCTGTAAAAATTGTGTTTATTCTGACCGAACAAGCATGGCACTTGGATCGGGATATTGTGAAGATTCTGATGGTGTGTGTAAATAATGTTGGTTCATGCAGGAAATGTTTGGAAATCGTGCTAAAAGTAGAAAGATAAGTTTCGAAGTGACGATATTTTAATCATCGACGTAAACAAACTCTCGAAGAGCGACACGTGGAAATTCAGCTCTGAACTGGATAAATTTATTGTTCACATGGAATTGTTCATAGTTCATTTGACTGGAATATATATGACATCGTCCGAATCATCGGAGTCAATAATAGGTAAGATTCTTCTTCATTTTTACCAGTTTATTAACTGCTTCTGCGTCATCGTTAGCAGTTCCTTTCTGTTCAACTTGAACCATGTTTGAGCCGCAGAAAATGAAAATAGTTCCGGCTTAGAGCGGAACTGTCCAAAATCGCGTGCTCTCATCGGTGACGTAATTCACAGGTGTGACATTATCACTTTTAACTCACCAAGAAATCCTTATAAATCACGTCTAAGTGTGTAATAAATTCTTCAAACTGTCTTCTTTATTACACAAGCTGATGGGCCCGACTTCGTCCGGGCTGTTTCCCATCTGATTTCCGGCGAAAGGCGCGATTTGACCTTGAATTGACTATTTCAAAGTCAAGGTCAGGTCAGGGTCATGATTTGACCCGTCCAAAACACTCCCACCCCGGAGAAAAGTACCCCTAGGTATCAAATTTTGTCGAAATTCGTCCGTTTTACCCCACTTGACCTTTAATTAACAATTTTGAAGGTCAAGGTAAGGTCGGAGTCATGATTTGACCCGTCCAAAATACTCCACCGACAAAAGTACCCAAAGGTATCAAATTTCGTCGAAATCCATCCGTTTTACCCGATTTGACCTTTGATTGACCACATTGCAGGTCAAGGTCTCGCGGAGGTCACGATTTGACCCGTTCAAAACACTCCCCGATCAAAAGTCTCCCTAGGTATCAAATTTCGCCGAAATTCGTCCGTTTTACCCAAATTGACCTTGCATTGACAGTTTTAAAGGTCAAGGTCAGGTCGGGGTCACAATTTGACCCGCCCAAAACACTTCCCGGACACAAATACCCCTAAGTATCAAATTACGTTGAAATCTATGGAAAGCCGAAGAGGACATGTTAGTTGCTAATTGCTAGATATACGACGCACGACTTGTCGCGGTTTTTTAAAGGTGTTTCAAACTAGGAGATAGAAGTATTCTGCGTTTCAAATGGTGATGAATTATAGTATTTTATTCAAATTTTATGGCATAAATTGTTATTAAAACCGTATATACTATAAAAAAAAATCAATGACTCGAAAATTAAGTAGGCCTTTAAACAAAGTCACAATTGCAGTTAGGCTCATCTCATACTCGTCTATTCAGCGATATTCTGCTGCGCAGTTTGTTATAGCCTCCAGTATTCATTGAGCGTTATATCCCCATTGTTATAATTCGCCTTTAGCAGGCGTACTCTTGCTTCAGATTATTGAGATACTAGGTCACACGTAATGAGATTAAATCGCATGGAAACATAGCAATTGTGTGGGCTGCTTGGCGTGAATATGTAATGAGAAATAAGGTCATACGTAATAACATTAAACTCAAGAAAACCCGCGAAAACAAAACAAAATCACATTTAATGTTTTAAGTTATTTCCTTCATAAAAAGAATCTTCGTGATAATGAACCCTCCCAATACTTTAGAATATAGAATTAACCTTAAAATAACAAAAACCTTCGGAATGGAGAACATTCGGAATAACGAACCTTCGGATTGGTGAACCTTCGGAATAGCGAACATTCAGAGAAATTTCGGAATAGTGGACCTTCGCGATAGTGAACCTTCGGAATAGAGACATGCCCCCAATATTCATATTATATGCCCAGAGTTCAAAGGTATGGGCCCATAAAATTCTAAATTTGGCCCTTAATATATTGAACCCCAAATTGGAGCCCGCACAGGACAGCACTTAAGTCAACTGTACCTGTGTCATGTCCCAATGCAGGAGGGTCCATATATGCCTCAACATTCATATTAGATGCCAAGAATACAACGGTATGGGCCCACGTAATGACATTACATCTCAAGAAAACCCGCGAAAACAAAACAAAATCACATTTAATGTTCTAAGTTATTTCCTCCTGTATCTGTATCGGTATGCGCGCAGGATCAGTTCGGATGTGAGCGCACACTCCATAAAAAGAATATTCGTGATAATGAACCCTCTCAATACTTTAGAATATAGAATTAACCTAAAAATAACAAAAACCTTCGGAATAGAGAACCTTCGGAATAGCGAACCTTCGGAATAGTGAACCTTCGAAATAGCAAATATTCAGAATATAGAACCTTCGGAATAATGGACCTTCGGGATAGCGAACCTTCATAAGAGAAACATGTCCCCACAATTACACCGGTGACGTAAACACATGTGCTAATCTTTGTCGGACTATCGTGACTCTATCGGTACGGTTTATACTCAAGTACGAAAAAATACCTAACCATAATACATTCGCCCAGTGGATTATCGATCGTCCACTCGAACATAAAAAACTGTAAAACAGCTTACACCACCTTGTGGCGTAATAACCATCAAAAGACAGCTAATCGAAGCCCAAGCCAATGGGATTAAGATCGGCTACAACAGAAGATGTTGTAAAAAAAACTACAAATAAAGAACATATATCAAGACTTGAAAACAAAATAAGAAAAGATTCTCCGGCCAGTCAATCTACATCTTCATCGTCTGTATCATTTCAACAGGATCTGTGTGGTGACATCGGCCCAACGACGCGGTCAACAGTTACACAGTTCGACTAAACATTGTGCTTCTTCTGTCAACGTGATGTCCAACATGAAAAGATACACGCAAGCTTAACTGTGTTGGTGTGGGACAGAATATTCGAGATTGTATAGTTGGAAATCAAGTTTTCGGAATTCGAATGAACTCTTCGATCGATGAGACTGACGCTCGGGCAATAGACGTGAAGTACCATTTGAAATGTTATGTATCCGAGTGCAGATCAAAGGTATCTCGCCAGAAAGAACAGGATACTACCAGGGAATTGCGAATACAATCTGATGAACATGAAGTTGTGTCAATAATAGACTCCTACATCAGCGATGGTAATGTGTTAGCTATGGGTGATTGTGACACTATCTATAGGGACACCTTATCTGAATATGGCATCGATGTTTCCGAAATACGCAAACAAAACAGGCCACATATTAAGAGGCTTATTACAGAAAGCATTCCACATGCTACTGTACTGCATAAATCTGGGACAAACCTTTCCACTGTCTCCTCGAAGAAAAGTGGTCCGGAAGTTATGCATTCAGCGACAACAAACACGAATACTGCATTGTTGACTATTACAAAAGCTGCCGAAATTCTGAGACAAAACATTCTTGAGTTTGATCATCATAGATGTTGCAGGGTCAATCGTCCCCAACGTTGATGCTGTGCCACCCCTGATGTGCATTTTCTGCAAGTTGCTTATAGCTGGCGGAAAGCAACAGTGTTTAACGGAGAACAGACAACATACGATAAACGCGTCTGCTGTAACCTTGTCACTCAATATCTGCTATGCAACTAAAATGGCAAACAAATTTCACACAAACCAAAAGATCAATCACCTGGTTTTCGTTCACGCGACGACGAGAATATACAAGTACTCGCAACTGGGCTTGTAATACGGAAATATTGCCGCAGTAGTTTCATAGTTAACTTTCTTCACAAACCCAATGTGTTATTATACCTAACACCCATCTGTTGCAGATCGAAACTGCCATGGCAAACTCCATAATCAGGACATTAGATCAGCACTCACGTGGAATAACATCAATTGACTTTTTGGAAAAGAAACAGTTTGTGTACTTCCACATGGACAATTGTGGTTTTGCTATTGACACCAATGACAGTCAATGTCAGCTTCATGTGGCCCTTATTGTCTTTTTTCAATGGAAAGTCAAGGAGACTCACACATATAATTTAGTTAACCTTGACAAGACTTCAAGAACATACACCATTGATCCAATATCATTCACTGAAATTCGGGATTGTGATAAGCCAAATGTAAACAAAAACTTTAAAATTCCAAATTCCAAATAACATTCCAGTTGAGTCTAATCATCAAAGAGTAGCACAGATTCAAGACGAAATTATTCCTTGGCAATTTCAGCAAAGGTGACAAAATTTCAACATTCAATCCCAGCTTTGTCCGGTTATCAGTCACTAGTTCAGAAGATCCCAGAATATTGTACAAACATAGCCTCGCTGCCGATATTGCCACGACCTGTTTCAGAATGGATCACTTTATACACTGCTCTTAAGATCGCCCAATGCGTTTCCGTTGAGATAATAGGAGCGCACAGGATGACAACAATAAGACTCGATCTAGCGTTGTACGAAAAGTGCGTCCAGCTTAGCGAATCGTGTAGAGAGCTGCAATCGAAATACAATCTTCGACATTTTGACGGCAGGGCATATATCCAGAGCAAAGCAGGCGCACGATGACAATCTTATTGATTTGACTCAAATCATGGTCGAACATTTGTATAATGAGAACCCGGATGTTAAGGACTAAATTCATGCATTGATGAGTGGCGTATCGTATAACGACTCAGTATATTTCAAGTCCGCCCATGACAAGTTGAGATATTCCGTTTAGAGCTCAACTTGAAGCATTCACAATCGAGGAGCCAACTTGAATAATATGTTTGCAATTAAGTATATGGAGATGATCAGCAGATGTCAGAACTACATATATCCCACAAGAAATCGCGATTGGCTTGGACAACTGGATACATCAGCTGAATTGTGCAAAGATTTCTTTTGCGCAGGACCGCATTAAGTATATGCGCATGATGCCTACCTATATTAAGTTCCAGTATCGACTCCAAGAAAAGGACCGAGAAACATGGATGGCGACTGTTGTGTAACGAAATCTCCCCTTCCATACGTTTCAATCGGTGTTGATCATGCTGGAGAACAAGAAAACAAAGTACTGAAAATCAGTGGTGGTATAACTGGTATTGAGAACAACTTAAACGCGAGGAATCGGTATTGCATCACAGAGCCAGTCATCTCTATGATGGTTATGGAATGGCAGGACAAATTGCAATTCCATGTGGTGTCACACAAAAGCACCACCAACTTTTATCATCAAAACTACCTAAAAAAAATGAACGAGTTACCAAAATCAAATCAACAATTAAGAAACACATTCGGTTATTTTCGGACGATACCAGCACAGAGCTGTGCAGCATTATCACCAACAAAGTCATTCCCCATATCTTCGCTGAAAATATTCTGAAAGTTTACTTTGTCTGAGAGGAGCTATATTCCAAATTAGTTGAGGAACGTCTCGAGACACAATCTTGTCCATTGTGGAACAAACTAAGCAGAAACAATTTCCACTCGTTCTCCAAGCCGAACCTAAAATCTAAGTCTCCATCCGAATTCGGAAGTATCAACCATCTGAACGAAGAGAGAGAGAGAGAGAGAGAGAGATCTGTTGGATAGATTTATAATACTATCTAGGCCATCTCGCACTATTGATGAGCAGGAAGCAATAGGTAACTATGAATTTTCGTCGTTTTCGAGAAGTTTGCTTCCGAAGGCAGCCTTCGTATGTGTTCTGATAAAAATGAAATAGCAAGGCATTTTCACTCTAACACAAAATGCATTCCGGATGTCTCTATGTACAATTGAAGATAACGAAGGTGAAACGGACACGGACTGGAGTTCGGAGAGTGATTCTATGTCCATCGATTCTTTACAGGAAGAAGACATTTGTAATATCTGTATCGAGGAACTTCCATTGCTGTCCTCTGATGTCGGTCTGGTTTGCAGTCCGATTTGGATACTGATGTTCAACATTTACGTGGCATTGACTCATGTATATCGGCGCAAAAATAAATGTGTAATCATAGATGGAATGGGAGTTTTGCATTTAGTTCCTAACAGCAACATTTTGAACTCCATTGATTAACTCGCTGATGTTTTTAATTCCATAATAGAACACAAAATATAGCACTATGATCAAGTTAGGTTAGTGTTCGATCCATACCTTGACCACTCAAGAAAAACAGCAACGCGTGATACAGAAATAAGCATCGGGATGCCATTTATTACAAAATAAATGAACATACAAGTCTTCAAAATAAACCACTCTCACACTTTCGTGGACAAGAGAACACAAAACAAGAGTTGTCAATTTACCTTCGTAAAAAATGTATGGTGGGAATGATCTTAGTGTGACACATTTAAACGTGAGTGGCATAGAGAACAAAGTGTATCACTTGGATATGAATCACGATGAAGCGAGCACAATGATAATTGCACATCTATTGAATTCGCGACGTCTGCATCAAAGTTATACATTCTACATATATGGAGCCCAGACACAGATATATTGTTGTTGCTGCTCTACTTTTCCCACAAACTTCTTACTAATACGTTCCTGTTCTGGCAGAAATATTTTCCTGACATTTGTGCAACTTTCTTGGCAAGGAGAAGGCCTAATGTATGTTAGCATGACACGCGAAAACAACCGGAAGGTTATCGGGTAAAGTAAAGAAATCGTGGTTAAATTTATACCTTGATTTGGAGCCATCAAACAATAACAATACAATGTTGAAGTCATTCGCAGAATTCGGACTGAATGAAGAGTTGCACGAAGAACTAATCACGGCTATAGAAAGGTTTATAGCAATCGGATACGATAAATACGCTGAAACATTGCCTGCAGCCAGGTGGCAGTTATTCTCGAAGACAATATACAGTTATCGCCCGCGATTGAGTGAGACACGGGGATTTGTCGCCCGCTCGAGACCTGGAATGTCACCCGAGGGCCGCCAGGCCCGAGGGCGACATTCCAGGTCGAGAGCGGCGACAAATCCCCGTGTCTCACGAAAACAAGGGTGATAACTGTTTTGTTATCTGACAATGGAGTACACACGAACCTCCTTAATAGCAGGCATAAATGCGCGCATATATTCTTTAATCCAGTTCGAAAAGTTAATTTTATGTTGGAATCATCGCTATTTAGAATATAAGACATTCATAATCTGGATCAATTAACAGACCCGTCATTTGCGCAGATATTCTCCGGTCAGTTTGCTGGTTGCATTGTGGAAATCGGTTCACGGAAAGAGGAGTAAAGCAATTTCGAAGTTGAGTAGCCATGCAGCGAAATGTTCGGTTTCGTTTCAAATGAGCGTGAAGACGCTGACAGACGTGTTAATTTCCAGAATGCTAAAATGTGGAACTAACACGTTGTAGTAGTGCAAAAAGAAATTGCCATCTGTCACATATCGTTACGCAACATACGGGTATTCTCTGAAGTCTGATGAATGTATTGAAGAAAAGAAATAATCAATTGATAAAGAGCAGAGTGGCTATTTGATCTAGTACATAAACGTAGTTGTAACGTACGTACATCGTATGTGCAATAGTCTGCAGCATACCAACTGCATAATAAGGTTTATCTATTTGTCCCACGGTCATTATTATTGATATAAAAAGGTCCAATATGAATATTACACCTTATAACAGATATGTGTCTGTGATAACACCATTTATACATATCGTGCTTTAATTGCAAATAAAAAAACTCACAATTATGCAAATTAGCAAACACCACAGTTCGCGGTTGTTATGAAACAGTGGGGTTTATAAAAACAGTGTTTTTCGAAATTATCAGAGAGCTTTCAGAGAATCTCTGCGCGGTGAGTTCTTCGTAGTTCTATGTTTACTGGTAACAGCTGGCGGTCAATAACTGAGGCAATGTTACCCTCGAGGGTAATATGGTGATTTATCGCCCGCCATGTGACGCACCCTCAGCCAATCAGAAGAGAGAAAAATGGGATGAAGGATAACAATGGTTGTTGTTATCCTCCTCCCTATTTTCCACCCTTCTGATTGGCCCATGTGCTATCACGTGCCGGGCGACAAATCGACATTGTTTTTGTCGCCCGCCTGATGTTATATTGCAAGAGTATCTCCAAACACACACTGCAGTAACTCATCTACTTCGCATCACTACAACGTACTACCAAATCATAGATCTTATATACCCCACGGATTCGCAAAACACACCAGTTGTGGTGTTTGCTAATTTGCATATATTTAGTGAACACTAATATTCTTAAGTTTTAAGTTGATACTTTTATCGGACAAGCGTTATTATTTACTTTTTACATCGAAACATCTCGGTGATTCAATTTGTTCATGTCGACATTATGATGCAAGATTGAAATAGAGGATTCCTTTAGGTTGGTTGGTTATAAATGTTCGCTGGTAGACAACGTAATGCATACGTTTGTCGCGAATGAATGGTACTGTACACTTATCCTCCGCGATGTCTGCAATGTGATCATAGAAGTATTTTTATGTGAGGATCGCCATGAGCACTGACACATATGAATGTACATTAATTAAATTGACAACTTCCCAATAGCTTTCGGGGAAGACCGTTATGAAATGAACATCGCGAGTAAATTGCGCGCACAAGACGACATTGAATATGCTTTGCAGAAGACGAGAACATACATATATGGCTTATTGGTTTAAATTGCATGGACCGATATTGACGATTTGACCACCAAAATGATCGTAAATAAACGTAAATATTTGGCGATGGTTATGATACTTGTTTCCCAGAAACGCCAAACATTGAAATAAGCATTAATGATAATAATTGATTACAAACCTCCCACTAACTAATGTTCGAAGTCAGTCTTAGTTTATACACATTCTGATTTCACACACCAGAACTGGTTAGTAACTGCACGCCAACAATGGTTTTATTAATGTAAAATAAAATGTGCGGCAAGCTATGCGAAGGATGTCTTCGTGTCATTTTAAATGTAACTAACCGGAGTGCATTTTTAACATCTGCGTTATACATGTAGCTCGATAAAAGTAGCAAGTCGATGTTCAGTTTATAAATACAATTTGCCTGCATATATAGAGAGAGAAAGAGGAAATGGAAAATATATTTATTTGTTATAAAACCTCGCTTACAAGTTTGTATTGTTGACACCAGTCACTAATATTGTCAGAGGACTATTGTAATCAGCGGCGTTTGTTCGTCCGCACATCCGTCCGTCCGATTTCTTGTCAGACTGTTAACTCCATCTCAAATTATCCGACCGAAACGACACTTCAAATGAGGAATAACCGTCACACTATTGAGGTCAATGTCAATTATGGTTTCATTCCGATGATTTTTTCCCCTCAGATTTATGCCCATTTATTTTACTTAGACATTGCTATTTTCATGCTGTCAGGATGATAACTCCGATGAGTAATATCCGATCGGAACGAGACTTTGTACGACTACTAAGGGTGCATTTACATTGCTATAGAAATGTACACAGATCTACACGCAGACAGTGTAAACGGGTTGATATAGAACTGCACACAGAAAGAAAACGGTATTAGTTCGTGTGAGCAAAAATCGTGACCGCTACACGTCACGGTCAACGCCCATATATTGCGACAGGCAAATCAGTTTTGATTAATTGTTACTCGGGCTTGGCTAATGTTTTCGTTGTCATTTCAACCCGTGTATTTCGAATATTGAACACGGATAGGGACGTGGCAACTTGTTCAACGGTTGGATATTTCATACCTGACACAACATTAGTTGTAATTTCCAAACCAACAATAGATTAAAAATGATCTTGTAGTTTGATTTTCAAACATTTTATTTGGGGGGGGGGGGGTATTGTTTTCGGACCAATATTTGCATAATTTCCTACTTTTTATCAAAATTTTGGACTGGAATGGCCATCAGCTGGAAATTTTCCAACCTTATCATAGGGGCGGATGTAATGTTGGAAATGTCCAACACTTGGAAAGATTGTGTCCTGGTCCCTCCCCGTGGCCAGTCATCATCATCATATTTATTGTCTAACAGCTATATATAAAAACTGCATGTAATTTAAGAAAACAATATTGTCCTACATTGGTTAACATTGTCATTGGAATTGTCATCAGTTGAAAATTTTACTACATTTGGTCAAATAAAGGGTGTTGTAGGGTAACTGCATGATTTTCATTCTTTCTTCGAACCATTATCAAGTGGTATAAGGATACACTTTAAATACATGCGGCACATACCAAATCGCTGTTATCTGCTGATAGTTGATACATTTTCATGTCTGGCCTAAACTGACACGTCTCGCAGTGAATTGTCAATTACCAGAGTACAGATCAGCGCGCGTTCACTATTGGTAATCATGTTGTGATCACAGTAATGCGCGACACGTGACTTCATACAGATCTATATGCATTTCTATAGCAATGTAAATGCACCCTAAACATTACATTATTGAGATTGATGTCTAGTTCAAATATTGTTCCGGTCAGGTGAATTTTGTATTTGTTTTTATCGTTTTTCGACCTATAAATTGCCATTTTCGTCTGGTCCGGATAATTCCAGTTAATAGCAAGTAATCCCAATGAAACTTTACATGCATGGGGAATATCCATCACATTGTTCAAGTCAGGTTTGAATATGGTTCAGGTCTGGCTATTTTTGTCTGAGCTATCGCCCTTTTTCTACATGAACATATTATGATTGTTTGCATAATTATTTCTAAAAAAAAAACCCGGCAAATAAAGCCAACTTATTCGGGGGACGTGTGGCCTAGTGGCCTTTTATTTTACATAATTGTTTTGTGTCTGGCTAATATCTCCGCAAACGTGGAATTAAATGCGTAACCCAGTGACAGTCGATTTGGCATACTAAAATAACATACTGCAACCTAGGGGTTGCGCGTTGCATTTTAAACACTCTATGATCGAGTTTTGCTATTCTTCAGGTGAACAATGGCTCATTTTATTTTCCAGATTATGAAGAACTACCAGTGTGCATATTGTGATAAGCGGGAGCTAACATTCGATAACATCATCAGCCATCTCACCACAAAGCACTGATGTGAAGAACTCCGATACCATAAAAGATGTTCCCCTTTCCTGTGCAGATCCAAACCCGGCTTAGATTTGTAAATCTCCCCACAAACGTGGTCTGCTTCTGATGTGGTTGTTACTGTAGCACTTGGCAGGGTTCCATTGCGTCTTGTGAATTTTCAAGTTGTATTTATATTTCGTTTTAAAACCGCAAATCTCATACGTAGTCTCGTTATCTACCTGGACAGACTCCACTGCGGGTGCTATCTCCAATAAAGACATTTCGGACAGAATGAATACCGCATTCGCAAGTTTTTGGGAAGGCCAAAACAACCCCATGCAGTGCACGAATGATGTGGGGAGGCCATTGCTGATGAAATCATTGGCAGCTATGCACGTATTTTCACGCCCCAGTTTCCGCGAATTAAAACAAAATATTGTCGAAAAATGATCCACCCCTCCCAACACCACCGCGCTCCATATAAATATCATTTGGACCACACTATTGACATTTGTTGTCGCTGCTATCCATCTGGTGAAATGCGTCGCAATGTCAAAAAACTGTTAGGCCTACTTGTCCTTTCAGAATAACCCCATGTAAATTCAAGAATCAACCTACATTAATATACATGCATGTCTAATTGTAAACACAGACATTTGTTCAGGGTGCAACGGACCTGTCCGTTTTACAACTGCATAATAGTCGCATTGCTGACCCCACCCATTGAGGGATCCATAAGCCCATATATCCAAGAATTATAGGCACAATTTATAGAATGAAATATTTATAAATGAATATTTATATATAGATGAATAGTGTTCATGTTCACAAGTTTATGATCAGAATTAATATTTATTGGGGAATTTTGTTTTATTATTATTATTTGAACAAATGGGAACCAAGATGATGAATTGATTCATATATTACTTGAGCAGCTTCTATAATATAAAGGCAAACAATATACTTAAAATTGAAATGTTAAAGGGGTACTGTACACAGATATAGGCGATTTGTTTATTTACTCCCATTGAAATAACTTTCAACTTAGATTGTGTTCGTATTATATGAGTTTCGTATAAACCTAATTTAGCGAAGAAAATATTGATATTGGAAACAAAAATATTACGATTTCAAACTACGCGCCATGTTCTTGACCTTCACCGGTTAAGACGCAGTAAGAACCGGAAGTTCATTGTTCACAGCTTCAATTGATGCCTTCAATCTCTTCCATCGAACAATCTCACTCCCTATAAAAATACTTGATGCTTTATGACTCTTGTTTCTTTCTCCCTTTCTCCGAATCGGTTATAGCGGGCCTTCCTTTTGCAGGTACCATGTTTTGTTTGCAACTCAATATTGTTCGCGAACGGCCGTCGATAAAAGACACACAACAGATGAGATTTCAAGAACGGTAACTCGTAATGACATAATTCTCCGTTTTATGACTCCAGTCATAAATTAATTTATATTAAATAATTCAATTTTACTTTTATGATAGCCTGTTAACCGGAACGTTTTCAGTAGACATTGTCGACTCAAATTACTTATTTTAAAATATAATATTGATATTAGATCGCTATTGTCACCGGAAATTTATTGAAATTGGGGTACAGTACCCCTTTAATTGAGAGCAGCGAAATATGTAACCCATGCAGACGGGCAACTACCACCGTCCCTATTTAAATATTATACGGGTTCCGGGGGAAATGGGGCATCGTGGTCTTCATAAGTTGCAAACTATTTTGCCCTGACCCCTTTTGTATATTATAGATATACAACTAATTTCAACTGATCTTACAAAACCATACATGACTTCGTTCAAGCATGTTTCGTTGTAGCGAGCGCATAGTAACTGCAGGTATCGGACTACACGTTATTTTACCATTGATGTAGTCCGTCAATCGTATTTATCTCATTTGTTCACCTTTATCGCAAAAAAAGTATATGTCGATTTATGGGCTACCCGGCCGATTTGTTTCTTTCTTGAGTGCGATAGCGCCAATTCGCACGACAGTAAATATATCGTAATTTGTAATTCGCCGTACACTAGCACCTGACGTCTAAGTCTGATTGTGTGCGGATGCGCTGACAATTTCCATACAAATTCCCACCCGTTTTTCGTTGGTAAAATCTCTTCAGGTACACATTGATAACTCAAGAAAATTGAAGAGAGCGTATTAAATAAGTCTTTTAGCTCTCATGATTGATATTTTCCCGTGCAGGAACACGCTATCATTGAACAGTACTCCGTGCCCGTTGGACTGTTCAACTCGTCATCGATAATCAAACAATATCATTGTATAGCGGACGTAGTCGACGAGAAATTTTTGTCAAAAATTATTACGCATTATAAATGAATTTGATAGATTTCTAACGGTGGTATACTGTCAAGAGGACAAAATTGGTAAAATTCCTGCATTATATCCGGTGTCGTATATACACAGTGGTTATTGTACCAATGTTTGTTTCCAATATAATTCACTATGATACCGAAATGTTGCTTCAAGTGTTTGTCTTTCGGTATGAGCAAAAACAGTAAACCAAACAGCGATCACATCATGTTTTCGTTCAGTCGTGGTGAGCATCTTTGTGTTAGGCTGCATATTAGTGGAATCGGTGAACGTACCAAGTCATTCGACATATAATTTTGCAAAGTACTGTATTTTGCGGCGCAACTATTTCGCATATTGCGTCTATCAGGCTACTTATAATTGTAATGGATCAAGCTAGACTGCTCTTGACTTAACACAATTACATATACAATTACAGTTGGCCGTTATAAAATTATTGGTCGAACTCATTAAGGGGTCGATTAATTAGAGAACAGCTGTATACATGGACCGATGGATCATGTTTTTACGGAGTTTGCTATATAACTGTCTTCAGTGTTTCAATAGTACTATCTGTGACTGTTGCTGAGTATATCGTTGTCATACAAGCGCATGTATCCGGATGTGATATGCACCCATTAGTATGAATCAAGAAATGAGTGCACATGTCACATGTGATTGTGAGTGACTGGACAAGTTTTCACCTGTGCCTGGACAATTTCTCACCTGTGCCTGGACAATTTCAGACAAAAACAAGTACGGCAATTAAAATGTTTTACTTTTACAAAATTTGAGTGATGCCGGTAACTGTTTTCCTTTGTTCTTCTGTATTAAAATGAGAGGCACGATTTGTATGATTCAGATTGGTCGAAATTACTATTACTCGTACTTGAAAAGCCCGCATGAAATAACAGAATATTACCGGTATAATCAAAATATGAATGTGATATTATCCACAAAACTCTCTTTATGTGAGCCCTCAGCGTTTGTTTATATACCGGTACAGCACATAGAGAGTGTACGATAAGCAAAATCATTCACAAAATATCGATTTTGGGGGGTGGGGGGGGGGGGGGGGGTGATTCACCGTGACCCATTCGACACCTAAATCTTGTGAGCGTTACAACGGTATGTTGTAAATTTTAATTTACCAAAGTTCATTAGTGGGGTCTTCCATTGTTGAGTGTTTGCTTTTCGCACACTATTTACGTACTGTACTACATGTTCTGAAGAACAGAATTTGGATTTGTTTACATAACACGGTGTACAAATTTAACTTGACAATTTCATACTATTTACGAGCTATTTATGATCAGAAAGGTCTGGGTGAACCACAAATTGATCTATAATAGCCCAATCAGTGCTAACAGCCTAAAATAGACCGATCATTCTTCCTGGCGCAGTGTGTTCACTCTTTTAAGAGAGGGAACTCTAAATTTCTTGACTATTGAATTTCTCTTTGTTTTAATATTGTTCATGTTTATTTTGAATATTCTCAGTTTGCGATCTATCGTAAAGATGTTTGTGATTTATTGCAAAGTTGTTTTGGGATTTATCGCTGAGGTTTGCTCCCCTTATGCAATATGCATGCTGGCTGTGAAAGACCGATCGGTCTATTTTTAGCCCGACCGGGCTATTATAGATCGAGAGTTTATAATGTTTACTTTAATTACATGCAAATTAAGACATTTGGACGATTATTTCAGACAATCATACAAATTTTACTCCACGTGCACGGAACTGGTCAGAGAAATCCTGACCCAGACCTGTTTGAGATGTCTGAGTTATAATGTTTACACAGAAGCTCACTAGCGCCAACGCATACAAATATATATGTGTTAAATCAGAAATCTCAAACATCTTTGCAATAAATCACCAAGTAGTTTGAGAGTTATCGTCAAGATATTTGAGATTTAGCGCAGAGGTGTGCTCCCCTTATCCCACATGCATGCTGGATGTGAAAAACCGATCGGTCTATTTTAGCCCGACCATGCTAATGTCGATTGATTGGTGGTTCACCCAGACCTGTTTAAGATTCCTGATTTATAATGTTCATACGGTACAAGCCCATTAGCATATATATCTGCGATAAATCACAAATCATTGGGAATAATCGCAAACCTTTCTGATAAATCGAAAACCTTGGCACTAAATCGCATATATTATCGTAAAGTAGTTTGCGCTTCGCAAAGGTTTGCGATTTCAAAGTAGTTTTTATTTATCGAGCTATTATAGATCGATTGGTGTTTCACCCACACCTGTTTAAGATGTTTGATTTATAATGTTTACTTTAATATTATTACACACAAATTAAGAAATTTGGCCGATTATTTTAGACATTTAGACAAATTTTACTCCAATTGCAGGGAACATGTCAGGGAGATCCTGAAATCGATGTATTGAACCTTAAATTAAGTACAAAAACACGATCAAGGTTCTATACTAATAAAATTAATATGATTCGGATTATTTCATTTTGCACTTTGCAAGGGATTCCATATAACTGATAACATGATCTCGAAGAACCTCGATTTTGTACTTAATTCGATGTTAAAACGCCATGGCATTATTTGTAATCTAACATGCCACATTGTTAAATTTGCCGTCGTCCACATAGTAGTGATAATACCGATATATTTGGTACTCTGGACTTTCCAGTAGTCCAGTGGTGAAGGTAGAGTTGGCCGTGTATGGAAACAATGAAGAGTCCAGAAGGTTTGATACTTTTATATTTTAAATAAGTCTCTGCCGATAAGCACTATGTACAGGTTTTATATAGATGTTGGTGGTACGGAGGTTCAGAGTGAAGTGAAATTACCTGTCCCGAGAACGGGTAGTTATTTCCATAGTTGGTGGTATCATGTGTCCAAATAAAGTCTGACGTATCATGATATCCATGTTATCAATATATCACACTATTGTTACTGGATTGTTCTACTCATATGTGTTGTAGAATGAGTACAACCAGTCATCAACAATTAAGGTATGATCTTGATAATTATGTGTGTACGCTAGTGGTCATCTTATTATATATCCGTCCTACATATCGAGCTTACTACTATACAATTAACCCTATTAATACCATCAACGGGGAATTGTAAATTATCCCAGATCACCCTCTATCTACTATCTTGTGTAATATTTGACACAGAGTATCCAAGCAGGTACTCCAGAGTACCTGTCTTGATAATTTGTATACAGACTACCTGGACAGTACCAACAATATTTGCATGCACAATAATTCTTACTATTATCTTCCGTTCAACGCTATTTAAATTTATTAAAGTTTTGCACCGGTCTCGCTAAGTGGGGTAAATATTGTTTACCCCGTAAGATTACATTGTGTATTCTCATCGGTTAATAGACATGAAGCTACAGTAAGGTGATTGCGCGACAGAAGAATGTCTGCTGAATGACCCTTCCTCTACAAACAACACAGTTTCCACTCCACAAACCTTCACACTTTCAGCGACTTTCGGTCGCGCTAAGTAAGAAAGTTGAATAATTTTCCGCAATAGACTGACCGAACTATGTCGTTATATATATATACTGCGAATAGACAGATCACCATACCATTTACCTAATTAATAGCGCATGCATGTACGTATGCATACGTCTCGGCGTTCCAATCAGGGATGTGGCTAGAGGGGGTGTCTCACCCCCAGCAGAGAGCTATATTTTCAATAGTTGGAAATTCCTAATTTCAGGTAAAAACAATTTATTGGGGGGAATTTATTGTTTTTCGACCAATATTTGCATATGTTCCTATTTTGGGTCAAAATTTTTGACAGAAATGGTCATCAGTTGGAAATTTTCCAACCTTGGGGGGTGACAGGTTGGAAATTTCCAACACTTGGAAAGCTTGTGTCCTGGTCCCTCCCCCGTGGCCAGTCAAAAACTTCTAGTTAATTTAAGAAAACAATATTGCCATACAATTGGTCAACATTGTCATTGGAATTGTCATCAGTTGGAAATTTTCCAACCTAAGTGGGGTTGGAGGGTTTGAAATTTCCAACAGTAGGAAGGCTTGAGGCTAGTCTAGATGTTAGGATTTTGCGATTTTCTTGTTCAGATTTCAAAATATTCGCACACCGAGCCGAACCATGGTCGACCCGGTGTGTCATAGCCCTGTCCACATGGCCAATACAAAACTGCTAATTAGTTTAGCAAAACAATATTTTACTACATTTGGTCAAAATTGTAGACATAAATGGTCATCAGTTGAAGAATTTTCCAACCTGAGGGGGAGCATGAGGTTTGGAATTTCCAACACTACGAAAGCTTCAGTTGAAGCCAGTCTAGATGCTAGGATTTGCGATTTTCTTGTATAGTTTACAAAATTTTCTCACACCGGGCCAAACAACCATGGTCGGCCCGGTGTTTTCTGGTCTGTTGTCGGTAGCTGTGTGCATTTGTCTGGAATTAGACCACTAGTTGTTTTTTTGGGGGGCAATTTTCAGGTTAAATATCTTAATGTTCTCATACTGGGAACATAGAACCATGGCTTATGAATATATAGGAAATTAGGCCTAAGCATGAGGTACAAGGGGGGGGGGGGGTGCAAATGGAATTATGCAACAGTTGTGTTGGTGTGATTCCGACTCAAAACTGGGGTAAAGTTGTAACGTCCATCCAATTCAAATTAGAGCAGATATGCATTGAAGGTCAGATTATTTATTTTGAGAATACCATTTGAATTAAAACAATAATCATCCAGAATGACTGTTTCCTAATGGCTACAGATGGGTGGATACCAACTCTGTGATACACTATAATATAGCTGCATGCAGTTGTTTCTGTGGTTTGCCATGCGCACTGTGAATTGTTTGCGTTTGGTGGGGAGAATTTAAAAAAATTGCAAATAAAGTAACTTTTTCGCCATTTAATGACTATTTTAACCAGAATAACCAATAACGTGCGAACCTATTTCTGGAAACATTGTTCGAAGTTCAAAACATTTCCGAAAGACGCAGCTGAAATACGCATATAAATCATATCAGGCCACACATGCAGTCCGGGGCAGGGTTCATTGAACACAATTTAGCTGTGAAATGTGTATGTTGAAACATGGATTATTAAAATGCCTTATTAATACAATGGGAAAACAAGCTTTCTCATTATCAACGCAATATAAATTTTTATGATGCGCATCTCGGGATAGTTGACATTTGTCCTATAGACCATATATGTTCCCGTAGACCGGAGATCAGTCGATAAAGGCATGTGCACATTGACATATTGTTAATCAAGTACTAGCCAATGCCCGCGTGTCGTTTTACCGCTGAGGGGCAATCTCAAACACATGCACAACTAGTAATTTAACCCAATTGGTGCATATAATTACGTCCATTAAAAACCAATAGCCTTCACACCCGTAGTAGGAGCGATATCTCGAGTTTTCTATAAATAGAAACAACGCGTGTGATATTACTACGACCACCAAAAGTGCAAGTGAGTAATTGGAAATCACAGGGATATTCTGTCCCTACACACACATATCTCAGCGATGCATAGACTGAAATTTGATCAAATATTTTCGCTGTCGATCGTTCGAAAGAGGGCCCAGCACCAGTGGCTCAAACTTTTGTTGGCAAATACACCACAACCTTGCCCAATGTGTTGTGGGCGCAACTATATAGGCTGCTCCAGTGAGTGCAATCTAGCAATGCTACATGTGGATCTACAGAGATTTTACTTCTCACGTAGTTAGTAATGGTAGGGGAGCATTTTATTTGCATGCTCCGTTCATATTATGGCACCTTATGGTTTTCTACGACGAAATGCCTACAAAACGCCAAAAATGTGTGATTGTGTGAACATACCCTTGGAGATACAGAAGGATAAACCAACATATGGCGCGAGTGGCTAAAATACAAGTTTGGTTTTTGTGGGAGGTGACAAAAAGACAAGCTTGGCGGTTTGAAATTTTGAAAAACCTTTTAAACGCTGTTTTCGTGTGAATTCTGTTGGAATAGCACCAGCAATTACATATATGGCCAATTTTCGTACAATATTGGCAATAATGACCCCGACCAGTTGGTTAATAGGGGCGTGGTCACAGAACGAAAATATCGCCTTTTACGCAGTTTTCTTGTCGATTTTTGGCCGATTTATCTTTTTAAACACCAGTCTGGTACAGATGAAAACATGTTCAATGATTATCATGTATCACTCTCATAGTTGAGCTTGGCGGATTTAAACATTATACACTGAGATTATTTTACTTTTAGATGACGGACCACCGAACCGTCAAGCTCAAATTTTAAATCAAAATATGAAGCTGAATTTCCGCCTATATCTCGTTTCTAAAACACGTTCCAGATAGTTTTTTTTTATGTAAAACATGTAAACGGTTTATCATTTCTCACTATCATAGTCGAGCTTGGTAGTTTGAACATTTTATATTAAGAATTTTTGACTTTTAGATGACCGACCACCGAACCGCCAAGCTCGAATTTTAAATCAAAATATGATGCCACAGTTCTGCTGAATTATGGAAGGCTCACTTAATCTTTTACTAATGGTCCATCATTCAAAAAAGAACGAATAAACATTACTCTACATTAACGGAACGTATGGACAATTCGAATAGGAGAATCGCCGACGAATGATATATACAACATTTTATAATGAGCCTTTATTCAGAAAATAATATGTTGCCCAATTATTAGCACAACGCGCCACATAATCCCAGTCACGTAGATAAAAAAATTCTTAACAGTACAGCGGCTAAGGAAAACGTCATGCACGTTGAGTAGAAGTACCACGCACTGCATATATTTCCTATGAACCCATGCAGGTAATGTATTTTTGGATAAGGTGCATGTCATTTGCAGAATGAGGTCCCCAGTGGGTGTATTTGGTGACGCTATCCCGCACAGCTAGCATCACTAAATTCACCCTCTGGGGACCTCATTCTGCATGGCGTCATCTGCTGTGGGAGACATACTCAGATTGAAGTTCCCAAATGGTGAATATTGTGATGTACACCCACTGGGAACCTCGATTATGCAATGTGTCGTCTGCCAAATTGGGGATATAGAGAATCTAAACTATAAAAGAAATATAATCTAAATTTCTATAAAAAATTGATAATAATGAAACTTTCCAGAGAATATGAGGCTTTGCCAGAATGAGGTCCCGAGTGGGTGAATTCGGTGATGCTAGCCCGCTATGCGGGAGAGCGTCATTACATTCACTCTGGGGACCTCAGTCTGCAAATGTCAGACATGCTCACAATTTCCCGACATTTTCACACGGACGCCCCAAAACATAGGAAATTTGGGTCGAAAAACACCTGTATCGACTCTCGGTGAAATTTATCAATTTCAATAAACCGCTCTTGAGATTAATGTTTACTGAAATAAATATAACACGTTATCGCATATTGCATCCGCTAATGACAACTAATTGTAATGTATCTACGGCAGAAGACTTGCGCCAACTTGATTTATTGTATTAAACTCTTTAAATCGTTTAACAGAACATAATCTATTATAAGAGTTACCCGGCCATTGATTGACGGACTAGCGGCTAACAAATAAATGTGAACCACTGCCATACAAGAAAACCATAATCAGAAATGGTAACGCCCTCAAGATCATATTATTAGCCATAAATATAAATAATAATATAAAATATATGAAGGCACCGCCTCAGAATTCCGTTAAAACAAATAATCCTTCAAATTATTACAAAAAACTACGGCTTATTACAGCAGGTTTCTCATTCACCACACCAGAAAGCTTTTAAATGCGCATCAAAAATCGGAGGCATTGTGTTCCCGCCAAGAGTGCATGGCCCAGCCATTGATCATACATAAACGTCAAAAGCAATTAACGCGGTCATAATAGTTACATACTGCAACTATAAGACACCCAGCGAATACACAACCCACGAAAACCCGATAAATCCCATCGCTATAGCTCAATTTGACACGGCCAGATTAGCCTTCCTACACTATCCTAAAACAATAAAGCTTCTCAAATCATCGGCATAGTCAACAGAACTTTCGCGAACTTGGACATCGACACTATCTAATCGCTCTACAAAAAGCATGGTCAGACCTATCATCAAATACTGTAACTCTGCAAGGAGCCCACATCACAAATATCAAAGCATTGACTTAGAGAAATACAAAGAAAAGCAACGAAACTAGTTCGTCAAATCAAATCTCTATGCTACCGAGACCGAATGATATGACTCAATCTGATGTCTTTAAAATATCGAATATTTAGAGGAGATCTGATCGAGGTATATAAACTGTTGAATGGCCATTACAACATCAATGCCTGCGACCTATTAGAAAGACATTCATCAGGAAGAACAAGAGGACATAATAAAATGCTACAGATGCCCATTGTTAACAATATTTCTTCACGCAGATGGTGGTAAATAGCTGGAACTCTCTGCCAGACTTCGCTGTTGAGACCCCAACAATCGATCAATTCAAAATATACATAGACTCATTCTTCTATTATATAAAATACGAGTTCAGCGACAAGTAATATGTTCAAGTGACTCACAAGTAAATATCGAATGACGATTCTTATATTTGTAAACAAGCATTGCAAATAATGTTATTGGGACGAAAAGTCGTAAGACTTGTTCCGTATTATGATGATGATGATGATCTAATTAAAATCAACATATTTCGACAATTTTAGGGGATCTCCGCGAATTCGGTAATTTCCGCTAATAGACGTCCGCAAATAGTGACCTACTGCGAATTGACACAACCTGAAAAACCCATTATCTATTTATAAAACGCCAAGCGAACCACAGCTTTCTAAAATCTGTACCACAGTATACACCCGAGATGCGTTAATAAGAAACATTCACACCAAATTGGAGCACTCTCAGAACAGCGGTATTGGGGTAGATGTCATAAATACCAATTTGGTACTAGTAAAACACGTGTCAGAGCTCACCTTTAAGTCCATATAAAATATAGAAATTGTGTTGTTAGTACCCTAGTTACTCGTTTCAAACATTTCGGTAAATTAGAGATGGATTATCTCTTTAAATAACAAATTTGAAATAGTTGCGTGGGTATAAACTAACAATAATGAATTGACGATCCCTGTCCGGAAATACTTCTATCAATTAATATTGATTTTATTTCGAATATTTTATTATGAAATGAGAAGATTTATTGGGACACTTTATTGGTCTAATTTTAGAGCAGACCATTCGAGTGTTACCATATATCGATAGAGAGCATTAGGATATTCCTATAGCTATGTACCGACCGTCAAATGTCCCAGATTGATTGATTGTATTGTTCCATACTTATAAGCGATGAGTCTAATTAACGTTTAGTTTTGACAAAGGTACACAATACAATGTTGGGTCTCTGTTAACAGTAACCACTTTTGTTCGTTAGGTAAACAACCACACCATTTTAGATCAGAAAATATTCGCAATAAAATCCATATTAATCGATAGAAGCATTTCCAGGCAGGAGTCTTCGATTCATATCTAATATTATCAACCCCGGTAACTATATAATACATGTTTACAAAGAGATAATCCACCTTTAATGTTCAAGTATATAGAGTGAAATTGTGGATAGCTCCATATGGTTCAGTGTTAATTTTCAGAGTTACCGGTGTCCCCTACAATTCTCGTGAGTATATAGCGGATTGAACAAACTATGATTTAAGGGTCATATCAATATTCCATGCAAACTATCAAAAGATTCGGTCAACTGCATCCGAAGAAGATTTTAAAAGTATTTAATGTTAAAAGAGTTACCCCTCAGTGATCTGACCCCTAACTGGTTGACCGGCCTATTATGAACACAATTGTGATCCTTGCCACACAAGTGACCTGGAGGAGGTCCTGGAGGAGAATATGTTTTGAGCGTGGACAGACGGACACCGGACGAAGAGTGATGCGTAAAGCTCACTTGAGATTTGAATTGAAATTGATACGTTATTTGAATTTACCTACCAGCATTTAGTGTGATTTATTTCGTATTTAGATACAAATCGAATAATTTTCATCTTTCTGTTAATTTCTTTTGGACTTTTCTAACCATTTTGGAATAATTGAGGTACAAGACGTTAGGAAACTTCCAACACAAGGGGTGCAAATGAATGCTATCAGAATTGCGATGGTGTATCTGGTTCAAAGTAGTGCACATTGAAATTACAATTTGGACATCCCAAACGGACCCTCCTGTCATGCAACGATTGGTGACGGTATGTAGTAGTGATTGATTGTGGGTTAATGTCGTTTCAGTAACTAAGGCCATATCACAACATTGCCAGTCTTTGTGGTTGAGGAAATCCGCAAACTTATTAAAGGATAATCTAACAGCGATTTCAATGGCTTGAAAACTCCTCGACCATGTGCATTATGAGTCGATAATGTGACTAAAATTTATTCAGCACATTATCGACTCAAAACGAAGCGTTACTATGCAGATTATCCACCTAAAACATGTTTTATTATAAGCAGATAATGTGCTGGTTTTCGAGAGATCGGGTTGAAGTGGAACGTATTGTATGCTTGTTTTGGTCGTTTGGTTTCAAACCGGATGGAACATCTTTAGTCTGAGAAAAGGTGTGACCCATCTCAGGAACGTGACCTGGACATTCCTTGGGTAATGGGGTATTTTGACCAAACACGTGAACCAATCCGTTTTCGCAACTTGACTTTCGTTCGTACTCCCATCGATATTAAATTCTTCCAATTAAACCTTACAACTGATAATAAATTCCAACCAAAAATACCCCCTACGATTGGACATTTTCTGATGGAGGACGAATTAATATAATTTGTTTTATTGGAAATAGGAAACTATTCAATCCACTTTTCACTAGATGTTGGTACGCTATTTATTCTAACAGAAACATTTAATCATCGTTTCCTTCCGAAATTTCCACCCACTTGCTGTTCTTCCAGCAAGAAATTTACGATAAAGAGCGCTCGTTGTTTTATTTGCAATGTACAGGGTACCTGTATTTAAATTCACGCAGTACTATATTTCGCTCAGTTTTGAATTCGCGCACTTTGAATTCAAAACTGACAATAATATTTTCCGTAAAGTTTTGGATCTGATGATAGTTTCAGTTCTTAATGGTTCTTGAAGATAGACCACGGATTTTCACCGTGCATGTAAAACATGACTGCATCATCAATGCGTTGTGAGGATGTGTGTTTATATGCTCCATTACTGCAAATAATTATTCTAAGTGATATTCTATATCGAAATAATTATAGACATCATTGGAATGAACTCGAAAAAAGTAAAACCACACCCACATACTATAGGCAGCTGACATCAGAAAAAATCAACACTTGGCTGTGTGTTGAGTTGACATAAATAATTCAGTGTTTGGTCATGGCGTCACTCCAGGCATTGTTGATAACAGGGGGCTTACTTTCGAGCACCTCCAGTCTGGCACATGTATATTTCTTACAAGTATTTCAACCCACGACGATGTTACCATACTTTGTTGCTTTACATAATTTTGTAATGTGTTTTATGTTGGTCTCTCGCATGTAATATATAACCATATAAAAGCAGTTCTAGTTATCTATATTCAGTCCAACCTTCCGTATCGTATGTAACTCATCAACATATCCATCTGCTTTTCCCTGTGGTTCGCTATACACCCAGGAGTCGTACTATTTTTCGCACATCGAAAAATACTACTGCGCGAATTTAGACACAAGTAAGGTATATTAAATGGCTTCGTCTGGGAAATTCGTTTATTAAATGGGCACTAAATCCGGCCATCTATGGGACCATATCCTTTTATACTCAACATAATGTACGCAACATATGAATGAGTTTGAGCCATGTACACGTGTAAACAACATGGTAATTGTAATAAAATGAATATATGACTGGAGTCATAAATTCTTTTCCATTATAATTACCATGTTCTTTGCATAGTTTATAGAGCACAAGATGTATTTTGCACTGAACATGGATCAAATTCATTCATTGGTTGCATATATTCTGTTGAGTATAAAAGGAGATGGTGCCACAAATGATCGGAGTTAGTGTACATCACCCGTTTAAGTGTGGTTCTGAATTATAATATTCTGTTGAATTTTGCTTTTGATCATACACATAACCCCCATTTGATTATTAATAGAATGACCACACATAGCAGATGCCACATTCTATGTGCTCGCAATATGTCAATGATATTGTGTGTATTCTGGTTTGTATTATGTGCTTACACGAGAATGACATAGTGCTTACACTGTCTTAAAAAATTATTTAGAATCGGACTTACCTGAAGGAATCTGTTTTCTGATTCTGGAATATTGGTGTCTGTGCGGTGCAGCGGTGTATTTATTGAGAGCCAAGAACACCATGTGGATGTGATGAGATCCTCTCGTCTAACATGACAAATCTCTTATATATACGTGATCGTTTTCAGAATAACAAAATTAGATGCTATCGGGTAATGTTGCGAACACATGTCGTGAGCGAATTCATATTTGTGCACGATAAACACATGACAAATCTCTTATATATACGTGATCATTTTCAGAATAACTAAATGAGATGATATCGGGTAATGTTCTTAACATATGTCGTGAACGAATTCATATTTGTGCATGATAAACACATGACAAATCTATTATATATGCATTTCCACAGAAACTAAATAAGATTCAAACACAGCTGGCTAACATTGAGAATATTCTACAACCCACAGATTTGTTTTAGTCTTTTTACATGAATGTCGGTGATATTTCAACGCACAAACTTCCTGTATTGTGGAACAGTTTCTCTTCGGAGTAGGAATGTTCAAACACTATCGGGACATTGCCGCCTCGGTTGTGAACGATCAATCCATTATGGGAACCAAGATGAAAATAACATTAACATCCGCAACAGATTATTGTCACAAGGAGGAATTCGAATAAACAATACTTTAAATTTTGAGACAAAATCTTTATCGACGCTAATGAATAATTCCGATGCAAGTGCTCCCACTGTCAACGGTCATTTGACTTGTGCGGTAGGAATATATGTAACACCACACAACATTCAATTAATCTTTGATTGAAAAGTAATTGATACGTAATCATCACATTGAAAGTGGCTCAATTATGTTTGCATTGGGTGTGAATCGGTTTATAAATATGTCATAACCCGACCGCTTGGGTATCTGTACAAAAAATTCAGACCACGGCGCTAACGCGCCCAGATCTATATTTCTGGTAGATACACAAACGGGTTATAACCTATTATACATATCATACCATAATGTCGAATGCATTTGCCAATGATATAACAGAAACGGACCAACATTAGTCCATAGTAAAACAGATTTGGTAACACATATTAGCCTTCGGTACAGGCTAATATTGCATGCCAATCTGACGTTCTGGTGTGCCAAAATTTCTTCACCACAACCAAATAAGTAACAATAATAATTGACGAAATAACAGATAATTGAAAAATTGAAGTGAGCAATATACACTATCCTGAGATATATTTTGGAAAGGTCGCCCCCGGGCAATGTTCGAAGATGTGTTTTTAAATGCCCACTTAATTTTCGAGTCGCCAATTATTATTTCATAGTGACTTGATATACGGTTTTAATAACAATCTATGCCATAAAATATGATTAAAATGCTATAATTCACCACTATTTGAAACATCTGTATCACAGAGGATGCCCACAGATAACTAGAAGACTTGCGCCTCTATAACCCAGAATGCAACATAATTCAAACTTGTTCAATGGAAGGGGAATAACTCTATCTTTAATATATAGAGTTATTCCCCCTGCATTGAAAATAATACTGATTTTTACTTCCTTCTTGATGACAAAACGCGTTGGCAACTCAACAAACAAAAACATGTCCACAGTTTATTACACCGGATAAGTTGATAATACAATGTGTTGGAGCTTCCTCTTTCAAATGGTATATAATATGGCATATATTTTATATAATGTAATCTGGGGTTTCGAAAATTAAGTGGGCCTTCAAAGAGCGTTTCGCCAACCAACCCTATAGGAGAAATTCGAATGATTGTAGACCAAACTTTATTACTTGTGGTGTCGTAAATTCTTTCAGATAAATCGCCGTTATTTTGTCAAAGTACGTTGCAAGTAGAGTTATCACCCTTCCGATACTCTTACTTGTTTTTGTCGCAGTGAAGCAATTTTGACAATCCAAAGCGTCAATGTTTAGAGGATATTACTTTTGTTGAGTGCCTATATTCAGTGCAATTATTAATTATTCGGTGCAAACTGATTTAGAACATTGTTTAGTCTAAACACTTTTAATAGCATATAATGAATCTATTTGTGAGAGGATATGTTGTCCAGAGACTTACCCTACATGGGATATGGCAAGCCTGTTGTCTGTAGGACGCTTCAGCACTCATGATTATTGGAGTGTTGTATGTCACAAAACGTTGAAACAGAGAGAGAGAGCAGAGTGCACACATGAGATTTGTTTTTGTTTTTATAAAAGGAGACATTCTGTATTCGGTATGTGGCTACTGTGCTGGATGTGGGTGATCGTTCAACCTAACAACATCACATGGTAGCATTCGTACATGTGTAGAACTATACTAAATTCAGTCTCAAACCAGCTGAAACTCCAAATGCTAGAGCATCATGCACCAATCGTCCATTTAAGTGCACTGTGTGTGATGTTGTTTGGTGGACATATCATATGGACATTCACTTTAAGTCCAAGCATGTTGGAACAAACTGCCAAGTTGAGGCACTGGTCTCCGATTCCGAGAAAATAAGAAGGCCATTTAGGTCAACTGGACAGTATGATGAACGGCATCTGAGCTTTTAATGAGATTAATTAATGCAATCTTGTTTATGGCTTAATTTACAATTATCCGCCATAACATCGAATAATTCAGAAATTATGATTAGACAAACTGATATGTTAAATAACAAAATAACCCAAGTCTAGGACAGTTAATGCCGACAATAACTAATTCCTCATCTATTATTGAATACCTGGCATGTGTTACATGCTTGAGTTGAGTGTCTCTAAAATGCCACAAACTTAATCAGGGATGTTCACCGTGCAACTGGTCGTTAACCCTTTACCCAACAAACCGGCCAAATAAAGCTTCAACAGCCTAAAATATCTTCGGTCTGTCTCAATAGAACCATACAAATATGGATATCATTGAAATCGGCTCCTTGACCACATTGTGATAGTTACAGTTATGCCCTGTGCCAATGCATTCTCTTATATATGCGAGTCGACCATAGGTCGCCTCGCATATATAAGAGAATGCATTGGCCTAACAATTTTTTATCTTTTTTGTATAAATGTTTCTGACAATTTTTAGGACACTTTTTACCATATTTTCTTACATTCTTTAACAATTTTATAATTTTTAATGTGTTAAGCCAATGCATTCTCTTATATATGCGAGGCGACCTATGGTCGACTCGCATATATAAGAGAATGCATTGGCACAGGGCTGTTCTGTTGGGTAAAGGGTTAACTTGTTCCTACTTGTATATCATAGACATAAAGGTTTCACCTGGTTCACATATAATTGGCATGCAACTTCAACATTTCAGAACGCCAAAGTATATTGTTATCAAATATAGTGTCAGCATTAGATGTTTCCGTATATTTTATTTATAGATGTCTTTCTTATGTCAGATGGTTATCTGTCAAGTAAGGTCAGGACGACTATATTTGTTTAGGTTTTGCATTACTTTTAGTTTTACATAATTATTTTTATTTGATATTAATGACTAATTTATCATTTCTCTTGTGAAATACAGTTTGCTTATATTATTGGGAACATAAATCCACTACATATATGTGCCTACCATCAGTTGCTACCATCACACAATCTAATCCCATTCATGTTACCAATACAAGTATAATTTGAATTGAGTCTCTGCTCAAGTTATCGCAAACTGATTCTGGTAGAGTGATTTTACAAGCCAATTTTCGAGCATATACCCAATAAGGGGTGTCACATTTGATCTGTTATTAATAAAAATATTAAATTAATGTTCTTTCCGTTGTTGATATACTTGTCGTTCTTGATGGTATACACCGGTTCTTGCTGTGAAATATATCCTCGCCCAAATACGCACACAATCAACCTATAAAGTGAAATAATAAGGTACACAATGTGGTTATTTCATTCTTAAATAAGCAGATAATGGAGTCATATCCGTTATTTCGTTTTATGGCGCGGGCCTCAGTGAAAACACATCGAAAGTCCCGAGTTGGCTTATTTTCGTCATTGTCCGTACATAAGTTGCTTAGAAACGCCTCATAATGAGTCGATAATGGGACTAAAATGCTCTAATTTTCAGCACCCTATCAACTCAAAATGAGGCAACTCTAAGCAGATTATCTACCTAAATCAAGTGCTATTATAAGCAGATAATGTGCTGGTTTTCTGGAGTACCGGCTGTGCTGTACTTGATGAACAATAATTTATCCGCAATATTATGTTTCAAGTTTTTATTAAGAAGTGAATCTTCCACATGGGAGGCGACTTCCGACCTGTGTACCGAAGAGTCGGGACGATCAGAGCGTGATACAGGGCACCGGTAACGACCCTGACGGCTACCTGCGATGAGAGGATGATAGGACATTTATGACCCGCCATATCAAATCCAGTCGGAAGTCGGGATTTTTGTACCCTGTGCCAATGCATTCTCTTATATATGCGAGTCGACCATATGTCGCCTCGCATATATAAGAGAATGCATTGGCCTAACAATTTAAAAAAAAAATTCTTGTATTCTTTAACAATTTTATAATTTCACCCATACAGAGCCCCAGACAAACATGAGCAGACGACTCTTCTATATGCTTCTATATATGTGTGGGGCTCCCTGCAGGGTATTGGATGTTTTTTATTTTATGTCCTAAAAATTGTCAGAAACATTTATACAAAAAATATAAAAAATTGTTAGGCCAATGCATTCTCTTATATATGCGAGGCGACCTATGGTCGACTCGCATATATAAGAGAATGCATTGGCACAGGGTAAAAAAATCCCGATTTCCGACTGTATTTGATATGGCGGGTCACATATATACAAGATTTTGGGCCTCCGTGAGTCGGAGGTAGTGCGTGTTATATTTGTCGCCAACATGGTTATCAACATATAAACGTCAAATAAACAAGTTAGCGATAGAGTTTTAATACATTCACACACAAAGGTCATTACAATAACTAACTTCTATTATGAATATCATCCACCAGTTCGTGGAATGCGAGATTTAATTTTTTTTCGAATTTGATAGCATTGACTTGGCAGACACAATATATAATTCATAATATTCATTTTATATGCTAGCTCAGCGCCTATGTATAGTCGATCTCCTTTATTCTTTGTCCAAAACAGTCATATTTTTATATATTCTGTTGTAGTCAGGACAAACATTTTCCTGCATTATGAGGAGGTTCAGCCGAATTTCGATCGGCTAGAGTGGTTTTCAACAAATTGAAGAAAGAGTTCCAGCATATGCCCAAGATGAGTTTTTCTGCAGGTATAATATTAATGATCTTCGTAACAAACATCAGACATATCTTACATTGACGAGTATGGTATGTGCTTGATAAAACCAAATGTACATATTAACATGCGGAACAATGCAAGAACGTGCTAACCTATATAGATGGAGTCAAATTCACGAATTGGTTGTGGATATACGCTTCGATAATCAAGGAGACTAAATGCAATTCCTACGTGAGATTATAGAGATACTTTAATTCACTTGAGTAAGGAAATTATTTTTTGTCGTAAACTTTGCACGATTTTAATGTTGGCTCAACGTTATATGCATGTTTTCAGTGATAAGAATCCGATAGTGACGTTTTGTCATTTTTTAAAGTAAAATTTAGTTCGATAGGTCTATATATATTTTTCAACTATGAAATTCATGTATAGGCCCCCACCGACAATTGCCTCGTGCTAATCAGGAACACCAACGTCTGCAGCATTTGTATTGTGTGTTGATGGACAGATTGGTGAAAGCTGGAGTGGTGTCTGATGTAAGTAAAAGCATTGTGGACATGTTCCACAAGGGTTCTGAGGATCGGGATCAGGGTTGGATTCTGGAGAAGTTTTGTATGTCAGACAGCACCACAATTAGATGCGTCGTTGACATGGAAATATCATATTCCGTGCCCCCGAATATTGCAAACTATTGGCAGGAGATAGGGAGAGCCGGGCGTGAAGGAGAGGCAGTGCCAATGCAGTGTGTCTGGCTTATCCTCGCACATTGGTGGATGCGACTGAGGTTTGTGTTATTTATAACATGTATGTCATACTGAACTCGTTCCTCCATAATACTGATAAAATAGGCCTATATATATTTATCTGTATGTACGTTATGACTACTGTGATAACATCGGATAACGTAGTGTTTCAATCGTATATGTTACGATAGGCAATGTGTATTCGTGAGAGCGTTCTCGATAACCTGTTGGGGAGATTAACTCTGGATAGCCAGTCGTGCAAGACTCTGGAATGTGATAAGTGCCTGTGTAACAAATGTTGCTGTTGCAAGTTTTGTGCCAACCACTGCGGTTGCTGTGGACGGCGCTCCTCGGATAGCGTATTTATATAAATTATGGTTCTTTCTGTTTATGGTATATTTATACCCCGTCCACACAGGGGCAAACACAAACGTCAATATATGTACAATCGAGGTGGCAATTACATGTAAATGCACGAAGTGAAAGAATTCATTTCTACTTTATATATAGGCCTAAAATTAGCAAAGGCATCCCTCAAAAATCGCAACAAAAATACAACTGCTGTAAATATGGCAAAACGTTGTTTCCTAATGTACAGTGTAATGGAAATGTCAACAAAATCGCACAATCACGCCCATATATATAGCTGTTCATCTTCAAAAAATACCTTAGATGTTAATCACAACCGAAAGGTTCTTTTACGGTTCGTAAGCGACGCACGTATAGTTGTGACGTCACTAATTTCTATACTCTATCAACATCAATTTTGTTTTTACATCCGGACGATTCGGACATATGGGGCCTTTATGTTGGAATAACCTTGACAAATTAACGAGACGAATTTATTTTTCGATCAGCCTCCCCATAGCAACACTGTTAAATTTGAAAAACAAAATCAACCTTATTGAAAATTAAATGATTGAAGTGGATTTAGTTGCCATAGGCGCATAGCATTCGGCAAACTTCGTCAGATTCTGAACCGTTTCAGTTTCGGAAATTACGTCCCCTGACCCATAGCAATATTGCGATTGGTGACGTAATTTCCGTTACAAAATGGGTGCGCAGGTGCAAAAAGTTATCGGCGAGTGCATATTCGAAATTCTCCATTGTTGTTGTTCTCGTGCTGAATTTTATTGGTATAAGCCAATCGATTGGGCATAGATTGTGTGAAGCCTCCGGACTTGGTTGAACAGTGGAAGTGAAACTCAGTCAGTCGGGAAGGAACTGAATGATGAATCATTGAATCTGTGACTGAAAAAATATGAAAATCAAAATGGTCAGTGGAGACAGTGGAGGAGTGGACATTGGACTGGTCTGTGATAACCACGGTGATTTGACTTGTTCTGTTAAAATTTAAGTATGCTTTCACCTAGACTGGTTAGAGTTGCAAGCGGCAAATTGTTCCGTCTACTTTTCTAAATTTAATTGTTAATAGCTGACACTGTCACAGTGTCAGGTCACTGTCACAGTGTCAGGTCAAGAAAATCAGAAATGGACATTTTAGAGCTGACTGATTTACTTATTTACTACTAGTACTAGTCTATTATTATTAGGATTGTATTAGTGATGACAGATTAGTAAATTTTCAACGACTTCTGGCTCAGCCTCACCCACTCACTATGAGTGTGACTCGGGTCAAAATACAATTCTAGCCAGCTACAGAGCAGTCGACACACATATGTGACAAACATGTGAAGCCCAGTGAATTGGTTACTGACAAAGTGCGTCAATTAACTTGGTGAGTGAAGGAAAAGAACACCTCCCATTTGGTATCGGCACACTGCAAAGTGTAGTGACTGGTGAGATGATATGCTTTCACCTTTCCATCTATGAATTCTGTTTCCTGTGATGGACAGGTCAAGTTAAATATAATAATTATAATGTACCGTTAATAACGCCATTGAGTTAACGGTGATTTGTTTCAGCATTCTCACATATGAAATATTTCATGATTTTAACACTGTGTTCTCGGTTTAAACCTTAATCATTAAGCGGGAGCTCAGTCAGCATGGCTAGCATATATACTAGTGGCTATTTGTGGAAAAATTATTAAATATAGCCTTCCGTACTTGCGATTGTCGACTTGACACATTGGGATTGGAATAATCTGTATGCTAAACATAATAATTCCAGGCCAAGCTGTTCGAACTGTCATGACCGTCTAGTTTTACATGACTCATAGGGCAATCGCAGATGGTCATATAAATGTTTAATCTGGTAGCATTTTCTTAGGCCATGCCATGAATCTCTATGTATCTATGCCCGTCGAGAATGATATATTCCACCAAAACAAAGTTTTTGCTGTTGCGATAGGGAAGTTTGTAACAATGAAAAAACAGTACAGGTAATAAATTATGAAATACCTGTTCCTTAATAATGTGTGTCATAGAATGAATGTGGGGGTCCAACTTTGAAATTGCAAGATTTAAGTGACTTTGCGGTTGATTTTGCTTTGCGTCCCTTACACTATGTAATTCCTCCCGGGAAATTATAAAATTCTCAACGATCATTAAATTATTTGGCATAGAGACATATTTTGAATTAAATTAAAATAGAATTAAATTTTCATCACTATTATTAATTTCAGTCTAAGTCTCCACTATCAATAATATGAACATAAGCTAGCTTAATTAACGAACCAAAGCTGAACAACATGGGTGCCCGTTTGGTGGGGTTGGGCGATTAACTATTTATGTGGTCATTCAACCAGTAAAACTGCTGTTGTGACATGGCATAGCGGCTGAAATGACGATAAACCATTATCAACCGACCAACATGGATATTCCTGTGGCTTCAATCTCACATGATTGAATCATTTTACAACTGGTACCTCAATTTCATAAAGTTAGAAATATTCTAAATGTGGCCATTTGTTGGTCTAGTTATACAACAGATTTTCCGCTGAATACCAAAGTTAGGGGGGGCAAAACCAGAACCCCTCCCACCAATTATGTGGTTCTAAACTCAGCTCATAAATCACCATCTACCGGTACATGTACATCTATCAGGACTATGAGTTCGAACTCCGTAAAATAACAGAAGCTGAGAAACTGGTGTGAATTAAACTGTGACGGGGTCTCAAGCATGTCTACCCCTGCACATCAGAAAAATGCCATTAACCTTATCATGACTGGAGCTCAATGAATTTTTGCGAAAAACTTGGTCCAATGCACACTTATATATGGGAGTCTCCCATTGGGAGCCTCGCATATATAAGAAAAGACATTGGCCAAACAACATTTGCCTTAACATTGTAAACCAGTGCACTTTTATATGCGAGGCTCACCACGAGAGACATGCATATATTTGTACATGTATACATCTGCATGTATACGAGTGTGCACAGGCACATTATATTTAATGCTGCACCAGTATGAAAGGGTTAAATGGCAAAAGTAGCTTGAGGGTGGATGTGATCCATCATATCGCAGGTCAATTCAACCAGTCCCACACAATTTCATGTTCAAGTTCTTGTGTACTAATTTATAGCACAAACTCATTGCCAGTTGATTGAAATACATGATTTTCAATTTTGTCAATAATTCATAATTTCACTCACCTTGCAGTGTGTAGACTATAGTGACTATTGTTGTTATATATTCTGTCATATTTTCACAATAAAAGGTAAACTACCACCAGGAATGAAAAGAAATTGCAATTCAATATTCATAATTCTCATTTGCAGTAGCAGTAATTGAAATACATACAACTGATAAGATATCACTTTAGGCAAATGCTTTAGAATTTCTACAGCAAGTCAGGAGCTTTTACAAGAATCAAAGTGTTGAAAATGAGTTAATGAAAATCATGAATAATGTAAACATGATTTTACATGTACTCTTGTCGGATCAAAATATTTCTGTCATTTGTTCAGTATAATGGCGGCATGATTGAGATTTCTTGTACTATAGTGGAATATAAGACAGGGAACACTCAAGGTTATTTAGAGCGAAAATAAAGTAATGGGGAACATCTCTCAGTCTAATACAAGGTCATAACTCTGGCAAAGGGCTATAACTCCGAAAAGAGTGCAGACAAAACTTGCCCTGTGAAGGACGGGGTCAAACGAAGGTCTCCACATATACACTGTACCTCCGAACCATCTGAATCCTCAATCACAAATTTCCAAGTCAAGGAAGGGTTGTAACTGGCAAATATGAAACTGGTATTTGGGGATCCTTTCCACCAACCTATGCTAAACGTACAAGAACACCCTATAATTAACACCCCGAGTTACAAGCTTAAATATTCTTTCAGACAAAAATTTCTAACTCAAACAAGGGCCGTAACTCTGGTAAACATTAGAGGTGTGACTGTCCCAATGGGACTAAGGATACCCCCTTTTTTAAAACACTAAGATGGTTCACATGTCAGTAAACATTTAGTTAAAATAATAAAATAACAGATTCCCATTGCAGGTACAAAACCCTAACCCCAATCATAAAACCTATTGGGCAAATGAGAGGCCGATCATGATCGGCAGATGTTAACCCATTCCTTCGCGATAGTAAATTACTATGATTGGAAACATAAAGGAGAGTTTTGATGTTCAATTATAGAGCATACTGTTACGTATTATTTTAGACCATACATGTACATAACTCAACTTATTGGAATTTATGGGTCACTCGCATTTACATGTACCGTATGTAAGATAATGCACTGGAACAGGATCTGTAATGCGCTGCACCACCACAGCCTTGGATTAAATGTGAAAAGGTGACCATGGAATAATTACTTGGTCTGCTTGGTCAAGAGATTGCAATTTAAGTTTACAATGACAATGTATCGCATTCTACCAACACCAGCCATTAAGATAAGATACCATACTGCTGACCCATTGGTATGAATTATGTATACACCACAGCGGTCAACAAATCACAGGCATCGTTTATGCTGAAGACTGGTATCACTATTAAACCAATAACATTTACATTTTTTGTATAATAACATCAGACCATCTGTAGAGTGATGATCTAGTCTACTTTTAACAGCATGTGATCTGAATTGTTAAAACTGTTTTTTTAAATTAGATACAATAACTTTCTTTATCTGCACATTAGCATAAGAGACATCTGAAAATTACATAGCCATATTGTATTAATAGCTACAGTAGTCCAAAGGCATGGGATGGAATTGGTGAATTGAGTTTAATGTCGCTCAAAACAAATTTACCAGTACACAACACAATACATGTACGGGTATTTTCTACCGATTTAAAAAAAATTTGATGTGCTGACTCGGGTACCCTTGGCAGAGTTGTAATGGTGTTAGTTTTTCAAATTTTGTTAATTTTGGATTTTTTTTTTTTTTCAAGTATTTAAACAAATTTTTTTTTTTTTTGTATTCATTTTATATTGATATTGTGTTTTTTTTTGGATAAAATGAGCAAGGAATTCAATCTAAAAATTTTTTTTTTTTTTTTTAATATAGAGTGAATATTTTTTAGAAAAAGGGCCATAACTCAGTTAAAAATAGATCTGTCTTTTGGGCTCAGACATTCATATGTAAAATTCCGATCAGATAGAAAATGTTTGAGTTATCGCACCATGCATAAATGTCCATGGACACACAGACAGACGACGAGTGGTCACTATCTTTATCATACTATGGCATGGCTAAACATAATGAACGTGTCAATGACACTGTAGCTCAACTTGGAAAGGGAATAATTTCATGTGTTACAGTCAATGGAGTGATTAGGAATGTGGAAAGTTGAAAGGCCTACCGTAGTTATGCAATGAGTGAAATCCAAGATGCCGCTTGCAGCCATGTTTTTTTGCTGAATGACCACAAAGTGACTAATTCCCATATACATGTCATCAACATCCATCACAAATTTCATGATGATCTGACAAAAGATCATATGACCTGTGGCCTGTGCCAAAGGATTTATTCATTCAAAGAGTAAAATCCAAGATGGCTGCTGTCGGCCATGTTTTTTGGCCCAATGACCACAAAATGGCTCGTTCCCATCTACATGTCATTGTTAACATCCATGACAAATTTCATGAAGATCCGACCAAAGGTACGACCTGTAGCCTGTGCAGAAGGATTTAGTCATGCAAAGAGTAAAATCCAAGATGGCTGCTGGCGGCCATGTTTTTTGGCCGAACAACCCCAAAATGACTCGTTTCCATCGACATGTCAATATTAGCATCAATGACAAATTTCATGATGACCAGACGAACAGTACAACCTGTAGCCGTTCTAATGGATTGAAATTTGAAATTCAAGATGGCCGCTGGCGGCCATGTTTTTTTCCCGAATGACCCCAAAATTACTCGTTCTCATCTAGATGTCAATGTCAACAGCCATGACAAATCTCATAATGATCTGACCAAAGGTACAATCTGTAGCCCGTGCCAAAGGATTTAGTCATGCAAAGAGTAAAATTCAAGATGGCTGCTGGCAGCCATGTTTTTTGGACCAATGACCCCAAAATGGCTCGTTCCCATCTACATGTACATGTCATTGTTAATATCCATGACAAATTTCATGAAAATCTGAAAATCTATGACCTGTAGCCCGTGCCAAAGGATTTAGTCATGCAAAGAGTAAAATCCAAGATGGCTGCCGGCGGCCATGTTTTTTTGCCGAATGACCCCAAAATGACTCGTTCCCATCTACATGTCAATGTCAACACCATGACAAATTTCATAATGATCTGACCAAAGGTACAACCTGTAGCCCGTGCTAAAGGAAATTGTTGACGAGTCACACACCCTCACACACACGGACGACGGATACCAAGCCATGGCAATAGCTCAAACTTTACAAAGTAAAGTTGAGCTAAAAATGTAGGACAAAATTATACATTTTGCAAAGATTTTCTAAGTCGAAAAATGGGGATGTAACTCCACCAAAAAAAGTCTGACAGATGTCATAATCGCAGATCCCCATGTTGTGGATGTCTGTGCCAACTTCCATGGAAAATGATCAGAAAACAGCTGAGAAAAACTCCAGACAAATTTATGTCCACAGACAAGCTGATTGGAGTATAAACCCCCTTCTCCACAACCGCGTTGCAGGGGGTATTATTAATGGACAAAACATTTCCCCCCAACACTACGACATAAGACAACAAAATCCAATAATAAAGACATCCACAGCCAGAGGTCAGAGTAGATTTTATATACCGGTAGCATTCTCTACCAATACATGTTTTTTCATTGTAAATTGCTTTGCAGAAATTGAAAAACGCATCACAAATTGCAAATCCAGTCACACTGATATACAGCATGTTTGTTATGGACGCTACACAAGTCCAGTAAAGGGCTATAACTCTGGGAAAAAGTCTGAACAAAACCTCCATTATGTGGACATCCACAATCCTGATCTACATGCACCAGCATGCCGAAGGACACCCAAATTGGAATTCCCATTTTTGAGCTGTGTTGTGAAATGATAGTTATGGACAGACAGAATGACCCACCGAAAGGAAAGGCAGACTGAGGTACATGTATCACTATATATACCCCTAATCCTTGGTACGGGTACTTTTACATACTGTATACATGTACATGTACACCAATCAGTAAGCCTGGGGGGGGGGGGGGGGGGGGGGCTTGTGCATGTACATGTATTTACTCATAAAGTTGGTACTGGGCCCTCCCCTTTGCAAACATTCAGTTAGCCTTCAAGTGCTGACATACCATCATGTTTTATATCATTACCGTTATTTTTATTTTGGTACTGAAAAAGATAATGTGTTTTATTTATATCATTAAAAAAATTAAGTCACATGATAATGACCAGAAACAGTGACAAGACAGTTCTATACATTTGGAATAAAAAAAACCACAGATGCTCAACAATTCCAAATTTTCTCATGCTGAGCCAAACAACCATGGTCAGCCGGCTTTTCCTGGTTTTTGCCTGTAGCCGTGTGCATTTGTCTGGAGTTAGACCACTAGATGTTAGGTTTTATGCAATTTTTCAGGTTAAAATATCTGAATGTTCTCATACCGGGATTGGAATATACGGGTAGAACCATGCTTTATGAATATACAGGGGGGGTGCAAATGAAAACAATTTGGTTCAAGCGATATATCACATAGCCAGGGTTTCCGCTATACCGGCAGGGGGTTCCCTTGACGGCCCAGTTCCCCTCACCAAGTTTTCCCCTCCTGCGATACCCCAGGACATACTGCATGTCTATAAAGTATACAGATGTTTAAAACTTCTGAATTTTGTTGGAATACATGTAGTACTAAGGAATTTTAAAAGGCGAATTTATTTTATATCTTGTGAGTGTACACACTCTAAACGCGTTGTTAAATTGAAACATGAAGTGATCGGAACTGACATCGCTAGAAGCTATGCCTTTGAGGCTGGTTACTAGTAGTTACGTTACCCGGTTATGCTATGCAAAAGAGCAGTATTTTAATCATACATGTACCTGTCATGTTTTATACCGCAAAATATACTATTAACTTTGTAATAGAGCGAGAGAGAAATGTGGGAGTAGCCGCACCGGGCATCAAGGCATCTTACCACTGCCCACAAAGAATACTCGTCAGCCAGATATGTAATCAGCCTTAATATATTCCGATTATGTTATCCATCCAAAATATCTGCTGATTCTTCCATTGAGTCTTTTAACATTAATGGGCATGTTTAACTCGGGATCCAAATTACTGGTGTTCTGTACATCTACTTCGTAAATTAATTTATATCTAATAAATTTACTAGTTTTAAAGTTACAGGTACATGTATACCGCTATTCTCAAAGTAATTGACCAGAAAAACGGGGTGATACCCCGGTCATAACCGCGGTGATACCGGTAATAAACGGTAGCGGTATCGAGACGGTCATGGCGTGGAGTTAAGGTATTGGGCGATAATGATACAGTGGTCTTTTAGCGGGCACCGCATTAATTTTGTTGAATACCGCAGTGATTTTCATGGAACTCTTTTAGGGGAAGTATTTACTCACACATACTTGTTCGCGTTAACAAGCGGTATCAGTACCGTGGTATTGGAGGATACCGCGGTATAGTACAGCCATATTAACGGGGTGACACCACGTTATTGGTGGTCAATTACTTTAAGTATAGCGGTAAGGGTTGATAGCTTGGCACTCGGGCAGAAATGTAACAAAACAGTCTGCCATTTCTACTCTCACATGATTCTATTGGCCGATATAACGAAAGTAGTTCAACCAGTGCTAAAAGTAAAACAGGCTACTTTTACCTGGATTTTTGCCCTTGATGGCTACCGGCCCCATTCCCCTACCCCCTAGCGGAAACCCTGACATAGCAAATATCAAAATATCAAATAATCTGAAATGTGTTGTTCCATGTAGTCTGTAGAATACTCAAATGTGATTATGTGACTAGATCATGTGACTATATATACTGTACTAGTACTATGAAATTATGAAAATGAATGTCAATAAAAACTTTGGCAATCTGCCTATCACTAGAAATGTGATTATGTTGACACATTTCTTGATTAAAGACACTCTTACATGATAAATTCAAATACTAGTAGTATCGTTATCTGCATTATGCACTGTTCTATTAAAATTTCATGCAATAAACTATTTACAGGGTGGATGTCCAAAACGCACCGGAAAAAAATTCCTGAAATGGAAAAAAAAGGGTGGGTGTCCAAAATTGCCCGTCTGAAAAAAATAAAAATGATCATACATGCCTGGAATTTTTTTATGACCCCCCCCCCCCCACCCCCGGGTGGGTAGGGAATTTTTTATTTTTTATCCAGTTGCAGAAATACTGAACTACAATCATGTTGTGGTGAAAGTACTAGTATTACTTGAACAACACAGTGGAAATACCCTGCTGGACAAAACAAGTGTCCACTTAACTGCGGTGCAGTTAGCATTGCCACCGCGGCCGAAATGCTACTACACCGCAGCTCCACAAGCTAACTACAGTTGGGCCGTGGTGTAATTGTCATTCGGCATGGTGTACATGTAGTTTCTACGGTGTACTTTCATCAAACTGAAAAAAGATAATACAAACCAGAAATCTAACCACGGTGTACATGTACATGCCATTCGACCGCGAGGGTACTAGTAGTTGCCTTTCGCCACAGTGAACTTGCTGTTTGGCCGCAGTGTACTTGCTGTTAGGCCGCGGTGCTCAACTGCAGTTACAAACTCTGACACCGCCAGGGATGGATCCAGGGATTTTTTGGGGACACCTGTTTTGGGACCATGATATGCCGAAGAGCCTGCATAAGAAAATGCACTGGGTTACATGTACAAGGTCACGATAAAGGCCAATGTATTATCTTATATATGCGAGGCTCCTTAGATGGGAGGCTCTCATTTATATAAGAGAATGCATTGGCACAGGAATTTTGCAAAATTTCAAGAAGCCCCAGTCATGAAAGGGTTAAAATATTTCTCACTGGACACTTGATTAAGCAAATAAAGACTCTATATCAACTGTATATTGATGATTTGCATTGCATGTTGTTGAATTATAATATAATATTTTCCTTCAAAATATAGAAAATTCAGCTTTAACTAGAGGTGTGACTGTCCCAATGGGACTACGGATACCCCCCTTTTTTAAAAATACTAAGATGTTTGACATGTCAGTAAACATTTAGTTAAAATAATGAAATAACAGTTCCCATTGCAGGTGTACAACCATAACCCTAATCTTAAACCTATTGACCGAAAATTGTAGGAATAAAAGCTTGGACAAAATTATGTATGTTGCGAAATAAATTCTAAGTCGAAAATGGGGAATAACTCCACACAAAAAATGTCGGACAGACGTCATAATTGCAGGTGCACAGGTTCCCATGGTACTAAATATCAGTGCCAAGATTAAAAAACATTGACCGAAAAATGTAGGAATAAAAGCTCGGACAAAATTATGCATGTTGCAAAAAAAGTTTCTAAGTTGAAAAAGGGGGATAACTCCACCAAAAAATGTCGGACAGATGTCATAATCCCAGATGCACAAGTTCCAATGGTACTAAATATCTGTGCCACGTTTGAAAAAAATTGACCAAAAAATGTAGGAATAAAAGCTCGGACAAAAGTATACATGCTGCGAAAAATTTCTAAGTCGAAAAAGGGGGGATAACTCCAAAAATAAAAGTCCAACAGACGTCATAATCGCAGGTGCACAGGTTCCCATGGTGGTTGATGTCTGTGCCAAGTTTCACGGAAATTGATCAAAAAACGACTGAGAAAAACTCCGGACAAATTTGTGTCCACGGACGGACGGACGACGGACGGACGGACAAGCTGACTCCAGTATACCCCCCCTAACTTCGTTGCGGGGGGTATAATAAAACTATGCACTTGCAATTTGGGGGCATTTAGGACACCAGAGTTTGGGCGCCCAAACCTGTAACAGGTATCAAAAAGAGCCCTGGATCCTTCCCTGGACACCGCAGCCGAACTGCACATACACCGCGGTGCCAATGGACACTTGTTTTGTCCAGCGAGGTACATACATGTACATGTATTTACATTAAGATTGAATAAAAGATCAAACTTGGTTTATGCTTAAAGGTACTAGTACTCAATCCGATCAGAGGGTCCTATATTACTATTTCTTTGGCTTTGGGCGGTAAAAAATATTTGATTCGATTCAAGGAACCCATTAAACAAAGCTCAGAGTTATTAGATATTGATTTTTGAAATTTGTTATTTTCTCGAGATGAGTACTTAACGTCGTAATCTGCTCGAGATGTGTACACCAAAACACTATTGAAACAGATAAGGATGGATAACTCTAAAATCAAGTGGTAATAATAATGCAGTTTTGACTGTTCTGGGCCAGAAAGAATAGAAATAACGAAACATCAAATATCGATATATGATCACCCTGAGCGTTGATTGGTAGGTTCCTCAGCTCAAATTAATTATTTTTACCCCCAAAGCCAAATAAATAGTAATATAGGGCCCTCTGATCGGATTGAGTATATGTGTGATTTGTTATTCAAATTTTCATACATTTGGTTACCGGTACATGTACATGTAGCAGTAAGATTTATAGTTACATGAAGATTTGTAGCTTCTTTGAATGTTATGTCAGTCACATGGAATTGTCCCATTACTATTTACATGTACATATACATGTACAGTATACTAAATAGAATTAAAAATAACTAATGTACCAAAAGGCTAATTACATATTTAGGATATTCATCAGATTGATCAATATTAACAGATCTACTACTAAATAGTACTACAGTAGGCCTGTCAAGACTCATTGTGAATCCAGTGTACCGCTATACATGTACACTTCAAACAATACATATATCATATTGTGTCACACATGTACATGTTATAGGCCTGTAAAGACTCATCATGAATCCAGTGTACCGCTATACATGTAGATTTCAAACAATAACGGTACACGGTACATGTATCGTATTGCGTCATATCGGTAAATGCACAGATAATGATGGATAATGCAGTGCTTTTTTGCAAATACAGTGTATATATACGGTACCTCACTTCAAACTCTCCCGGGAATTTTTATTTTACATTCAAAACGACGAGTTTTCCTGTGTCCGGTGTCCATTGAAAAACCAATCTGATACTGATATTAAAATAATTATAAAAGGAATAATTTTGAGTTACATGTACATATATAAACATGCACGCATAAAACACATATCTCAGTTTATGTAGGTTATATTGAGCTAGTGACATTTAAATTTACTCGTATCAATGGATGTACGGTATCAATGTTACATGTACATTATTACACCAGGACTGGGTACAACCCGGTACATGTACATCACACGAGTGGGCAGTACTTTATAAACATGGTCATACGGTATGCTATATGGATAGTCGTGCAGTGCATGATAGAAGATTAAAGCTCCTGTGGTTTCACACCAGTGATATGTCCTCAATATACCAGTATATGGCAGGGATGTAGGTGTCAACACTGCAGATTACGGTATGTCTTCAAAATACTACAAATTGGTCAGCTTATAACTACATAGTTGCTTACAGCTAGTTCAATTTGTGCGATGGAATGGGCTCGTGGCCACCGGTTCGACCATATGGTTTGGGCCGGTGAATTGGATAAATATTTCAATTAAATCCTCCGTACTATCAAATGCTCGGACTACCGGTACATGTAATCATGTACATGTATATATATGTTGTATTGGCTTATCCCAAAGTGTAGCAGTCTCAATTCTATTGCTACATACAGCTATGCTCTTATTAAGGGACCTGTTTAATGAGGTTATGGGCTGGTACGTACCGCGGTGATACCACCAGAATACCATGGTGATACCAACAGAATACCACGTTTATTTTGTACCGTGGTGGAGGCGGTCGATCCGCGGTACTGGGCGGTATTCTTACCTCTGGTCACCACAGGTCACTGCGTTATTGGTGCTCGTTACCACAATACACCGCGTCATCCTCCACTGCGAAGTGAAAACATGCATGAAAAAAACTAGGCGGCCTGCAGGAATCCAATTCATGATCTCGGGAAGTTAAAAAAAACATTATTGTAAGGATGGTACCGCCTTCGTTCTCTCTCGGGCTACATGTATGTCTATGCAAGATAGCGTCACGCGGTTGGATACGTGATGTATAACTTCTATATCTCATGCCAAAAACAAAAAAATAGGTTTGTTTCGGGTATTTCGGTTTCTGCATGGCAACCCTAAACTTTTTTCCGACTACATATATTTTCCCCGTACCAAAATAAAAACATAAAAGTGAAAAACAAATAAAGCGACTTTTCGTATAAACAAGGTGAAGTCCCATGCGACTTGCTGTGATACCGATATAATTTAGCATTTGCTGTACTCGGCAGTTCAGGGTAAAAATTATTTTCACATATTCTTATCTAATCACAATTCGGATGAAATGCATGCGTGTTTGGCATTGGAAAGGGGAAACGTACATGTATGCCTCTATATAATAAGTAAGGTTAGCGCAAGATAAAATTTTACGTACCAATCTGATAATCTGAGTAACGACAATAACACTGACAGTGACTAACTAAATTGAAAGTTTTGTTGAAAAAAAAAACATACTGAATTCCAAGATGATTTAAATTGTTTTGTATGCTCGTTCGTTTCTTTGATACACCCAGTCATTCGGTAAGACAATCAGCTGCACATTTTGGTATTTGGCTCACACTATTGTGTATTAGCAATACAGTTCACGGAGACTGTCGATGGCGCTACCGTTTTACGTGGTGCATTTACTGCATTTCACCGCGGTACTAGCATTCGTTACCATTGGTAATGCGGTGGTACGCGAACGGTCCGGTGGTACCTCAGTACCACACGGTAGTGCAAACGCGAATCGGCGGTATCACGCGCTATTACACTGCGGAATTAATGCATGTACGCCGCTGAACTAACGCATGTACACCTCATTAAAGCAGGTCGCTTACTGTGAGCAGTGCTGTATATATAGATGGAATTTACATTTGACACCACATTTAGAATTGCTATGTTTATAAAAAAAATTCGGGTGTCTAAAACTTGGCGCAGGGCCAGATATTTTCTGACGCCCAGAAACAAACTGTCGACAGACTTAGTTTGTTCTGCATGACGAAAATAGTGCACGTCACGGGATGTTTGTTTCGCCACTACATGGATATACAACAATCCAAAGTTGAAAAAATTGTACTTGAATCAGATTACTGTTGTATACATGTACATATGCCTGTATGTTAGCAATATTAAGTGCAGAAACTTCGGGTGTTCGGAGAGAAATGGCGGCTGGACACATCCCAAAAAATTCTTACTATGGCGAAAATAGAGGGGGCATGCACTGAGGGCGCCGGATGGTAGATCCGCCCTTGCACCGCAAGTACATGTACATGACAATTTTTTTTTTATTAAAACCACTTTTAGAAATTGAAATTTTTTTTAAAATTCACGGATAGCGCACATCCTTAATTATGTGTATTTGACTCATCTAACATGTACATGTAGCTAACTACGGAAAATGATTATTGATTAATTGATTATTGGCTTTATTAGCATTCATTGATTATACTGTATGATTAATCGTGGCAACCCTAGACAGATACTTGAACACAACTAATAACGTCAATTCTATTTGTGCCAAAGAATTTAGTCATGCAAAGAGTAAAATCCAAGATGGCTGCTGGCAGAGATGTTTTTTGGCCGAACGACCGCAAACTTACTCGTTCCCATCTGCATGTCAATATTAACATCCATGACAAATTTCATGATGATCAGACTAACAGTACGACCTGCAGCCCATGCTAATAGATTGAATTTTTAAATCCAAGATGGCCGCTGTCCGCCATGTTTTTTTCCGAATGACCCCAAAATGCCTCGATCCCATCTACATGTGAATGTCAACAGGGGAACAGCCATTACAAATTTCATAATGATCCGACCAAAGGTAGGACCTGCGGTACCGGTATGTACACATCTATCCCGTGCCAAAGGATTTACCGGTATTCAAACAAAGAGTAAAATCTAAGATGACTGCCGATGGCCATGTTTTTTGGCTGAACGACAAAATGACTCGTTCCCATCTACATGTAAAAATTAACATCCATGGCAAATTTAATGATGATCGACAAAGATACAACCTGTAGCCCATGCTAATGGATTGATTTTTGAAATCCAAGATGGCCGCTGGTGCCTGGTGGCCATGTTTTTTGGCCGAACGACCCCAAAATGACTCGTTCCCATCTACGTCATGTCAATAGCCATGACAAATCTCATAATGATCTGACCAAAGATACGACCTGTAGCCCATGCTAATGGATTGATTTTTGAAATCCAAGATAGCCGCTGGTGCCTGGTGGCCATGTTTTTTGGTCGAGCGACCCCAAAATGACTCATTCCCATCTATGACATGTCAATGTCAACAGCCATGACAAATTTCATAATGATGTGACCAAAGGTACGACCTGTAGCCTGTGCCAAAGACTTGTTCCCATTTACATGTCAATATTAACATCCATGACAAATTTTATGATGATCAGATGAATAGTACGACCTGTACTAGTAGTCAGCACCAATGTAATGAATTTTGAAATCCAAGATGGCCGCCAGTGGCCATGTTTTTTGTCCGAATGACCGAAAATGACCCGTTCCCATCTACATGTACAACAAATCTCATACTTGTAATGATCTGACTAAAGGTATTATGATCTGTAGCCTATGCCAATGGATTTAGTCATGCAAAGAGTAAAATCCAAGATGTCTGCTGATGGCCATAACCCGAAAAGGACTTGTTCCGAGCCACATGTCAATATGAACATCGACAAACTTCATGATGATCCGGCAGACGAACAGTACGAGCTGCAGACCGCACCAATGGATTTAATTTTTTAATTCAAGATGGCCACCAGCGGCCATGTTTTTCGGGAGATTGACACCAAAATGACTCGTTCCCATCTGCAGGTCATTGTTAACATCCACGACAAATTTCATGAAGATCCGACCAAAGCTACGATCTGTAGCCTGCGCCAAAGGACTTAGTCATGCAAAGAGTAAAATTCAAAATGGCTGCTGACGGCCATGTTTTTTGGTCGAACAACCCTAAAATGACTCGTTCCCACAGGGATGGATCCAGAGATTTTTTGGGGACACCTGTTTTGGGTTGGGCCAGTTTTTGTCGGATACGATTTAAATGGACCGATCCAACTGACTTTGATTTCATTAGGAAAATCCGGCTCATGACGATGGCAACGCGGGTGTTTTGCTTGTCACATGACCAAAACATCATTCATAATATCGGAATAGTTAGCAGCGACCGCTATTCTAAAATTATATCAAGAATTCTGATCAATCGACAAGAAACAACGGCTGGTAGACCTATGTGCAGAAAATAGGTGCCCGTATATAATAATCGCAACAAGAGGGAGGCAGCTGTGGAAAGGTAGATTACGCCAATTTACGGCTATTGGCACTATTAACTGTATTGCCCGTGACCTCAATATATTATTATTAATATATTTATTTAGTTTATTATTAATAAATATTAGTCTTTAGAAATTCATATGAATATAAATCACCAGGACTACCGGTAGATATAGTAAATGTCTAGATAGGCTGACCACGTACACCAGTTGACTATTTACTACAGTGACATGCATAGCATGCATATGACCAGAGTGAAAATCGGACTCGTGCGCGCTGAACCCCAGATTTTATCAGGCCCGATTTATCCAGCAGTCGGATTTACCGGGCACAATCGGGGCCGTGTGCGCCGACACTTAATTTTCAACACACAGTTGCTTCGATCAATTTAGAGCTTTTAGAAGTTTAATATTATTATCGCAATTGGCAATGCTATTTGTGCATAGATAATTTAGTTTTTATTATTATTGTCACCTACCGCTATTCTCAAAGTAATTGACCAGAAAAACGGGGTGATACCCCGGTCATGACCACGGTGATACCGGTAATAAACGGTAGCGGTATCGAGACGGTCATGGCGGTGGAGTTACGGTATTGGGCGATAATGATACCGCGGTCTTTTAGCGGGCACCGCATTAATTTTGTTGAATACCGCGGTGATTTTCATGGAACTCTTTGAGGGGAGGTATTTACTCACACATACTTGTTCGCATTAACAAGCGGTATCAGTACCGCGGTATTGGAGGATACCGCGGTATAGTACCGCCATATTAACGGGGTGACACCACGTTATTGGTGGTCAATTACTTTAAGTATAGCGGGCCTAGTCGGCACAGTATGGGATTAGATACAACGGCGCCCAATGGCATACCGATCTATTTCATCTGATTTTGCTAGAATCCATACATACCTTTTCACAAGAATACAGGGTAAATTGTGAGAATATTTGCGAGAATCTAGATTTGGATTCTCGCCGAAATATAAGCACTGCGGTTTATGTTTTAAAAATGAGAGATAATTCCAAGATGCCCTTTATTTCTTTAAATATCACTTTTACGAAATAACGGCCTTGTCTAAAGAGTTACACCATAAAGACAAAAACTTAGCAAACTTATTGGACACTCAAAACTGCGATGACACATTGCTCATTTTATACGTCATACTGTACATTGTATGTGCATAGAAATGGGAGCTCTTAGAAGGGGTCCGACTAGTCAAGTAGTAGTCGATTACCGTACAGGTCTCTGAATTTGCAGTTATTTTGTGTCGTTAGTGAACATTCAGACGACCATGATACAATCGTAAGTGGAGGCATCGGGACCTGACGAAATTACGGATAGTTTATTGATAGATACCGGTAGACTGAGGGGTCGTCATACATGATTTTTTACGTACACATGTAACAGAACGAGAAAGAGAAATGCGGGAGTCGCACCGAAAGTTGGCAGCACCCAGAATCCCAAGCCAGTCACACATCCAAGCGGCTTCGACATTGCTTAACTTCGGTGATCACACAAAGCGTCTAACGACCATGACCAAGAAATCTAGACCTCTCGAGCAGAGAAGTCATCGGGCTTCTACATTTACAATGCGACAGCTATACACACAACTGCGATAACATTGCAAGTGGAAGTATCCAAGGATAAGCCACGATTTTGAATCTAAAATCAAACAGTGCTTGATATTATTGACATTATTTTTTTTCTTGCGATTATGACGTCAGCTACTTCCTACGATGGAAATTCTTCCACTTACGAATGAATCATGGTCACCTTAGTGTACCCTGCTGGACAAAACAAGTGTCCATTGGCACCGCTGTGAATTTGCCGTTTGGCCGCGGTGTCAGAGTTTGTAACAGCAGTTGAGCACCGCGGGCCGAACAGCAAGTAAACTCAGACACTGCGGCCAAACAGCAAGTTCACTGCGGCTGAAAGGCAACTACTCTCGCAGTCGAATGGCATGTACACCATGGTTAGATTTCTGGTTTGTATTGTCTTTTTTCAGTTTGATGAAAGTACACCGTCGCAACTACACCATGCTGAATGGCAGTTATACCGCGGCCTAACTGTAGTTAGCCAGTGGAGCTGCGGTGTAGTTGCATTTCGGCCGCGGTGGCAACGCTAACCGCACTGCAGTTAAGTGGACACTTGTTTTGTCCAGCAGGGTACGTTCAGACAACCATGATTCAATTGTAAGTGGAGGAATCGAGCCTGACGTGGATACCGGTTGTTTGTTCAGAGGATTGCGAGGTCGCGTACATTATGATATCATAGATTGTTCCTATAAAAGCATGCGATTGACTATCCTACGGTCATTTCCAGCTACAATTTTTACGTACACAAGACTGGGATTACGCCGCAAGTGGAGATAAGGCCAAAAAAAATATATAATTTGTTTCCTATTACGGTGCCAAAAAATTCCAGGTAGGTAGGTAGGGATTTTATTTTTTTTGGTAATATTTTTTTATTTTTTCCCCGAACAGTTAAGAAGTACATTAATGCTTACTTTTTATACTTGTGTTAAGGCTGTCCATGTATATTGCAAGTAAACAGTTAATGTAGCACAATAATATGATAAGTATTGTCAATGTGAACAAACAAATGCCACCCAGGCACTCAATTATGCAGCTCTCTTGTAATTATTCACTCAGTTTAGATTGTGGTGGCACATCTTTCTCAGAGCACAATATTGACATATCAACAGGCCCAAGACATACACTATTACTTTATAATAACATAACTTGTATGATATTAATTCAAACCTCACTTAAATATTTGGTCATACACCTCAGGACCTAAGACACATATCTCACATGCACCTCAGACACATTGCACAGGGTGTAAATGTTCCTCAGACATCCCTCAACTGCACTGAAATATAAAGTCCCACACCACACTGAAAATGGTACCACAGGCCACACCTTGACTGAGGTACAACACCTCAGCATTCAAATTGGCATATGCATGCTTGTAAGTTTTATATACCCGAACAAACCAGTAGATAATTTCATGTGCTTTTTAGTGCCCATCCCAGAAGGGTGTTTGATATGGTAGACATGCAGTCATCTTTATACTGTCTGTATACATACTAGTAACTATGCCTGAACACTATGAATCCTTGATTGACTGGGGAGAGGAACTTTAAATTCTGATATAGAAAGTCTTCTACATGTATATTGCTCTCTAGCAGATAAGACTTCTTCCCATAAGACATGGGAGTTGAACAAACAAGATTACCACAGGCAGGTTTTAAAGACTGCAGATTTATTGGTGAGATTGGGATTCATCTGCAACCACAAATGGACATGTATTTTAATAGAAGTAAATTGTTTTTGAAAATTCCATCTAAAATTATTGCTGCTTAATGTAAACATAGTATATAGTATATATTTAACGATTTTGATGTGTTTACATGCCAATGACATGCATTAAAAAAAAAAAAAAACTTTTTTTTTCTTTTCTTTTTTTTTGGGTTGAAATTTTTTGATTTGGGTTGAAATTTGAAAAAAAAAGTCCAGGTCGGCCCAATTTCGGCAGGTCGGTCGGGTAACCGGAAACACAGATGTTTTTTTTTTGGCCTAACCAAGAATACGCCACAATTTCGCATCTAAAATCAAACAGAGCTTGATATTATTTTATGACCTACGATTTTGACGTGGGCATGCACAGTCCAGTTACTTCTTACGACGGAAATATGTCCACTTAGTGTACCTTCAGACGACCACGATACAATCGTAAGTGGAGGAATCGGGCCCGACGAGATCATGGATAGTTTGTTCAGACGATTGCGATGTCACATGCATGATATCGTAGGTTGTTCTAAAGCATGTGATTGACTACTAGTAACCTACGGTCATCTTTACGTACACACGACTGCGATTACGTCGCAAGTGGAGCTGGAGGTAACCAAGGATACGCAAAGATTTCGTATCTAAAATCAAACAGCGCTTGATATTAATTTATGACCTACGATTTTTACGTGGGCATGCGCAGTCCATATTCCGGTTACATCCTACGATGGAAATCTTTCCACTTACGATTGTATCATGCCTTCGTGGTTGTCTGAAGGTACACAAGTTTACGATTGTATCGTGGTCGTCTGAATGTACACTTAATGTTCACTTAGTGCAATGATTCATTGATTGTAACAGTTGTTGGTATCTTATCAATGGTTGCTGATTGAATATCAGCAAAGAAAGATCACCATATAGAACTGTGAACAGAATGACAATACGGGTCAATACCACATGCCATGGTCATGTCAGATGCGTTGATGGTGCATCGGATTTTCCAACATAATCCAAGTGTTTCTGTTGTTTACATTTGCAAAATTGTCATCACGTTAAAAGTATCTATGCTTAGATTTTTAATAATGGAGTTCACAAACATGCGCACATATCCCCATACGAAAGTACCCCCACATACCAAGTTTCGTCGAAATGCCGTGATATTCGGGCCTTTGACCTTGAAATTACCCGATTTCAAGGTCAATGTCGCACAGCAAATTAATAGGTCCATGTCACTCCCCGGCCGAAAATACCCCCACATACAAAGTTTCATCGAAATCGGCTCTGCCGTTTTCGTGTCCATCGATTACAGACAGACAGACACACAGACAGATCTTCCATAATATACAATAACAGTAACAAAAAACTACATCCTTAACCACAGCAGAATTATGGGTAATTTTTCAGGATTTAGTCGGAAATATGGCTTGTTGCAATTCATCAGAAAGCTCTCAAGGCCTAAAAAAAATACATTTGTTTCCGCTATTACAAGCTGAAAAAAATTAGGGTAGGTAGGTAGGCTTAACTTTTTTTTTTGTTAACTTTTTTTTTTCAGTATCTTTAAAACTAACTGTATAATACTGGTCAATTACATAAACTATGCACTTCTTAGCCTCAATCAGGTTAACCCAAATGACAGAGGAACTAGAAACTCCAATTCAATCTTTCATATGCTTCAATATTTACATATATTCTAGTCTATATACTAATATAGTCTTTGATAATCCTAACATTTCCCATATGGTCTGGAGACAACTGGAGTCAGTCCACCACCACTGCACTGTCACATATTGGAGTGACCGTCTTGTACCGATCTCTTAATGATGGCTTCACAATAGGGGTGCCACGATTAATCGTATAATCGATGAACCGTTGATAAAGCCGATAATCGATTACCATTTCCGTCGTCGATTAATCTGCGTTATTTATTTCGGACGATGGAAAATGCCGGTTATTGTTGAATACCCTGATAAGAGATTCCGACAACTTGAGTACTACTAGCATATGTTGCAAACAGCCGGCAGTTCATTTGATGACATGGTTACTCTTCGAGTCATTGTATATTCTTCAAATTGCATGGCGCCATGATGGCGGCACTGCAGCTTTGAACTTATGCCGACATCGTTTCTACATATATTTCTACAAGAAAGGCGGCACTACGTCTTTGAAATGGACTGACTGTCAGTGAACTGAATGCCCTCGCCCTTGAATCTCATTGGACCAAAGGGGAGTTGATTGACATTCTCTCGATATCAGGGAACCTACAGCATTTTAATCAGCGATATTCTCGGCGGTGTCATTTGCAGCAAGTATACTTTGCTTGTATAAGTATAATTAGATGTTACTAGTACAGGCTATTGCTTATAGTGTGGTGACTGCTAAATGAAATTAACTATTACCAAATACTTATTTTTTTATGAGTCCTGAAATTTGCAGGCAGGGGCCCACCTTTGTAATTGTTATCCATGCTCTGGAAGTTCGCTGAAACTTATAGTTTCCGTAACATTAGATTCCTTTTTTTTAGGAACCACCGTCGGTCCGTCGTGCATTCCTACTTTTATATTGCTTGTATGTTTGGCTGTTAAATTAATCGCTACGTTCGTTCCAATGAACTCACAAATATTATAACCATGACATCGCCGAGAACTGTGCTTGTATTGAACACATTGTGCTCATTAGTCATTACCGGTGGTTTATGATGCACTTTATTAACACATACATGTAAATTACATCAGCCGAAGCCTCAAACAAGCAGCGAAAGCAGTTAACCAGCATCCAGTCAATATGGCAATAGGCCATATTATGGAATACTTCTACTGATGTTATTATTATTATGTACGATTAATCGATTATAGTCGATTATTGACGACCGATTATCGATTATCAAAATAAATAATCGTGGCACCTCTACTTCACAACCCCACCTTCTCCGCATTCAATGAAGGATCTAGGTATTTTTTGGCAGGCCTTAATGTTCCCCACAACTCACAGCGTTTACCGATGTCCCCAAATTATAGAAATGTCCCCAAATTAGAAGGCACATTCATTTGACAAAATGTCACCGCAAAATCACCCTTTTTGTGACCTGTTTGTTTGCGTATATGGCTTCATTTAACCACAACAAATCAACTTTCTAACTTTTTTCAGGTTCACATATACATGTAGTTAGATTAAATTAAATTATAATTGGAAATACCCATGATCAGTGTGTTGGTGGACTGCTTGGTGAACTTTCAAGCACCATACATCTATAAAATGGGTTTGTTGATGTCAAATGATCCAATATTCCCAAATGGTAAATTAATTGTGACCTACCGGTACAAAACTTGAATATATAAGGGTAACATAATTTGCTGAAAGCTGATATAAGCCCATGTTGCCAGGAAATGATGTGGGGGCCATTGGTTCATTTCTTTCACCTTTCATATGCTTCAGAAACAGCCCCCATTTTGGACTTACTGTAAAAAAGCCCCTGTACCCCTAATAGTCACAATGGAGTACCCCCCTCCTCGCAAACCCACCATCTCGGTCCCCCAATATGTCCCCAAATTAGCCTAATCTAAAAGCCTGTTTTTGGGGACACCTGTTTTTGGGCAATGATATTCCAAAGGCATAACCTGAAGGCGGAAGGTTTGGGAGGGGTGATCCCCTGCTGATGGTGGGGGTTCTCCCCCTGGAAAAATTTTGAAAATCCATTGCATTTAGAGCTAATCTAGGGCATTTTGAGTCAGAATTTTGAATTTTACTGAGAGGTCAATTTGATCAAGTTTTCAAGCATAACTTTGGAGAAAAAAAATTATATGTATGGATTGGAAATGCTTATAAGTTATTATCAGATATCTTTTGTTTTAATGGATTATGCTTATCCTGCTTGAAATGAGACTTACCATTATCACTCTAATTCATATAATAGGCTATTTTATAAAATTAAAGTGAGACACATACCGGTACATAATATACTACATGTAGTACAGAAACAATGTCTATTAAGTTAGTAATTATTATTTATAGTACTACTCTCTATGTTAATTTTTCATTTAGTTATGAGATCCCACCTGATAACCAGGTTGATTCGATCAAATTGTTAATGTTCCTGTACTGTATTTGATTGAAATACTGAAGTCATAACAAACCTGAACTGAAACTATTTGAAGTTTTCACAGATGAAAGCTAAATAAAGCCAAACATACTTTACAGTATGATTCCAACTGTTAAACTTAAATCTTTTTGGAAACTTAAATTTCTTATGTCAATATATATAAAGGTTTTCATCTTGTTATGATATGAATTGAGACCTAAATTGAGAAGAATTTTTTTTTTAAATAAATAAAACAAAATTTTGGGTCCAATTTTTTGTGTGCAATGGCAATAAAAAGTTTAGGGTAGGGGTTTAAAATAGGGTCGGTCGGGTTAGCGGAAACAAACGTCTTTTTTTTTTTTAGGCCTAAGTTGATTTCGTTAATTTGTTGCATTCCATATGCGGATGCATGCATGTGGGTGCCAGTGGAATATATAGTTTTTTCTGTTTTCCCAAGCCATAGGCTCATATACATGTAGGGCTATAGCGCCACCGAATAAATGCTCCCAAATGGAATCTATTTCAGTTAGTAAATAGAGTAATAAAATAACATGTTGATTTTGTTGCATTCCAAATCTACATGTACATGCATGTACATGTACCGCTATTCTCAAAGTAATTGACCAGAAAAACGGGGTGATACCCCGGTCATGACCGCGGTGATACCGGTAATAAACGGTAGCGGTATCGAGACGGTCATGGCGGTGGAGTTACGGTATTGGGCGATAATGATACCGCGGTCTTTTAGCGGGCACCGCATTAATTTTGTTGAATACCGCAGTGATTTTCATGGAACTCTTTGAGGGGAGGTATTTACTCACACATACTTGTTCGCGTTAACAAGCGGTATCAGTAACGCGGTATTGGAGGATACCGCGGTATAGTACCGCCATATTAACGGGGTGACACCACGTTATTGGTGGTCAATTACTTTAAGTATAGCGGTACTAGTATGTGTGGCAGGTGGGATTACACAATACAGTTTTAGTTCAATAAAGTGTTCCCACGCGCCTCCGATGAAAGAGAAGTATGAGCAATCCATTTTGACGGGCCAGTCCATTTTGACGGGCAATCCCCCAGTAAGTACAGATTCTTAGTGACCATCTGTGATATACAATAAATTATATAATGAACCATTATTATAAAAGTAAAAATGAGGTCAGTAAGAATCGTTTTCAGGTAGCTGAAGTTCATCATATACATGTACTCTGGAGTACCTAATAAAAGTACAGGGTGGAATAATAGTACAGGTTGAAAAATGTTGCGTAACTGAATAATAGTACAAGGCGGAATAAACGTACAGACTGGAAATATTAGTACCATACAACCCAACAAAACGCACCATCTGACTGATTTACTGATGCCATGAGACAGAAATACTTTTGATGGATAGCCAGGTCTGTGAATCTACAGTGTGCTGATCACTGTCAACAATCAGAGTTCATTTATCTATGAATTACACAATTTAAGATTGGTGAATTATTTCTTTTGGTTAATTTAATAAACGTACAGGACCAAATAACGATCGTACAGGTGGAAATTTTACCTCAATTTTAATAATCGTACATGTATGTTTATTAGGAACTCAAGAGTACAGGTACAGCCCTTCGATTATGAGGTTTGCGATCACGCTCACGCACCATAACACGCCTGAAATTAAATCTTGGCGAGTAATTAATCACACTCCTCGGCAATATTCGGCGCACGATTGAAAATGGTTTTATGACAACGATCAACCTTGTTTGCTGGAGAAGACTGACGGACACGCCGTAAGTAATTGTTATAAGTTTTGCGCACGCGCTAGAACATTCTTATAGTCAGGTGCGTTTAGAGATGTTGTCGCATTCGTCTGTAGGTCTGAGGGATTCTCGGCTAGATATTGTTACCAACATGACATATTTAAATTAATCATCACCAACTTGACGTAATTTTGGTACCATGTGTTGCGTTCTAAAATAAAAGCCGCCCCGATAGAAGGCGAAGATGAATAGAAATCGAAACTTGAGTTCGCGGCAAACAAACATTGTTTTAAAAAATATCGATAGAGTTCATACAACAGGAAACTCTCACGTGGTTACGTGGTCTCTGGTCGCATTTCATAACAACTTACATCCAACGGAAGCATTACGAAGCAATTCGAGAATGGAGTTTTAATTACTTCAATGTGAAGAATACATGTGTACAAGATGAATCACAATGGTGATAAAAATTGATTTAATTTTGAGTCTTCGTTCGTCATTTTATACCCCCCCCCCAAATATTCACCAAAATCACACGCCTGGGTTTCAGGTTAGGTGAGTGACCAACCACACTCCTGCATTTTACAGAATCTAAGGACTGCAGGTACCCGGTACTCAGAAAATTCCCAATGAAAGCTATTATTTGGCATATATACATGTATCACATATTCATTTCTGAAGTCTGTAATTGTCTTGAGATGTTTACTAATAATTGCCATAGAAGCTTTTATTCAAACAGACGAACATGGATAACTCTAAAATCAAGTGGTAAATAACACAATTTTGATGGAGAACATCCTTTTGATGGCATGTTTTGGGACCACAAACAATAGAAATAACAAAACTTCAAACATTTATATATGGTCACTCTCTGCATTGATTGGTAGGTTCCTCAACTCAAATCAATTATTTTTTAACCCCGTAGCCAAAGAAATAGTAATTTATGAGGGTCTGATCGGATTTAGTACCTTTAATTGCAAACGTCATCAATTCAAATAAAGTGCACACTCATTCTGAGACAGTTGACAACACAAGTGAAAAAGTAAAGAACCTGCATGTAGTTCATGTTGAGTCGTTGACAGTGGCCACTCATCGATCGATCGTAGGTTCCAGAACAAAAAGTTTCCGGTCATTTCCCACGTGGGATAACATTTCTTTTCGTTCGTATTCTCATTTTTGCAACAACAAGCTAGTCAATAAGTAGACGATTACTGTACAGGTATCTGAATTTGCAGTTAGGTTAGTACAAGCTTTTTTGAATTCTGTAAACTGGCTGAAACTGAATACCGCTATACTTAAAGTAATTGACCACCAATAACGTGGTGTCACCCCGTTAATACCGCAGTATCCTCCAATACCGCGGTACTGATACCGCTTGTTAATGCGAACAAGTATGTGGGAGTAAATACCTCCCCTCAAAGAGTTCCATGAAAATCACCGCGGTATTCAAAAAAATTAATGCGGTGCCCTGCCCGCTAAAAGACCGCGGTATTCAAAAAAATTAATGCGGTGCCCGCTAAAAGACTGCGGTATCATTTACGCCCAATACCGTAACTCCACCGCCGTGACCATCTCGATACCGCTACCGTTTATTACCGGTATCACCGCGGTCATGACCGGGGTATCACCCTGTTTTTCTGGTCAATTACTTTGAGAATAGCGGTAGGTATTTCCGGGCAGCACTACTGTGTCAACAATTTGATTCAACCAATCACAGTGAGGAGAGTGTGTGGTCATTGTTTATCAACATAAATAATTGACATGAATATGTAACCTGATGTGCTTTGTCTTGTGACACTTAATTGCTACAACATGGCGTCAGCACGCTTTGATCTTTGTTGTGTGTTGTCGCAGTTTAATATAGAAAGACGGTCGAGTGCTTTATTCCTTGCTACAATTTAGTTACCGAGTGTCGACATTACAATAATATGCTGTGTGGGTAAAATAATTAATTTATTTACAAGGGAAAATTCCTCCTGCACCCTGCACAGTGCTTATTTGGGACCCTACTAGGGGTGCCACGATTAATCGTATAATCGATGAACCGTTGATAAAGCCGATAATCGATTACCATTTCCATCGTCGATTAATCTGAGTTATTTATATCGGATGTCAGAAGATGCCGGGTATTATTGAATACCATGTTTATTTTACACAGTTCTATGTACAACCGAGGTGTTAACATCCTTTGATCGCGTACCAATGAGATTCCAATAACATGAGTACTATTGATATATGTTGGAAACAGTCTGCAGTTCATTTGATGATGCGACATGGTTTCTCGTCGGATCGTTTTATATTCTACAAATTGGCCGCACTGCAGATTTGAACACATTGCGACATCGTTGTATATTTTAGTATACTTGAAAGGTGGCAATATGTTTTGAAATGTGCCGACTGTCACCGTGTTCAATGAACTGAATGCACTCGCCCTTGAATCTAATTGGACCAATGGGATGTTGATTGACATTCTCTCTAAAATCAGGGAACAATATACCGGTATAAACCGTATATATATGGTATTTTAATCAGTGATGTTCTCCCCAATTGCATTGGAAGTGTACTGTGTTTGTATAAGTACAAATGTATACTTAGAAGTTACTAGTAAAGGCTATCGCATATCGTGTGGTGATTGCTGATTGAAACAGACTGTTATCAAATACTTAAATTGCTCAGAGTCATGCAATTTGCAGGTGGGGCACAAGTTTGTGATTGTTAACCACGTTCTGGAAGTTTGATGAAACTTATAGTTTCCATAACATTTGATTCCTTTATTTAGCAACAACCGGCGGTCCATTGTTCATTCCTACTTTTGTATTGTTTGTTTATGTGGCTATTCCTAAAACTTAAATTAATTGCTACGTTCGTTCTATTGAACTCACAAATTATAACTATAACATCGCTGAGAACTGGTCTGGTATTCAATACATTGTGCTCATTGGTCATTAACAGTGGTTTATGATGCATTTTATTAACGTAAAATTTAGCCAATGTCTCAAATGACCAGCCGGCAGCGACAGTGCAGTTATTGAGTTAACGAGCACCCAGTCAATAGGCCATATTACGGTATTCTTCCACTGATGTTATTAATATTAGGTACGATTAATCGATTATAGTCAATTATTGACGACCGATTATCGATTATCAAAATCAATAGTCGTGGCACCTCTAGACCCTACGTGTGTTACTTTTCCGATAAAAAATCAAAAGTCATTTGCAAAAACAGAAAATATCAGAACACAAAATGTGTAGATTTGAAACCAAAGTCGCAAACGAATAAACAGACTACCCATCTCCAATATAAAATAATTCTTTGTCATGTAATTATCTTATAGTGTAGATACGTAAATAACCGTTGATTTTACTATAATATGTCCACTAACAGTTCTGATTGTCCACTCTATCGTGAGTCTTCGACAACAAGGTTGTTGTTTGGGTTCGAGGTTCGAGACAATGATTCGGTTTCAAGGTTCGGTTCGCCTGAAAAATTTAAGGTTCGCAGGGCCCTATACAGCGGCACCGAAACTTGGCAACACCCAGACTCCCAAGCCAGTCACCCATCCAAGTGCAAGTAGGCCTACTAACCGGGCTTGACATTGCGTAACTTTGGTGATCATACAAAGTGTCTAATTACAGTGACCAAGAAATCTAGACCTCTCGAGCAGAGAAGTCATCGGCCTTCTACATTCAGATTCACAATGTGAACGCTACACACACAACTGTGATTACACTGCAAGTGGAAGTATAGTATCCAAGCATACGCCACGATTTTGAATCTAAAAACAAATGTCAGTGCTTGATATTGATATTTTTTACTTGCGAATTTGACGTGATCTAGCATGGTTACTTCCTACGATGGAAATTCTTCCACTTAGTGCCACCGCAGACGCTACGATTAAAATCGTCAGTGGAGAAAATCGTAGGTGGAGAAATCGTAGCTTGCCCGCAGACGCTATGGTGCTGCGATGTTTACAGCTACGATTTTATCCACGTGATCGATCACATGATAGCAAAACGTTAGACCACATTCTCCACATTATGCAACTAAATACATATGCATGGCATGTTTCTAAATTTTCTAAACTAACAATTTGATGTTGAAAGTTCAAGTGAAATTGAATATTGTTTTTATTTTGACATTTTTGTACCTGTCAACTCAACAGGCTCAGCTGCCCCAATTGAATTTCAACAATTGCGACAGCCCTCTTCTCCTTGCCTGATATATGGTATAAGCATGCACTCCGTCGTGCCACATCTCCACCAATGTGGCCTCGTTTTTGTAAGTGCAAGAAGTTTGTAAATGTTGCGCCATTTTTGAATGTTTAATTTTCATGGTATTTACAACATGACCAGTTATGATATTATTTTATGCCCTACGATTTGGACGTGGACATGCGCAGTCCAGCTACCAGTTACTTCCTACGACGGAAATCTTTCCACTTACTATTCCATCGTGGTTGTCTGAAACTCTGAATGTACACTAACACTTAAGCAAGTTAATGTAACGTTCACTTACATGTAGTGCAATGATTCATTGATTGTTGTTGGCATCTAATCAATGGTTGCTGATTGAATATCACCATGTAGAACTTTGAACATAATGACATTGACAATAGGCCTACCATGATTGATGTTTTGATGCCATATATCAGGTCTGGCAAATGTGAGAATACAGCTACAATAGCTGTATTCAGCTAACCTAGATGTATTCAGCTATAAATTATACTCTCAAAGCGGCTGTGCATCAAAATTAGGCTACCATATTCTCCGGTCACCCTCAACCAAATCAAAATCGTCGCTTGTGTTCTGACAAAGTGTTGCCTTTTGTCGACACGGCAATTCTGATTTTGTGTGAAAACTTACTACGGTGGTCGATGTCAGTAAATATTCTGGGGACTATTTTCTGCAAATGCATTCATTAACTAACTTATAAAATAAAGATCAAATTCATCCCAAACACTCGTTTACTTCTTCCCGATGCTAAACCGGTAGGGGGCGTTATAATGGTGTACCTATATCGAGCATTTAGAATTACATACCACTAGCGGTTTGTGAGCGATACTGGTAACTATTCATAACGGTATATATACAGATATTGTGCGGCATATTGCAAATGTATGGCACAACATAGGGACAACTGAAATGAAAATGCGACTTATATAATTTCTGAAGTATTTCAAACATGAAGTCCTGGTCGTTAGCGAGTCAGAACTATTCAATCTGTTTTGGCGGGAAAATATATAATGTGTGAAAACTTACTAAACATAACATTGGTATTTGTATTTTCGCGATTCGACATACATGTATGCGTTTCCGTATTTTTGGAGAGAATCAGCTCAAGGAGAGAATCAGCTCAAGCAGTGAGTGGAACTCGCTCGGTTAAACTCTGGCTAGAGATGTTCCCCTTTTTACCTGTTTTAACGCACCAACCAAACTGAGTTTTACCAGCATCGACATAGTGATACTTCCGGGAATGATTAAGATGTTCCATCTTCGGTGATTAATATTGTATTTTTCAAGGTATTCCGCATTGCATACTTTTAAGAGAGTTATTAACCGTTATGACCGACATCGACCGCCATAGTAAGTTTTCACACATAATCACCATCGTCGTGCCGACAAAAGGCAACACTTTGTCAGAACACAAGCGACGATTTTGATTTGGTTGAGGGTGACCGGAGAATATGGTAGCCTAATTTTGATGCGCAAATTAGCGCTTCTAGTTTATTATCGAAAAACAGGCGCTTTGAGAGTATAATATATAGCTGAATACAGCTAGGTTAGCTGAATACAGCTATTGTAGCTGTATTCTCACATTTGCCAGACCTGATATATGTGAATGATCATGATGGTGCATCGAATTTTCCAAGTTTTCTGTTGTTTTCATTTGCAAAATTGTCATCACGTTGAAAGTATCTATGCTTAGAAATTATGGACAGAATCACAGATGGAGTTCACAAATATGCACACATACTGACGTAGCTTACCTGCTAGTCACAGTCGGTTGTTGTGCTCGGTTTATGCCGATATTCACATAAATTGCACCTCGTGTTCACGAATTATTTCTGCGGCGGGACTATTTGTGAATTGTGATTGCGTATTAATTTATAGCAAACTCACATCTCTTCGTCCGTTGTTGTTAGAAATACAACATTTTATAACATTAGTAAACCTCAATACAATTAAATAAGTAGTTTGTTTCATACAATTGCAGAATATTATGGGTTTAAATTGTCAATGCGTTTGGAACTATATGTTATCATCAAATTTTATTTATCGGATTTATTTTTAGATTTTATCGACGAGCACTGATTGACTGAATCGAAATATTCGTCGATGATCGAAACAAGTTAATAGCCTGGCCCGGGTTACTCTGCTTTAAACTTATGAATATTGCACGAATCTATCTAAAATACCGATAGAAATTTGAAGATATTCTCTACATGGGCATTGATGCGACTGGTATTAGTTTTCTGGGAAAAAGTTTTTTAATTTGTAAACAATCATCGACTGATTTGTGTTGGTCTTGACAACCGATTACGACAATATACAAATTCAAATTATTTATTGGTTATGACCATATTCTAGCGTAATCCAAGATAAAATACATATATAAATATCATCTTACATATAATCATTATATATTATTACTGCATATAGACTACAGTAATATATCTATAGTTTCAAGATTTACGACAATAATGCTTTAGGCCCACCGATCCTATGTGCGACATTTCTGCTCCCCAAAATTCAAAATCCAAGGGTCGTATTACTTAAAAATTGGTGACGTCACAAAATCAGATATAGCCTATATACGACCCAAACGTCTTTGGTTCGTTATTATTGATCATCACAATGATAGGACACATGAGAGTACGATATAATATCACAAAAGTCACAAACAAGCATGCAATCTCGAGCTGGGACCACCATACTGTGAAGTAGATTATTGAGGAATAAGTATTAACAATAAAGGGAAATATATTCCCTTCTTGTTTATTCATTGTTATAAATTTCGCTGTCATAACACAAAAACGTTCCCAGATGTTTGTACAGTGCAATTGGTGTAATATGGTCTATGGTACAGGCATATCTAGCGTAGAGATTCATGACATGATCTAGTATTTGTTGTGGTTCGATGGTCTTTTAAGGTGAACTCAGTAAACGTGCATATATGCACGTTTGATTAATTAGTAGTAACCGTATAGGAAACGCCCCGAAAATACCACTATTGCACAATGACATCGGTTTGTTTGATCTAAATTATGTATCCCCTCCAGGCCCAAAACAGGTCATTTGGCAAAGTATGTCATTCGTTTTTAAAGTTCCTATCGTCTACTGAAGGTGGATACTACCACAGGCCAGAAATTGTGTCCCATTGAGCCATCGTGCCCCACCGTGTAACTCGCTGAAAATCAAGCATACATAAACGTCTATAAATAAATCAGATGTGGCTATGTGAAATATGTAATAAATCCCCGTTTTCCACATCACAAAAATGTATTCAGTATTATATGTAAATTTATCCAATAAAGTTATTTTTCCCTTAAAATTGCAAAAATTAAATTAATTATTTTTGCCTTGAAAATTGGTCGCTGGGCCAGATTAAACCTTCACCTGGTGATAGCATTTTGAACAAATATAGTACCATGTGTTATATGGCTAATATCTCTGAACTGGCGCCATTGAGATTGGTCTGGAAATAGAGAAATGTTAGAGGCAATGTCTCACTCTGACCCATGTCTAACTGTGGCCCACATTCCTCTATATCTGGTGCTGCGACATATTATCGTGCTAAATATTCACATAGGTTCATATTTTTTTATTAATTTAAATTTGTTTAAATCAAAATTTAGAAAAAATAACGCCATTATACACGGCACCCCGAGTCACCACACCAACTTTCGTTGAAATCCGGGCACCAAAATTAACAAAGACGTGTTGGTCTCAACTTTACACCAGTCATATGTATATATAAACAATCCCATGAAACATTTATTGATGGACTTGTCGTGAGATGATCGTACAGGATCCGGTTCATTATTCCGAAGGTTCCATATTCCGAAGGTTCATTATTCCGAATGTTCGCTATTCTGAAGGTTTTCGATTCTGGGCGTATTTAACCAGAAATGAATTAAAATTTGCAGCCCCACCCCCCACATAAGGAATGAATAATGCTATTACGCTAGTATTCACATATAGTACATTTATACACCCCATTCTAATTCCCAAATTGTTCGAGATGTCGGTTATTAATAGCAAGAAGACAGTATCAATTTATCGTTTATTATGGAAAGTTGAAAACACGATGACTGAATGGCTGAAATAAGCTACATGTAAGAGTGTAAGTGATAGTCTGTCCGGACTGGCGATCTGTAGTTGAAAGAAACATCAACATTAAAGGCCCACTTGATTTTCGAACCCCCAGATCATATATATATATATATTATATATTATATACCATGCATTTGAAATAGGAAGCTCTCTAACAATGTAGTATCAACGTATCCGTGTGTAATAACTGTGAACATGCTTTTGTTGAGTTGCTGACGTGTTTTGGTGCTAAAGTTTCATCTGGTTTTGTTGTGCAAAGTGTATTATTTTCATTGGAGGGGAAATAACTCTATATTTTAAAGATAGAGTTATTCCCCCTTCCATTGAAAATTCCCTTTCTAGCTTGAATTCTGGGAGCCATAACGGGGTAGGGGATTTTTTTTATGATTTCAGCTATTTTATATTTCTCTATGGGCATCTTTTGAGACGACACAGACGTTTCAAATGGTGATGGATTATAGTATTTTAATATTATTTTATAGCATAGATTGTTTTTAAAACAGAATATCAATGTTATGGCGCTCCATTATTCATTAAGCGTTATAGCCCCACTGTTATAAACCGCCTTTAGCTGGCGTATTCTTGCCTCTAAGATCATTGAGATATAACACCATGGAAACAGAAATTGTGTGGGCTGCGTGACATTAAATTTCAAGGAAACCCGCGAAAAATAATATTATTGTTTCAATGTTTTAAGTTATTTCATTCATAAAAAATAGACTTATGATAAAGAACCCTCTCAATACTTGAGAAGATAGAATTAAACTTCAAAATAACAAAAACCTTCGGAATAGAGTGCCTTCGGAATAGAGAACCGCCGGAATAGCGAACCTTCGGTATAATGAACCTTGGGAATAGTGAACATTCGGAATAGCAAACCTTCGGAATAGAGAAATGTCGCTGTCCATACGTACAGACGTGATCATATATCCCAAGTTGGCCGGAAATACAGGCACTCACATGAAACATACATTTACCATCTCATAGATGGACGTACGTGTTTTTTGGTTGTCCATACGTACTGACGTAATCATATTATTCTAAAATCACCTGAATGTGACCCAGCTGACATTAACTGATCTACACCGCTAACCACAGACAAACGGCCAAGTATCCGGTTCAACGGAAAGTACATCATGCTTTTTTTTACGAGTAATCAATATGCCTGGCCTAATCGTGGCGTATTTTGCAATCGTTTATAGAATTGGTACAATTTTTCCTTCTATTCTGGAGGAAACTAACCTGGGACATAATTTGAATTTAAAAAATATTCGGTTTATGTTAACTTTTCGAGTTCAAATGACCCCGCTTTTTGACATGTCCCCACAATACCGACTTAACACAGGTTTCGTCCATTCAAATTTACCAGAGTTACAGCACCTGTTTGACTGGGGAATTTCTTAATTTTGTGTATGTATGAACATTTCAGCTTGTAACATGGGCATGGATTATCAGATTTGGTTGTGCTTTGGGAGCCCAGTTTAGTGAAAAGGATAACCACTTCTGGGATTTAGAAAATAAATTATTTTTCTATCTTAATATTGCCCACTTTGTATGTGTTCTCTGGGTTTCTGCTATCTTTTATTTTCCTACTCTGTATGACTATATCAGAAACTGCCTATACAGCAGAGTGCTCTACCTATCATTAGCTTATGTCAGCTTCCGGTGGGTAAGACATGGTACCTCTAATTGTGGACTCTTCTGCTATAGGGCACCCCCTCTACTCACATAATGTGGGTCACACAAAGCCCACTTTCAAAACTGATCGTTTGATGCATATGCTACATTTGGCGTTGCACTAATTGCCAATGTTTTTGGACCAAAATATAATATTCAATGGGATTGAAGTTTGCAAGTAGATCACAAAAGTCGCATCTACATGGTTGGTCTTGCTTAAATGAAACCAAACATTCATTGTTTTTAAGTAATTAAACTGAGTTCAATCATCCAAAATCTCTTACTGTACAATTCAGACTTGTGTTGAATAATTTGAGATTAAATTTATGAATTGTTGACATTTATATTATTCATTTCTTTGCAACTGGTCAATAATTAATTAACACAAATATCAAGATGGTGCTGATATCCACAGAAATATTGGTTTCTCACAGCTGGAAATTTGTAACACTTGATGCCACTGATTTACATTTATAGTAAAATAGAAGTATTTCTAAACAGTTGAATTTAAAAGGTAGAAAACTCAATACCTCAGAAATAGTGGACAAATATTGATCGAAACAAATTAAATAAAACTGTAATTGAATCGTATTAGAAAGAACAGAACTAGAAGCTAATATTGTATCTCACGTGACTTTCAAGCTTTCCGATTGGTTGGCTACTCGACTCTATTAGTCGTAGTTGCATACTACGCCTTCAAGTCTCTCCCATCGTGCACTATGCATATGTAGTTTTGACTACTAAAAATAGTAACGAACACTACATCAAACTTTGTTCTGAAACTACTTGTTATTTCGCCGCTGATCCAAATTAAAGCTTCAGTAAGGCGAACATCAATTGTCTGAACTTAGTAAAAGTTGAAAATAGTAGTTTCCTACTGCTAAATCAAAATTACAAAGGTTTTCTCTGGAGTCCCGTTGCATTTCCTAAGTTCGCGATACCCCATTCCTATACCGGTAACACTAAAACGTGTGATCGGTTGCCGTATCCGAACTAATAAAATGAACCGAGAATACAATTTGCCGATTACAGCTTGTTTTAGCTGTCTCTTGTAAATAAATAATACCCCTATGCTGTATACTAAGCGTTGAAAAAACACGCTACTGCAGCTTTTCATGGCCCAATAACACCAATCATACGTTCATGTTTCCGGAGTTTGGTACACTTTTTTTGTAGCCGTAAATTCTTTGCTTCCGGTCAGAGTCACGTGACCGCTCGGTTCGAAATTAATCAATAATTTCGAGGCTCAATTATTCTGATAGTTCCGTGTACAAGAGCGACTTATACTAATAAATGACAAAATTTAATACATTCTTCGTTCGTCCGGGCACCAATTAAGAGTGGGTAAGTGGTTGAAATGTGTTGACATTGGTCTAAATGTTCTTGAGTTTGGTCACTGGTCACCACAGGCACAGGTCGGGCAATTCTTGAATTGCTTCTGAGTTTCTGACATGCGCAATTCCCTAATTAAGGGGGGCCTTTTAGAGATATATTCACAGACCCACTCTGTCTTCTGCTATTGTAAAATTTATTCTTGACAAAATGGCATCGGCTAGTAGTACTGATAGATTTGGAGATGATAACGAGGAGGAATTTATAAATGACAATTTATTTGCAAAGAAAACTAAAGAAGCAACTCAATTTGCTATGAATATCCTGAAAAGTTTCTGCAAAGAAAAAACTATTGAATGCAATTTGGACATCATGACCGCAGTTGACATTGATGAAGTTTTGCAAAAGTTGTTCACCAACGTCCGGACGCAAACTGGCGAATATTATTCTAAATCAAGTCTTGTGGTCATCAAGCAGGGAATTGCAAGATATTTAAAAGACCAGAGAAAGTTTGATATGCTATTAATGCCCGAGTTCAGTGGGTCTGTGAAGTCATATCGGTCCATGATAAACAAGTGCAGGTCCGTTGGAAAGGGGCAGATTACCCACAAGCCAGCAATTACACAGGCAGACATCAACAAACTTTACAGCAACAGTATATTATTTAATCCAGCGACCCCATCAGGCTTAGTGAACAAAACCTTTTTTGAAATAGTTCTTTATTTCTGCCGTCGAGGACGAGAAAACCTCCGCAAACTAAAGCCAGAATACTTTGAGATAAGAATCAATTCAGAGGGCAAGCGGTATGTTTTAAAAACACCGTCAGAACAGTTAAAAAAACTATCAAGGGGAAGAAACGACGAATGAAGGTACGGGAGGCCGTATGTAGAGATGGACTCACCAGCCTGCCCAGTGAAATCCTTTAGTAAATATCTGCAGACGAGGAACCCAAAGTGCATGGCACTTTTCCAGCATCCACATGATTCATTCAAAAATGACGACACTGTTTGGTACAAAAATTCACCCATGGGAAGAATTATTTGGGTGAAATGATGGCAATGTTTTCTAAACAGGCAGGACTTTCTGTAATATACACCAACCATTGCATCCGGGCAACTTGTATAACTGTATTAAGCGGGCATGGCTTTGAGGCACGGCACATAGCATCGATCTCACTACATCGAAAGCTGCAATCAATCCTAAGTTATTGTTCGGATTCTACTGAATCGCAAAAGAAAGATATGTCTGCCGCATTGTCCTCGTGTATCGACAAATCTGCAACAACATCCAGCTCCACACTAAAGGATTCCGATAAATCAGGGGAAGTAACTGATGTTACTATTGCCACTGTGCCTGTGGTGACCAGTCGTCCAGTACTTGAACTGTCCGCTAATAACACTAGTGATTAATGTACTTCTCGAGAGTATCCAAGTCAACACCCTAGTGGCTCCTCAGCAAGAGATTCAATTTAAGGGATCTAATCACTCCACATACAATTTAAAGGATTGTGTTGTTAACATTCACAATCATAGCAAAGAAGAGTGAAACATTATCACTATCACAATGACCTTGAGAAAACTTTAACAAAAACTTTGCTGAAAACTGTTATATGACTTTACTACTTGTTCAAGTTCGAGTTCCACAATATTTTGTTACTTACCCATCATTGGATTTACCAGTATTACAAGTTTTCAACTGGAATTATTTATCCTTTTAATACTGAATAATTTTCAGTATTAACCCTGTGAGCACATACACCCTACATTGTATATCCCTATCCAATGAATTCCAGTCCACTGTTTTGTGTATAAAAAGCTGGAAATCTGAGCATGCTGTATATAGTTTTGAAAATTAGTGATAAGCCATACTAGTAATGGCGTGATTTGAAGTAAAACCTTCCCACATAATAATCTGCAAGTAATCAATGTACAGATTTTTGTCTGGAGAAAGAAAGCCACAGTATTAAACATGTAGCATAGTATATGTATGGTGTTAACCGCCAATAAACTGAAAATATATTCTTTGAAATTGTGGCCAGTATTAACCGATTTGGTCACACTCTACCACCAGGTTTTATTTCAAATCATACATATATTTATCATATGATCACTGATTTTCAAACGTAACAAAAAGGAACAGCAGAAATTAATGACTGACACAGTTTTTTGCAAAAAAAAACAAAAACAAAACAGTTTTTTTTAAAACAGGAAAACAAACATGAAAAATAAACAAAATAGATAAAGATTTACAACAAAAAAAACAAAGTTCAACAGGAAAAAAAACATTGAAAAAAAAACACAGGCATAATTAAAAAAAAACAATTAAAAAAAAACAAACAGGTGAAAAAGTTTAACAAAAACAAACAAACAAACCTGAACAAAGGGGAATTTAAAAAAAAAAAATTTAAATGACAAATTTACAATAAAAAAATCAACAAACAGGCAGGCAAAGATTAAAACAAAACAGGAAAAAAAAAATTTAATTTAAAAAAACAAACAAACCTGAACAACTTGTAATATAATTAAAAAAAACAAAAAACAGGAAAACAAACATTGAAAACAAAAAAAATTACAAAGAATAAATTTAAAAAAACCAAACAAACAAACCTGAACAAAGAGGAATTAAATTTTTTTTTTTTTTTTTTACATATTATTTTTTTGTCTTTTAAAAAAAATGGTGTTTGCCCACTGGTTTGCCTTTAATTTCTGCATTTGTTCGATACAAAATAATAATTAGAGCATGACTTGTCGTGAAATACGCCGATATAGTGCATAGTGCGGTTGTGTAGTTCACTCCGCTTCGCGTCGTGAACTACACAACCTCACTATGGACTATATCGGCGTATTTCACTCCAAGCCATGCTCTATTTATTAAATATTGTGCTCTAGAACATTGATTGATTAATTTGTTCCGATGAGTATTTTGGCAGGTAAATGTGATTTCTTTCAAATACCAGGAATGTCTATTTTGAAGGCCATAAGTCAATTTGTCAACAATTGCCATAATAGACGTTTCTGTGGAATAAAGTAATACTTGGGCCATATAAAAAGGGTTGTTTCTCTGATATCGGGGCCTCCCTTTAAGGTTCACAGGTTGCTTTCGTTAACATATTGTTGTTAAAATAGTCACAACCATTATAACTACCATAAACAGAAAGAATATAGAAATATAGATATCCCGCACTCTTCACATGCTGTATATAAACAAACACTTGGCTCATGATTGATTGGGGGTTAACGTCGTTGAAAGTCTATATATTGTGGTAACTTGACGTGTTGAATGCTGAATCCCTCATGACGAGGGCCTCATCTGATTATCGCCAAACTTAATATAGGTGAAGAAAAACATTTTTCCGCTCTTTGGATGATTAAATTCTTCACAAGCCCGCCACAAATTGTACAATAGTCTTTTATAAAGACTTTCATTTTCTGGAGTTATGAATATATGCCCATCCTTGTATCTCTGTCAACTGACATATGATGTGAATGATCTTTTGTATATTAACCATGGGATGAAGTGTATCTGCATGCAACAATGTTTTGTTCAGCCAACAAAGGAAAGATTAAGATATTAATCCACATCGGAACGTTTAAAGCTCTGTGCGGTGTATTTCTCATATTTGGAAACCAGGATTATTCCTTGCAATTACATCTCAATGGAAAGTGTATCACTAGTTTTAAATACTATTGAGTTGTCATGACAAATTTCTTACACTAAACTTTCACTTTGAAGTGATCTGTTCCAGAAAATTCTTATACTAAACTGTCACTTCGAAATTATCCGCTCGAAATGTAATTAACCTATACCATTATTAAGCTAATGCAAAGTACCATAGAACATAAAGTGGGTGTTTAATTACAGGTAAGTAGCTCTGGGTGCATTAGTGAGTTTTGGTTGATAAACATTCATAATTTGAGGTGCTCAACATCACTGTTAGGAAAGGTGATCTGAATGGTATCTGTTTCAGGATCTGATGTTATCAGGCCACTGCAGCTAATCGTAGCATTCATCGAAGGGCAAGAGGCTCCCATCCTCAAAGCTGACTTGGGGTTGGAAGATGACCTTGACGAGCAAGGAAAAAAGGTCCTGTGTGACAGAGCTTCTATGGACATAAGACGCCGAATAGAGTTACTCTCTCTAGACATAAAGATACGATGTGAAAACATCGAACGATTAGCAGGTATTCATGCAATTATATCATCTCTTAAACACTCAAGTGCTTTTCTATCGCAACCCTCAATGATGTCTTTTGAGATGGTCACCTACTGACTCCTCAATTTGTGTTTATTTATGACCATTTTCCATTTATATAAACAGCTTATCGTTCATACTTGTGCTTTAATAAATAAAAAATATTGTTGCTTTGACAACATAATCATGACATAACCAGGCAGAATGTCCGGTTCGATATCTGTCAGAATAAGGCAATAATTGTGATGAGTGTAACCCTGAAAAGCATTTTTTTTTCATGCAAAGGGGTTCACTTGTGATCAGTGTCAACGGGCAAATAAAATTATCGTCATTTATAATTCCCTGTTGGTGTAATATAGTGGCAGATACACAGGTGATTAATATGTGGATTGGGTAGGGAAATATTTCAGAGGGATTTATCTCATGTACCCATTGCAAAGCCTTCTAGTTATTTGAGAACGAATAAGTTGGCACAGCAAAGAACGTACTAAGTGATGACTTGCACACCCCGAATAAGTCCATAATATGTCCTTAACCCTTTACCCAACAAAACGGCCGAAAACGCCCAAATAAAGCTACAACAGCCTAAAATATCTTCGGTCTGCCTCAATAACACCATACAAATGTGGATATCATTGGAACCGGTTCATTGACCACATTGTGATGGTTACAGTTATGCCCTGTGCCAATGCACCATAGGTCGCATCGCATATATAAGAGAACGCATCGGCCTAAAAAAAAAAAATTAATACTTTTTACCATTTTTTCTTACATTCTTTAACAATTTTATAATTTTTTCTTACATTTTTTAATAATTTTTATAATATTTTTCTACATCTTTGACAATTTTATCATTTTTAATATGTTAAGCCAATGCATTCTCTTATATATGCGAGGCGACCTATGGTCGACTCGCATATATAAGAGAATGCATTGGCACAGGGCCGTTCTGTTGGGTAAAGGGTTAATTAAGAAAGGTAACCTGCAATAATTTTGATATAATCACTGAACATCAATGGAATAGAGTTCATCATTAAATAAGATTTGTTTCCTTCTATTCTCCAATATGGAATTCAGCTTTTAGATGTTGTTGTGTTTCAGTGATATCCAAGTCAACTCAATCTACATACCATTTTACAATTACAATTGTTAATTATACTTAGATTCTTTCAAAACAAAGAAACAAATTAAGAGCTGAGAACGTTACTGCTAAGATCGCTGATCTTGTGGAAAGACACAATGTTCTGTCGGAGGAGAAGCTCGTTCAAGAAAAAGTCCTGCATTGAGAATCAAACTGGGTAAAAGGTAAAATTCCTTCCAGCCAATGTAATGTCAGCCACATTTTCTTGTGCAGCTTCATTTTTACATTGAAAATTCTTCCTCATTACTGTTTTACTATTCCGTGGTAATATCTATGTTTTCTTTACTGACCAGACATATCTGCTTTAGGATGGGTCATGATTAAGATCATCACAGTCTGGTCTAGACGAGGTTTCGAACCCGGACATGGGCGATAATCGAAACCAATTTTGAAGCTAAATCTGAGTTGAGGGACATGATCCACACATGGCCTTTTTTATAACAAATGAGAATTCGCTCCCGCTCATTGAAGCAAGCTTATTTTAAGATGTTAAGTCCATGGCTCCATAAATCATATATGTATATTCTTCAAAACATATTGAATGACATCTAAAATATTTTCCCAATTTGATAAAAATAAAAGGTCACCGACGAGTGTCCCTGAAGACGTGGCAAGTCGATTCCGCTTTGTTAAAGAAATTATAAAAAATGTTGAAATTTTCTAAGGCGAAAAGGGTTAATATAATAACTCTGTAAAAAAAAAGTTATCCGTCATCTGTATACAAGTTGCACATCTCCAATGTGGGTAACAATTCTCTGAAGTTTCAATATCTACGATCAAAACTGTAGGAGGAGTTGATTACACCATGAAGGTACCCTCATACAGAAAATTATAAAAAATGTTGAAAAGGGTTAATAACTTTGTAAAAAAAATAGCTGTTCCGTTATCTATATACATGTTGCACATCTTCAATATATGGGCAACAATATTCTGAAGTTTCAAATATCTAGGGTGAAAACTGTAGGAGTAGCTGATTACACCAGGAAGGTACTTAAAATGGTGACGGACGAACGAACGAACTGAGCCCATTTCTATAGTCCCGCGAAAATTTATTTTTCGAGGGACAAAAATTGATGGACAATGAAGGCTTTGTTCATTATCAAAAACAAATTCGCAAGTGACTTCTGAAACAACAGATTAGCATGTAGTCAGATTATTATCTTATAAATCATAATAATAACAATTGCATCAAATTATATCATTCTGATTAAAAGTCAGTCTCATATTGTCACCTATATTTTTCTGCTTTATGTCTTTCATTATAATTACTATTAATACATGTATTGAAATAGATGCATATTACTTTTTAACTCAACCTGACAAAGTTTGAATGCATTATGCTAATCCTGTAAAAATTAAACATACACCAAGTGTCATTGATGGAGTGTCGAAATGTTCAAATGATTGGGCCAAATGATTGTTGAAAACCCTGGTGCACCTGGCGATATAACACATAAATTTGAATAACAAGTAAAACATCAACATGTCGGTGTTAGTGTTTTTTCATAAAGGAAACAAATTGATGAAGCTGTAATTCCATATTGTTTGTTTCAGGGCCTGAAAAAGATGTTGCAAAGTTAGTTGAGGCATTCAACTTGTCAGAAAGGCTTCAAGAGGAGAAGGTCCTCATTCTCAAGGATTTTAACAATCTCATGATATATTATGAGATGAATCTGGATCAAACAGATTATATTTTGTCTGAGGGTACGTTTATTATTCTCCGTGTCTCGTATTCATCACTGGGTATATTTTATAAACCAGATAGTTTATTTGGTAGTGGCTGAAAGCACAGTGTCAGTGATCGTCGTTGGTGTTTACATACACACATTAGTGTAGTGATTAAGCGTTTTTTTTGGAACGGACTGGCCAAAAGTGCCATTTTTTAAATATTTTGTCAAGTTAGGTGTGCTCTTTCAGAAAGTGAACTAGAAACAGGTTTCTGATCAATATTAACCCCTGTTTCCAGTATAAATCCATGATGGCTGTCAAATTCAATCCTTATTTAACCCTGACATTCCAACTGGTATAAAATTTGAGGCGCATGCATAATAAAGGCGTCATTCAACCTGACATTGTCATATTTTGAAGATAGTAGCAACCCAGGCTGACCAATTGGAAATTTATCACTTTTTGTACCAAAAACATGCAATTTTGTCATATAATCATTCTTGTTTCAATTATTTCGGAATAATAAACAGACAATTTCTCAAAAATGTTTCAGTGTAGATCAATGGTTAAGGTCTTAGCATTTTTGGACATGTATACTCTAATCAAAACATACAATATATAGGACACATTCTTAACCGTATTTTAGAAATTTTGGATTATGTTACCCCTCACCCCAAAAATCATGAAATATTGTTTTTGTGATAAGCATCCGATAGAACATGGATGAGAATCGATAAAGGACACTTGGACGAGAATCTATAAAGGACACTATTTGATAACATTTCTAAATACTGCAATGGCAATTACATACAAAATTACCAAAGTTGAAATATAACATCTTTTTCGACAAAACATATGCAATTTTGTAAGAAAATCCTCGTCATTTCAAATATTTTGGTCCAATAAATGGTCATTTACTCATAGGATATTTGCGATAGTTCACAATGTTCGGTCTTATATGTTTTGACATACACACTGAAAACGATGAATACATTGTATGTGTTTAATATGTAACAACGTTTCAGAAAACTTGGTTAATGTTACCCCTCACCAAATATCACGAAAATGTGACTTGTTGTAAGGATTCAATAAATCTTTGGTTAAATCTTATAAAGTGAGTTTGTCGATCGCAATTCGTCATATATTATAATGTAACAATGTCATTGTCAGTATACTGTTGAAATTAACAATTATATGCCTAATAACAATTTACTTTATCATTTCAAATATGTTCAACCAATATAATGGCAATATGCAATAATATACAATATGCGGTCTTAAAAGTTTCGAAAATGAACATCGAATATATATACAACACATATAAGGGCATTGACTTATGTAATCTAGCATTCAAGAGGGGTGTATATATAGATATGCATTTCAGGTCACAACTTTAAATTGTCAATCAATAATACACACTGGCATAAAGATGGCCTATCTTTGTTTATACTGTGTTCTTATATTCATGTTTGTTATGTTATATAACTATAATGTTCACAGACTGATAATACCAGCCGATAGATAGCAACTCATAGATTGTCATGTTATAATCACCGCTGCCTGTGTTTATACGTTGAACAAATATTTTAAGAACACATTTACATCTAGATACATAACTCTGTGTATGGTAAATCAGCGTTTGCACATTTGCATCTGTTACAAGTTTGTGATTTGCAACAACACTTAATGAGTTCTGAGCACACAGCTGCAGCTTGGCATGACAAGTGTACCACAATCCTACCTGGGAGGCAGCTCGTTTCATATGTCGCACACCACATATATATGACAGTAACACTTCTTAGTCTGTAGAGTAGAAACTTCATTAGTGACTGGGCGTAATCATTAAAAGTAGATACTATATCGCAGGTACAATCATATCCACAAGAACGCCTCCGTCAAATATCTTGCACTGAACATTTTTAGGTGGGTCCGATATATCTCCAATTGCTTCCCGGATACATCCCAGCAAATCAGATTGTGTCCCCTTGAATTTACCTCCCGTTGATAAGGCGGGGGAAATAGCCGACTCTCATGAGAGAAAAACACGTCTGGTTCGGGGAGTTCTAGCCATCTCGTTATTGTTGATGAGCTCTCTGTTAAATCTATCAACCCTTCATTTCCTTTCAATTTGATGTTTTTCTACAACCAGTAATTAGTGTGAAGTTTGTAGATTGCCTGTTGATTTCACTTTTCGGACGGCCCTGTGCCAATGCATTCTCTTATATATGCGAGTCGACCATAGGCCGCCTCGCATATATAAGAGAATGCATTGGCTTAACACATATTGAAAATGATAAAATTGTCAAAGAATGTAGAAAAATATTATAAAAAAATTATTAAATTGTTAAAGAATGAACTTTTTTTAGGCCAATGCATTCTCTTATATATGCGAGGCGACCTATGGTCGACTCGCATATATAAGAGAATGCATTGGCACAGGGAATAACTGTAACTATCACAATGTGGTCAATGAGCCGGTTCCAACGATATTCATATTTGTATGGTTCTATTGAGACAGACCCAAGCTAATTTAGGCTGTTGCAGCTTCATTTGGGCTATTTTCCTGGGCGTTTTGTTGGGTAAAGGGTTAAGCGCAGGTTTGAAGACAACCATAAGTTGGAAACTATTGGGGTGTAATTTACTTTTTGTAAATAACTAGAACCTAAGGGTGTGGTGCAAATGGAATATCCCAGACATAAAGGTTTGGTGCAAGGGGCAGGGTAAATTCTAAATTGGACAACCACAGTACAGATCCTCTAGCCACTTCACTGTCCGAGTCTTTTCTCGGTTGATCATAACTAAAATGGACGAAGCTATACACGGGGCTCTTAACGTTGTGACTGGAATAGCTATCAATGGCCAACTGCAAACAATTTTCGACCTTTTCAACACAGCATGACCTTCACATCCTTGGACTACTCAGTATGGACCCATCGAAGCCAAAGGTTAAGTCTTAATATAGTATATGTGTTCATTGTGAATGATTAATGTATAGAAGCTAACAGACTATTTTTTGTAATCTCAAGTCCCCCCCACAATTAATAGTAATGGTTCACTGAGATGATTGCAAATCACTCGTTGTGTTTACAAGATATAACTTTGAGGGAAATGTTCTTAAATTTCTTTCAGATGTTGAAGATAGCAGCCAGTTGAAGGCCGGTAAAGTTGCTTGTTTTAAGCATGGTAAGGATAGCTGCGAGAGACAACTTAGACTAATGACCAGAGTGGACATGGATGCTATCACAAGAATGCCTTTGGCCAATGGCGAGGAAACAGTGAGTCTGAGTGGGGGTCCTGATGATGACAACAAATTTGTCATCATGACATATGGCAGTAGCGACGAGGAAGATGGACATGCGTATGGTGAAGAGATGGGATGACCATCATATTCAGAGGATGATATCTAAATTGGTTATATGACCATATGGTTGATGTAATGAATATTAGTGTACTAAATACATGAGTTCTAACATATCCCTTGGCAATGTGTGAATTAGAATATATATACATAGAACATGAAGTAGCGACTGCATTTAACAAGATTCAAGTTCTCGGGGTAAAAAATAATAGATCTGAGTTGACACCTATCCGGAAATGCTTGTATCAATTAATATATATGTTTTACTAAAATCAATATTAATTGATTCGGGTTATCAAATTAGAATTTTTTTTACAACTGCCATGCCTGCATCCATCTTTAAAAAATATTCTGTTTAGTTCAAACACATTTCGTTGCCAAATGTTTTTTGCAAACTTTACAAATGTGTTTGGGCACACATGTTGCTGCTTAGAATTACTGAGAGGCGATTCCATTTGAACAATAAAGAGCATTTCTGGTTGTTTTGATGAGGTAAAACATAAAGAGTGTCTGCATGGAAACTTAAGAACAGCTAATATCACACCTATCACTACTCTAGATCTTTACAGAGAGTATAGTCTCCCTGTGAATATTTGTGTTATTCGTCGACCCATTTGATCACCGGAAGGCAACACAGATGAGTTATGAATATATGCTCAGTTTGAGGCCCTAGTATTAGGATGCCTCACATTACTTAAAATGTAAAACTGTAACTTTCTTTTCAATGTTGCAAATACATGGTATTACAAGTTTCTAGTATGTTCATGCTTGATATGTTCAACATTCCTGATTCAAACTTAATAAAGTTCACTTTATCACCCATGCATGCCCTGACATACACCACCATGATAATGTTTTAATCATACGTCGGTGCGTGAATATTTGCATTTTCTTGCCTCTTATTTGCGTTGCTACAAGTAATTGATATAGCTACTATATTTACAACTTTCTTTGAAGTGTACAGATGTGCTCGTATATTTGTGATCTGATTAATTCAGCAATTATGATTGTCCCGTCAATCATTGGATATGTGTGAAAGTGAAATGAACGACATCGTCGACATGCAATGATTGACCAGTCAATTATGTTCTCAATATGATCACAAATATATACAAGCACATTTATTGGCTCCAAAAGAAGGTGTGGATATGGAAAATATAGACACAGTTTTAACAAGAGAGGTGTGTTATACATTTTACGCTGATAATATCTCAGGACAGTGAACTCAATCTTGACTTTCGAGTCACAGTTTGTGTAGACATATCCATGACATATCAGTTGTTAAGCTCCAATTCAACTAGAGTTGACATATTTTGAAAATAAATACGTACAGACAATATTTACCAGGATGCAATTGGATATATTGATTAATTTGCTAATATCTGTAAACCTAGGTCGTTCTGCAGGATACTCACAATTCCATAATTGCTAACTATTCCTGATTTTATAGTCTGTCAACCAGCCTAATTATTCCATACCACTTGTGTTAGTCTACTGGGGCAACTTCTATCATACAAAATGACAAGCAGTCAGACAGGATACTTTAGGTGCTGTGAGAGTAATATAACACATCATCTGAGTTGACATGCAACTAATTCACTGATTAGCTTGATGCACTGATTAGTTATTTTCTAGCCATTGATATTCTCATTAATGTTTGAGACAGTTGCTTGCTCTTTTTCCATGCACACAATGATATAGGTATAAAAGTCTTAGTTACATCAGGACAAGTTTATTTATTTCAGTTATATTTTTTTAAGCTTCTTTCAGAAGAGTTCGGGAAGGAATTTTTTCACCTCACCGTCCCATATGCAACATGCCATGGGGTTTCCACATTTGAGCTATAATGGGAGGTAGACATTTTAGTAGTTTATCAATGGCGACAGAACAATTCCAATCTGCTCAGTCAACCACCACGTCATTAATGTTTGAGACAGTTGCTTGCTCTTTTACCATGCACACAATGATCTAGGTATAAAAGTCTTAGTTACATCAGGACAAGTTTATTTATTTCAGTTATATATTTCTTAAAGCTTCTTTCCGAAGAGTTCGGGAAGGAATTTTTTCACCTCACCGTCCCATATGCAACAGGCCATGGGGTTTCCACATTTGAGCTATGATGGGAGGTAGAAATTTTAGTAGTTTATCAATGGCGACAGAACAATTCCAATCTGCTCAGTCAACCACCACGTCATTAATGTTTGAGAGTTGCTTGCTCTTTTTCCATGCACACAATGCTCTAGGTATAAAAGTCTTAGTTACATCAGGACAAGTTTATTTATTTCAGTTATATATTTCTTAAAGCTTCTTTCCGAAGAGAAATTTTAGTAGTTTATCGATGGCGACAGAACAATTCCAATCTGCTCAGTCAACCACCACGGTCACGCATTTGTCAGTCAGATGCAATGTTGACCAATCACAATTTATCGCAGGTCTCATCAACATATAAATATTTCATTGTACACGGTTACTGGTGACTAATTATCAGGCTGGTTATGTAAACCCGAAAAACCCGACAATTGGTGTGCAGATGTTTATCTCAGTCAGCCGCCACCAAATATGGAAAGCCAGCGACAATTAACCATTCTCTCGGATAGGTTATTCCAGTTATTAGAAGTTAAACCAATGATCATAATATCAATGAAATTAACACTTCTGCAAGGGACAAACACATGTTTGGAAGTCGTGTGGGGCCTGCAGAAATCATAATAGGCAATTAAATATGTAGCGAAAATGATTATGTGGCTCAAATTGAAGATAAAATGTTATTGGGCATAGATTTTCATAGAAAAATTTAATACAGCCAACACCGGCTCAATTTCATTGTGTGAATGTTGATTGCCTACAATTAAATCCCAAGAGGAAAGGGCTAGGTCGCCGCTATAGATTGTGTGGCTCACCTTACTGTCAAAGTTGTTGCTCAGCCAGCTCAGAAAGCGTCTCAACGTAGAATGGGATACTCGGGCCCTTCCGACTCCTATGGTTATCGGATCAGGAGCTCATGATACAACATGTGCGTTGGAGAAGGATCTCGGGAAAAGAGAACAGGAGAGCGTTATCGCATCTCCCGTAATCAGCTCAAATGATTGTCTAATCCACATGCTGGTACTTGTGGCAATTCTCAACAAGCTAACGAAGCAGCGGGATGCGTTCACATATTCCAAAGTTTCATTGGGGGTGATCGAAATTATGCAAAACCCTTTATTCAGGGGATTCGTCCCACCCTCATATATTAGGGAGGCAAGAGAGCTTATCATGGAGGGCATGTGGCTGGAGGGAGCGCTCCACCAGATGGGATTGCAGCCGCAGTTCTTATTCAGGACGTTTACCGGAAACTCATTGTGAAGTATGAACCCAAATGATAGGTTTTCTCAGCAGATCGATGCAGTCTCAATCTGTTCACAGTAAAGTGAACATGGTGATAGTTATGAGGGTAGCACTCAGGTTTCTAATTTTCAAAACTTGCGTGAATTTTCTGGGTCACCTGAAATACCTGTACTCAAAGATGAGAACTCAGTTCAGCCAACGATCACATTCAATTTTAAAGAACTCTGTTGAATTTCAAGACCGCACATATATCCCGGGGCTTACGGTTCCACAAAACCAACAGTTATTGTATCACCAGCCTCACAATTACTGATTTAACACGAAATTCTGCAAACCATGTTCATGACAATATTTATCGGAGAACTATTTACTCAAATCAAGTACCTATTCACAGGTCCATCCCTATCGAAACACATGATTTTTGGTCAACCGAGAGTGTAGATCCTAGATTATCTACATTGCCAGTTTAATATCAAGATATACCCGAGATATGCGTCTACTTCAAGCAATGTTATTCCACAAATAAATCAGGGTCACTTGCCAAATCAATTTTTTTCTGTTCTTGGGACAATCCTAGGGTGATATGTGACACTTCATAACACTTTTGAGTCTGAAAACTTTGATCCAACCAAATGGGACACAAGTGATTACTTGGTGCATTTTTAGGTCGTGGCCAGAATTAACCATTGGGAAAATAATGAGGGCCGCTCACTTAGTAGTGAATATGTGCAGTGCTGCAACCTGTTTTAGGTTCACTCAATTCTGTTGAACAAAACCATTATGATCACCTTAAACAAACTCTCTTGAGTCGTTTTAATCCATGAACAGATAACAACTAACAAAGCATTGATTTGCAAAGTTAAAAGAATTTTTTTTGGTGAATTTGCCCATTCTTTGTGAAGAAAGGCATATCCTACTGTTCAAGGTTTAGAACCTTTTGTCATAGAACAATTTATTTTAGGTTTAGATGAATCTCGACTTAGACATCTTGTTCAATTTGGTCATCCAGAATCCTTGGAATGTGCCATCGCTCTGGCAGCAGAATTTGAAGCGATAGAGGGTCCGGTAGAGTTACGCCCGAGGCAGAAACAGGGAGTCAAGAGGTTTTCAATCGTTTGAGGTTCCCAGAAAACCAGGTCGCTACACTGATTAAGCGTGTCCCCACATCCTGTTGTTTGTATCTTCTGTGATAAAGTGGGTCATGTATAATCTATGTGCAAATAGAGGATACATCAGCAGGGAAATTAAGATGGGCTGAATCAAAGGTCGTTCATTCAGCCTCTGTTCATCAAAATCGACTCAATGAAAATGAAGAAATTCAATATTTAGCAATACTGAACCTGCCATATCAAATGACTAAACTCATACAATTTCCAATGGCAATGCCAAAATTGGCTTATCTCATCTTTCTGTTATTAAATATAATTTGCCTACAAACTATATGCAAAATTTGGAATATGTGGATGCAATTGATAAAGAGACTGGCCTACTTCATTCCATTTCACAAGCTTCATGAATTATCTGTGGGTATAGAGAGATATCCGAAAATAGTTTTGATTTTCAGGCAATCATTTCTGAATTCTCTGCTTCTGCCAATAATGAAACTGCAATTGTAAATAATGTTGGTTCTGAGATTTTTGATACCTCAGTAAATAATAATGTGAATGTTAGTTCTGTGGTTTTTGATATCAGTATATAATGTGACTGTTTGTTCTGAGACTTCTGATAATTCAGTAAATGATAATTTATGTACGTTCAATGATAGTTGTTAAATTTCTGATAATTCAGTAAATGATAACTTGAATGCTAGTTCCGAAATTTCTGATACCTCATTTGAATGATAGTTGTTAGACACCTGATAACTCAGTAAATGATAATTTATGTTTGTTCCGAAGCTTGCGACAAGTCTGTGGATGATCACAAAGATGAGTTATGTGATGCCTCTGTAAATAATGACATGTACATGTAAGCAGTCTTGCAATGTTGACACAAGTAATAAATTACACACTTAAAACCTAGTAAAATTCTAACCAGCTCAAAAGTTGACATTTTATCAACTAAGAGTTCTCAACCACCAGTCACTGATATTACTCACAGTACTAGGAGATACTAATACATTGCATATTGAGCCATCTAAAGTGGCTCATCGTAAGAAATGTCTGTTTGAAAGGTATGTTATCAATGGTGTACTGTTTTCCTTCTAGTGGATACAGATTCCCACTCTAAATGTTGGATTTTCATTTATTTTCTATATGAAAAAACGTCCTACATCTCAATAGTGTCTGATTTAAATATATTACCAGACCTTTTGAAGCCAATAGCAGATGGTGCATATGTACATTGTCAAAATGACTTCGATAAAGTGCCACAAAGACGGGTACCAATAACGCAGAAACAAATATTTGATGATGAAATTGAAATAATGTTGAGAAGTGACATTATATCAACCTATTGATGGTCCTTGGTCGTCACCAGTTTGTATTGTGCTTTAACCCTTTACCCAACAAACCGGCCAAATAAATTTCAACAGCCTAAAATATCTTCGGTCTGTCTCAATAGAACCATACAAATATGGATATCATTGGAACCGGCTCCTTGACCACATTGTGATAGTTACAGTTATGCCCTGTGCCAATGCATTCTCTTATATATGCGAGTCGACCATAGGTCGCCTCGCATATATAAGAGAATGCATTGGCCTAAAACAATTCTTTTTTTAACACTTTTTACCATTTTTTCTTACATCCTTTAACAATTTTATAATTTTTAATGTGTTAAGCCAATGCATTCTCTTATATATGCGAGGCGACCTATGGTCGACTCGCATATATAAGAGAATGCATTGGCACAGGACCGTTCTGTTGGGTAAAGGGTTAAAAAGATGGGTCTCCGATGTTCTGCATTGATTTCCGTCAATTAAATGCTAAAGATAAGTTCCCAAACACAAAAACAGCTATTTGCGATACAATGGAACAGAAAAAGAGCGTTCCGTGGTAGTCAATTCCTGATATGGTAGCAATAAAGAGCGTTTGTCTGACTTTCGTCGAAAAGTTGAAAATGGCTAAAACATGGCTTTGGCGAGTGTTTTGTTTTCAGAGCATATTGAGCCGGTATATCAATAGTTAATTTATTTATCGTATCCACCGTTCCAAATTACGAAGAAGAAAATGGGTGGTTCGACTGATTCACGTCGTTTAAATTCATCAACATATTGCAGTGGATAATGCTAAATTTTGCACTATTTTTTGGAGCGGAGAGATCTTATTTTGATCGAAGCCGTGTAGCTTTGTGGACAGAATAACATGGCTTCCCGATGTGAATATCCATAACAATACTGTATCTAATCCCGTCTATTCTGTGTGCAGGGTTCGCGCTGCCACTCGCCAAATTTACCAAAACTGTTTGGATCATGCTATCGTGATAAGTTGCAGTAAGTGTGTCATATTCTCACAGTAGAAATAACCGCCGCCGCAAGGTGCCGCGTCATTTTCTATTCCGGAAATCCGCCAAAGCTGACAACACGCCATTTTGAGTCGATCTGATTGGAGTGCTATTTTTAAAAGTTGCTATTTAGAGATGTGACGTAGTTTTTGTAGCTAAAAATAGGTACGATTGATTCTCATTGGATCACTAAACACAAACACGTTTCTGATCTGGAAAAATAATAGATTTTTTGGTGTCTCCAACTCGATTAGTTTTTTCAAAGTTTTTGAAACTTAAATACTACCCGGTTACAAGCGGTTACACTATTCTCATGTAAGGTAAGTATTAGATAAATAATTGTTTTAAACATTGCAAATTGAATTAGAAACGGAACATCGTGTATAATATGAAAAATATTGATAATAAAAAAAATTCACGGGAAGTAACTCTGTATCCGGAAGCAATGAATAAAACATGGCAGCCTCCATATGCCACGCCCACATGACGTGCCCGGAGCACAATTTTGGCAATTATTTTGCTTTATTTTGTTTTTAGAAACAATTTATATACTTTCCACAACATTTAAACATATTTATATTTGTTTTATTATATTATTTGTTGGAAAATATTTTTTTTTACATAAAAAACTGCCCTGAAGGCTGAACATGACAATGACACAAGTCAACAGGATAGCATCACTTATACTAAGTTAGTCTCAAAAACAGAAATACCCTATTCTGATTTTATTGATTGGTTGAGTAATATATGGCATTCTAATTTATTTTGTGCAGCCATTCTGATCTTCACACACATGGGTGACTCTGAGTCTAAGTCCGAGTCAGAATCGAAAAGACCCAAATTCGAGTGTGGCACTCTTCTCCGATTCCCAAGAGTTGGACACACAAGTGAGTTAACACTTAAAAACATGTAGTATGTTTTAGTCCACCAGTAATAATTTCACCCATAACAAAAAACTGGTCAAGTTCGAATATGGGTTCTGTCCCTGATAAATTTTTTTATGAGATCTCGAACTTTTTCTACTTCGATTTGTTTCCAAAAGTACATATAGGGGCCGGAGGTTCTGTCCAATTTTCAATCGTGCACCCCTCCCCTGCCGGCACCATAACAAAACTGGTCAAGTTCGAATATGGGTTCTGTCCCTGATAATTTGTTTTATGAGATTTCGAACTTTTTCTACTTCGATTTGTTTCCAAAAGTGCATATAGGGGCCGGAGGTTCTGTCCAATTTTTTCAATCGTGGACCCCTCCCCTGTGGCCACCCCTTGTATTATGGGTTATAACATTTATCACTACATAATGCTAAATTATAATTTAATTGTACATGTATAAACATGTAAGCTGGAAATTTTTCTTTAATTTTCAGGACTTCCTCATAGCGGCACCTGAAGCCATTGCAGCAGTAAATGTACCGTCGTCTCCTTTGGAAGACTCACAGGTGAGTTTAAACTTTTAACAGTACCAAAATTTCTATTGTTTCCTATTAGTTATTATAATGGGGTTGCATCTTAGCAGCACCTCAAATAATGTCGATTGCATTATCCGTGTTCTGTAAGTGGTGCAGTGTGATATGGAGGAAAATATTTTAATCATTTTCATATGTCCAATGTTCGGTGAAGCGTCGGGAGTATTTGCACAGTAATGCACATGCCTCGCATTGCCATTTTATTACTACATAATGCTAAATTAGATTTACTTGTACATGGAATTTTCTCTAAAAATTTTCAGGCCTTCTTCATATCCGATTCTGAAAACATTGTAGAACTACATGAAACCTCATCCCTTTGCAAGACTCACAGGTGAGTATACACTTTAACCTTTTTCAAAAAGTGACGTAGTTGGTAGCGCGCCTGACTTGTAACATCGTGGTGTGCAAATGTTATGTCATGGATTCCCAGTAGCGCTGAAGGGGTCATTTTATGCTGTTTTCACAGTAGTCTCCCTTTGAGAATGTGAACTGTTTTAACACAATATGCCGCGGGGCTGTCACCCGTAAACCGTGTACCTGGGATTAAATTCACAGAAATCAGCCTAATAATTGTTGAATGGTCTTAGAGAATGTCTAACATGGAATTTGCGCTATATAAAATCAATCATTATTATAATTATTTATGCTTATTTTCTGCATTTCGCTGTTGTATGAATGGTCTGCCAAAGTTATTTGTGGAGCCGCACGTCCGCACCCCACACACTTTGTCAGACAAACATATGCATCTATACCACAGTGAAATCCAAAAACAAGCATCCATTTCTTAAATAACAGTTTACGCTGAACATTTAATTTATTTTTCAGGTCACCCGCACGCCGTCGCCCGTCACCAATTAATTACTCTGATCTAGACACCCAAGCGCCAAAGACTCAATTCCAGCTGCCATCACCAGTATCGTCATCGAATGACAGTCCTACGTCTAGTCGAGTATGTGAGTCTTCTGTAACTGATGTTACAACACAAACTGTCTGCACGGGTGTTATTTCACAACATCTCGAAGCTTATATGTACCCCAGTGATTGACATTAATCAGAAATAACCTACTCAATGAATAACACAAGAATAAGATCGACAAACACGATTTTAACAGGTGGCATAATGATATCTGACTCCGGCATCCTTCACACCGAACTCAATTAATCATCTAACTCATCTAACTCATCTAACTCAACATCCTAACTAAAAAAGATTCATCCACATTCATTGAAGATTTTTTAGACGATATTAACCTTGATATCAACCGACTTGAAGACCCAGATTACCAATTTCCATTTGTAACAAAATTCAGTTTTAGTAACGCATTGTTGTTGATTTCTACAACCTAGCGAGATATCGTCTTTTGGACATTGGCACATTAGTATCACAATGGGTAACGAAGCTGTGCGACCTTCAGCAGGGTACTATTCCACAGGCTCCAAGGTCGGCTTTTATTTCAAAATTGCACCGGACGGTAAAATTAGTGAACAAGAAGCGAGGACCGCTGAAGAATGACTATCTCGTGGAGAACTTTCCAATTCCCCAACAAGCCACGAAAGAAAGGGAAAGCGATGTGACAACAGAGCCGAAGGAGGTGCCAACAGGTGTGTCGGGACAACCGGGAAAACTGAAAGAAAGACGGCAGGATGTTCGTGTTTTACAACAGCAGGTTGTCGGTTTGAAGAGAAAGCATGAACGGTCTTCGCTGAGCAGTGCGTCTATGAATGAGAAGAGGATGAGAATGGAAATAGATTTGAAAGAACTTCAGAAAGGGGAAAGCGATGGATGAGAAAGTCCAAAGTTGCGGATGCTAAACTGGGTCTATCCAAGGACAAAGGAGACATATATTTCAATAAATATATGTCAGAAAGGAAACAAACAACAAGAATGAAGAAAAGAATAGGATCAGACGAAGCAAAGATAGCAAGGTTGGAGGAACAATTTGCTTCCAGTGAAGTAGTGGAGTTACAAGATGAAGTAATCAAATTAAGGGTGGAGCTGAAAGAAAACGAAACAAATAGTCACTATGTACAATCGTTATTGGACGACAACATTGAACTTGAGCTGTATGATGCACAGAAGATAGTATACTCGACAACAGCCATGAAATGCATGATTGACTTGACAGACATGAAAGTTCCGGTAGATAAAGTTGGCAGAGTTATCCAAACGGTCGCCAAGATATGCGGAAAAAATCCAAATGCCATTCCATCAACCACAACTGTAAATAGAGCTGTTGACAGCAAAGCCGCCATCACGCAAGCACATCTGGCAGCCATTCTTCCCGATGAACAAGATATGACATTATACATCGACGACACCAGACAATACGGTCGTTTCGCTGAAACATATATAGTAACCGACAAGAACCAGGATTCATATCTTCTGGGCCTAAGGGAAGTGTACAGTAAAAGTGGACAATGCACCCTCGATACAATGAGAGAAGTTTTGTCGGATATTGCTGAGCATTGCCATGATGATGAGAAGAAGGAGAAATATGACGTGGGCTACTTGCCAACATAAGGCACACAATGTCGGACAGGGCTTCCACAGAATCCAATTTCAACAAGCTGCTACAGAAATCGTGAAAGTATTTTGCCGGAAGTAGTTGACGGATGGCAGGAGATGCGACGAGAGGACAGAGAGTTATACTCAAGAATGAACAATTTCTGATGCGGATTGCACTTACTATGTGGGTTGACAGACAGTTGTGCAGAAACACTGAAGCAGTTTGAGAATGAAGCTGTCGATGAGCCAATAGGGTATGCAAAACATGCCGAGCTGAAACGTTTCCATATGAGCGAGAGTGGGACAATTCGCCTTATTCGGACAGCATGCAAAACATTTGCTGTTGGCGAAGATGAGAAAAGTGGCTGCAGTCTGGATTGGAAATTCTATTTGAAGGAGAAGATAGAAAGAAATAGGATCGTTCGCTTTGAACATAATATGTTCAACCTGATATTCTACTTGGGAATGCAGTGTACTTCCACCACAAAGACATTGGATATTTTCTAGACACTGTTCACGGACATAGTAACTCTTTGTTAAGAGCTGTCTCGTTGGAAGTCAAAGAGCCATTATACCTCGCAGGACTTCGTGCACTGGGTACGATATCCAAATTAATATCTGCACCTTTGTGGAGAATTCTGGAAAAAGGGCACATTCTGTCTATGAATGCGAAATACCAGTATCTTGTTACATTCTTGGATGAGTGTACTGAAAGTGTGGAACTCACAATGGAATTTATGCGAGGTAAGCGACGACCGTTTGCAGATGTTGAGACATCCAAAGACAAGGCTCTGGACTATTTAATAGAAGACGACAGTAGCGATGCATATTTGTGTCCCATGATGCAACAGCTATTCACAACAATTAGTCTGTTGCTAAAGCTCATGGTCACAGATCATCTACCGGGTGGTAAATACTGGAGCCCCACAGATCTGGTATATCTGAAGACCAATCCACAATGAAGCATAATAAACTTCCCGAATTTATGTTCGGGCAACTGGATCAGCTGCTACGTTACAGGCCCAATGCCACTTTGCTGACCAATGAGTTTTATTTGATGTATTCGCACAAGACATATTCCTGGCTCGATGGACTGGATACGGATGTGAGGGAGAAGATGTTGGAGGACTCAAGAAAGAAAGGAAGGGATGTGAGGGCTAAATTCAAATCTAGGCTGTAAAATATCGAAAGGAGAGATTAAAACAACATAAATCAAGCAGAAGGAAAGAGAAGAGAAGGAACAACGAAGGATCCAGAACGCCGAATGTCTGACGCAGAATGTGTGCTATTTTGGTCTATGGCAGAACGCACAGCAGATCGATGAGGGGTCGGTGCCTCTTAAAACAGCAACAGAACAAAGGAAAGCCTTAACGTCCCAGCTAAAATTCAGAAAACCCGTTCTCATGCAAAAACACACACAAGCCCGCATATACAATTTATCGGAGAAGGACAACACCGGCAAATATAAAGCGTACACTGTGGATAAACTAAAATCAAATATGCTAATACTCATTCAGGATGTTATGAAGACAGAAACCCGGGAACAACAAAATTCAGCGATTCCTCTTCTTGTCGGTCGGCGGCTTGAGCATGCCTTTAAGGAGCGGCGGTATTCTGGACACGTCATATCGGTGGTCCCAGGATTCCCTAGCTGGTACAACGTTCGTTGCGACAACGACAATGCCCTCTACGCATACAACCTTAAGGAGGATTACGAGAAAGGTGATCTCAAGATCATCATCGAGGGTCCAGATGATTCAGCCATCTAGATGTTGATGTTGTTTACGACCACTGTACATGCATGTGTATGTGTCCCTTTAAGTTTGAAGTTCAACAATAATCCAATAATGTGAGTTCAATGGATTCTTGTCAGTTGACCTGTTTTATTTCTGTTTTGGCATTTTAATTTTTTTATTTATATTTATTTATTTCTGTTTATTTAAATTGCATGATTTTAAGTTAATATTAATACATATTATTAACACGTGTTTATACTAATATTTAAAATAATCTTCATAACAATAATTGTGCCATGACTAACCTTTACCAGCAATGGTAATCAGTGCATGTATGATTTAAGCTGATTACTGACATTGCTCAAATTGTGTAGAGTGACTACAACCAAGTAGAATGGAAAAAAATCAATAATGTTATTTATTTGTTGTGTTTGCAACTTTGCAACATCTCACGTCATGTTAGTGAACTTATTTTGGTAATATGCCTACTAATGTGAAAATAAATAATGTCAAATACTAGTATTCAAATCTTAGGCCTGTTTTATACGACGTGTGACACACGTGTATAACTGGCTATTTTCCTGGTGAAATAAGAGAGTCGGCAATTGATCGTGTATTACACGTCGTATAAAACCACGATACTCGTCGAAATTCGTCCTTACACGTGTCGACGTATTACACGACTGGCCTGGACGCGTAACTCATCACTTGTTCGTCAATTACGCGTCGCTGATTTATACGACGGATATGACACGATTAACGGAACACAATATGGCATAATATTTCACCCCATTTTGAGCCCCAGGGCGATCGCACGTGCGCAGAAGAGTTATGACAACTTGTTTTGGTCGGGCTGTACTGAAATCGAGATGTAAGAATCAGCGGCGGCGGTCATCAATTATAATTTCGCGTGGTCGCCGTGTGGCATTACAGAACTATATTCTTGTCTCGGCGGAGAGTTATCAGTGAGACCGATAAATCTGGGATATTTCACATTTTCTTACAGTCGGTTGGATGTGTAACATTAATTACATGACGTCAGTCTAGATTACACGTGTAAAGTTAACACGTCATATAAATCAAACGTTAAAAACTCGTGTTGACGACGAGTTAACGTTACACGTGTATTACACGTCGTATAAAACAGGCCTTACAATCCATAGATTTCTATCGATATTATGGCAATTTTACATAACATTTGTTAATGTGTACATATGTAAATATTTTATGACATGCTTGTACTATCTTAAATATGGCTATGCTACTAATCTAAATACAATACAATACAACTAACTTCGTCACTTCCTTCAAAAGTACTTTATTGACTGCTGTAAACTATGACGTGTTACTGTAAAATAACATTATTTATGCTGTGGATACCTAGATGCAAAACATATATTTACAGTGATGTCCTAAATAATTAACCTTTTAACCCTAACAGAATTATGGGGACATATTTCAGTATCTAGCTATATATTTAATTCCAACTAAATCCTGAAAAATTACCCATAATTATTGTGTGGTTATGAGGTCAATTACTTTGGGTATCACTGTAAAATGTTTGCTTACGTCCTTGTTTTCAGATTCTGATTCCCTTTGTTGACCGTTGCTGTTTCTGATTCCCTCGATATTTGCTGATTATTGTTGATCGTTTCTGTTTGCTGTTTTGGTTCAGGAGGACCAGAACTAGGGCTGCTCGTTTTAATATCTGTATATTACCGTAAGTATGATATATGTAACCATGTTATTAGGGCATGCTGGTTAATATGTGGATGACCACACTAACTATCTTGTTTATTTATCTCTTTCCAAATATGATGTTTAGTAGGTGCAGAGATAATATTCCCTTAAGGAATCTGGGCATATCTCATACAAGGGATGAAACATCAACAACAACAACAACAATTTATACATATAAAATAAAAATGAAGGCTGATAAGATATTTACATTTAGGTATAGCTGAGTTTGGTTCAATTTCTCATGATTTTCTTTTTTCAGATTCTGATCCATTGCTGTTTGATGATTATATGTCGAGTTAGGAGAACCAAACCTTCCAGGCTGCTAATTGTTTCGTGAGCCACATCCACCGCAGATGACACCAGGATGAATATCTCCACCCGACTTCTGTTTCATGGCCTTCCTTAGTATTAAGGATATAACCATTTTATTGTTATTTTGTAACTTGTGAATGAATCTTCTATGACCATGTTATTTTCAGATATGTCTCTTCAAATGTTGTCAGGTAGAAAGTAAATAGGCACCCATCTATGAAGCTTTGTTTGCTAATTTATAAAACTATGAAGAAGTGAATACTTCAAATAAACGTTTGTTTGCGATATATTTGACATTTTAACTTTTTTTATTCAATTAATCATTGGGTAGACTTGATGGTAATCTCAAATGAAGTAGTAAATTTTGAAACATAATCTTATTGTGTGTTGTATGCTCAAAGTATAAACTTGGGTATACTTAAAACACAGAATTTGCTTCCTACCATCATATTTGGGGAATTATTGAGCGTTGTCAAAATTTCCCAGTTTGCTTTTTTCCTGGTCACAGGTTAATTTCTTTTGTGGTTCTAACACCAACAGCAATATGCACGAGCATTCATTTCACCCAGATATTTTTTGGGAGAAAAATCGTTGCTAGTTGCTAGTGATATTGTCTATTTTATGATGGGGGTATAGTTGTATTTTCAGCCAATTTTTCTAGAAATGAGGTAGATAAGTGCTAAGTCTTTACTGTTATCAATAGAGTGACAACTGGGGATTAAAAAAACATATAGTTTTACTATATATATCACAACATATTTTCCTACTGAGGTGTTGTCAGATTTTGGCATATTTAAAAAAAACGCAAATATCGGCTGCCGTACCTAATCCAATAATTTCGCTAAAAAGTCATTTTTTTTCTTTCTTGGGATTAATGACTTTGTATCATGTTTCTAACATCCTGAGGTTACTGGAAATGCATCCAGTTCCTACATAGCTCATTTAGAAAAAAAATGGTTGGTCATTGCTACTCACAGACACCTTAGGTTTGTACTAATTCAATTTGACAACTTCTAGAATAATGAAAATTTTGGCACGATAATTTTAGGTCAGCACATACCCTTTCTGTGTTCTCTTGAAGATTTTCAGTGTCCAATGTCTAGTTTCAGTAAAATTGATAGAATGGATAGTTTGTCAACCAGTAAGTCTTCCACCTTGCAATTAGTTTTGCCCACATGAAAGCAGGGAGTTATAGCGAAGATCAGGCTGTGAGCATTAGTGATCAAATCGATAGAGCTGCCGAAAACTTCAGAAAAAGAGAAGCAGGACATGAGTGAAAAATGCACACGAAAAAAATCTGTAGACAATTTACGATTTGCATCAGGAATTGTCAGCAACGAAAGACAAAATGAGCATGATGAAAGCTGAAATGAGCTTTGTCACTGACGATAGCTTTCACGAAAGTCGCACTCTTCATTCCAGAATATGTGACATATAAAAGAGAAGCATGTATTGAATAACAGTAATGCTCAACCTGTGCGGGCATGTAATCATTCGCTATCTGTGCCGAGTAAAAAGTATCGTAATATATTGAGAATTGTGACTTTAATCTATCGAATATAACGTTGGTTGGATCAGCATTATAATGGACGGATGGGGGAGATGGGTGTGTATCAGTGAAAGATATGTGTGGACTAACATTGTACTGCTTATAATAATTATGGCGAAAGAATAGTGACCACATGGCATTAAGCTGTCAACATATCCGCGTGCAAATACGCAGATAGTCGACATATAATGTCAATAGGTACATATTGTGATTATTTTATTCTGAAATAAGCAGATAATGGAGTCATATCCGTTATTTCGTTTTATGGTGTGGGCCAAAGTGAGAACACATGTTAAAGAGCGTACACCTAAAACGTCGTGAGTTGGCTTATTTGTGTAGTTGTCCGCAGATAATCTGCATAGAATCGCATAACAATGTGACTAAAATGGTCTAATTTTCAGCACATTATATACTCAAATTGAGGCGATTCTAAGCATATTATATACATACACAAGTTAATTATAAACAGATAATGTGTGGGGTTTTGGGGAGAACAGAGTGAAGCTGGTGAGATCAGATCTATGTTACAATATGTTTGGAGAGGGGTGTCGATAATCAATTTATAAATTCATTCGAATCAGATGATTGCTTCTATTACTAGTGGTGGCAAAACCGCGTTACTTGTCTCACATTATTACTTGTAGTGGTTGCTGTCTTATAATATTCGAGTGGATGGTGGTAATTTCTGAAGATGTAGACTTTATTGTGGAGACAATTCAGTTGATAAGTTCTGAAAGATCAAATAATAAAATAAAGCTAACTTGATAAATTCAGCCTGTTCAAGATTGTACGCATATAATTTGTATATAAAATTGACTTTCACTGCTACTTGTCTGAATATGAAATTCATGAAAACAACTTAAACAAGCAAGGAGATTCTTTTTGTATCTAATTGTCTTTGTAGAGTATATAATTTCACTGTAATGGTAACACCCCTCCCCGAAGCAAGTTAAAATTACCTGGAAATACCTGGTTCATAGTGGGTGTATACATAGGCATTTGTTTATATCTCCCTTCTCCACAAACCAATTCCTCGCTTTCCCATTATGAACCACAACTTAAGTCGTTGAGTGAACAAATGGTGCATATACACTACTCGCATGAATAAACTTGCAACAAAAAAGACATTGATATAACTGTAGAAAAGGTGGGAATGTAAAATTTGATGATTGGAGATGAGAATTCAAAGGAGAAATTGAAAAGACATGAAAAGTTGGAACGAAGAGTCGAAGTTGTGGAGAGGTGAACAAACAGACACAAGAACAGTTGCAATATATCCAGTTTGAACAGAAAGAGACAAAGGATGATTATACAGAAATGAAATATACAGTTAATAACTTAACGAAGCAAATATCGAATGAAATCAAAGTGCTAAAATCCGGGCTGAATTACGCAGAACAATATCTTGAAATAAGGTTCATAGTGGGTGTATACGACATTGGTTTAACTCACTTCTCCACAAACCAATTCCTCTCTTTCCCATTATGAACCACGACTTGCCCAGCTCTCACATTTTGTTTATTGTGGTGGATCAATATAATTTTGTGAGTGTCATTTAGTAAGAAATAACAGGTTATTTATTAGTGGGCATACACATCTCCATTCCTATAACAAGCCCAACTTGCTTGTCTCTCATATTTGAGAGCTAATTATCTCTTATTTGTTGTTGGACTATTGAGGGGTCCTCATCAGTTTGTAATACCATAATCATTAAAGTGAAAAAAATAGAATATGGTTTGTCCTTTACCACCACAACTCTCTTATCTCTCATATTTGTGTAGCAGCAGATATGACATCAGTTTGTGCTACCATAATCAAATAAATTGGAATACGGCTTGTCATATGTTCTATACTACTGATACCGTTACAAATGTTGCATATGCAGCTAATATAATCGGGAGTACTATAGGTTACGTTTTTGGCTAGATGGTTTGATTAGCCTGTGCCTGTTCGAATGAGCCATGTCGTTTAAATTCATCAACATGTTGCAGTGGACAATGCTAAATGTTGCACTATTTTTCGGTGCGGAGAGATCTTATTTTGATCGAAGCCGTGTAGCTTTGTGAACAGAATAACATGGCTTCCCCATGTGAATATCCATAACAATACTGTATCTAATCCCGTCTATTATGTGTGCATGGTTCGCGCTGCCACTCGCCAAATTAACCAAAACTGTTTAGTTCATGCTATCGTGATAAGTTGCAGTAAGTGTGTCATGTTCTCACACATTAGGTTTGGGCCAATTCACTTTGACAACTTCTAGAATAATTCAAATTTTGCAAAACTAATGGCAAGAGAATTTTAGGTCAACGCAGACCCTGTCTGTGTTTTTTTTGCAGATTTTCAGTGTCCAATAATGTCTATTTTCAGTAAAATGTATTAAATGGATAGTGTGTCAACCATTAAGTCTTCCACCTTGCAAATAGTTGGGATATTCGCCCGTGTGAAAGCAGGGAGTTATAGCGTAGATCAGGCTGTGAACATTAGTTCTCAAATCGATAGAGCTGACGAAAACTTAAAACAAAGAGAAGCAAGTCATGAGTGAAAAATGAAAAAAACTCTAAGACAATTTACGATTTGCATCAGGAATTGTCAGCAATGAAAGACAAAATGAGCATGATAAAAGCTGAAATAAGCTTTTTCACTGACGATAGCTTTCACGAAGGTAGCACTCTTCATTCAACTGAACAGCGTGAAGGTAAAGATTCTGTCAAAGATATTACCGAGTCCACTCAACATTGTAGATGAAGATTCTTCCAATATATTCATAGGTAGGTTTGAATCACAGAAGGCTTCAAAATTACTCTAGATGTTGAAAAAACATGTTACTTTGTTTTTTGACAGGCGTCAAAAGGACTCTAGATGCTCAGATACCCTTTGAAAAAACAGATACTTGGCCAGACTATGCTCCTGTAGAATCTGCCTCATCACCGTGTAGTAATATGACTAAAAACATGGAAAACTACTTTAATGATCAAGACAAAAGAATCAAAAACTTATTTTTTTATTCCAACTTGACGAACTGTCTTTTCTCAACTTGGTACGTCTTTGATACTATAGCCTGCCATCGGAAGACTATAACCACACTCAGAAACATCATTGTGCTTTGGAGTTTTCTAAATTTCAATGAGTACAGAGGTGAAACAACACATTGTATGCTAGTTGTATAAACTGAGTAGTCATACTCCAACACACCTCCTGCACAGTTTGTATTCAACTCAAGTAACCAAAGTTCAATGTGTTGCAGAGAGTGAAGTATTTGCCAATATAAAATATAGCTGGACATTGTCTCTTATAATAAGTCACTGAATAGCCATTAGTCATGTGTCTCAAGTGTGAGATGTTAAGTTGTAATTAGTTTTTAAACATGTTTGTTGCCAATTTCCCCAGTTCAAACTAGAGTTAGCATTATCATCACAACCTACTGATTTGTAATTATCTTTGATTTTCAGCATTCTTGATAGACTGCAATCGCAGTCATTAGTAAATTTATACTTTCAGATATAAAGTGACCTCTATTAGAGAGGTATCAAATTGGATCACGATTCTCAAATGTTCAAATTCGTTCTTCTCCTTAGGTAAACGATAGAGATGGCAGGCGTCAGTATTTCAGAGAATATATGAAAAGGAGGAGTGGTTCAGAATCTGTTTCAAAAGAAAGAGATCATTAGCTGCAAGGAAACGAAAGAGACTGGATGTATGTTACAGACAATGAAACGAAGCAAGAGCAGTCAAACGTATAGACCCTGCTATCAAAGAAAGGGAACGAAAGCGTGAAACAATTACGAGTCGAGAAACGTAAAGACCCTGCTATCAAAGGAAAGGAACGAAAGCGTGATACAAGTTCGAGGGTCGAGAAAAGTAAAGACCCTGCTCTCAAAGAAAAGGAACGAAAGCGTGATACAAGTTCGAGAGTCGAGAAAGGTAAAGACCCTGCTCTCAAAGGAAAGGAACGAAAGCGTGATACAAGTTCGAGAGTCGAGAACGGTAAGAACCCTGCTATCAAAGGAAAGGAACGAAAGCGTTAAGCAATTATGAGTCGAGAAACGTAAAGACCCTGCTTTTAAAGAGCAGGAACGAAAGCGTGAAACAATTACGAGAGTCGAGAACGACATAATGAGGACTATGGTCTTGCACAAAGGACTAGGGAGAATGAAAGAAGAAAATGTAGTAGAGGAATTTTGTTGTAAGTGTAACCCAAGGGCCAATTGATATTTGTTGCTGCAACCAACTTTTGTTCCGAAGCTGTGTTAAAGTTTATGGCATGGTCACAATAACTCTCAAAGCCAGAAGACTGCTTGAACAGTGGCATCAGGTAAGAAGTATTGATGGTGTCAAATGGTTGTGCAAGACCATATCAGTCAATAATCAGTGGCACTATTTGATAATTCCTCTGAATTACTTGATGCCGATGACGAAAATGAATTTGACCCGCACATTATCTGCTTATAATAGAACTGGTTTAGATAGATAATCTGCTTATAATCGCCACATTTTGGGTCGGTAATATGCTGAAAATGAGAGCATTTTTGTCAGATTATAGACTAATATTTAAACGATTCTAAGCAGATTATGTGCGGACAATGACCCAAATATGCCACCTCACGACGTTTCAGGTATACGCCCTTTAACACGTTTTTATACGCCCGTTTGAACAAACGGTCGTATTATGTAAATGGTTTGTGCGTCCGTCGTCCGTCCGTCCGCTTTTGGTTTCCGGATGATAACTTAAAATTGAATCAAGTGGACAGAACCAAATTTGTGATATTAGTTTACCACCCCAAAATACAGATCAAGTTCAAATATGGGTTTCGTCCGCATGATTTTGATTGTGTTATGTCCCTTTTTCGACTTAGATTTTACCTGATTTGCGGTTTCTGGATGATAACTGTAGATTGAATCAAGTGAACTGAACCAAATTTGGTGTATTAGTTTACCACCCCACAATACAGATCAAGTTCGAATATGGGTTTCATCGGCATGATTTTGACTGAGTTATGCCCCTTTTTCGACTTAGATTTTACCTGATATTTTTCCAGATGATAACTTTAGATTGAATAGAGTGAACGGAACAAAATATGGTGCACAGATCAAGTTCAAATATGGGTTATGTCTACATGCACCACTCTTCTCCTGAAACGGGTGTATTATGCCACACCCCGACGGCGTGCTCTTATTTTCACTGTGGCTCGTTCGATAATAACGGATGACTCCATTATCTGCTTATTTCAGAATCAAATAATCACATTATGTACATGTTTCACATTATAGGTAAATTATGTGCGTGATGATATGTTGAATACATTAATTTCAATGTTTTGCGGTCTAGGATTTCGGAGACGGTGGAAGATAGGCAGGCGATTGCGCCAGACATGGAACTTGGAACTAGGTGATGCTGAACATGTCTCAATTGATGACCTGCTAGTGTTATATAAAGCTGTAAAATATTTTACATTGCACGTATATATACCGTAAGTTTATTGTAATGCACACTAATTATTCTCACTTTCAGATTAACCAATTTAGATTTTGCTGGATTTGCCGTTGCGCTGTGAACAAATGCAGAGCATATATAATAGACATGAACTGTCATCTGAATTGATTATGCAGTGAGTAGATATTTGTTATATCATCTCCAGTTGAGTGGTTTCGTTAGCTTCACTTGACAAAGTCAAGAGAGCTATTATCAGTTGGCATCCGCCGTGCGTGCATTAATTAGTACGGCATCCGCATTTCCTTTGACACTCATTACAGGCTATATCCATTCAATCAATGCACAATTTCACATATTTGTTCAGTGTCATCTCTGGATGGTAGATATCGAATATAATCGATTGTCATTAACACATGGCCGCCAGTGGCCACATTGGAATTCACTCTAAATTTGCATCACTAAATCCTTTGGCACTCTCTACAGCTCACATCTATCATTCGATTATCCAACATCCCATATTCATGATCGGGATAAACTCTAGATGGATGTTTCCATTGAATATTCTTTAGTACAATTGTGTATATATGGTACAATATAAGATTACTCAATCAGATTAATGGAAGTAAAATGGGGTAAAAACCCATCGGAATGAATACCATTGTTTATAAACGAACTGAGTTAATAAGCTGTACTCACATGGCTGATGCACTGGTCCGACATTAATGTTTATTGAGACATGAGGACCATTTACTATCTATTGTATGGGACTATAAATTTCAGATAATCACATATTGCTCACATAAATGTTACTTATTTTCCTGTCAATCTTACATGAATTGGCAGTCGGTGTTCACTATTAACATATTCAGCCTTGACACTTAATTATTATTCCAGGGAACTTCGAGGACGATGTCAAGATTCCGTGGCATCGAGTTCCATTCCATAGGAGGAGAAACGTTGTCTGTATACAGCGATGTTATTAAATTTCTAAGACCAAACAACAAAAATGGTTCCACCCACAAAGAATTACGGACTGACAATCGTTTAAGAGAGTTGACGAAGTATGGCATAACGAAGACCGACGATGTACTATATGTGCCATTTTCGTCGTTCCTCAGATATGTTTGCTATCACTATGATGACATGGATATTTGCAGACATATATGCTCATATATTGAGGTCAAAATATAAACATCAGTGGATACCACAATCAGAAGAGCATGTGGGTCAAACTTTGAGCTGTATAAAACAATTGTCCATTCCAATTTCTTCTCTGAATTGGTTGACAATTATCTCCTATCACAGTTGGTTTTGGCAGAAGAAGACTGTTTGACCCTACAAACCGAACATAAAGTACATTTCGCAGATACGAAATTGAGGAAAATAAAGTTCTTCTCGAAGCAACCATATTCTGATTCTTTTGAATGTATGCTACATGAGGAGTGTAACCTTTACTCAACGCTATGTGATCGAACGTCAACGCTGCGAGAAAGCTGTGACCAATTTATTGAGATGAACAAACTCCGACTTGAGCTGAAAAAGAAACAGGATGGTATTACATTTGGAAACCCCATTATTCATGTTCTGTGTTTCATCGAGACAGAACTAGCAACTGATGTTAGGAGAATATTTCAAGGTTCCAATATTTTGGTGGCGTGTCTTCCATGTCATATGAACTGTGATCATTCTCCCGGAGTTCACATCGACATTGAAATAGTGGATGGTGCGATGACAGACTTGTAGGACAAAATTGGTTTTATCGTGTCTAACTCAGCAAAAATCACGGAATAAACGTTTATTAAATATTCTTTCTCGCAAAAGGAACCCTGGCAATATTCCAATCAAACGATCACGTATTGCAACGCTTCAAACTCTGAGATTCAATTCTAAAGAGGGATACAAGTGTTGGGATTCTCCATACATTTCATCGATACTATATTCAAACTAAATTGAAATACAGTCAGTGAGGATTGGAGATCAAGATTATTGTCGGATGTGCGCTCAGTACAATTCACTGATCCACGCAGTGGTACATTAAGTTGGGATCAATTTAATATCATACAAGACTTGTGTCTCCATTTGCCGCTGCAGTTGCAGATATTGCTGCTAAACACTTTCTGCAATAAGGACAGTTTACGCAGATCAAAACAATTTGAGAAATTAGTCGACAGCAAACTAGTCAGACTATATTCCATCACCGATGCATTAGTGGGAACTCTAAATCGCAAATATACTGGTGTGATGCAGCAACTAAACACAATTGAGCTATATATCAACTAAACTTCGATATCAAATATTTTCTCTATAGCTTCAGATGCCGGCATTGTAAAGAGTCTTCGAATTGCTGACCGTTCACTGAAGGAGTTAGCTGACCCAGACATGTGCTACTTCCAGACATACATCAGGAAGTATCCACTGGCATACATTCAATCTGGAACATCTGGCATCATGGAACATTTTGTATCTCTTCAAGAATGTCATTTAGTGTCGTTGCTCGATAATCTTGTCCGATTGACAGTCCATGACGACCCCGTTCCATGTCAATCACGTACGTCACAGTTATGTACACTTCCGATTACATTGAAACGTGTTCCGAAAGATGCTGCCTTTCACAGACCACGATATAGAGGACATTAATATCAGTATATCAAGTATCACCATTGATGACAAATCTAGCATTGAACGAGACGATATTTCAACTGTTGATCAGATTGTTAAAAAAAAAAAAAAAAAACTTATAGATCTGAACGAAGATGTTGAAAAGTCTGAATTAGAAAGACAATTTTCTCCCAGCTTCACACCCCAGCCTTAGGTCGAGGCGACGATATAAACAAATTGAGGGAAGTACTCGATGACGTCCTGATTAAAACCGGACAAAATTCCTCACTGGGAGACTGCAAGAATAAGATAATTATGGCACCTGATCACAAGATTGCAAAGAATATGTTTATATTGGCAGACAAGAACCCGAAATACAGTCATTTCTTACTAGAATTTCCCGTACTAGATCTGATAAAATCTAAAATAATAAACTTATTTAGTGCATACAAAGATCCAGGGATCTAGAATTTATTCATGTTTATGAAAGACATGGACGGCAAGAAGGAATGGGCAAAATTGATTAGTATTAGTCACATTGATGCAGCAACAAAAACATTGGACGGCTGTCTCTTACTCTACATTGTGCTTTGTTAATAAAATTTATGGAATCACTTTCCTCTGATAAACAATTTCATTTGTCAAGGATATTGAAGGATCAACCCCAGCTAAAATTCAAGAGAAATGGCACTTCCTTTATCAACAGTATCTAAGTGATTCATCTTCTGAAAATGGACATGTTACTGCACTGTGATGAGATTGTTAGTATTTACAACGCAGAACGACAATGAGTACCAGATAGTTACAATCTGCTGCTCGCTGGTGTTAAATCATATATGTCATTTTCTTTTCTAAATGCTGCGACGTCATATGCATCGTTCTGTGTTCAGCTTCTACACCAACACTATAGTGAACATAGCCAACATGAAAAAACACTATTCACCACACCGCATAAGGGAGGTAATGTGAATTTAGCATTGGACACCCAGCGAGAAATGGACCATGCCGATGCTCTGAGGGGTTTTCGACCTGGTTCAACTTTGGAAAGTATCTTTCCATGGATGTCAGTTATCGATTCATCCAATTCAATACACCAAACGAGAGTAGATCTGTTTGGTCACGATTCAGAAGAGCAGTGATGAAAACGTCTCATTTAGGTGTGGCAGAGAAGAGACAGAGTTGTGAATACCTGTCGCGAGAGTTATCGAAGACTGATATCAATCATATTGTACCAACAATCCAGATGCTCCTACGCCAAGATTCCTGTTCAACAACGCAAGACCAAACAGTATACAATGTGTACAATAAAAAAATCCTTCCCAAAACAATCTGGACAGGGATACTAAGAGTATTGGTATGTTTCTGATCAGAAAGTATTGTTGTCATAGCAAACTGTTTGGTACTTCAGAATCTACAATCCCTGTACTGAACACAAATGAAGTTCCCGAAGAATTATTAGCAAAGGTTAAAAGGAGCAAAGGTATAACAATAAATAGGGCGAAGTGTACCAGCACATTGAAGAAGAACGATGAGGAAAACGGAATTAGGCAGGTGAAGAAAGAAATGAAGACTATTCAAGGATTGAATTCAAAACACAACAATTGTCAAGCTCTTCTCCAGCCAGACTGCTCCAAAAAGGCTGTTCAGAAATCAACTGGAGTGAAGAAAGCCATCACAAACCTAATCAAATGATGTGGTCCACAAAATGCTGAAGTAAAAAATGAAATAATTTCTTAATTCAAGGGGTTCACTGATGTTCAATCGAAAAAAAGTATGCCACAGTTGAATTTGCTGGGGTTAAGTTCAAGACCCATGTACCATCTGGCTTACAATATATAAGATACATTCAGAACGGAATCATTCGTTTTCTCATCAGGAAGCGTCATAATCTTGTTACAGTAATCATTTGTGAAGAGAAGTAGTTTTACACCAGATGACTTCAAAGCTGCTACTAGGAAAGGAAGAGAGAAGAAGGGTAGTATAACACTTGTTTATCTAAAGACCAGCGATGCAGTGCTCAGCGAGACAAATAACATCTACAACTGAGGGAAAGAAGCTGATAGGCAATTACCTTGCTGCGAATGTTGATAAGTTGCAAGTGAAGAACATCAGCATCATCGCTGATAGTGAATTCACTGTAACAGATACCTCTCCAAAATTTTCAGCACCACTTCACGCAGCATATGATTCAAAAGGATTTGCATCCAATAAATTTATGGACCAAATTAGGCAGCGGAAGGGTGAGGCCGAGATGGCTCAGATAGATTGGCTGAGAAACCTTGCAGATTCCCTTGCAGAAGACGCTGTACTTGCCATGGAGACATCAGCTGACATTGACTCAGTTCTTTTGCTTGTATTCACAGTCTTTACTCTGACCCAGAAAAGATAATCAGGATTTCAAATATGATTGTATATCCTGCTGCAAAGGCAATAGTCAGAAATATACAACATAACAAACCTGATAAGAAACAGAACAGAAATATCATTGCGCGAATGTTGCAGCGTCTATATCAATACCCTTGAGCATGGCTGGTAATGAATTCCTTCCGAAATTGCATGGTATATCTCACCAAAAACTCATTGAGCAGGCAACGATAAGCCAGGTGTGTTTTGAATCTCTGGTTCAGTATAATATGAACAAAGATGTTGCGAAAATTAACAGAGATGCCTATATGAGCCTAGTGCAAATGATGTATTCACCAAAGTTCATTCCAGTGGGATGTCTCACATTCGATGAAGTTCGGCAATATTCTATCAAGAGACCTGACTCTGATACATTCATACCTCCACATTTCTGGATGCCACCAAAGTCGGCATTGATTCATGTGTGCAACCTTATCGACTTGCACATATCTTACATGTTTTCCTTGTGGAATCCTGAAGCCGATCTTCCAAATTTCCTCGAAGGTGATAGTATTGTGAAAAAGAATGAGGGTTCAACACACTATAATTTTGAAGTGAAGTTCACATTTCACATCCAAAGGAATTAATAACAATTGATGACAATTAACTTCAGGATAAAATAAACAAACTCAGAAAAACAAGTTCGAAGCGCCGATAAAATTATACTCCACAAGAATGACTTCGTCGGAAATGCAAACCTATGACATCAACCCAGAAACGTGGACATGAGGGGAAATGAACATAATTGTACATACATGTGCAGCTGATGGCTATAAATATTACACAGATTCATAATATAAACTTTAGTTATAATATAGAGAAATGTTTCAAAAACTTGAAGTACACATCGCATATACGGAGAGCTAGGATACCATTCGCTTGATAGGATCCTTCTTGTGTATTTGGTGAGTAGCATTTATGCATGTACTCAAACTATATGTATAGCATGATGCATGTTTATGAAGTATTAGGTCATATTAAGTGAATCAAAACTGGCCTTATCTAAATCAGAATGAACAGTCTATTAATTTCCATGAGACATCAAGTATCAAAACGCCAGATTGTTTTTTAGAATTTTCCGGGATTAAAATTGTTTGAATAACCATACAATCGGTACACTTTAAATATGGCCCCCAACAGGCCCAGCTCTCAGTTTATTCCACTTAGCGACCTAGCGACAGTTCAATTGTTATAGTAACCGGCATGTGCAATATTGTAACTGATGCAGTTTGTTTTATTGGCGAGAAACTATGTTTACAGCAATGGAGAAAATGTATAAAATACTGCCATCGACATAAATTTAAACCTTTTATACAAGAAAACGGACTAACTTACACATTTTGTGAAATTGAGTTGATGATGTCGCTTTAACCCATTCTTTACTCAATGGATTCCCCCATTCAGTTCTAATTATATACATTGGAATGTTCTGTTCTTCATTTGTATGAATGTTCAGATAATGTGTGCGGTCGACAGGCAAATAAAACACCCCCCTCCGAGATTGCTCCACGAATTACCATAGGGGTGTTTAGATACTAAGTTCAACAAACACGTACACTAAGGTTGTCTGTTGAACGTATTATCTTAATATCCATACGAATGACTACTCATCATCGAGTATCCATTTATCGAAGGGTTAAATAATGGATAATAACTGTAATCTTGCCTTATTACTTTAAATTATTTTTGTTATATCTATTCAATTCTGAGAAGTGTTGACACTTTGCACATATATTTTGGAAAGGATGCAAGAGCTAAAAGACATCGCTGTATGTTGCAGACCAGGTGTTATAATTTCAGACTTCACAGTTTGTGACATGTGTAGAGCAAAATAATAAATTTTGTAACACGCTGTATTGATACTGTATTGCATATCATCAATTTATTCTGACATTTTTGATACGGCTGCTATGTGGGGTCATATGTCTCAGAGTGCTAGTAAAATGGGTTCTGTCGACAGTCGTAGGACTGTATACTCATGTAGAGAATTGCATTGGACTGAATTTAAATTAATTGAAATTCACATTGTTGTGGAATAATTACATACAAAATGGCGGTTGTGTAGTCATGTGATTGAGAAACGCCTACTTCCTGCCAAAATCCAAGATGACTACAGACAGCCACATGTTTTGTTTCTAAATGCATATCTCCCATCTAGATGTCAAGCCAATGATGCAACGAATCAGCAACTCCCATCTGGAGGTCACTAACAAATCCAATGTAGGTTAAAATTAATATTTTTTAATATTAACGGAATTCAATTTACATTGTAATTTGCAATTTTTAAGGATGCCTTTGAATCAAGGTGCCTGCTTCAAATAAACACAGAATTGAAACAAAGCATGTAGAAATGGAAAATTATAAGGTATGTATGGCATGTTTCAGCTCGCTTAACCTGTACTGATTTTAGGTGGGTCAAATTGTAGGTATTTGAAGACCAGATAGCCATTTTGGATCCCAAAATGAAACTGAACAAAGCTTGCATATAGATCATTATCCTGGTAGTGCCGTTTGAGTGCAACCGATCCAACTTGAATGAGTTCATTTAATCTCAGATCATACATTAAGCGACACATTGATACTTCAATATGTGTATTCACTTTTGTTTTTCAGGCATCTGCATTTGCTTGTGATCAGTGTGACAAAGTATATAAACGGAAGAAAATTCTCACTGCCCACGTGCGTACCCAACACGACGGAATTCAATACCCGTTTTTTTAGGTGGGTCAGATTGCAGGTATTTGATGACATGAACACTATCTCCAAATCCCAAATGAAACTTTATAAGCTTAGTAGTGGATATAGTCATTATACTGGCAGCGTCGTGTGAGAAAGTTCTCAAATAGTCATTATACTGGCAGTGTCGTGTGAGAAAGTTATCAAATATTTTATACGATTATACCTATATTATCATCAGGGGCCTGTATATCCCCAATAATTATCATCAGGGGTCTATATATCCACAATAATTATCATCAGGGGGTCTATACATCCACAATAATTATCATCAGGGCTTCTATATATCCACAATAATTATCATCAGGGGGTCTATATATCCACAATAATTATCATCAGGGGGTCTATATATCCACAATAATTATCATCATGGGGTCTATATATCCACAATAATTATCATCAGGGGGTCTATATATCCACATATGCTGTTTAATATATGATTCAGTATGCGTACTCACTTTTTTCCCCAGGCGTCTGCATTTTTGTTTGTGACCAGAGTGACAAATTGCATAAACATAATACAATTCTCAAATGATCAAAAAAAGTGGAATATGGCTTGTCCTATTTTATATGCTACTGATACCGTTACAAATGCCGCATATGTAGCCAACATAATCGGGCACCACGAACTAAAGCCTCACAAATGCGAGAAATGTAAAGCAGAACCCTCAATTAATTTTCGAATTAATCGGATCGAATACACCCTTTGTTCTGTACACTAAATATGTTCATTAAACTGTAAGGGTGAGTCAGGTTATGACTGAGGTTGATAACATATCGCCGCAACAGTGGTGGCAAATGTTCGCAAGACATTTCGTGATGGCCTTTTACGAACATAAATCGTTTCGCAGAACTGTTCGTCGTACTGTGTCATAAGGCCAATCTAGCCGTTCCGTCGTGAACGCTCTTTATATTGAGATGGTGAAAACGTTCTCTGGAGAAACGCTCTTTATATGAGATTATGATGTTACTGCGAGTCGGAACTTTCTCCGTCGGTTAGTCGACGTTTTTGAACATATGGCTGAGGCCGTTAATTGATTATATACATCACGCTCATTATGTCAACATATGGCATTATCAAAGACAACAATATATATCTAGAATAGAGATCGTGGCACGATTTAATGGCCGAAGTGGTTATATAGTGGATTCGTAGTCTGACTAAAATTTAGGCGATTTATGAACATCATTGTCTTCATGTGAATGTAAATCAGACCAGAACTCAAAATAGTTTCGTACAATAAGTACGGACTATGTCCCTTACACCACCCGGTGTATGCATGTCATATACCGGACATTCGAATAACTCTTTACCTTTGTTGGAGTATCGATACACTAAACGTGTAAGATGAATGTTATAACATCAAACATCATAGCAGTAGAAAACGCTCTTTACATTCATGTGAATATAAGTTTACGCTCTTTATGCATGGTCTTATTTTATATCTTATCTAAGTGGGTCATGTGTACTGTTAGTTTGCCATCGGTTGTAAGTTTGTGCATTTTGTTTATGGCTGAATCGGCCTTCATTCAAGTTTACCCAGGATGGGAGTAGTATATGAAACAGCAGGTAGACCCGCCCCTTAAAATGGTTCCTAAAATGGTTCCTTGATGGTACCCCATCGATTGTGACCATGGAAGAACTCGTTCAGGTGACCTAGGTTATTTTAAAGTTATATGTAACCGCGGGTAGCCCCAGCCCTTGTTTGAATGGTACCCCCACCCTGTCGATGGTATGAATCAGCAGGTAGACCCGCCTTTAAAATGGTTCTATGATGTGGTACTCCCTATCGACAGTGATCCTATGGAACAAACTCGTTCAGGTAACCTAGGTTATTTTAAAGTTATATTTAACCGCAGGTATAGCCCCCAGCCCTTTTTGAATTATACCCCCACCATGTTGACGAGGTGACCAGGGGAAAGCGACTCGTGCGGTCCCCCAGCTCCGTGACAATGACAAAACGACACGAATGTACATGTAAAGCTAAGTTGGTCATGCTATTAAGTCGATTTATATCTCAACTTTTCTTATCAAGCGTGGGGATTGTTTTTTTGGACAATGCACCGGTAACCCACCAGGACCGAGACTTGCACCAACGACGACCACACCACGTGTATGTGGTAAGCACATGTACGTTGTTCTTTTATTTTTGTATAAAGGAAAGTTGGTCGTGTTATTAACTTATTAGGTCGATTTATATCTCAACTTTGTTATATATTTGGAACTGTTTGATAACACCGGTACCATATGTTTATTGTTATATTTTTCCAATATTTTAGCAGTATATAAGTTGCATGAGAAAAAAACTACTATCTATTTATAATCAAAATGTCAAAACGAAAGCTTGTTACGGAAAACCAGGCCAGCAGGAAGAAGAAGCCAAGCGTGCAGTTCCTATCTCGAACTGCAACTAAACTCACTGTCGAGTTTCGAAAAACTGGAAAAGCATATTGCCTTTGCTGATCTGGAAAAAGACGTTGCCTTCAAGATCCTCTCGAGCGATCTCGTCGAGAAAGAAGGATACATTCTTCAAGGTACGTGCCAAAAAGTACAGCAGTGCAGAGAATGAATTTACCACAACTATTGCCGGTTATTATACTGACGAACTGGAATTCGCGACACATTTTGTGAATAGGGGTCAGAAGAAAACGGGCAAAGGACCATAACATGAACATTGTTCTTTTCATGTCGGTCAGCACCTTCACGGCATCTAAAGAGGAACTAGATCAACGTTAGAAGATAATGTTTTAGAAGCTTGTGTAGGAAATCATCCAGAAGAGACACCTATTCTATATTGCACCTTTTGTAGGGATGATTTCGGACACCAACACGTGTGTATTGAAGAGGATGACTCAAACAGACAGTATCAATATTGTGGCTATTGCGGCAAAGTGGATTTCCTTGTGTAATGACTTTGGATACATTCTGGTGAAGGTATAATGTTACAGAAAATATGGTCAAGACAAAAGCTGTATAGAATAAGAGGACACAAACAGAAAATATCAATACCGTGCCTATTGTCGGTAAAGTTGATTTCTTTGAATAATGAGTTTGGAAACAAATTAAAATATTCTAATTTCGGGAGAGCTAATGTCACACAGTAGATCGGTGGGCTTAAAGCATTAATGTTTAATTAATTAAAGCATTGTGCAACATTCTCCTATTTATAAAAACGTCATAAAATCATTTATTTGTCTTTATTTATAACGGAAAGTAGGTCCATAATAAATTTCTAACGGGTCTACTCCGGCACTCTACTGGATCAAATCATCGGACCATAGGAAGTTTTAATATATTTTTAAATAAACTAAAACAACTCACACGATCAACACGATCTACGTGTATCTCAAAGCTTTATTTTCCAACTAATGCACAGCAGTTGATCAATACTGCATGGTTCTGTGGAGACTATACCATGCAAAAGGAAATGAGATAATATTTAATATGGATTTGATTGTTATCATAAGTCTGCATACTTACATGCATCTGATAACCCATCTATATCCTATTTCCTTGAATAGAATGAAAACACATACTTATGAACAAAGCAGAAGATACATTCAGTTCCACGCGAATTCGGTCAATGGTGAAAGTTACACGATGACTTTGTCGACTATCATTGAAATCGACATGATGACATGTTAGATATGAATGAAATGAACATCCTGAGTATCTGAAGCGGAGAGCTCACTAGCACGCCAAGTAATATGACCTATAATGATTAGTTTCAGCTCCATGCACTCTCGACAGCATATATAACTATTTATAATTATACCACCAAACATAAGCTCTATGCGTGTGAATCGTATTTGGTGGGAATCTATAAAGTGATTTTGACAAGAATTGTTTTAAACGCTATGTGCAGGAACCGCTATGTGATTGTTTTAGCTTTGGCTCATTAATCACCATTGCAAGTGATCATATTATTACCATACATGACACGCAACAAATCGTTCGACGACATCAATGAAGAGGATATGCTTGAAAAACAAATACAGGTGAGACCCAGACTCAGTTATGTTAGAACACCGTGTGTGTCACAAAATAGTTTACCACATGGACAGTTTCAGAAAGCATCTGTATGGGCACGATAAACGTTGCACTATACAGGCCTCACTAACGGACAAACGAACTAAAGCCTCACAAATGCTAAGCAGAACCATCATTTAATGTTCGACATCCAATGGACCCATTTCTTCTGTTGTAGCATATACATGTTCCATAAAACACAATAACCGATTCTCCGGAAAGTACATACATCGTCATATCTCATTGCCCCTGTATTGTCACACCCTCACCATTTGATGAGGTCAAGACACAACAGATAACCTATATTGTGGGTACGGACGTTTTCTTCATTGTCTTGAATGTGTCTATCTGAGTAGTTGGAATGGCTGGCAACCACGCCCTTTTCCCTGCTATTGAATGGACGCCCCATTTTCAAATTTAGGGCAACGGGGGACTCAAGCCAAGGTGAAAAGAAGATAAAGGGCAGATCATAAATCAGTTCAGATTTCGGTCAAAATTGGATTCTGGTCACATTCTAATAGATAAACGTATTGGCCGTAAGAATGATGACTTATCAAGTTCCAATGATGCTGTGGTATTCCCTCAGTTTGATCCTTGGCTTTGCCCCAAATGTGAAAAGACCTATCTTTATCATTGATAAAATGCGTCAAAGCATTGCTGGATAATTGAAATCTCTTAAACCAATCAGGACTTGGCCAGTAAGTTCAATATGATGCTCTGCTGCAGTTAACAACTACAGTAATGCCGAAAGTAATTGACCACTTAATCACAGCAGAATTATGGGTAATTTTTCAGGATTTAGTCGGAAATATGGATTGTTGCTATTCATCGGAAAGCTCTCGGCGAGAGCTTTCCGATGAATAGCAACAATCCATATTTCCGACTAAATCCTGAAAAAATACCCATAATTCTGCTGTGATTAAGTAGTCAATTACTTTGGGAATTAGTGTATAGTACAAACACCAGTCTCTTAGAGAACAAAAACAGGTTGATCCTTGAGTATTCAAAGTTCACTGCGATGTGTCGAGAGAAATAGTTAACTTGGAAGGAAGGGGACTCCACGTATGTTGTGTGGAAACAGGCTGGCAGATGGGCGAGGTATCACAATACAGTAAATCACCCGATTGTCAACTTGAAGAATTGATAAACATTCAGGCCAGGTTCAACAGATATTACAAATATCTTAGCAATCATTCAGGCTGCTTGTTTGACAGCTATTTCAAATATTATGGTATGCCGGAGCCTTGAGTTAAATTATTTATTTTTGCTGATTAAATTTATGAAGGTTTTATATCTTGGCTGTTCTCAAAGCAGTATTGCTGCCTTTTGTGCTACTCTGTTTTATATGTGTTTGACAATGGTCAGTTTCTTAATGTTTCTGACTCAGTCTTGTTAAAACTAGAACTAATTTTCATTACTTTCAACTTACGGTCTTGAGACACTCATGGAATAACTTATTTCAAACAGGAGAAATCCAACAAATACGCACCAAGGAATGCTTGGCCCGACCAATCAATAGCTGCCTGCAAATGCTATTAACTATTCACATTCTGCACTCAATATTAATTATTCATACAAGTCCCGCCCAATATTTCTAAAAAAAAGTATTACCGAAGGCGGAAATGCTAGATGAAAGCGAGGCTACGCTAAAACAATGGCTGACTTCGACGAAAGACAAGTTCTGGAAATTGTAATTAAGAACGTTTTGAAGAAAATGGGTATTGATTTGCTGAAGCAAGAACAGGAGCATATTCTACGGAGTTTGTTGATAACCAGAAAAGATGTGTTAACTATTCTTCCAATCGGTTACGGGAAAGGTCTGCCGCATCAAATAACTCCAATGATTGTTGCCGATTTGAACAGTAAACATTCAGATGTTGGTTTTGTGTAAACGCTCCCAGAGAACTGTTCTGTTATAGTAGTAACACCACTGATTTCGTTGATGGAAGAACAGGTCGAGCGAATGAGAAATATTGGAGGGTCACCTGCATTTACTGGCGAATCGTAGGAGAGATGACCAAATTTCTGCTGGAAATATAGACTTTGTTTATGGTATGACTGAAGAAATTGTTGGTTCCAATTACTGGAAAGACATCCTTTATGACATCTACAGATATAATGTAATTGCCATGTTGTGGATGAAGTCCACACAATTCCCAAATGGTATGTATTACAATAATCTATTCCGTATGTTAACATTTATTTATTTGTTGAGTAAACACAAAAATTCCATCCGCTGGGGTACATGTAGGTTAGCCAAGCAGGCTAAGGACTCCGTCCATCTGTCAGTCTATCCGTACAAACATTTGGTAATATGATACGACTTCCTCGTCACCCAATGTGTTGAGTTTTTCAAAGAAATACATGTATAATTATATTATGTCCATTAGTTAGTAAAATAATCACCTTTACTAAACAAAGTGCACACTAAAAGAATGACATCACAGAGAGACACATTTCAAGAACATGGGTTGGTAATGAGGAGGATGGCGGTACGTTCTAACAAACTTTTCAGCATAAAATTTACTCGACGGGGTAGTCGTGTCAGATTGCCAATCATTGTTCACCGAAATTGTCGGAGAACTATTGTAATCAGCCGCGTCCGTCCGTCCGGAGTTATAACTCCAGGAATGATCATCCGATTTGATTGAAACTTGGTATGTAACGTCAATCAACATAAAGTCGTCACCTTCCTATAGTCGTCGCCCGATTTCTCGCGTTATTTTCTAAGCTGCACGAAATTTGAGTGGCATCATTTTTGAAGACGTCAAATAATCACCCAGTGTGATAAAATACCGCCAATAAATCACATAGTAAAGAATGGGGATCACCTTTTTCAACTATCGGCCAAAAGGGGATCCAAATGTAGGTCAGGGCCAAAAGATAACGTTATCTGATAACCAGCTGATATGCTTCCCACGCCCACACTGACCTACGATCATAGGTCATGGTCAAACAGCAGATCAAGTCTATGCAACATAAGTAAGCTATGAGGATCCCAATGTTCAAATACAGGTCAAAAGAGGATTAAGGTCAAGGAATCCTGTTATCTAGATATATGTAAAAATGGTAGGTCAGAATGATAATAAAATAATGTCATTGATCAAAATATAATAAAAAAAAACATATCCCACAATATTATCCAGTGATATAGGATGGGGATAAGAAGTTGAAATCAAATTATCGTTCAAGGATAACTATATCAGATATGTATCCAATCACCAAATAGTCCCATGCAAATGAATAAGGCATATTTTCATATATGTACACACAATTATTATACAGGGTAAGATGCAGGTGATGCGTCTGTTATTATAAACCTATTTCTATATGAACACAATCCAGTTTAAATACTTCCAAAATTGCACCTAAGCTAATGCAAGTAATCTGCTCATATTGTCATAAGGGCAATAACTCTATCAAAATAAGTCAGGTCTAAATATCAGTTAAACAAGTTACAATGTTGGTTGCCAAATATGACAATTTTTTAAGTATGACAAGAAAATCACAGAATACAACCTGACAAAGTTAATGAAGGATTTTACTCGAATGCAAAGACATTAAAGAATATGGTTTATTGCTGTAATTTTATAAAGGAATCTCAGGACCTATCATATAACAAGTTTATTTCAATAAATTTAAATTAAAACCAAAAAGACTTACAAAATTTAAAAGAAAAATTTATAACTGTCCACAATGCAGCAGACCAGAAATGCTATCTATTAGAGATAAGAAATATAGCTGAGACATAACAGCTGAAAGAAGTCAGATATACCCAACCAATCATATAGTAAAGTATGGGGATCAACTTTTTAAATATATGTCAAAAGGGGATTATAATCTATATCAGGGGTCAAACGATAAGGATATCTTATAAGCAGCTGATATGTTTCGCACACCACACTAACCTATGATAATAGGTCATGGTCAAACAATATATAAAACAGTGCACTCCTATTGTAAACTACGAAGATCCACTTTATCAAATATAGGTCGAAAGAGGATGAATATCCAGGAATTATGTTAGTCAAAACTGCAATGAGCTCCAAGAATCAGACAACTTATTTTTCTAATGATTACTATATAGCCATATACTATATAGAGGATATCCACCTTTTCAGTGGATATGGGTTATATCTCATGAGTGATGACAAAACATTGAATTTCCACGAGTAGCTTTAGCCACGAGTGGAAATTCAAATGTTTTGTCGTCACGAATGAGATTTAACCCATATCCACTGGAAAAGTGTGGATATTCTGTTTATTATTTACTTTAGTTACTCGCCTATGGCCCCCAATGAATGTCAATACATCATAAATTTCAAGCTGACACATTACGCCCAAAAAATAGCCCCATATTTAAAACACTCAAAAAGTATAGATTTTGTATTTATTATATACTTTCGTTACTTGCCGATGGCCCCCAATGAATGTCAGTACATGATGTGTGCAGGAAATCATTCACTATGAAGTATAACCTGACTGCACACATGATGATCCATACGGTGCAATAATACCAGTGAGATATCGATATCTCACTAGTGGGATATCAGTTATATCTCACTGCTAAAACCTTATAATTCATGGGCAAGTATATAATAAAACTATATAATTTACAGAGTATATAAAAATAATCTGTTGTGGTTCTTTCTAACAGTCATATGATACATCCTGACAGTCACATGATATATCTGCAGAATTAATATAACTTTATTCAACAACATGACAAAAGCATAACTGGATCAATTTTTTTTTTAAATTCATCAATCTGAAGAAAAAGAAATATTTATCGAGATTGACAAACAAACCTTTATTATTATCAAGAAAAATAGAAAGAATATATTCCTACAAAGAGGATCTAAATCTATATCCTTCGATATAAATACATGGAACAATCTGTGTCAAAATCAATACAGTGTTGATTATATTCACATATATCTAAACTGTAAGAAATGAGTAATGATGTTGTGGAACAAAACAACAGTTATCAATATATAACACAACTATTTAGTTACCACGCTGGACAATTGTGTTATAAAATTAACAAACTTTGTGAAAGAATTTGTTATGGATGTAAAAACGACAAACCTAGTCAGTCGTCACACCAATGTGTTGTGCCTTTAATGAAACTGATGTGAAAGAATCATTTCTAAAACTGAATATCGAACAGGAATATAATATTGCAATACAGACTTTCCTTCAAGATAAAGATTGGATTGAATATAATATTCTAACAATGGCGCCAACAAGTTCAACACATACTGGAACGAATTTAGAAGAAACTGATAGAGGATTTCTTAAAAACAATATACTACAATGTGTCAAATTCTGCATCTTACAGTGGAACTAATAAACTGTATAAAGTTATTCAGCATAAGGATACACCAAAGATATCAAAGAAATTCTTACAACAATGGCTTAATAATCAGGACTCACAGTTTCATGACACCAGTTAAAAGAAAATTCAGATGAATCAAGATGCTCGTATCAGGATTAGACATTCTTTGGGATATGGACCTTCTCTCAATGCAAAATGTATCACAATATGATGATTATCAATATATTCTTGTTCTTATTGATGTTTTTTTCTAAATATCTATGGTGTCAACAAATTAAAAATAAAATTGCTAAATCTGTATTAACAGGTCTTCAAATTATATTCAATACCACAACAAGACGTCAAAAAACTATCCGTGCAGATAAAGGCACTGAATTTAGCAATCAATTGATAAAAAACTTATTTAATAAAGCAAAAAATTAAATTCTTTACAACAGAAAACGAACTAAAGGCGAGTGTTGCCGAAAGAGTAAACATAACTATAAAAACTAAAACGTATAAGTATTTCTACAAAAACAGAACATATAGATATATTTAAATATTACAAAATTTAGTAGAGAATTACAATACAACCCCACATAAAACATTAGGATATATATCTCCAACCGAAATTGATGAAAAAAAATCAAGCAAATGTATCGGCACAAATGTATATTAAAGATGTTAAAAACAGTTCCATTCAAATATAATGTTGGAGACAATGTTAGAATATCATTTCTTAAACACCCATTTAGGAGAGCATATCATCAACAATGGAGTGGGAAAATTTTAAAATAAAAAAAAAATGTACAAGCAAACTATTCCTATTTATAAAATAACAGATATACAAGAAGAACCAATTAGAGGTATATTCTATCAATCGGAATTGAAAAAGGTAGAAAAAAAGAGAGATGAACTATGGATAATAGAACAATTCTAAAAAAAGAATAAAGGAAAAATTCAATACCTAGTTAAATGGGACGGATGGCCTGAACAAAGTAATTCATGGGTCAATTCATCAGATATTAAAGATGTCAATACAGAATAGTGAAGATATATTTATATATATTCAGAGTGACAAATACACTAAATATTTCCCAGAAAACAAACCATATAAATTTACAATACCTATTAAAAAAACATTTATTTTGAGAGAAAATTCAAAAATAGCAATATACGATTTCAAATATCTATTATATATTATATATTCAAGTTTTTGTTGAATGTTTCTAAATCTAGGATTTCCTAAATGCTTCAAATCTTTTCTCAGTCGTTGCACATTTGTTCGATGTACAGTTCTGAGCTTATACAATTTGAGGTTTTCTCTAGCAAAATCCCTCTCGGGCCCTTTGAGGAAATACACCGTAGAGTTGATATGTCTCATGATTTTTTCTTTCCGTCCTCCACATATCTGGTATTCGTCTAGGTTCTCATCGAACCCGTAAAACACCTCCTTCGTAATCGGGAATGTTTATGGAAAATCTCGCAAGAATCAATCATACAGGTATTTGAAGGCAAATGTCGGTTGTTGTGGTACTCTGGACTTCAATACGTTTTACTCGGAGAAGAAAAGCGACAAGTCCTCTGGTTGATAACTTTAATATGTATGAGCAACTATAAACAAACAGCACGGCAGTATTGCGGATAGAACAACGTGGATTTGAGAAACTATCTGGTTGTTACAAAATGCTTCTCCCAGACCTGTACTGGTCCGGAGCTTAAATTGCTACTGTGGAGCCAACTGATTAGCAAGGAACCGAGACTTAATAAAATTACACTGAATTAATAATAGATTAAATATAGAGTACTGCGATACTTAAAATAAGATACAATATAGTCCCTACTTATAACCATAAGGGCATGAGATGCAGCCATAAGGGCATGACAGATTAGTAAACATTAATCACTAAATTCACCCTCTGAGGACCTCATTCTGCAAATGACAGACACTATCACATTATTTCAAGGCCTGATTGTATAATACATTGTGTTGCTTGAGGCCAGGCACATACAATCTAGGAACAGACACGCTATTTGCAGGCTTACTCCTTTGGTGATTCAGATTTGTTCAATCAGGGTTACCAGGTCAATTACAATATTTGACCTATCTAAATTGGACCCCCTGCAGCAGACAATGAGTGGTCGGTTGTTGTAGTAATATTCGTCAGCTACACATCTCTCGAACTCACTCTCCTCCAACACTTTGCAATACGTCTCCTTCGAATCCATCGTTTACAACACCAGCCCACTATTCCAAACAAACTTCCCACAGCCGCCATTACCGATGATAGTATGTACTCAACAATATCTGAAATACAAGAATAAAATACCTGTTAAATTGAAATTTTATAGAAAATTTTAAACCAAAAATTATAGCAACTTCAGTCCTTCAGCAATAATCTGAGCCTGTGAAATCAATTACAATCTCAATATGCACCTGCCAAATAGTTTATTATAAAAAGTGATATCTTCAAACTAACTTTGTGGGGGAGGGGGCTTTATTTATCACAAAATGTGAAAGTGGGGGGGGGGGGCTATAATTTGTTATCTTTTAACTTGAAAATTATCAATAAATGAAAATTTAGTGAGTTCAGATGGAAGGCAATAGCTCAATGTTGAGATCTAGTTATATTGTGACCAGTTTTTCTAAATCATGATATATATTAATGTATCGCCAAATATTCAACAAGCTCCCGTAAAATGGAAAAAGACTATATAAAATAAAAAGAGTAAATCTCATTATAGAAAGACTGGCTTTGGCACTTGCAATAATGAGGTATGGATATAAATCAGATCAGGACACAAATTTATCATAAATATTGGAGGAATTGAAATAAATTCCTGAGTATCCATAATAAATGGTATTGAACCTACTATTTAACTAAAATACATAGCATAACAAACTGAATTAAATATATGACTGTATACACTAATCTGACCAGACCATATATATTTATACCCATACATCAAAAAGAGGTCATAAAAACAAGTATAGCAAAAGTTACATTGGCATAAAAGAATAACGGAGATATGGATCTCAATTTAATGCAGGAGACAAATTAAATTCGGAATTATAGGGGATGTCATCGAATTCATACTATCAGTACACATAAACTAGCCTAAAAGTTCCACAATATTTCTATATATCCCTTTAATAGGTGGAATTGAAATTTAATCAGCAAAAGTGTAGTCAGATCCATATCTCAGAACAGATCCACTATTATATTTATGAAACCGATGTAATAATATCATATAAAAATAAACATCACCCCACCCCTATATCTTCAGTACTGTCCTATCTAAGGTCTACAATACAAATCAACAAGAAAATACCAAAATCAGCACCAGAGGTATGTTATATAGTTTGGACTATTAAATAAAGAGCGTTCTATGATGGTAGCACCTAAGCAAGAAATATTCGATCAAGCCCCTGTGTAGTGGTATGTCCACACAGTACACCTAATGTACCCCCCCCCCCCACTTTAAGGTATATATATCAAATCTACAGAGGGTTACCTACTTGTAAGAAAATGGTACACATGTACGCGCATAGTAGGCCTATTACAGTAAGATAAATGGAAAAGTCCTCAAATCATTACCTAAAGGAGGTGATTTAACAATCATTAGTTGGTAATAAATATCTCAGAAGAAGAATGAAGGTCAAATAGGGCTGTGGTAGGAATGACCCCCCAATATCCGAGGTTTACAATACAAATGAACAACAAAATACCAGATTCAGCACAAGAGGTATGTTATATAACAGTACACCCCCCTGTTTTATCAACAATATCCCAGTAGAAAAAATAACTGAGAACATAAACAAATATAAAAAATGACATGTAGAAATACAGTTGGGAAATAGAGTTGGGAAGCATAGAGTACAAATATCAAATGCATAGTATGGGAGACAATTATAACTAAGGCAGCATGCACTTACAATTTAACACCTGCTATCGATAATACAGTCTAGAACTAGCGAACAGGAAATAAGAATTTCCTGTAAAAAATGGGTTCAGATATGTCTTGTTAAATTGAACACCTGTTTCAACAGGAAATAAGAATTTCCTTGATAGAAAGGTATTTATAAGCCAGAAAAATACAATCAATATCCACCACAAGAACAAATATCTTAAATAAATTTCACCGAGAACAGAAATTGTCACGAGACCAGAGTTTTGACCTTTCGAGGCAATATCAATCCTAGAAAGGATATACTCATCAAAATGCTCAATGGCAAAATGCTCATTGAGCTTACAAACACTACAAGCGGGCAGACAGTATGCCTAACTGGAGTGGATTATAGAGCTATGGTAGCCAACTACAGCAATATTCTGGACTATAATGAAATAGTCCAGAATTGGGAGAAAGCTGTGGAAAATGATGAGGTGAGTATCAACTATACAAATTTTATCAATGTTAGTATCCTCTGCCCCTGCTTACAAATATAAGCGTCTCGGAGGAGCGATATACTTTCTAAGATTGTAGCGGGGGGTTGAGGCTACAACGGTATCATCTTCATCTGTCGGACTATCTGCTGCAGAGGCAGTGGGTAAGGTCGTGTCCAGCTCACTGACCTGAGTGGCGCTAGACTGGTCAGCCGACGAAACTGGAGATAAATCGGCCAAAGGTATCATCCCTGTTATGTCGATAAACCTTTGCCGATATTTCCTTATTCGTCGCCTGATCTGACAAGCGACCAAACCATCCAGAGAGCTGAACACGGCTCCTCCCACTGAAGAAATCAACACAATGAAGCCATCATCGTCTTCAAATCTCTTCTGTAATCCTAAAAAAGATAGGGATAATATATTAAATAATAGAATATTGTAACATGTGTAAGAAACAAGCATCATCAAATGTATAGGTTCCAATCACAGAGAATACCAGCTTAGACGAAATTATGGACAATTTACAGTCAGTTTAAATAAACCCCAATTAACCAGATCATACAAACACAGAACGGGCATATATGTAAGTGACTCTTAGAGTTTGTATCCGTCATAATACCTTCTGTTTGATCTCCTAAATGATTCAGCAAACCCCCCCCCCCCCCAGTCGCGGATAGGGATAATATATTAAATAATAGAATATTGTAACATGTGTAGGAAACAAGCATCATCAAATGTATAGGTTCCAATCACAGAGAATACCAGCTTAGACGAAATTATGGACAATTTACAGTCAGTTTAAATAAACCCCAATTAACCAGATCATACAAACACAGAACGGGCATATATGTAAGTGACTCTTAGAGTTTGTATCCGTCATAATACCTTCTGTTTGATCTCCTAAATGATTCAGCAAACTCCCCCCCCCCCCCAGTCGCAGAAAGGTAGTTTAGTACTGGGGAAATATAAACAAACTAATAACTGCTAATAGGTAGGGAGCAAAGTCCACTAATGTAGTTGTTGTTGACACTCACGGCTTGGAGGTTACCGGAAGATTTGTAATGGTCACAGCCGAGGGCTTTCCCATGAATGGCAACAAGCCATATTTCCGACTAAATCCTGAAAAATTACCCATAATTATGTTGTGGTTAAGCGATCAACTACTTTGGGCATTACGATAGCATCTGATCAATAACATTCTATAATCATAGCAGGACACTTACTATCTTTAAACTTATCCAGCATGGATCCCGTGGTAGATGAGGTTGAACTCATGGTTGTAGGTCCAGGAGTGGTGGAGGTTGACGTCATCATGTGTGTGGTTGGTTCAGTGGCGGGTGAGTTTGTGGTCGGTTGAAGAGTGGAGGTAGATGTCGTGGTTGTTGGTCCAGTAGTGGCGGGTGAGGTGGTCGGTTGAAGAGTGGAGGTAGATGTCGTGGTTGTTGGTCCGGTAGTGGCGGGTGAGGTTGTGAGTTGAAGAGTGGAGGTAGATGTCCTGGTTGTTGATCCAGAAGTGGCGGGTGAGGTTGTGGTAATATGTTCAGGAGTAAAACCTATAGTAAAAATAGAAAGAATTATATTTAATATTATTGACCATGGATATATTCTACAACCTATATCCCAACCAATAACCAAAATATCAAAAGTTCTATGGGAATAAGAAATTGGATAGTTGACATTTGACATGTTAAATAGGGAAAACACACTAGTATGTGGCTACCCAGCTTAGAACAATCATTTATTAGTGCTACAAAGTCTTCAATGAGTACACCTATTTGAATAGGGCAAACACTCAGTATGTGGTAGAGGGGGGATAATTCTATAATTCAACAATAAAAAAAATTATATGTAGGATTTGAACCCTATGACAGGATAGTATATCCTTGATGTGTGATTATTACACCCCGGAAAAACTGAACAGGAAGAAAAAAACCTTTCTTATGGTAAGTTGTATGAGGTTAGGTTTATAAGACAGAAAAAGGGCAGTCTATCAGATCTACTATTGTAGTTATGAAATTGTTTCCAAAAAAAATGCAATACAGAAGTCGGGTCAGCGAGGGGATGATCATAGATCTACATGCAAATTCTACTCGCAATGAATGGCGAATTAAAATTTACATAGCTGATGGGAACATGTGGATAACTTCCGAAGATTACATTAATTTAGTTAACCGGAGAGATCCAATAATGAGAGATTTTCAGAAGTTAGAAAACAACGAGTGCACAGAAGGATCCCCACATATTATATTCAGGAGTTGTGTTAGTCCTTCTTTGAATATAGAACTAACTTCTACTGACAAAGAATGGTACCTAATTCTTTATAATGTGAACAAGTTCGTAAGAATTAGGGCCGAAGACTTTAATATATTCGCCAATGAGAAAGACAACATTATGAGACATTTCGAGCTTATTGAAGCGAGCATCTCTATGGCGAGTAATTTAAATTAATCTACCTCAACCTAGTAGAGTCTATTGCATGTACCTTATGGGGTTATATTTGTTTATCATCTCTTGCCTACACTAGATTTTGAAAAGTTATAATAATTTACCAGTCTAGATGTTTAAATTTCACACAACACGATTAAATTCTTATGTCGTAACTCCTAAACAGTCAGTTTAACATAAAACAAATCTATTTTCTCTCTCTAAATCTAATTGATGTGCTGGAGTCAGCTGGACATTGTATGTGAAGGTCCAGTTGCTACCACGTCCGATTAACTTTGTAGTCGCCCCCAGTAGCATTGTTTACGATACACACCGAGGCGTGTGTTTAGTCAATAATATGACGGCGTTCTACACTCAGGAACAAAACACCTGAACAAGTGTCAAGGTTACTATCCCCGGTTCACAAGCAAGAAAGACCAGTAAGCTACCTCTCCTCTACAGATTTAGGGACAGACGATTATATTATTTCGATAGGCTAATACAAAGACTATTTCGCGAATAGTTTAACCTTTTAATATTGATCTGGTACAGTGCATTCTGGTCTAGTACCACAATTGATACCAGCTAGTAAATTATGCCCGAGAGGTTGTTCTATAGCAGGTGTAATAAACTAGAAATACTCACGTTCACACAGCTCACCATTAACGATTAGAAGTACATTATGCGGATAGATCCATTTCTGACAAATGTATTTGTCCATTCTCAGCGTCCGTGAGTATGACCTCCAAATTTGGGAAGACAGAGTTCAACAACACAATTTTTCCAACATTTTCTAGTTCCAAATATTAGGAGAAGCAAATGTCCGGAGTCTTAGGAGCCAACATCGTGATGGAGATACATTGTGTAGTAAATTCGTCCGTTTCAAAACAATTTGGGTGAAACCCCGAAATGCATGATATTAAATTAAAAAGAACAGCAAACAATTGAAACTTCATATCTCCAGTTGAATTATTTGGAAAAGAAATCGGAACAGCGCATGCGCAGAGACACTAGATTACCTATCCCACGATGCACCAGTCCTTACATTTTACAAAGCGATAAGAACTTTTTTTATACGATAATAAATATCTATCAAATCTCGCATAATAATAGAACTAGCTATTATGAAAGAATGGGTTGAAAACAGTATTGTTTTAAATATTGATTTATGAGATGAGGGAAGATTAAAAATATACATCGAAATTAGGTAATTGTGAAAATATGAAGGGGAGTAACTCAATTGTTTTTCAGAAACTGTACGCTCGAATACTTTGTTTCAATTCTTAGGAAGGGGGACAATTGGTGAGAGTAGAATGTTATAATTATGAATTGATATGATTTATCAAAATATCATTTATAGTTGGAATAGAGCTAATAATCTGATAAAACGAGAACCCACGAAATTAGGGAAATAATTGAATCGTTAGTTACGGTCAAGGGAGAGATAATTTACAGTTCGGTTTCACATACAACGTGTGCATTCACTTAGATTATGAGTGGACATTATTCACATTTGATGTTTGCGTTTAATATATCTGATATAACTTTAATCACACATTTTCTTTATCATAAGATAGTAGATTGATTGACTATTTGAATATGTTTAGAATCTATCAGGGAGTGATACTACCTGGTTGGGTAAAAGCTGCTACTCAAAATGTTGAATATCATAGCACTCGTATTTTACTAAAATTCCTCTCCACAGCAGTTATCAAGTACAACTGAAGTCAGCTTGAAGCAGGAACAAGAAACTGGTAAAGATGAGGAAAAGTTCTATTTTATGAATTCATAGTGATGATATATCTCAATCCGATTGAGTGAGGTTGTCATATTTGGCATTTTGGATATCAACCTTCTTTGGTTTTGTTATAGAAAATCACGTGACAAAACAACGCTTCTGTCCGGTTTGGAAAGTTTATAAGTTCAATCAATAAGTATGCAAAATAAGTCTGTGTTAGATATTTGTTGCTGGTATTGTGCACTTCGGAGAGGAGATGTCATCTCCAGCGAGTATTGCCGACCGGAGAATTCTGAGTTGATGAAATGCTTCAGTAGAAGCGAAGTTTTCAGCATGTCCTGGAAATGTTCAATACTAAGGGACTGAAACTGAAATAGGAGGATGAGCACATGCTATCCAGTGTGTAGATCTTAAACATTATACAATCAGATGGCATCACCTGTGATAATTTAAATGACAGGTCAGCATTGAAAAGAGTATCAATAATTGTGAAAAGTAATTTACTTATTATGTCAGCTTTATTTAAGTTGAAGCTATTTTTAATAATATACCTGTATTCTTGAGCCTTATAAGCTTTTGCTTGTTGTGGCTAATGCTTGTTCTTGATTTCAATGTTTTGTTGCATATGTCTTTGAAATAATAGTAAGATTTGTTTTCTTTATCTCTCTATTGATCATTTATAATTGATTTAAAAATATTTCATTTAATTGCCGAGATATCTCACCACAAAATTGCTGCTTGTCCATGTACTGGTGAATAATTCATATAATATGTGTGGCACTACAGGGGTTTCACGTTGTGTTTTCTTGAATGGTAAAGTTCTTAACAAACAATCACTAACATTTAAAGTCTTTTATGTATATGAAAGTAACATCAAAATACATATCGATTGATTTGATCCAGTAGAGTGCCGGAGTAGACCCGTTAGAAATTCATTATGGACCTACTTTCCCTTATAAATAAAAACAAATAAATTATCGTATGACGTTTATATAAATAGGAGAATGTTGCACGTCGACTGATTTGGGTTGGCCTCTTGATAGCCGATTACGACATTAATGCTTTAAGCCTACAGATCTATTGTGTGACATTCGCGCTCCCGAAATTCAAAACAGCGTCGTATTAGATAATAATTGGTGACGTCACTAGAGTGCCGGAGTAGACCCGTTAGAAATTCATTATGGACCTACTTTCCTTATAAATAAAAACAAATAAATTATCGTATGACGTTTATATAAATAGGAGAATGTTGCACGTCGACTGATTTGGGTTGGCCTCTTGACAGCCGATTACGACATTAATGCTTTAAGCCTACAGATCTATTGTGTGACATTCGCGCTCCCGAAATTCAAAACAGCGTCGTATTAGATAATAATTGGTGACGTCACAAAATCAGATATAGTCTATATACGACCGAAAGCGTCCGGTTATGGTTCGATATGAAGTCATACATCAATAAACATGAAAACATCAACGCTGCGGGCGCGTTGTTGTTGCAATTAATGTTATGTACACGTGTGAATGTCCCTTTAATTTGTGTGGCATCTATATCTCAAGGCGGTATATTACGTCTAATGTGTACTCTTATCACTGTTAACATGTAAATATTCTAAAAGAGCATATCCATAATGAATGGTTATATTCTCTGATTATTTAGGTCTCACTTACCAAACTTTCCCGTCATATTAATTCCCTCAACATTGAAACATTATCTTACAAATATGTTCTTTAGAACACTAGTGGACATACCATTCCACCTACACCCCCCAACAAACTAATTCTGAGTAAGGCCCATTCACGATGATGTGGCACGGTCCGGTACAGCAGTAACCACTGTGCAAGTTATATGTGGCACCCACAAAGCGCTCTTTATATCCGAAACATATGGTAAACGCTCTTTATGACCACCAGTGACTCTGACGAGACAAGCATTGTCCAATAGTAACCGCATAGTAACATATAACACGCTCTTCATATAAGATCATTTATGAATAACGCTCTTTATATCTACCGTTCTTCGCCGCCATTTTCGATTTGTGGCGTTTAGATAGACCGAGGGTTGGGATCTCACATTATTGATACAACCCATTGCACAAGTTAATATAATGAACGTAAAGATATGGTCACCGAAATTTGTATGTGTATCCACAAAGTTCGGTCAATTGATTTCAAGCGAAACTACTAGTTGACAAACCCTGTACGATTTATGAGGGTGACATACTGCCCAGATATGGTACGTGGGATTCAATTACTCCCGTTAGATTCGGGACTCATACCACCGTCTTTAGACGTATTCGGGATTCTAATATAAGAAAGACTGCCAATGACTATGGAGACGATAACCACACCATGGAGACTGAGAAGACTGGGACCGTGAAGTCAGGAAGACCATCACGATAATGTGGCACGGTCTGGTACAAGGGTAACCACTCTGCAAGTTATACGTGTCACACAAAACGCTCTTTATATTCATAAACATATGCGAAACGCTCTTTATCACAGCCAGTATATCTGACGTGACAAGTCTCGTCCAATAGTAACCACAGAGCACTTATACGTGGCACAGAACGAGGACTTTATATCAGACCATTTATGAATAACGCTCTTTATGTCTATGCTTCTCCGTCGCCATTTTCCACTAAGATCAGGGGGGGGGGGGTCAGAAAAAATTTCAGGTACGTATGGCATTTTTTCCCTTTCGATAATTTTTTGTACCCATCCACCCCCAACGCCAATTTTTTTTCCGTTTTCGGCAGTTTTTTTTTACACCCACCCCCCTTATAACACTAAAACAGAGATTTGCTGGGGGAAATTCACTGTAAACAGCTGTATATGAATTTATGTGCATACTATTTATCATGGATGTTAACATGGACATGTAAATAGGAATGAGTCATTTTGAGGCCAAAAAAACATGCTGCCAGCGGCCATCTTGGATTTCAAACTTTGCAACAAAATACACCTCGATAACTGCCTGCAGTCAGTTTACCAGTTAGAATTACATTATTTCTCTCATTCAAAGTGGTTTTGAAGCCCAACTCATTGTCAAAACACTAAAAAAACAAGCAGGAATTTTTTTGTTAGTTGGACAGTGCATTCCATTGCGAAAGTCAATATTATGGACATTAGATATTAAGCTAGCCACACATGCTTGCGTATGCGTTAGCGAAAATAATCGGATCCGTTCATCGGATCCGTTCGTCGTGCGAAAGTACCCACACACGTTTGCGTTAACGTTCCGTTGTGGTCATGCGAACGTTGTCCGATAGTGATCGTTTCAGTCACTTGGATCAATTGGAACTTAACAAAACATATATTATTAGTTTATCACACCGAATAAGTTTGAGAGCTTCTTCTGGAAAAGAAATTATTTTTTAATAAAATGTACCAGCTGTCGTTGTTGCGACTGCTTCTTGTGTTGTATCTGTTGTTGTGACGACTGATTCTTGTGGTGCGGCTATAATAGAAGGATATAATTAAGTTTCAGGGGATGGGTAGGAATAATATCTCGAAAATACACTAGGTTTCTTATTGTTCTACAGTGTAAAAGCAAAAGACAGTTAACTCAAATAGATGAAACAGTGAAATCTGTAATCACACAGTATGAAATATATTTTGTTTAGGCATTACCAAGTAGATACTTCAAATAAACAATTTTAGATTTGCTAGACAGATTTCGGTTTTGGTGTTTTCGTTGGTTGTGTTAGGATTCTGATGTTTACCAAACCTCGAAGTTGTTCCACAAGAATGTATCAACCAGCATTTGATTGGAATTTGACAAACATTTTCTTACCTCATGGTTTCATGGGTTTTAACTCATTTTTGAATGAAAAACAAATTTAATAATTTCTTGTCACCTATTGTCACTTCAAAAATATTTTGCCGTCAAGACAGGAAGTTCATAGTTTAAGACAAATCTGTCCAATATTTTGGGTGTGTTTTTAATATTTACTACAGTCAAACGCTAGATATTGTATTAAATTAATAAATATTTGTTTTAAATTATATTGGTGGTTTTTTATTCATAAAATATTTTATTATCACCTATTGTCACCCAGTATAAATATTTTAACCACTTACCTATTTGACATTGAATGTCATTGATGTATACTGTATAGTGTATACTGCTCTGTAGACTGGGAATTCACACAATCGATATCCTCACTATCGATGATATTAATCAGTCTGAGTATTGGCCATTTTTCTATGTCAATAACTATGGAATGTGAATTTCGAACATGCAGATCAGCTGCCCAAACAACCTTATTTGCCTCAATAATATGTGAATTCACACAATACAGTTGATCATTAAACGACTCGTCTCAATCGCATTCACTTTCATCCCAGCAATAACAAACCCTCAATAAAACTAATACTATAATAAAAAAACATGCTGGACATAATAATATACAAAATATGGAATGTGAGTCGGAATTAAATCATACCGGAAGTGGTATAAAATATGGATTCGAAATCGGAACGTACCCATACCATGAATGATACCCAGATCGTAATAAACACGTCCCCTATTTTTTAATAAATAGTGATAGACGTGGACTACAGGTCGTACTACTTGTCTGATCATTATGAGATTTGTCATGGATGTTAATATTAATATGTAGATGAAAGGGGTAATTTTGGGATTATTTGACAAAAAAACATGGCCCTAGCAACAATCTTGGATTTTACTCTTTTCATAACTAACTCATTTGGCACAGACTACAGGTCGTACCTTCGGTCAGATAATTATGAAATTTCTCATGGATGTTGACATTGAACATGTAGATTGGAACAAGTTATTTTGAGATCATTCCGGGAAAAAAAAAACATGTCTGTCAGAAGCCATTTCAGATTTTACTCTATGAATGACTAAATCCTTTGACGCGGGCTACAAGTCGTAGCTTTTATCGGATTTATATAAATTTGTCATGGATTTTAATATTCAAATATAGATGCAACGAGTGATTTTGGGTTCATTTGGTTAAAAAACAAAATGTAGCCACCAGCAGCTATTTTGGAGTTTACTCTTTGTATGACTAAATCCTTTGGATCACAGTATCAATATACACTTCTTTTCGTTTAAGATAATTGTATAATAATATCGTTTTTGTCTTTCAACAGATTAGAGAGAAATATGGAGTGGCAATCAACCTGGTATGTATCTGTAAACTATTTAGTTCAGTCGTTAAACAATATAAGTATTCTCTATCTCGCTTTATAACTTCGAATTTGATAATATAGGGTGAGGTTACTATTTTGAAAACACAATTGTCTAAATTAAATACCAAGTGAACAGTGTGTGTTATATGATTGATCTAATTAGCTCTTGTTGAATAGACTCAATCGATATTTATATGTAATTTAAATTAATTTAATATAATATTTTCAGGATAATGATGATGGACCTATTATGTGTAGACCACCACCCACCACAATGCTTCAGTAGCTATACCACCCCGCCTCAGTGCTTCAGCAGCAAGTGCCGCCATTGCGGGTTCATCGTCCGCAGCCATACCACCGCGCCCCAGTGCTTCAGCAGCAAGTGCCGCCGTTGTCCATCGTCCCCTGATAGTCCACCTCCAGGAGGTGCTGATAGTCAGGTAACTTTTTGGGTTATTTACAAATATAATACTTAAATATAAAAAGAAATTATTGTAACCTATTCAGATATTTTCAAAACGACAAATAATAGGGCGAAGTTTCTTTTTCTTGTATAATATCTTACTTCAATTTTACTCTTTTTATGTTTACCCATACCATAGTATGGTAAACATAGTGTCGTTGCCCGGATTGACCACTCGTCGTTCGTCCGACTGTCTGTCCGTCTGTCTGTCCGTAGACACTTTACGAGTAATGCGATAACTCAAACATTTTTTATCCGATCGAAACCAAATTTTGTATATGGGTTTCTCAGCCCAAAATACAGATTGAGTTCGAATTTGGGTTTGATCTGAGGTTTTGTTACAGAGTTATGGTCCTTTTTCAACTTAGAATTCACGCATTCTGCCATAACTCAAACATTTTTTATCTGAGTTTCACAGCCCAAAATACAGATCGAGTTCGAATATGGGTTTGATCCAATTAATTTTAAAGGAGTTATGACCCTTTTTTGAAAAAAAAGATCGATTTAAAAAAAATATTTTTAACTTTTATAATAATAATAAAAAAAATGTCATTGAAATTGTCATTTGTTTTCATTTAGATATTAATGATTATGATAAAAGTTGATAAAAAGATTTCCAATGTGTCCCTTTAATTTTTTTTAAATAATTAAAAACCATTTTTTGTTTTAAGTTAAAAAAAATTGCAAAACTCACACCATTATAACTCTGCCAAGAGTACCCCCGAATCACCACACCAAATTTGATTAAATCGGTCCAAAATCTTGTGTTATGTACTGGTAAATCTGTTTGGAGCAACATTAAATTCAATTCACCAATTGCCTTTGGACTACTTAGCTATTGATAAGGCTATATTATTTTCTGATGTCTCTTATGCCAATGTGCAAATAATCTGATAAAGAAGGCTATGGTATCTAATTTAAAAAAAAGATTCAACAATAAACATCACATGATATTAACAGTAGACTTGGACATCTGTGCTGCAGAGTTATATCTTCAGATGGTCTGATATCATTATAATTGTTATTGGTTAAATAGAGAGGTCAGTGTTCAACATAAACAATTCCTGTGATATTTTGACAGCTCTGCTATATAATTGATATTAATGGGTCAGTGGTGAGGTTGCTTATCTGTATACTAGGACACATTATTATTTTATTGTAAACTTAAATTGGACTCTCTTAATCCAAGTATTCCATGTCCATGTCACACCTACACATTTAACCCATGGGCTTGCTGGCTGTGGCAGTTTAGCATTACAGATCCTGTACCATAGCATTCTCTTATATAAATGCCAGTGACCCATAAATTCCAATAATTTGTGTTGTGTACATTTGTCTATAATAGTACATAACAGTATACTCTATAATTCAACACCAAAACTCTCAATTATCCGATCATATTAAATTTTTATCGCTAAGGGACGGGTTAACATCTGCCGATCGTGATCGGCCTCTCGTTTATAGGATAGAAGGATAGTGGTTATCGACGAAGACGAAGATGAGATATATTTTATTTATAATATATTAACTATTTACATATAAATACTATAGAAGTATTAGTGAGAAAATCATTTATGACACTGTAGATAGTCCTCTTTATGTTAATTCTCTATACCCGAATAAGGAGGGAAAGCGAGTTGCTATGAAGTAAATATTCACTATTATTTATTTCACAATAACTATCTATAAAGATCCACAACTTTTAAATAATTATCATCTGAATATACTTTGGTAATTTTGGAAACTACATACAAGAAAGAATAACACACGCTTGAATTTATTTTGTATATTTTACAGGGTGTATTTTGTATATTTTACAGGGTAGGAAGAGAAAAATGGCAGAAACCGAAGACTTGTTTTTGTGAAATGTCACAAGATTTCTCCACTCGATTATCTTAAAATGCACACTAATCGGTCAAATTCTTTTGATTATTCTATCTAAATACATCTTAGCTACTATTCGGATCTGCTGTCCCGGTCTAAAAAGGGATATTTTGACCAAAACGACTATTGACAAAACTTTGTTTACAAATTGAGCGCACTCGATGACCGGTCCAATTTATTTATTTCTTTCATCGGTATAGTCACGTTACGTAATATTTTATCGCGTGATACTTGTACTTATACTTGTACCGTATACGTATATCAATTGCTATTCCTTTCTATATAATCCTGCTGCCATCTATAGAGATAGAGATAATTTCAGACCCCCCCCCCCCCAATTTTATATCATTGCTGCTAGTAGTATAAAGTACCGGCAATATCTCTTGTATATATAAGGGAGGAGGTTAAGGAAAATATAAGGGGGAATGGAGACAGGTAAAATCATTTGGAATGCTGATCCCCACCACCACGGGATTTAGTAAATACTAATTAACGAATGTTAAACGATACATTAACGACTAATTTATACAGGTGTATCAAAAATGAACTATTTCTAGGCAGATGTTATAGTCATACTAACTAGTAACTATTTGAAGGCATACCTAAGCTACAATAAGCGCTTCTAGGCAGATGTTATAGTCAGACTAACTAGAAAACTATTTTAAGGGGCATAATTAAGATACAATACCGCAATGTATTTTATGTTAGATAATGATGAGTAACTATTTCTAAGCATAATAAGTATATATTAGGTTAAAATATGATAGGTTAGTAAAAAAAATACAAATGATGTTAGATAATTTGAAATGTTGAATGAAATATTCGCTAGTGAATAAACCTATGCATGTAAAAACCATTGGTCTAAACACATGGAATTTTGTTAATTTGGAACTTTTCTTCTGTATTATTGTAGATTTGTAGGAAACACGATTCAATCTCATAAAACTCGATATTTCAGAGTCTCGTAGAAATCGAAATGTGGAACCAGACACTTAGTTCCTTTAATGATTATTAATACAAACAAACAAAAATAACAAAATATATAAATACATTATCCCTCTACGGGTGAATTGTCCTGTCTAATGTCATCAGTTGATGTCTGCCTATCCGTAGATGATGCGTTTCGTCGCCTGTGGTGTACGTTGTATGGTCTATACCGTCTTCTTATCCTATTTGCTGCAGGCCAGATATTGTTCTCCATTCGCATTACTGCTGAATGTCTCATTGTTCACTAAAGTCCCATCAGGTATTAATGGGTCAGACAATGAAATCCACCCAGCAGCCTTCTGTATCAGTAGGCAAGAAAGACGAAAGGTTTTCATCCTTAAATCGGATAGACAAGAACATTCAACTGAAAAAAATATATATATCTATAAACAATAGTAATTAATCTATATTTAAATATAAAATATTTATCGTAAAGCTCTAATTATAATTTAATTTTTTCAAAAATAATTCGATATAAATATACTATAAAATGCAATAATACATCAAAACCTATAATTTCACACGATAAAAAAATATCTGTGAAAACAAAGAATGTATCAAAAATAATGGAAATCAATTAAATAATAACTTACCTATTATTAAATCATAGATTCTATCCAAAATGGTGTCCGCAGTCAAATCCCCGTCACAGTAGCGTACCCAAGCGTCTACAAATTCTCGCCTATAATATTGCTACCGCTGCTGTTTAAACTCGTATTCAACGCGAACAACATTCAAAACATGAATAATTCTTATAATTTGTGAAAATGCCAAATAATAAGGTTCCATAATTCTAATTTTAAATTTCGAAAAAAATTGTAAGCAAACGACGCCCAAACTCCAACAAACACTTATAAAGTAAACGAAAAGCAATTAATTTATCCAGTTAAATACCACATAATTTATATATGACATCAAGCTGTCATGTCAAGACAGCAATAAAAAAAAAATTCATTAATCATTATCATAAAAGATATTAACAGAATATCTTACATAGTTACCAATAACTATTTCAATGAAATGATTATAGATATGTTTTTAAAAAACAACATAGTTTCATATAAACAACACCTGAGAATTTTATCAACGTTCCAAAAAACTAGAACACATTAATATCTGACAAATTTAATGTTTAAATTACCTAAAATAGAACTAGATAGAATTAATGGCGCCAAGTCCATCTCTATATAAGCTGAATAAAAATAAACCATAGCATAAGCTGCAAGATTTACACAAATACAGATTTTAAAGGTGAGTCAATTTATTCATGTTTCGTCTTATAACCAGCCTTTAAACTATCAAATTTTAAAACGGTACAATTGTAATAGTTGCAAGCTGATGTAATTTTTAAACAACTATTAAATCTCTTAAACCTTTCAAATAAAATTTCATCTATTTTTTGCAATTCATAACGGAATGTTTCTTACATAAATGATGGAAACCATAAAGTTTTAACTAAACCCCTCCTTATATATATCAGAGTTCCGTCTTGCATTGTTATATATAAACCTCCTGCAGGTGACCGTCGTATAAGGTCTAAGTGTTCACACAAAAGTATTACACGAAATAGATCTAATACAGCCCTCCATGAAAAAATTAACACACCTCTCAATATTAAAAGTCTATCATTGGTCCAATACCAATTTTCATAACGCAAATGCGATAATTTATGATTATAATCACCTCCGCAATTTAACACGTTGCTAATTAAATCAACGTGTTTCCTAAAATGATGTACTAATCGTGTCTCATTTTCTGGTACACGAAAAAATAAACTATTATCTATTATTATGAAAAAATCCAACTTTAAACGACACCAATCAATTCTATCCCAATGATCTCGTAATTTTGCAAAATTTGGATACTCATAATTATTTTCCTGCACTAATTTGTAAGCATATTCGCTCTCATCAAAACCTTCATTCACAAATATATCAAATCATTTATCGAAATAACGAGCAAAATCAAAAGTTTCATCCAAACATGCTTCGCCATAATAATTAGAAAACATTTCTGAACATTTATCAAGAATAATTTTCGCAATTATCTGTTTATCTTGAACAGTAGGCACCCAAGTAAAATTATGAGATATAAATACATAATTGCTCTCGCTCAAACTGGATTTAAAATAACATGCAGGCAAATGTGTTAAAGCTATTTGCTCCTTAATCGGATCATCACAGAAAGTATCTTGACATTTCTTTATAGCATCGTCTATACACGAACAATTTAAACATATTCTGGCAACATTATCAGCTATAGTACAATCCTTCCAATTCCGAATATAGTAAGCATCATTCGTATTTTCTATCAAAATATCATGGACTGGTTCAGAAAATCTCAAAACATTTAAAACGTCACAAAATCTATTCTATTATTCATTATATAAGTTGGTAATAATGCTAAATTCTCCGATATCTCAACTCCGGTAATAATCATGAAATCTGTACTCATATTAGGCAGTGTAAACCAAGTCCAACGGTCTAAGCGAGATGATAATATATATGTTAATATTTCAAACCAATTACAAACGGTAGATAATCGTCTGTGCAAGTAATCATCAGATAAAAATCCTGGTAACTCATTTTCAAAAAAACTGTTGAAGTTAGCGACATTCACGTCTTTGAGCATATTCATATTAACCGAATCTTTTGGGAAAATGTATTCAAAAGCATTTTTATATACTGTTTCATCTATATCATCAAAGCTCTCTAATTTATCCCTAATCATAACGTAACTCAAACTCCAATAAATTTGCCTTTCAGCTTCCATGTTGTGAGAATTATGTCTTCAGAATTAGAAGATGCCTTAAATATACAGCCGGGACCGTTTTATGAGATCACAAAAACGAGAGAAATTCGTTCCAAAAAGTTCAAAGTCACTAACAAAGTTTACAGTTTAAAATTTCTCAATATACCAGATATATTCGAATCAGAAGATATAGAACAATTATTTGACGATATACTGAACCATGTTGCACCAGCGTCTGATTTTGATGAATGGGGACAGAGATATGTTAGATTAACTTTGAGCCATCCAGCATTAGACCTAGATTTATGGTTGGATTTTCAAAAAGATACTATCAAAGGAAAAGATATTATTAATAAAATTGAATCAATTCAACACAGCAAACAAGAATTCCGTATTGACGGAACTATTATTATGGATATAACGATAGCATATATTCCTATGGGTTCTGGCCGAATTGTATCGTTGAATCAGAAGCTTACATCATCGAAGCAAATGATCAGAATGTGCAGGAGAATGTACCAATAATTTATGTCTACCTATGTGCATCGTTATGGCGAGAGAAATGATTAAAATACCAGTCAACAAAAATGATGAATTATATATGAAAAATGTTAGAAATTTTTCCAACGCACGCAGAAAATATAATTCGAAGTATAGAAACAAACAAGCTATACAACTATCTCATGAAGCTGAAATCGATATATCGTCACCCTGCGACCTATCTGATGTTCAAAAAATGCAATTTTTTTTACAAAACGAAATGTGTATAATCGTCAAGGACAATTGTGATAGAATAATATGGAAAGGAGAAACTACAGCTACAGCTATTATTTATATTATATACCATAACAAACATTATTGGTTGATGAAAAACGCAGATGGATTGAAATGTTTAAAGCATAAAAATACATGTCAACTATGTGGTAAAATGTATGTGAAATCACATAAATGTACCAAAATATGTAAATTCTGTAATGAAGAAACCTTGCAATTTTGATCCATTTACAGCTGTTAAATGTGATACGTGTGATATTGTATGCAAATCACAAAAATGTTTCGAAAATCATATTCAGAACCATGTCTGCGATAAGTATATTAAATGTGATGTATGTATGCGTACATACGGAAAAACACAAAACCATAGATGTTACCATAGATACTGCGGAAATTGTTACTCATTTTATAATGAAGAAAATCAGCATAAATGCAGTGTTAGATACAAAAAAGCATTTTACAAATACTAATTATATATTCTACGATAGTGAAACATATTGCGACAAAAATAATAGACATATACCATATCTTGTTTGTGCACATATTGTTTGTCAATCCTGTATCAATATATATGATTTTTCTTTTAATACATGTTTGCAATGTGATCGTTCAAAATATTATAATTTTGGAGTAGACTGTATAGAACAATTTGTTCAGAAAATTTTAAATGTTCACAACAAAGGAATGAAGCCTACTATATGTATAGCTCATAACGCGAGCAGATATGATGATCACATCATTCAAGATTATTTAATCAACAATTATATAGATCTAAAAAAATTAAAAATAATTCAAAGAGGAAACAAAATATTATCAATTCAATTAGGAAAATTGAAGTTTTTAGATTCTTATTTATTTTTTTCGGTGAGTTTAGACAAAGCTGCCAAATGTTTTGATTGTGGAGAAAACGCGTCAAAATGCTTTTTTCCACTCGCATTTTGGAAAAAAAGACAATTTACAATATATAGGTGATTGGCCAGAGATGCATTATTATAATTTAGAACAAACGAGTACCGAACGTATTTTGATCTTTAATGAATGGTATCAAAAAAACAAAATTCCATTTTAAAATAGAAGCCTTGAATTATTGTATGATTGACTGTAAGGTGCTTCATATATGTTGCTCTAAATTCAGAGATATATTTATGACAACGTGTAACACGCATCCGTTCAGTGAGGGACTCACCCTACCGTCTATATCTTTTCGAATTTTTAGGAAAATGTTTATGACAGAAAATAGTATAGCATTAAATTCGCAGCCGTTACAAGCTAATTCAACCAAATCGCTATTATGGATAGCTCATTATATCTAGGAAATTCAAACCAAGAATATGTTCTTTTTAACAAATATAGACTAGATGGATATGATCGCATAAATGGAATAGGACTCGAATTTTACGGGTGCGAATATCATTGTCATACATGTATAAAACAATCAGATAGAAATGCAATTCATCCTCTACAGAAACGATCGTACAACGATATATATCAGAAAACGATGGAACGAGAAGAAGAAATAAAACAATATATTCCGCTGATAACTATCTGGGAATGCGATTACGAAAACAAATTACAAAGCGATTTAGAATTCAAAACATTTATTCAAAATGCCATGGTTTATGGTACATTAGACCCTCGCAAATCGTTATTCGGAGGCAGGTTTGAAGTTTTCAAATATTTAGCTGAAAAAAACAAGATGGCTCAGTGTGCGGATATCCTAATGCTAGTATAAGATTTTCAGACGTGAATTCATTGTACCCTGCCATGATGCTTACTAAAAAAGTTCCTATAGCACACCCCACCGTAATAAAAAATCCTGATTTGAAAGATATCGAAAACTATTTTGGTTTAATTGAATGTCAGATATTACCCCCAAACAATTTAATCTATCCGGTATTACCAATAAAACTTAAAAGCGGAAAATTAGTTTTTGGTCTATGTAATAAATGTATGACAGATAACAACCAAAACCAATGTTATCATGATGAAAATCAGAGAAAAATTTATGGCGTGTGGTGCACTCCGGAAATAGAATATGCCATCGCGCGTGGTTACAAAGTTATTCATATATATCAAGTTTGGCATTATTCGGAAAACGATGAGAACATTTGTGGTATTTTTAAACCGTTTATATTATATTTCCATCGTCTCAAAACATATGCCAGTCTGTTCCCGCAAAATATTCAAACTATGGAACAAAAACAGCAATTTTGTGAGGAATACGGTAATAAATTTGGTCAAAAACTATATAAACATGAAATGAATGAAAATCCAACGATGAGAATGATGGCGAAATTGATTATGAACTCTTTATTCGGTCGATCAGCTATGAGAACCGAAATGTCATCGACAAAAATTTGTATAGATACGGACGAATATTTTAAGTTATGGGCCAACAAAGATATCAGAATTGAAAATATTAAATTATTTGATGAAGGAGAAATTATGTATGTCACGTATAAACAATTATCGCAAAACCAAAATAGAAATAATAATGTAATTTTAGCTTCATTTATAACCGCATATGCCAGATTAACAATGCTCCAACATCTAGAAACGATAGGCGATCGTGCGATTTATATGGACACTGACTCGTGTATATGGATTCACACAGACAGTGGACCTAATCTTCCTGATGGTTGTATGTTGGGAGAACTACAAAATGATTTATGTCAAGGTGAATTAACATTAAAAAAGTTTTGCGCCACTGCATCAAAATCGTATGCTTATGAAGTCGCCGAATCTGGTCGTAAAGTTATAAAGGTCAAAGGTTTTAATGCTGCTAAATGGATTAACTCCAATATCGATTTCGACAACATGATTAAACTGGTTAAAGGCGAGGAAAACAGTCTACAAGCTGATTTTCCCAACGAATTTGTTAGGATGAAAGATTTCCATATATACTCAAAACGCATGACTAAAACGATGAGATTAGCAGGAGATAAACGCAGAATAATCAAAGATTATGCCACAGAACCATTTGGTTATTTATCATCGCTAGATGAAAATTGGGAAAGCATAAAAGATTTATTATTACCAGAATCACCTTTAATTATTACAGATGGAACAAGACCTGTTGACGAAAGGAACTATTTCGAGAAATATGTGTGAATATTGTGGAGAGAACGAAGTGTGTCACGTTTTGCCAGGCAAAGAACTAACTGTTATTTGCTGCGTTGGCGATATTCATAAAATTAAAATGGGAGATTACGATTTTATACAGACAGAATTTCAGAAATTTCATTTAAGATATAAATCTCACAGTAGATTACCATGTTGTATAGTAAAAGAAATAGATTTAATAAATCAGGATATAGAGCAAAGAGAACGATTACGAATGGATAACGAAATGGATATTGAAGGATTTGGGGAAAATTAAAAAAAAATATATTCTATTTATAGATGGAATTTGATTTACAAACCCCTACGAAGATGCGACGACAGAAATGTAAATTTTGTTCGGAATTGGAGGTGTATACTCATTCTCCTTTCGGACAACTACTATTCGTATGTTGCCTAGGACATATACATAGGCTGGACTGGACTCAATTCCATCTTCATACTATAGGCGTGCAGAGAAATATTTCTGAACTTGTATTGCATCAACGATATGGATGTTGTATAGAAAAGGATATGCAGATGTATGAGGCCGATGCGAAAGAAAATAAATCCAATATATCACCAGCATGTTAAAATTTTTTTAATTTTACTGTAACAGTTTTGTTCACATTGAGTTTTTTGGACCTAATTTCTTGGAACAGCAGATCATCTGGCACATGATGGTGATGTCTTTATAGTTGAACAGTATAAGTTAAACATGATGATATTAACATACTTATTCCGTGCACAAGAACAAAATTTGTGTAGATTCTACCATAATATACATATCTCATTTGAGTGTTTCAATTATCTACATCGAAAAGATTATCGAAATGTGGGAAGTAAACAGTATGCTGAATAAATACAAAACATAAAAATTTCTGCTGTAACAGTTTTGTTTACGTATACAAATTTCACTTACCTAATTATTAAGAAAACACATGTAGCAAATAATTTTTCGCCCCGTATATATTCGCAATGCCAACACTTGTTTAAAAAAACGTATTGGACATTGAAAATCAAAATATGGGGGCCCTATTCCCTTTAGGGGAACGGGGCCGTAGAAAAAAACGATGTAACAATCTTATGTTACTCGGGAAGGTTTAAATTTCCAGCTTGCTGCTCTATCTCTCCATTAACCACCTCGTCGAAACCATCATCGTCTGAGGAATCATCTTTCGCAAACCTTATCCTCAAATCTCTCACCCATATGGGTGTGTGATGCAGCTCAATTGCTCTGCACATTCTTTCCCTTGTGTCGCTCATTGTTTCCAACAATTGCTCCAACCTTACAATATTCTCTACCCGCTGAAATTCTTTATATTGGATTAACCGTTCTCTATATATCGTTATTAGACGTTCATTAGTCGATGCAGGCCATGTCCGATATGTTTTTAGATTTTCCATACACTGCCGATAATAGGTGCTGGAATCTGTAGGTTTTACTAAAAATCTCAGTCTCTCTATCACCTCCTTCTCAACCGAAGACAACTCTCTCCTTTGATAGTAAGATGCAGCAGCCATTTTTTTGGTGATATTTACAATATGAATAAACAGATCGTGAGTAAAGAAGATGTCATTCTCGTTTCACGACATTAAACAGAGGCGACAGTTTGTAATGGGTTAGCACGGAATCGACAATAGTGTTAATATATATTTATGGGCGGTGGTTCAAACTGGTACTAAAATCTTAATTCAATAGGTGTTTCGCGACATTAAACTGCCGAGCCGTTTTGTAACGCGATAGCATCGAGTCGATAAGCGTGTGATTATATATGGCTACCCACTGTTATGTATACATCAGAATCTCTCTGTCAATTTTGCCGGACATCCAGTGTGGGAATTTTTTTTTCCACTGAATTAAAGACCGTTTGACAAAACAATCAAAAAAAATGAAAACGTACAATTACGTATGTTTTCAGGATATATTTAGGGCGATAATAAATGGCCCTTCAGCGAGTGGAAAATCTACGTTTATATATAGTTTAATCGAAAATAAAGATAAATTAATGTGTCCAGTTCCAGAAAAAATAACTTATGTGACTCCCAATTCTGATCAACAAGTGTCTTGATTACCTGGATTTAGTAAACCAAATTCCAGAATCATTGTGTGAATGTGACCTATTAATTATAGATGATATGGATCATATTGACAAAGAGATCGATAATGTAACAGATATATTCGCTAGAAAATCACATCACGAAGGATGTAGTGTGATATACGTCACGCATAATCTTTTTGAAAGAAAATGTAGTAAATTATCGTTAAACGCGAATTATTTTATTTTATTCAAATCTCCTAGAGATTGTGGTCAGATAAATTTCTTATCTACCCAATGTGGTATTAGTAATTTATCAAAAGCATATAAATTGTGTACAACAGATCCATATTCTCATTTACTGGTGGATTTCAACCAAACTTGTCCGGATAACCTTAGATTGAGATCAGATGTCCTCAGTGAAAATCCTACGATATGGGCCCCAGCGTCAAATTAAGGAAAAACGCTAAATATTTGAGAAATATGTTACGCAGTGGAGACGTGAGGGCATTAAACAAACCGAGATTAGACAGTCTATCTGAATGCTGTAATAATTTGCTTAAATGAAATGTACCAATCTCATCTAAAATTAAAGCTAATTTAAGACCATTTAAAAGTTCTATTCGTCATTTGTCAAAGAAGTCTAATCCTGTTAAAACCAGGAAAAAAAATTAAAACACGGTGGTTTTTTAGCAGCTCTGGTCGCGAGTTTAATTCCCGTGTTAGGAGACATTTTAGGCAAAGTTTTCTGAGAAGATGGAAAAAATGGTTTTGGTCCCATTTAAAACTTTCACAAACTGGAAAAATTCTTAGTCTATTCAATCGTTGAAAACTGAAGATGTTAGACAAAAAATGCAGCAAATATTAGACGATAAAGATATGCCTCAGTCAGTTAAGAAAAGAAAAAATAATTCTACGTCTATTGAATATGACATGGCTAAGAATTCTATAAAACAACGCCGATTCCAGTAAAAATCACGACAGAGCCCTCCGGTGACGTCGCTTTACCTGAACCTAACCAACTAGACTTAGCAGTTGAATGTTTGCCTAAAATTTACCAGAAAAAAGGCTCGTTATTTTTGTCGCATTTAAAAAGAATGCCAGGAATTGAAATTAACGACAGTGGAATGATTTCGTTATCTGACAAGCCGATCGGAAGCATAACTGATTTGGTAAATGATATAATACCTTCTAGCAAGGTCAGGAAACCCAGTGCACTTAGAAATTGGGATAGTTTGTCCAGAGCATTACGAGATAATAATATACCAACACATTTCATAGGAAATAAATATCGTAAAGAAGATCTAATATTTGCAGATGCCTCCAAAGGCAAAAAACAGAAGATTTTTAAATGGTCATCAGACTCGTCAAATTGATAATCTATTATCATCGATTTATTACGACCCATCTCACCGTTCATCCTATGGATCTGAATATAATTTGTATAAGGAAGTAAAAAATTAACGACAGTGGAATGATTTCGTTATCTGACAAGCCAATCGGAAGCATAACTGATTTGGTAAATGATATAATACCTTCTAGCAAGGTCAGGAAACCCAGTGCACTTAGAAATTGGGATAGTTTGTCCAGAGCATTACGAGATAATAATATACCAACACATTTCATAGGAAATAAATATCGTAAAGAAGATCTAATATTTGCAGATGCCTCCAAAGGCAAAAAACAGAAGATTTTTAAATGGTCATCAGACTCGTCAAATTGATAATCTATTATCATCGATTTATTACGACCCATCTCACCGTTCATCTTATGGATCTGAATATAATTTGTATAAGGAAGTAAAAAATAAAATATCGAGAAAAAATGTCCGACTTTGGTTACAAAAACAAAATTCGTACTCGTTGCACAGGCCGAAACGAATACAATTTCCTAGGTCCAGAACAGTCTTATTCTGTCAATAATTTATGGCAGATGGATTTGAGTGATGTGCGAAATATATCCAAGCAAAATGACGGTTATTGTTACCTGTTGTTTTGCATTGATTGCTTTTCAAGATTTTTAATTGTTAAACCATTAAAGAACAAGACTGGTGTTTCTATAATGAAGGCTTTAGAAATTATTTTTAAACAGCGTAAGAAACCGAACAGTATACACGTTGATCGCGGAACCGAGTTCTACAACGCGAACGTTAAGCAATTTCTGAAGAAGAATGGTGTACATTTATATTCTACGGGAAATTATGACACGAAAGCGCCTTGGTTGAGAGAGTATAACGCTCTTTAAAGTCAAAAATGAATAAATATTTCTTCAAATCTAAATCTATGCGCTATTTAACAGTTTTGCCTAAATTGGTGAATTCCTATAATTCGAAGGATACACAGAGCGATTAAAATGGCACCGAAAGATGTATCGTGTTTGACATCGCAAGCAATTGCAGCTAGAAATGAATCGAAGACTTATAAAATATCAGTTACAAAAGCAAAATTTAAAGTGGGAGAAAGCGTTCGCTTGGTAAAATTAAAAAATAAGTTTGAAAAGGGGTTTTTGGCCAATTATACTTATTAAGTGTTTAAGATTACGTCTTTGGTACCTGGTTCTAAACCACAGATATAAATTAGTTGATCTCAATTCAGAGGAAATATTGGGTACATTCTATGAGAGCGAGTTATCCCTGTAACGATTGATTCCGATACTTTATGGAAAATTTATCGTGTATTAGAGACAGATGGAGATCAAATAAAAGTTAGATGGAGCGGCTATCCACCCAGTTTCGATTCATACATTCCTAGAGAATGGATAACGACCTCAGATTAAAACGACAATCGTCAAAATGGACTTTTTTCAATAATAAAGTTTCCAAAGGACAGGTTGTGTATATCAGTCAAGTATGTTTGCTTTATATAGTATGTGTTTCTGATATAATAAATATTAGTATACACGGCGTGGACACGCCGTCTATTTGGATTAGTTTATTGTCGGGCTCTGTTGGACTTTTGTCTCCGTCGCCTAAATTAAGAAAAAATGACGGAGGGGCCCACTTCTCGATAACTTTACCCTCTAACGTTTCTGGTGATTTGTTCAGAAATACACTATCCGAATATACTGTGAGTTTGCCTAGTGAGATTCAGTTACAGGAGGACGATTGGTATGTAGGTTTTTCATCAGCCATTATTCCAACCAGATTTAAAGCCCGCTCCTGGAACAAAGAAATTTTAACTTTTCCACAGATGATCAATCTTATGCATTTGTTTATGGAATAGTGGTGGATATGAATTTCTTGACGCCAGAAACTGATTTACCACTTGTTAGAGATCCCGATTATGGTATTATTGCTAGGAAACTTCGAGTTAAAGGTCCGACTACAAAGATTGAATATGGTGTTATTTTTTATGACAAATGTTCGCTCGAAGATTTGATAGAAAGGATGCAATTAGTTCAACGAAAACTAATTTTGCATTTTTACAAAGATTCTGAATTGATGTCAGAATTAGAAAAAAACAAAATATAAATTAATAGATCCAGGTTTGCATTCAATCGATGCGAAAGAGTCACAAACAATATTTGAGGATTTAATCGGGGATGTAGTGATTGACATTAAGGTGAGAAAACGTCGAAACGTGAACTACCTTTGTTTCTCTAGAATGACAAACCATACAAGCATGTCTCGTTATTCGTTGGCGATGGATTTGCAAATTACAAGGACTTCTGAATTGGGATATCTTCTTAATTTGCGTGAAAATTATCAACTAAAATTAAAAGATACCGGTGGAGAATCTAAAGACTGTTTTTTAATTGTAATTAATCAATTGGACAATATAGACGCTCTTTATATTTATTCAGATATATGTACACATAGTATAGTAGGCGATTCTAATTCTCAATTATTGAAAGTAATATGCCCACGTTCTGATGATATTGTATCAACAGCATATTATGAATTCACAAATTTGCAATTTTATCCTATACATCATAAGAATTTTGACACTATTTCTATATATATTCGTGATTCTTCAGGTTTGCCACCTCCTTGGACGGATTATGGTAAAACTGTTCTAGTTTTAATATTTAAACGCATTTTGATTGGATAAGGATTGATATTAAATATATATGTATATATATAGATGTTTCATTATTTAAAGTTATGGCGAATAGTCCTATTCCTATTTTTATAGGAGATAGGTATCAGGGAGGTTACGGACTTGGTTCTATTTTTGGTAAATTAGCCAGATCAATTGCGCCAATTGCAAAAAACCTGGGAAAATCTCTTTTAACAAAAGGTTTAGAAACAGCCACTAATGTTGGTAGCGATATATTGAGTGGGCAAAATTTATCAGAATCTATTCGAAATCGGGGTAAAGAAGCAGCTTTAGATCTGTTACGGCCTAAACGTAAATTACAAGATAATTCGGATATTGCATCAAAAAGACGTAAATTACAAGAATATTCGGATATTCCTTCAAAAAGACGTAGGAAGAGACGAAAAACAAAGCGTGATATTTTTGAATAAATGAATCCCAACAGCTGTCCAGTTTCTAAGAGTGAGGTGGATGTTTTTGAAATTCCACCTACAGTGGTAACGATAACAGACGGTTCATTTACAGAGAAACATCCATCGAATTCAAATTATTCAAATAGTAACGTACTAGAGTTCTTTTTAGAGTCCCCATCTGCACATTATGTTGATCTTTCGGAAAGTTATTTGCAAACCGACGTTAAAATATCGAAAACTGACGATACCGCATTCGCTGCTGACCAACACGCGTTTCCAGTAAATAATTTTCTTCATTCTTTATTCGAGAGAGCTGATTTATTATTAAACGGTGTAGAATGTGGAATTGGTCGATATTATGCTTATAGATCTTACATAGAAACTTTCTTAAGTTCTACAAGAGAAAATCAATTAGAGAGAACAACTTTATTTATACCTCAGAAAGGTGGCACTTTGGATGACGTACCGAGGGACATTAGCAGAGGTAGGCAGTTACTTGGAATAATTAAAGACGGTACTAATGCAAAAAAAATTCAATTATGCGGTAAACTACATTTGGACATGTTTAATCAACCAAAATTGTTAATTCCAAACGTACCCATAAAACTTAGACTGCATAGATCAAAGCCTACTTTTTGTTTACAAGGTAGTGCTGGTGATTATAAGATTGAGTTGTCAGATACTAAATTGTTTGTACGAACCGTAGAGTTAAGTGATGTCACTTCAAATGAAATAAGCAAAAAGTTATTAAGTGGAACCAATGCTCAATATCCTTTGGATAGAGTTTCGTTAAAAACATTTAGCGTGGCACCTAGGACTTTAAGCTTGATTAAAGACGATTTGTTTTTGGGTGATCCATTTCTTCCAAAGAGAGTGTTAATATTTTTAGTAGATAATACAGCATTTAATGGTACTATAACATCTTCTCCTTTTAATTTTAAACATTATGATTGTTATGAAATGGAATTGTCTGTTAATGGCATAAATACGAACAAACTTTCGATGATGATTTATATGTAGGTTCATATTACACATTTTTGAATTCTATAAATAAATTATATTGCGAGCAATCTTTCAGAGTGAGTTTTTTTGATTATGCCAATGGTTTTACAACTTTTGGTTTTGATTTAACTGCTGATCATAATGCAGATAGTTTAGTTTGGCATCCTAAACAGCGTGGTAGTGCACGGTTAAGCGCAAAATTTTCAACAGCTTTACCAGATACAGTAAATGTAATAGTATATGCCGAATATGATAGTTCTATAGAAATTAGCGGAGAACGTAGCGTTTACACAGGTGGAATATTTTAACATTATGTTAAGCAACTTGGATATCTCTGATGCATTAAACACTGACTCAGTTTTAAAATCTATGGTATTAGGCGTTTATGCTTTAGACGAATTACCTGATAATATTAAGCCGAATAGAGGTTTAATTTGTAATACTGATCCATCATGGTTAGATGGTGAACATTGGATATGTATATGGAAACGTGATGATAATTTTATAATATATTTTGATCCTATCGGATTACCTCCATCTGAGCAGTTGAAAATTATGTTAGGTAGATATGGTAGATTGTATTGTAGTACAAATTATATACAACATGTATCTTCTTTCTTGTGTGGTTATTTTGTATTATATTATTTGTATCATACTTGTAGAGGATTGGATTGTCTATACGTTTTAAATAAACCCGGTTTTCATAATGATACTTACGTTTATAATTGGTGTAAACAACAGCTACCCGTGTTGTTTGATATTTAGATTGTGTATTTTTTTGTTCTATAAATGAAATGCTTTTATTATATTTTTTTAATTCAAAATGTCTTCTGACAGCGACATCGAGATTTCTCAGAAAGAAAAGAACAGGGGAAGTTTAAAAAGAAAACTTTTAGATAATTTGGCTGATATAGAGGACATAGGGAAACAAATTTCAATATTAGCTGATAAAAATGCTAAATTTTGTACAGATTATCTAAACTAAATTCAGCTGATAAATTTAAACAGAAACGTGTTAGATGTTACGAATGTAACGGGGATCATTTAAGACCAGATTGTCCATTTCTTAAAAAAGATTGATTTGATTATGTTTTTTTTATATTTGTTTGTACACTATGATTTATTTATGCTTGTATCATTTATATTCATTAAAGGAACTAAGTGTCGGGTTCCACATTTCGATTGCTACGAGACTCTGAAATATCGAGTTTTATGAGATTGAATCGTGTTTCCTACAAATCTACAATAATACAGAAGAAAAGTTCCAAATTAACAAAATTCCATGTGTTTAGACCTATGGTTTTTACATGCATAGGTTTATTCACTAGCGAATATTTCATTTAACATTTCAAATTATCTAACATCATTTGTATTTTGTTTACTAACCTATCATATTTTAACCTAATATATACTTATTATGCTTAGAAATAGTTACTCATCATTATCTAACATAAAATACATTGCGGTATTGTATCTTAATTATGCCCCTTAAAATAGTTTTCTAGTTAGTCTGACTATAACATCTGCCTAGAAGCGCTTATTGTAGCTTAGGTATGCCTTCAAATAGTTACTAGTTAGTATGACTATAACATCTGCCTAGAAATAGTTCATTTTTGATACACCTATATAAATTAGTCGTTAATGTATCGTTTAACATTCTTTAATTAGTATTTACTAAATCCCGTGGGGGTGGGGATCAGCATTCCAAATGATTTTACCTGTATCCATTCCCCCTTATATTTTCCTTAACCTCCTCCCTTATATATATAAGAGATATTGCCGGTACTTTATACTACTGCTGCTTTAGTGCAGTTGCGATGCATCACATGGCAACATCGCTCCACTAATTTATGTCAGTTCATCGGTACAAACCCCTTTTTCTCTGAGTCCATATAACCAACTGGTAATAAAGGTACTGGAATTTTCAAAGATGTTCAATTGTCTGTGTTCAAGCGGTCTACATTAGATGTTACGGGTTCGGGCAGAACTTCTCAGCAAATAATTTGGTAATTTTTCTGTAAACTGTTTCACAATAAAATATATTTAAACTAAATTATGCGGTTCACTTACTACGGTTTTCCACAGCTTGCTCTCTCCTTGTGACTTCAGAGCGTAATTGAGTAATGTTTGAATCCTTTAGATTCAGATTTTTCAGATGGTATTGGTGTCTGAAGGCCGGATGATATATTTGTGGAAGCAGGCTGTTGGCTAATGTTTGGCAGCTTATGTCTCCTAGTTGATTTGGGTGTAGATGTTGCAGCTGGTGTCGGTGTCTGCACTCCTTTTGGTGAATTTGCTACTGCAGGAAATGGATTATTGTTTGGCAAAATCATAAGCCCAGTTTTGTCTCGTGGTATTGGTGTCTGAAGGCCGGATGATATATTTGTGGCTGCAGACTGTTGGCTAATATTTGGCCGCTTATGTCTCCTTGTTGATTTGGTGTAGGTTTTGCAGCTGGTGTCGATGTCTGCATTCCTTTTGGTGAATTTGCTACTGCAGGAAGTGGATTATTGTTTGACAAAATTATAAGCCCAGTTTTATCTCGTGGGATGTTAACTTGGGATGCAGCTCCTGCAAGATATGACTGCAGTTTCTTAAGCTCTTCGTCACTCGTAAGGAGATACGTGATATTTATTAAGTTTGTACATATTTCCCGACAATCTTTAGCCGCCTTCAATTTTGGAAGTTTGGTGGGGATGGCCGGCTTTGGAATATCACTTTGAAACATAGCAGCAGCATCCTCTATCTTATATGTGTTAATTAGATTTTCCCCAGTGAGTCAGCCAGTATCAACTTGACATACTGGGTTGTCTGCATAATTTGCTGGCAATCTTGACCATTCCATTGAATTGCAGAGCATCACAATGAGAATGTGTTTGCATGGCAGGTGATGTTCTGCAAAGTCTGGACAGAAACAAGAAACTAACTCATTATTAATAACTACTGTGTTTATTGTGTCAGACTCTTCAGATTTTACAGAATATTTGCCTTCAGTTGTGTTGGTGTGAGAAATATTGTGTTCAGTAAGCAATGTGTGGGGATACATCCTCTTCAGGCAGTGGTTTATCAGAAACCTTGGTTTTTGGCACAGAAAATCAGGCAATTTTTCATTGTAGAAGCGACACTTTTCCTGAACCTTTATATTCTGATTCTGATACCTAGAATTGAAAAGGTAAATGCATTGAATAGATGCAGACACATTGTATTAGAACCAGATAAACCAGATGTCTTGAAATTGGTTTTGAATCTTTGGTAATGATCTAACCTCACCTTGGAATTCTTGTCCATGTAGTTTCGCTAACTTTCTAGTTTTGAAGACTAAGGAAATTCAACATTAATCAGTTGTCAACAAGTAGATATATCTATACATATCCCATTTGCATATTATTATGGAAGCAATATAAATTATCTCTATATGTATACATATGTATCACTATAAATGATTTCTATACTCTAATTGAAATTAATTTAATAGTGAAGCAAGAACTTTGTATGTTATAGAAATATAAAGTTCACATTTAATTTTGAACAAGAGCACCACTAGGTTGGCTTAATAGACCTGTTTACAAAGTAAATTACTATAAAAGAAAATTGGCTATCAGATACCAAGCCCCAAATAAATTTGTTTACCTGTATTATAAGTGAACATTGAAAAGAAAAACACTTATTCATACAGATAACTAGCGCAGAATATTTTACACCCTTAAAAATCCAGTGTCCAATATTTTTTATTTTTTTTAAACCCCGCATACGACATTATCGTACACACTGAATCGCCAAAGAAATTTACCTGTAAATAATTATAATACTCACCTCACAGCGTATGCCACCTATAAAGATGATTGCATCTGTGGTAGTTACGATATCTTGGCACCCCATCTTCGACCACTCTACGGTGACCAAACTCAAGGCAGGGAATTTTGAAAAATCCACTCCACTAACAATATGCAACACCACTTCAGTACAATATAAGTATTCAACACTGTCAAGGAATGTCTGATCCTCGCATAGAAGGGAATTTTCAAGCTCTCTCACAACGCAAATTTCCCCGAAGTCGGTAGATGAACACACGGATATCAGAGATATTATAACAAGACAGTCAATGACTGTGGGGTCGCTCACCAGACTGCAAAGACTGATAAGACTGGGACTCTGGATACCAAAACAGTCAGCACTTTTCATAATCACTTTAAAAGAAGTAGATTTAAACAGGATATGTGGCTAGAGAGACTGTAAGTATGTAGATTGGTGAAAATCCACGTTGAAATTGCCAACTGTACACTACTGATCACCCCCCATTTAAAAACAAATCTGAATTGCAGTCAAGGAAGAACATTCCATTCTATATAAGCCAAATAGTTCTTGCAAAACATATTTTAAGAATTACTATGCAGTGAAATAGTTAAGTCTCTGGCTCTGCCCTTATTTGACTTTGTGATCCCATTTTCACAAATCTGATAAGGATAAGATTTAAGTTCCCCAGTTGAAGTTGGTGATATTCACCCATTGGGCACCTCATTTATGAATTTTATCTTCTGCAAGTTAGGGGATATAGAAACTTCCTTGAAGGGAAATTTAACTAACAACAATGTAAATTTGATACTGTAGATACTTCCCAGAAGATGAGGCCTAAGCAGAATGAGGTCTCCAGAAGGTGAATTTGGTTATGCTAGCCCGCTGTGTGGGATAGCATCACAAAAAGCGTGTATGTTCCTACATTGTGCATGCCTGGCCTCAAGCAACACAATGTATTATACAATCAAGCCTTGAAATAGTGTGAAAGTGTGTCTGTCATTTGCAGAATGAGGTCCCCAGAGGGTGAATTTAGTGATTCTATCCCGCACAGCGGGCTAGCATCACTAACTTCACCCTCTGGGGACCTCATTCTGCTAGGGCCCCCAACTGCTATGGCAGACCTAGGATAAGATTGAAGTTCCCCAGTTGAATTTGGTGATGTTCACCCATTGGGCACCTCAATTATGAATTTATCTTCTGCAAATTAGAGGATATAGAAACTTCCTAGAAGGGAAATGTAACTAACAACAATGTTAATTTGATACTATAGATACTTCCCAGAAGATGAGGCCTAAGCAGAATGAGGTCTCCAGAGGGTGAATTTGGTGATGCTAGGCCGCTGTGTGGGATAGCATCACTAAATTCACCCTCTGGGGACCTCATTCTGCAAATGACATTAGTCTTGATATGAACAATACATGAGAGATTGGGAATTAATGACATCTAGCAAATCTGCAGGAATGTTTATAAACATATCAAGATTGACATGATTGTGTCGGCATACCCAGAATATATACAGTTACAGCCAAAGTAAATGCTTCTTATTAATGATTCTGTCAAGAATTTGAGTCAATTTTATTTTTGAGACCAGGCCAGGGTGGCAGAAGCAGTGCACTTGAATGAAGGGCCATGGGCCACAACCTACAGAAATGTAATGGCATTAGTTTTTCGATTATCAAAAAATGTTAAACAATATATATATATATTAAATTGATCATGGAGTTAAATACACTTTTTTTTTTTTTTTTTTAAATATTCTAATAAAAAAAAACAATTCCACAGTTTTTTTAAATATTCTTTTATTTTTTAATATATCATTTCTTTTCTATTCTTTTCTTTTTTGGTTAAAGAGTTTAATCTGAATTTTTTTTTCCGAGTTATGTCCCTGGCCCCACCCACATTTGACCCAGTGACCTCATTTGAACAAATCTGAACCCCAGTCAACCAATGATCCTTCATACCAAATATGAACCCATTTGGCCTGATGGTATTCGAGAAGAAGATGTTTAAAAGAATTACTATGGAGGGAAAGAGTTATGGCCCTGGTTTCTCAACTAATCAACCTGGTGACCTCATTTGAACAAATCTGGATGTGAGTCACCTAGGGAACATCCACACCAAATATGAACCCATTAGGCCTTATGGATCTGGAAAAGAAGTCGTTATAAGAATTACTATGAAGAAATAGAGTTGTGGCCCTGCTTTCGCAACTATTTGACCCAGTGACCTCATTTGAACAAATCTGAATGAGAGTCACCTAGGGAACATCCACACCAAATATGAACCAATTCGGTCCAATGGATCTTTAGAAGAAGATGTTCAAAGAATTGTTGACGGACGGATGGACGGACGGACGGACGGATGGACGGACGACGGACGAGGAGTGATGACTATAGCTCCACCGGAGACTTCGTCTCAGGTGAGCTAAAAACTAAACCGTTCATGATTGCGGGTACACTAAAACAAATGCAGGGCGTGTGGTGGCTTCGTAAATGGAACGTGGCAATAAGGGGATTTCCCACGAAATTTCCGTATGATATAGTTTCGTTTTTGCCAAGTGTGCAATGAATGCGTGATAACTCTACACTGATTGGAACTGCTTTTTCACTGTGTGGGCGGTCAATCATCAAAACACAATCGCCTCGGTGTCAAAGGTGTTGATGTATTTAATGTGCCGACGGGTGTCAAACCACTCAAGCAGGTGGTGATATATTTTATGATGCCGACATCGAAAAGTGCTTGCGTTATCAATTTATTGGAAAGAGGCGCTCGAAGGGGGATATAATTACTACGATATTTCGTTTTGTTTTACAGGAGGCTGCAATAGACGATATGGGTCTGGTTGACCATGCGGGTCTGCTCGACGATGTGGGTCTGGTTGACGATGTGGGTCTGGTTGACGATGCGGATCTTGTCGATGAAGTGGGTCTGGTCGACGATGAGGGTCTGATCGACGATGCAGATCTGGTCGATGAAGTGTGTCTGGTTGACGATGTGGGTCTGGTCGACGATGTGTGTCTGGTCGACGATGTGTCAGTCAATGCTGAAATGACAATACGTTATTCCGAGCAATGGGGTAAAATTTAATCAAAGAAAGTTAACTCTATTAAAGGCACGGTTGGCATTGGCGGTGGGTATCCTGTGAAAATATTTCCACCCGTCAAAAACCGACACAAACAGAAAGAACAGCAAAATGTAGACAGACTTTGTCCGTATACAAATAAGAAATATCACATAAACAGTATGTTATTGTCAATTGTTTGACCATTGTTATGTAAACAAAAGCATAAAAAGTTACTTTTCTGGCGTTTGTTTATATTATGATGGTAAACATAAAGAGCGTTCTTTGTTGGTAAATTCCTGATAGGGAGCTAATAAAGAGCGTTTATGCCATTTGTGTGTGATTAGCCAGTAGCATTGTACTGTTTTTGTAACACAATCAGGCTCTTGCTTAGGTAAAATATATTAGGTCTTTATGATAACATGCTGTTTACGCGATGGTCATGGTATATATGGACGAAACTGTAACGTTTTAATGGTTTTGCTGTCCACGGTGTTTGGAACAAATATGAATATTTTTGACAATGAAGGCCAACAGTGCCTTTAAACATTTAATTGCTGACTGTTTTGTTTATTTCTATCATATATAAAAAAAAAACCTAATATGCTTGTATAGTATTGCTTTAAATATTATGTAATGAATTAATCAACAACCGATATAGCCTTAAAATTTAACTGAACAACTGGGTGAACCTCCAGACAACCCAAAATATTTTTGAAAAAAAGATTGGCAACCCGAACGATGATTTGTCTGGTAATCTCAGGTCTGTTGATCGGGTCGAAGTTACACAGTGTATATTTCTGTATAAAACCTAACGACTTCAACCATATCAGACTCAGTCTTGGTCTGAGTACAGGTGATAATTTTGCTAATGTTCTACCAGACCGGCGAGCAAACAAAAATAATAATACAAAAAAATAATAATTTTATACTTACCGAAGCTCATGTCGCACAGATGATCATTTATAATCACCACGTCTATGCCATCAAAATCCATACAATTCAGCAAATCGGAAGCGTCAACGTTTACATAACGTAGATTTGGTAACAGTAACAGATTCAAATTTACTGTTTGTCCGTGTGTAACATACAATTGTTCGATCGATAAATATCGATCTGTTGTAATGTCTATAACATTCACACAACGCATCACATCTTCGTCCCGGTCGCACTCATCTATTATCAACCCATTTGAATTTAAACTCGTGAGAAAGAGACACAAAATAGTAGGTCCGAACATGTTAATTTTTTACAACGAGATTGATTGTGGTCGGTGATTATTACAACACTGTAGGGGAACACCGTGTGCGTAACGTAACTATAACGTACTCTGGGGACAACTTCTCGTCAATTTAATGCTTAATAAATTTTAAAACATAGCAACCTCGACATATTTTTATTTTATTTGCATGTAGCAGTCGCTGTGTAAATATACGAAGACCGATAACTTCTCTGCTCGAGAGGTCTATATCTCTTGGTCAAATTCCTTACACGCTTTACAAGTCGCCGAAGTTAAGCAACGTCGAGCTCGGTTCCCACTTGGATGGGTGACCGGTGTCTTGTTGACTTACGATGCGCGACTCCTGATTCGTTAGTCGCTTTACAAATCACCGAAGTTAAGCAACGTCGAGCCCGGTTCTCACTTGGATGGGTCACCGGTGCCTTGTTGATATGCGGTGCACGACTTTTTGCTCGGTTCTCACTTGACTTGCGGTGACGACGACTCCCGCTAAACTCTCTCACTGTTACATTCACAATAAATAAGGTGATAAACAAATAACTCAAAATTAACCATTTTCCCCGTGAAACATAGGCCAGCCAAATCTGTACACGAGTCAGCTATTTCTACACGTTCACACCGATAGTATAGCGCGCTAGCACACGAGACCAGTTGACACGCTACCTCTCGACTATCTTTTCTTGTATATATCCTAAATCCCTCCTATATATTAACTGTATGTGGCATTCTTAGGTATGCAAGTAGCACATCGATAAACGAAATTTTGCATGGATCATAGATAGTTTTAATTTGTAATGTGTAAATTTAAAGAGAAATCATTATGTTTTGGATAGTGTAGACGAGCACTTTGGCAGAGTTTGATACCCCGTACTATTGGGGAGCAATTATTATATGGTGACATTGTTTTATATGACTAATAACGCACTAAATTCAAACAGGAGACTATCGGAACAGATGATGTATCGAACACCACCAACACCTTCGACGACAATGATAGTAATGTATCATCAATAGATGAAATATCAGACACCACCACCACCTTTAATGATGACGATGACAGTGGTAGATCAAGTTAAATGTTGAGAATAAGAAGAAAAGTAAGTTAAACTACTGACAACACTGTAAGATCCCAACTATTGTCTATGTTAAACACAGCTCATAGATAAACTACATGTAGCATTCTTAGGTATACAAGTAACACATCGATGAAAGAAATTTTGCGTGGGTCATAGCTAGTTTTAATTTGTAAATGCGCACTTTTAAAGAGAGTAAAGTTGAGCTAAAAAGTAAATAGAGGATTCAGAATACAATTTTACACCATTAATGTAGAATAGATCCTGGAAGGACAAACTACTTAATATGATAGTGGCTTACTTATACATCCTGATCTATTTAAATCAAATCATCTACACCACAATTGGGGAATAGATCCTGGAAGGGAATGTGATAGCATAATTTTGTTACACCATTTCATGTAGAATAGATCCTGGAAGGACAAATTGTGATAGTAACTTACTTACACATGTACCTCATCATCTATATAATCAAATAGTCTACAGTACAACCTGGGAGGGGGTAACTGGTATGCTGAATAAAAATATCTTGTTGCATTTCAACACTCAGTATAACACTTTGATCACAACAGTCTGGAGGCATTTATAAGAGTAATATCTTCATGTAGTAAGAATATATATAGTGAAAAAACAATAAAAACAAGAGGTGGCATCAGAGATGCGGTGTCTCGTTTTCGGTGGCTACCGCCAATTGGTGTGCATCAGTATCGGTAGACTAATTAATAGGTAAAATCGAAAAATGACTAATTAAGGGCCATAACTCTATCAAATTTTATCAGGCCAGGTTGGTTTTCGAACTCGTCCGAAATATTCTTGGTAAGTACGTCCATTCCAGTATAGAGTCAATTTTACAAGGCAATAGTTTGTAAAATAGTATTACTAAAAGTTATATAGGAATAAATATATCCTCTACTGGAAACAAGTGTTCCAAATTATCTCTTTATTCTTCCCTGATGTACACACATCATTATTAATAATATATTTTGTTACTACAGTAGAATATTATGATATGTAAATGAATAATCAAACAGCTGAACTTCTCCCCCCCCCTGTGAACTTCTGAACATGTAATAACGTAGAGGTCATATGATGCACAAAATACATAGAACTGTGTGTGGTCATATTTTTATTCTGCTTTTTTTCATTATGTATTTGCTCGATCATTTTGAATAGTGTTGATATTCGCGAATACCACATCCGATCAACACTATTCAAAATGACTAGCTGTATAAAAAAAAGCTTTCAAATAAATATGATCATGAACAGAAAAGACATTATGTTCATGCTTTTATGAATTGAATGCTCGTGGACACATACAAGTGATCTATTCTGTTGGTTATTGCATTCTCTCAAAAATCATCTGTTTATACAGAGTTCAAATATTTTTTGAGCCTTTAGCCAAAAGTTTAGGTGATTAATTCATCTTCACAATAAACATAACAAATGCAATAACGAGCAGCAGATTTCTCTTTTCGTGTTCACGAGAAGTTCAGTTAACAAAAACAAAACAGAATCAATGATCGAAGGGGAGATGGAAATTGGTGAGGGGGAAATGGGGCTACACAACCACCCCCGTTTAAAAAAAAACCCAATTTATTAATAATAAACAAAACAAAATCACATACCTTGACAGTGACGGGACATTTTCTTGTTCCAATACTGACAAACAGTCCCCCTATTTCTCAATTCCTCGACTGCAGCCAGTACACTTAACATTTGTGAGACCATTGAATCTTAACCATAACAATCCTTCGAACAGATTCACGTCAACAAAGTTGACTCCAGCAGCGTTGTCGACAGAAAGTATTTCAACACGGTTTTGGCTCAATTTCCAACCTTTTGTGACAATAGATCCTTCCGCGTCGCAAGACCAGAGCATGCCGATTGACTCACGTGATTTAAATCAATGCCCGTTACACTCAGAATGAACAATACCATAGAGGAATGAATGCTACGTAATGTTGTGGAGAATCGAAATAGGCAGATGCAATCACGTGATCAGTTAATGTAACTGCTCGATCACGTGCCACGCCCCTTTTTGGTTCAGTAGCTGATTAGTGATTTCTCAAGACATTGCATATTAGAGAGCGCATATTTGATTATCATCCCCTATTAACCAAAATATTCTCTCCCGATTTCTTTTGGCTCTTAATATTCATGAGTTGATCCGTATTTACATTTTTGACCAATATGCCCCTCACGAACTAAATGCGAGTAATGTAAAGTAGAACCCTCAATTAATTTTCGACAGAATCTGATCGAATACACCCTTTGTTCTGTCTGCGATATGAGATTTCCTCTATTTGTTTGTAGCGCCCATGTAGCGTAGAATTGTCCATGAAACAGACGATAACCGATTATCTGGACATCGTCATGATATCTCATTGCTACTGTATTATCACACCCTTACCATTTGGCAAGTTCAAGACACAACAGATAACCTATATTCTGGGTTGGGTATTTTCCTTCAGAAATTAGCTTAATGGGGGTCTTGAATGTGTCCATCTGGCCAGCTGCTCTTAATTATGAGAGGGCGGATGGCATCAACCATTGACGACGTACACTAAATATGTTCATTAAATTGTAAGGTTTTATTTTGTTTACGAGTGAGTCGGTTTTAGTCAGGATATGACGGATGTTAAACAACATATGGCCACAACAGTGGATGGCAAATGTTCGCGAGGCTTTTCTTGGTGGCCTTGTACGAACATAAATCGTTTCGCAGAACTGTTCGTCGTACTGTTTAATAATGCTAATCTAGCCGTTCCGTCGTGAACGCTCTTTATATTGAGATGGTAAAAACGTTATCTGGGGAAACGCTCTTTATATGAGATATGATGTTACTGCGAGTCAAAACTTTCTCAGTCGGTTAGTCGACGTATTTGAACATATGGTTGAGGAAATTAATTGATTGTATACATCACCCTCATCATGTCATCATGTAGTATTATCAAATACAACAATATATATCTAGAATAGAGATCGTGATACGATGTAATGGATGATGTGGCTATAGTGGATTCGTAGTCGGACTACAATTTAGGTGATTTATAAACATCAATGTCTTCATGTCAGTGTAAATCAGACCTGATATATAAATAGTTTCGCACAATAAGTACGGACTATGTCCCTTGTACCACCCTGTGTATGCATGTCATGCATATACCGGACATTCAAATAACTCTACTTTTGTTGGAATATCGATACCGTACACTAAACGAGTAAGTTTAATCTTGTAACATCAAACATAATAACAGACGCAAACGCTCTTTACATTGATGTGTATATAAGTTGACGCTCTTTATGCATGGTCTTATCTAAGTGGGTCACGCATACTGTTAGTTTGCCATCGATTGTAAGTTTGTGTATTTTGTTTATGGCTGAGTCGGCCTTTATTCAAGTTTACCCAGGGTATGACTGAGGTTGATAACATATATGTTCACGAATGATTGGATATACTAGGCCAAATAAGAACAAAATTACTAGCACAAAGAAAGCACACCCAATGTCATTAACTTCACTTCACTCCTTATTTTGGCTGTTTTTGTTTCTTCAACTCTTTGTGGGACTTCTCCATTTTCTGTCGCACATATCCTCGGATATCACCTGGAGTAACTGGGAAATCGCAGCATTAAATTCTCTGGAACAGAAAAAAAGGAATAATATACTTGTCAATACTTTGATGTTTCTATGAACTCTAAACAAGTGCACCGCTGGGGAGAGGCATAACAAGCCCATTTAAGTAGTACAGCGGGACAAATTTGATCGGGATCGGTCTGGGGGAAAAAACGAACAATGGGGGCATTTTTGGTGCCATTCCATTTTTTATATACTGGCACGCTTCTTTTTTACCACTCTCGACTATATCAGTATCAAACCAAACACGTACATGGAACAATTAACCTTTCACTAACTTCCAATATTATTCACTATAATATTATATATTGTGTATACTCTTTGAATGCCAAGTGGTATCACTTGTTTAATCTGAATCGTCACTTGATAATTCAACACAGAGTTGTCCAATTTCAAAACATTTTCGTTTCCATTCCATTTTTGGTGTATTGGCACTCTTCCTTTTTTTCACCACCCTCGACTTTATCAGTACTTTCATCTGCTGTCAAGTTAGTGTTTGATGCTTCCGAGGTGTTGGCTGAGGTGCTGACTTGTTCTGTTGATGTGATGGCTTGTCGTGATGAGATCCTAGCCAGACTGGCTGCACTTGTGCTGGCTTTGCCACTGGCTGCAATTCTGCCAGCTTGTACAATATTCTCACTTACAGTCGATGCCCAGGCGTTGGCTGCACAGTGTATTGCCTCATTATCAAATATTCGTTCAGGTAGGTTGGCCATCTGAAAAAAAATATGTTCTTCAGATTTCTCCTACGATGGACAGTCCTATCAGAATCACCACTGTACCAGCATATTCTAAAATTTACCAGCCAAACCTATGACAACAGTAGAGATGCGAGTAGTAGCAGTAGAACTCCAATCACTGATGATGTTCCTGCTACAACAACCAATATAACAACCAGTACTACTACATATACTAACTAGTACTATCAACATGACAACTTCAGATAAGTTTGATTATATTATAACAGTGACACAAGGTACAGAGTGAAATCTAAGCTTAAAAAAAGGAAAAAAACTATGCGGAACCTCATTCTGATCACTGCCATCAAGCTGTTTTTAACAAAACAAAATCACATACCTTGACAGTGACGGGACATTTTCTTGTTCCAATACTGACAAACAGTCCCCCTATTTCTCAATTCCTCGACTGCAGTCAGTACACTTAACATTTGTGAGACCATTGAATCTTAACCATAACAATCCTTCGAACAGATTAGTAGTATATGGTATGACGGGTGGACACGCCCTTATTTAACATGGTGGGTATGGGGCCAACCACTTTTCAAAAAAATGGTTGAGAAGATTTTGAGATAAGAGTAGGAGCTAGTGGGTATGAGAGTAGTCAGGTGTTTGTAATATAGATAGATGTAGTGCTGTGTTTGTTGGTTTATAAAATATCGAGACTGATCCCCTGGTGATTGTTTCTTCGAGTTCAGGGATTTTGGTTTGGTTGGGGGGGGGGGGGTATATGAATATTTTATATTATGAACCAGCAGCAGCGAGTAAGTTGACGAGTAATTCGGGTGAAGTCAGATATATAATATAGATGGGGATCTTTCTTACATATAATGTTTGGGGTTATATATAGGTAAATTATTTATATGTATTATATGATTAGATATGATGTGAGATAACTAATTACTGGCAGGGAAATTGTTTTTCAAATAAAATTATCTGTAATTTATAATTGCCCCCCCCCCCACCCTCCTCCCAACCAAACAGCGAGTGTAACAAGACAACTGATCGACAGGGTTTCGTTTAATTATGAGGTTGTGGGAATAAGGTGTGACACCTATCTCACTCACCCCCCCCCCACACTTTCCAAGGGAGTCTCCGTGTATCTCCCTCCACCTCGACTTGCTACGAGACAGACAACTTATTTTATTAATATGAGCACTACGTCTGTAAGACATGTATTTTCTCCCTATAGTGTGGTAAATTCTATATTGAATAGGAGGGGGAGAGTCACAACTAATCTATGGGAATTAACATTTGTATTTCTCAATATATATCTATGAGGTGTCTTTGCCAGTGTGTTATATATACAAATGTTTTTTTATAATATCAATAGGTCAACCTATATCTCACAAATTGATATATTTTGTGCAGTCATGGGCCTATAGTACATGGCACCATTGGTCGGTCATGTCACTGGGTTGATTTATATCTCAAAATTTATCTATTTGGATAGGCTATAATAGATAGTACTGGTACCATATGTAAATTTTCACAAGCTATTGGAAGTATATAAGTCTTCTCACTAAAAGGTACTATCTATCGCTAAAAAAAATGTCAAAACGAAAGGTTGCCACTACTGAAGTTATCACTATTGATACTCAGGCGAAGAAAAAGAGGCCACGCATACAGTTTGTGACAGCATTGGAGCTACAAGCACATTCTATTGAAAAATTTGAGAACTTGGAAAAACATATCACGTTTGCTGATTTAGAACAAGACTGCGCCTCCAAGCTGCTGTCCAGCAAACTAATAGAGAAAGAGAAGGACAAATATTATATAGTGAGGGCAAAGAAATACAATACTAAAGACAATCAGTTCACGACAACAATACCAGGCTATTACGAGGATGAAATGGAATTTGCAACACACTTTGTAAATCGTGGTAAAAAAAGAACCTCAAAAGGACACTATATGAATATTATTCTGTTCATGTCGGTAGCTTCCTTCCATGGAACTAAAGAGGAATTGGACACACGTTATGACAAGGAAGATAATGTGGTGGATGCTTGCAGTGGACGACATGAAAAACATGCTAAGAAACTTTATTGTATATACTGTAGAGATGCTTTCGGACACCAGCATGTTTGCCTGGATGAAGATGAACCCCGAGAATATAATTATTGTGAAATATGTGGAAAAGTGAAATTCTCCTAATTCTTATAATAATGTCTGGTGAAAGGTATAATATAAATATATAACTATATTTTGGTTTTTCTTTTATTTCCTATCTTACTGTTCAAGGGTTAAGCACTACAACATAAAGAGTTGTTATTATTTCAATGGAATCAATCCTGAAAGTCTTTTAGTGTATTTTCAGACCACTTGTATTTATAACACAGAACAACAGTCAAGCGCCACTAAAATTTATATTTCAACTTGTACCTTAATTTAATGTCTCACCTACAATATCCGTAAAAAATGACTCTTTTCCCCTCCTTATCCTATATTTGAATACAAGTGTTATGACTATACCCAAAATGGCAGACTTTCAGGAATATTTTCCACAGAGGAGTTGTGTATATAACAAATATGGGGGGGGGCGGTTGTATAGGGTTTGATTATAGGTCAGGATTTAGTTTAAAAATTAAATTCGAGTTTCAATACTTGATCTGACTCAAGTAATATATATATATATACTATATTCTGAAATATAGGTTCTCTATCAGTAAATTTCTATATTTAGAAAATGTCAAAAACAGTGTAATGCAATGCACAATAATGCCAATCAGTTATCAGTATAATACTTAGAGTATGAGTTGAAATATGGACAATTGTATTAAATGAACTTATACAAGTCTATTTCGGTTGTAACGAAGAAGTGGAGTTATATCCTATATATATCAGTGAATTACACAATTATATATATTTTGAAGGAACACTAAATATTTAGTATACACGAAATCTATATATATTTCAATGGTGAATAATGTTTATTGAAATATATATTGATTGGTCCAATGCTGAATATTTAGTATTCCTTTAAAAATCAACAAATAGAGTGACATATTGTGTCAGGTGCTGTCACGAGGAGAAGTCGTGCTTATTTGACCCAAAAAATACATATGGTGATGTAAAACAAAGATATGAAGACAATTATTTATTTATTCTTATCTGACATATATTCTATATCTCTTATCTTCTTTTATCTTTCTATATCTTTTATCTTTCTATAAATGTTATCTTCTTATCTGAAATATAAAAAAGGAAAAAACAAAATCACTGAGATGCTCACTTATAAAAAGCTATGGCACAAGCTCAGCTTGATCAGTTACAACAATATGATTCACAGTTGTCTCACGCAAATGAGAATGAGATTGTTATTGAAATTGATAAAAAGACAAAAATCATTATAAAGAAAAACAGAAAAAATATATTCTTGCACAGAGGAGCTACGAGTATATCTTTTAGTTTAGATATATGGAATTCTATATGTAATTGTCAACTGGGTGTGGACTTTATACATTCTTACTTGAATTAAGAGTGATATGGATGTTACTGAACAGAATAGTGTCTACCCGTATTTTTGTCGACAACTCTTCTACTACACCGCTGGACGTGTCTATGAGGAAATAGAGAAATTGTGTCGTCTGTCATGTTGTGGATGTGAATTGAAAATAACGGATGACACTCTTCATACATGTTTGAGTGTTTAACATTTGAGGAGAAAATAGATATTTTCTTTTCGAAAGTAATAGATGAATTAAATATAGAAACAGTTATTACATTATTTATAGGAGGATCCTCGGATGAAGAGTATAAGATCGCAATCCACACATTCCAGAACGACAAACAGTGAATAAGTGACAATAAACCTACTGAAAAATGGAAAGCGGAACTTCTACAAATTCTGAAGGGGATGTTAGAGATCCTGAACATTATATAAATGACTATTATTATAATATTGCTAATCCTTCATCTTTCAGTAGTGAAAACAAGATATATAAAGTATTGTAACACAACGATAATCTGAAAATGTCTAGAAAAAAATTACAACAGTGGATAAACAATCAAGATGCACACAGTCTTTATACACCGGTGAAAAGGAAATTTCAATGACTGAAAATGGTCGTATCCGGTAGAGATAGTTTATGGGAAGCAGATTTGTTATCTGTACAAAATATATCGGAATATAATGATAATAATACTTTTATTCTCGTTGTAATTGATGTTTTTTCAAAATATCTCGGGTGTGAATCCCTGAAGAATAAAACTGCAAAAGCCGTTGTAGCTGGTATGCAGGCTATATTTTCAAGAACAGCAAGACATCCAAAAACATTGCGCACAGACAAAGGTATGGAGTTCGCCAATAAAATACTTAAAAGCTTGCTAGATAAAAAGAGTATCAAGTACTCAAACTCACAGAATGAGGTAAAATGCAGCGTTGCTGAAAGGGTTAACCGTACAATTCGTGTCAAAATGTACAAGTATTTTTATAAGCATAGAACGTACAGATATGTTGATATTTTACAAAGTTTAGTCGACAGTTATAACAATACTCCACATCGAACGCTAGGCAATATTTCTCCTAAGGAAGTTGACTAGAAAAATATAGCGAAAATTTGGAGTGATATCTACTTGAAACGTAAACAAAAGAGAAAAAAGATACCCTTCAAATACAGTATAGGGGACAAGGTTAGAATTACGTTTCTCAAGCATCCGTTCACTGGAGCATACCATCAACAGTGGAGTGGGGAAATATTCAAAATAAAAAACAGGTATCACAAGCAATACACCCCGCTTTACGTACTAGACGACTTTAACGGTGAACCTATACCGGGACTTTTTTATCAACCCGATTTGAAAAAGTTAGAAAAAGACGAAGACTCGTTATGGATAATAGAAGAAGTATTGAAAACTAAGAAAATCAAAGGCAAGACTAAATATTTAGTTAAATGGGATGGTTGGCAAAACAAATTTAATTTGTGGGTGAATCAGGAGGATACCCAACATGTCGGTCTCTCTTCGTGATATGAACATCTACGCACAGAGTGACAAATATAGTCAATTTTCCCCCAAAAATAAACCGTATCATTTGATGATACCATTAAAGAAAAGACTAATTTTGCCTCTAAAATCGAAAGTAGCACTATTTAGCTTCAATTACAAGTGTTCTGCAAATCATACCACATCAAACAGACATCTACTAGTTTACAGTAATATTGTTGAAAATTCCGTCGTGTTTCTTGAGGAAAAAACAATTTTGTGCAGGATAATCCCATCTGAAGACGACCAATGGAATCTTGACCAGAATAGTATTCACTATAAATCAGTAAAATACAATGAAATCAGTTATATTGATATTGTTATAAAGGATGAAAATGATAGTGAAGCAATATTTCTAACGGAACCCGTTGTACTGACACTAAATTTACGACATGAGTAAAGAATTGTATGTTCCAAATCCAGACTACTGGGTGGAATATTATAAGAAAAATAGTGAAAAGAATAATGTACCACCTGACCTGGACTATAAAAGACTGAGAAAAAGAGAGGTTGATATCAATTTGAAAACGGTATCACCGGTGCAGCAAGCAGTTTTACAGGCAGAGGAAGAGCTCGTTAGGGAAAATATCAAAATGTCTGGAAAAAAGAAGTATAAAAGACGAAAGAAGAAACAGACCAAGCATAAGGGAACCAAATCTCGTGGTGTGCAGAAGAGAAAAAACGTCAAAAAAGAAAAAGTTATCACCTAAGAAATACAGAGATATCTTCTCAAAATAGATATGGCGATGATGGACAAAAAATTGTTTAAGGAGACACTTCCCAAAGAGCTTGATTTGTTCCAAATTAATCCAACTATTACAGCCGTTGAAAATGTATATTACCAGGAGTATAGACCTATATCTCAAATATCTGGATACTCACCGATTGAATTCAGTGTAAATAGCAACAGCAGTGTCAGCTTCTTGGATCTGAAAAATTCAAGACTTTATATTAAGGTGAAAATCACAAAGCCGGCGGGAGGAAAGATAACTGTTGATGATAAAGTTTCCGTAGTCAACCTGTTTCTACCATCTCTTTTCAATCAGGTAGACGTATCGCTGCAGGGAAATATGATCGTAGCTGGGAATCCCTACAATGCATACAAATCCTGTATAGATGTTCTTTTGAATTACGACAATGAAAATAAAGATCAACAATTAAACACACAATTATTTGAATTGGACGATGCAGATGATATGGATGATGTTGCTTTACGAGGAAAGAATGCTGCTGTATGCACTCGACATAAATATATAGAGCTGGGAAAATCTATTGAACTGGAAGGTCCGCTGTACCACGATCTGTTCCAGATTGAGAGATATATAACCAATCAAGTTGATGTTCACTTGAAGCTGTTCAGAAGTAAACCGGAGTTTTGTTGTATGTCCGAAATGGCTTCTCCTGATTACGAGGTTGTCATTGAGGATATTGTATTCAAAGCATGCAAAATTAAAGTGAATCCAGCAGTTATTTTCGGACAGTCAGAAATGATGAAAACTATGAATGCGAAGTATCCATTCACAAACTGACATCCGAACTATTTCTATCCCGAGTGGTCAGAGAAATTTTGTTGCTGATGATTTATTTCATAGGATAAAACCGACCAGAGTAGTAGTTGCCTTCGTATTAAGCGAGAGTTTGTCTGGCTCATACTCATCTAATCCTTATTACTTTCTTAACTGTAACATAACACAAATATCAATAATTGCAGATGGTGCACAGTAGATGCCTCACCATTAAAATGTAATTTTGATGCAGATGGGAATTCAATTGCACCTTTCGTTAATTTCTTGAAATTCAAAGGTGAAAATAACTTCAGTGACGTAACTTCTGGTATCAGTCGCAAAGATTATGAAAAAGGTTACACTTTATTTTGCTTTAATCTTGAACCTACATTCGACAGTGATAAGTACACAAATTTGTTCAAAAATGCGAATGTGAGGTTGGATGTACAGTTTGGCAAGCCACTCCCTAAAACAACATCTTGTTTAATTTACGCACAATTTCCAGGATATTTTGAGATAACGCAAAACAGATGTTATATATGAATAATTTCTTTGTCAAATAAACGATTTTGCTACAAAATGTCTTCTCGTAATGTCGTCAATGGAAGATTGGTGGGAAAATGAAAGTTTAATCCCGTTTCTATCACCAACGAGTATATTACTGTGTGGTCCGAGTCAAAGTGGGAAAACTTTTCTAGTGAAAGATATAATCAACGGAAAGGATGGAATGTTTGATCATACAATTCAGTAAGTGAAATTCTGTTATTCTGCATGGCAAGATATATACCGAGACATAAATGCTGATTTCCATAAAGGTACACCGACAGAACGCGAAATTGAGGAATGGGCTGAGGAACATGTCGGTGCGAAGCTCCTGATATGCTACAACTCTTTACCGTGAAGTGTCACCACGCCAATATAAACGTTATTTTTGTAATACAAAATCTTTTTCCAAAAGGAAAATATATGAGATCGATATCACTGAATACTCACTATATAATTTTGTTCAAATTTTTGAGGGATCAACAACAAATCAAAACGTTGGCCAGGCAAGTTGCTAGTGGTAAATCAGATTCGTTTATGGATGCATACAATATAGCCACATCTATTAAGTTTTCTTATTTTCTGATTGATATACACCCACATTCTAACAAACAGTACCAGTTAAGATCAAACATTCTGCCTGGTCAGGACGAAATCGTTTTTGAATTGTGATAATGGAGAATACTATAGAGGATTTGCTGAAAACTTTACAAACGATAGACAATAATAAACACAAAAAAGTAATTCAGTATCTAACGAGATCGCAAATAGATATATTGTCGGAAGTTATATACAACATCTTAGACGGCACTGTTCCATTGTTGAAGCAAGACCACGACTTGTTTAAAAAATATGTCAAGTATCTTCGCAAAATAGTGAATAGTAAACATAAAAATAGAAAAAATCTTCTAGCAAATTGTTCAGATATTCTTCCACATATGCTGAAGGCAGCTATCCTGTACTTTCAAGATGGTGAAGGAACTGATTCTATTAGCCAAGAGAAAATGAATAAAATTATAGAAAGCAAAGAAGATTATGCTCCTGAGAATCTATTAATAAAGGATGATATTACGATATCAGACACTGATATTAAATCAACACAGACAGAGAACTCGGATCGATTGGAGTCTTCAACAGATATCGTCGCGAAGAAGAAGAGAAGAAAATGGAAAAATATATAAAATTATGATAATCCCTCCCCTTTTTGTGTAGTAAACTTTTGAATGAGAAATTTAACACGTGTTCTTTTTTCTCCCTTTTTATGGTTTAATATTGACACGCAAACGATATAGACATACTATGGGAAAATAACAGGTGTTAAAAATTATACGATAAGTGAGCGATAAGCAACCAAATATATACCTTCTTTTTTATCACTGTGTATAAATTCAAACCCAACTTTTCAAATCGTGTTAGATTGTAACTATGGAGAATAAATGAGCTGTTTCGAAATTTCGATGTCCGGACTGTGGAAAAACCTATGAAAACAAAAATACTTTGACCAGACATAAATCGGAAGTTCATTCTAGACAAAAACATCTGTGTGAAGTGTGTGGTAAACTTTTCAAAACTGAACGAACACTGAAGGTACACACTGACAAGAAGCATAAGGGTATCAGCGACAATACAGTCAATGGAGATGAGTCGAGGGATAATGAAATGGAAATAGACGAAACCAGTGGATCTGAAATAGAGCCAGTGCGGAGTGCTATAAACAACAACGTATTGGTTTATGAACTTTTCCCAGATGACGAGTATGACAAAAGGGACATTCTGACTTTCTTTTCCAATAAGTATGAAACTGTTGAAGAGTTGGTGAAAAAGAACTTGAAAAAGAACGGAGTTAAGTGATGGTTAAATATTCAGATACTTCTGTACAAAGAAAGTCCAGAGGAGGAGGAGGGAGAAAATTTATGGTAACCCACTTTAGAAGTCATACCTACAGATACGCCACGATAAACGAATTGTCTACTGAATATTTTGACGATGCATTCCACAAGATGTTTGAATCGTTTGATATTTTTATTTATCAAGGCTGGCGAATTGATGAAATTCTGAAACTGGAAGTTCATATAGCGACTTACAATCCATTATCAGCTTCATCATATATACCTCTACCGAAGGAATTTATTAACTCTAAAAGTCTGACCAACGTGATGAATTTACACGACGAAAAGTGTTTTATGTACTCGATATTAGCATCAAAGTATCCGTGTACACCAACTGCACTGTGGAATCTCTCCTCGATCACGAGGAGGAATTGAAATTCGACGGGCTTGATTTCCCAATACTCGTCAAATATGTTGGAAAATTCGAGAGGATCAATGGAATTTCTGTAAATGTTTTCGGATATGAAGATAACACGATTTTCCCTCTCTATATAACACATTCGGTTTCGAAGGAACATCATGCAAATTTGTTATATCTAAAAGATGGAGATCGGTCACATTACGTTTGTATAAGAGACCTGGACTCGTTCCTTTTTCGTACTAAGAAATCGACCAAGGCGAAGCATTATTACTGTCCATATTGTCTGCATGTTTTCTTGAAAAAGGAGAACTGTGATCAGCATAAGTTTGAATGCGCAAATTACGGACTTCAAAGAACATCGTTACCCAAGGATAAAGATAAACTAATCAAATTCAAAGATTACCACAAGCAAGCTCCGATTCCATTCGTCTTGTATGCAGATTTCGAGACTGTGAATAAAGATATAGATACTTGCCATCCATCCGCGAACGTATCATATAGCCTCAATTATTAAGAATTGATACTGTGCAGTCATGGACTAAAAAGAGTTTGCTATCAAGATAGCCAACATAACAAAAGAACTCAAATATACAGAGCGGAGAGCGGGGTTATCGAACATTTTATTAACTGTTTGATCAAAGAGGAAGAAGAAATTACTGCTATACTGAATAGAGTTATACCGATAACTATGATCGATATTGATAAAAGGAATTACCAAAATACAAATAAGTGTTTTATGTGTCAGGGTAGATTTCGCTTGAACAACAAGAAATGCAGAGACCATTGCCACATTACGGGAAAATTCCTGAATGCAGCGTGTAATTCTTGTAATTTACAGAGAAAGAAAGCTCCGAATTTCATACAGGTTGTCTTCCACGGTGGTACCAACTTCGACTTTCATTTGATAATGCGATCACTAGGCAAGTTCAAAGACTGGGATATCACGTGCATAGCTAAATCCAGAGAGAAATATATATCGTTCACTTTTGGAAATTTCAGATTTATCGACAGTTATCAGTTCCTGAGCGCGTCACTTGATACGCTGGTGAACAATTTGAGAGACAATGCAGACTACTAATTCAAATACTTGAAAGATGAAGGCTCGCTTTCGGACGAACAGCTGGATTTACTTTTAAAAAGGGGAGTTTAACCATACGACTATATAACGTGTTTTGAGAAATTCAATGAAATAGCGTTACCACCCAAAGAATACTTCTTCAACAAGTTGTCTAACAAAAGTATAGATGATTCTCAATACGAACACGCTTTGAAAGTTTGGACATGTTTTAGAGTCCGTGATTTGGGTGAATATCACGATATATATCTTCGAACTGATGTCTGCTTATTAGCCTGCATATTTCAACAGTTCCGAGACTTCTGTTTGACCCAATACAAAATAGACCCAGCCCATTATCTCACATTACCAAGTTTCTCGTGGTCCGCAATGCTCAGAGAGTCTAGAGTGACCTTGGAACTGATAACCGATATAGACATATATCTTATGATCGAAAAGGGTATGAGGGGCGGAATGTGTTCTATATACAGAAGAATGGCAGACGCTAATAATCTGTATATGAAGAACTACGACCCTACAAAACCAACAGGTTATATAGTGAATTGGGACTGCAATGCCCTGTATGCTAGGACGATGATGGAACCGATGCATAAAGGTGACTTTGTATTTCTCACTCGAAAAGAAATATCGGAGTTGAATATAGCGGAACTATCTGCAGATTCGGATGTTGGATATATCCTGAAGGTTGATTTAGAATATCCGAGTTTATTACATAATTCTCACAACGATTTCCCATTGGCACCGGAAAAAAGGACTTGTAAATACGACGATATTTCTCAATACAGCAGAGAAATGCACTCATTGATATATCAAAAGAAGAGAGTGGTATTGTCTGAGAAGTTGATACAAACACTATACGATAAAGAAAATTATGTTATACACTATAGAAACCTTCAACTCTATCTCAAACTAGGAATGAAATGCACCAAGATTCACCGAGTTTTGAAGTTCTCGCAATCGCCATGGTTAGCCAGCTACATGCGTCTCAATTCGAACTTGAGGGCGCGAGCCGAGAACGAGTACGACCGTTCACTGCTAAAATTACTGGGAAATTCCATATTTGGCAAATCAATGCAAAATGTGCGCAAATATAGGAATATAAAAATGTGTTCGGACGAGGCGAAATTAAAAAAAGCAGTGAACAAGAGCAGCTTCAGAACGGTGACTATTTTTGACGAAAATTTGGTTGCTATTGAAAGTCAAATTCTGAACTTGGTGTTGGATAAACCTATATACCTGGGTTTTTCAATTTTAGACATATCCAAAACATTTATGTATTCATTCCATTATGAATCTATAAAACCAAAATTTGGAGACAATGTGCACGTTTTTATGAGCGACACAGACTCCTTCGTTTATCATATAGAAACTGATGACATTTTCGATCTAATAAAGGAGAGGATAGATCTTTTCGATACAAGTAACTTTCCAAAATCGCACGAGTTGTTCAGCAAACAGAACAAGTCATGTCCAGGTTTATTCAAGGACGAATGTAAATCAGCTATCGTGGATCAATTCGTGGGTCTTAGACCAAAGATGTACAGTATGATAATGAGTGATGACGAAGAGGCACTGAGATCAAGAGGAGTTGAGAAGGAGAGACTGAGAGCTAAAGGCGTGAACAGTCACGAGCTCACACACAAATTGTACTTGGAATGTTTGCAACAGAAACCAAATTTCATGCGCTCATCTTACAACAAAATAACTCACAGTAAGCACCACTTGTTCGGAACTACGATAAGAAAAAATGCACTGTCGGCATATTGCGATAAAAGATGGTGGAAATCGTGTGGTGTACTATCCTATGCATTTGGACATTATAAAATCGTTGATGAAAATATATAGATGTTTTCTCTATAAGTGTAAGGGCTCAGTCGTTTCAATGAAATTATATATAAACTATACACTTCACTCTTATTCAATTAGATTTATTGAATTGGAGTTCGGTGTAAGTCTATATCAAGTAATTATTAAAGTGTTATTTCAGAGACTTATAGAGTTAATTGTACTTCAAATAAATTATTTTGAATTTTCCACAAGTCAAATATTAATATTGTAAATAAAACTGTACACTTCACTCTTATTCAATTAGATTCATTGAATTAGAGTTCAGTGTAAGTCTATATCAAGTAATCGCAAATATTATCAGATCTTGATCAGATTGTTTTTGAAATTGTTATTCTATTTATAATTTAACTAAATCATAACATATACTCTATTATTTTTTGGTTGTTTGCTTAATACAATTAAATATTTACTTACTCTCTTGCATAACTTTCACCATCCTACATCACTTTAGCTGTTGCTGCTGCTGCTACTGTCTTTGTCCACATAGTCTTCCGAGTCTATATAGTCCTGTTTTTGTTATATAAAACAAAAACGGTAAATTAGTAATAGAATATATTAAAGCCCCCCCCCCAAATTTATACTATAAAATATAATTAAAATACTACAATTTATCACTATTTGAAATATCTGTGCCTCTGAAGATACTCAGAGAGATATAAAACTGCTGAAGACCCCCCCTCTGGAAACCAGAATACAACAGTAATCAAACTTTTTCAATAAAAGGGGAAGAACACTATCCTTAATATATAGAGTTATCCTCCCCCCCCCCCTGTATTGAAAATAATACTGATTTTTACTTCAACCTTGATAACAAAACGTGTTAGCAACTCAACAAAAACAACATCATCTGTGCCTCAGAGATGCTCACAGAGAAATTGAAAACTGCTGAAGACTCCCCTCCCTCTGCAAACCAGAATACAACAGTATTCAAACTTCTTCAATAAAAGGGGAAGAAAACTATCCTTAATATAGAGTTATTCCCCCTGTATTGAAAATAATACTGATTTGTACTTCAACCTTGATAACAAAACGCATTAGCGACTCAACAAAAACAATATATTCAAATTACGCCAAATTAAAAAAGTACTTACAAAAATATTACTATCATCTGTGGTACTGTATTCACTGTCACCACTCTCTCTGGCTATAATAATCTCCTGTTTAATAAATAAAGTATTTAAATTAATAATAGACTGTATTAAAGTTTGTGTCAATTTATATGGTTGATTTTTTGTGCACACATAAATTAATTATCAACCTCTCTATTGTCTATTGTTTTATCAACACCAAATAATAATTTCTTCTTAAATGTGTGCCCCCCCCCCCTTCCGTACATCAAAAATATATTTCTCTATAGTCAGTTATTCTACCCTGTTGTATAAAAGAAGTGTCCACTTAACCGCACCGCAGCAGTGTTGCCACCACAGCTGAAATACAACTACACCACGACTCAACCGGCTAACAACAGTTGGTTCACGGTGTACTTGCTATTCGGCCATAGTGTAGTTGCCACAATATACGTTTATTAAACTGAAAGGGTCCTTGATGTTCGGCCACAGTGTACTTACTATTCAGCCGTGGTGCTCAACTGCAGTTACAACCTCTGACACTGCGGTGGAACGGCAAATACACCGCGGTGGCAATTAACACTTGTTTTGTCCAGCAGGGTATATTAGTATAACCCCACCCCCCCCCCCACTATATACAAATCATCATCTGTCACTTGCAGGGACCGACATAACTATAAGAATTCAGGAGCCAGTTCACAAGGCTATATGGCAAATTTAGGAGCCACATTTGATTATTGAAGCCGAACTTTCAGTATTTGATTTTTAATTATTCAAAACAAATATAAACACTGATATAATTTAATATATCACTTTAGTGTTGAAACGATTAGTGAATTTCAGAGTCAACTTGTCAAGACCCAAAAGTCGCGTTGCGTCGACTAGTCGGTACCCGATATAAAAACTTTCAAACATAACATGGTACGGAAAATTCATCGTACATGGCATACACTGATCACTGATGCAATGACGGTCTATTGCGTAGCGCATTTCCCTGCATAGACACCAATTTATTTGGGAAATAATACTGTAAACATCTTGATATTTATCCAACACACTGAATGTAATTATATAATTAGACATGTGGTGGATAATAATTAGAAACTCGATTATTTATACAGGTTTTAAATTTAATATCTGCATTCGAGATTTCGTTTAGTCACGTGATTACCAATAAACCGGTGCCGAGCGGTGTCACCATAAAATGTTAATGTTCCGACTAAATACGCCCTATAGAATAGGCTATGTTGTAGAATACGATAGCCAGTTCTTAATGTCAGTATCATTTATATATGGTAGCAACAATGACGTCACCTTAAGCGACCTTCAATTGATCAATTGAAATATACACAGTGTCTAGATCAAAGCGGTCTCCGACAAACGATAAAGCCGCGTCAATTATCGCCATGATGTCGCAGTGATGTCTTTGACCTCAAACAACGAGTGAGACATTGTGTTGTCAATTTCATTCTTTCAATTAATAGTCGTGTCACCGTGTGTGTCTATACTAGTAACACTGTCAATTCCGGGTGCCACCAAATGTTATACTTACCGTAACTTACGCGCAGTTAACACCGTTTATGTCGGAATCGATCTTGAAAACGTTATACATGGAACTAATACACTATGTTCCGACTAGTCGACGACAAAATTCAGAGTCGACGTTCTGACATTTCAGCGTCGTCTACGACTAGTCGATTAATCGTTTCAACCCTATATCACTTCAAACAACACAAAGAATATCTGATTGATAATAGAGATTAGAGTGGTAAATTTAATATTTACTGGTTTGTGTTTTGTGCTAGACACTGATAGAGTTTTGTAACAATACTTTTATGTTCTTTGTATGTCACTATACTATCAGATATCTTATCAAACTGAATATATTTATTAACTGAACCCTCAATCTTTATCATTACAAAGGTGTACAAAGTTTTGATAGTCAGATTCGAGTGACTCAATTACTAAGATTTTCGGATACTAGTAATAGATCGTATTTTGTTTTGCTATTTAACAAAGCAATACAAAGTTTAAATATATTTGTACACCACAAAAAGGTGATCTCGATTAATTATATCGCCTAGATATATACAGTAATATCAGGTAACATCAGTGAAATGAAAGAAAGTATGTAATTGTAGTATATAATAAAGTTTAAGGTCCACTCGATTCGCGTTCTGTTAGATAGATATATACATAATATGGAATATCACAAATACGAAAACGAAACTTGGGTTTATATAGTTAGTTTAGAGTTACATCCCATTGAATACATGCCCACTAAATATCGAATTTCTGGATAATTAAACCAAATAGCACCGACTTGAATGACGCATTTGCTTTGTTTAGCCTTGTTGTAGTTGGGTCAATATGTACATAGTTTCTTTGCTTTGCTTAGCGTTTTACAATGCTATAGGCATTGGTTGTCAACTATGAAAGATCATCAAAGTCAAACCACACGCTCGCCAGACTACATGCCTGTAATAAACTTTCACCCACCAGGACAACAAATACATATGTCAATTGCACGCTGGTGACTGGTTAGGTTGGTCCCTGCGTTTGGTATTTGAAATATATAGATATATTCGATTTGTAGAGATAATCATTAGTGATAAGGGGGAATTGTGGACCACGTGTTTTTCTCGTATTAGAGAGGGGGTCGGTTTCGGGAGGTAATAGGCCTACTGTACTTACTTCATCGAGTATTATCTGAACAGCATTTTCTACACTGCTAACACTGCTATTAGCTGTGTCGATTTCATCCTCTGCCAGATCGCTAACACTTCTATCTGTGACAATCGGTTTCTGTTTAAAAGAAGTATACACCAAATAATTATTTATTACTTAAAAGTGTGCACGTACATAACGCTTGAAGCCCTCTATTGCTAATAGTTTCGCTAGCTGTTTTGAACTCAAAGTTGATAATAATATTCAAACAATATAGCTCTATTATTTGTCACAATTATCTAAACATTATTGATATACTGCTTGCATATCTAAGAATACTATATACAGTTTATTTGATAGGGAACTTGTGAAAATACAGCTGGGATCTTACTGTGACGAAGTGTGGTAAATACTAGCCAAAGTTATATTGTGCACGTCGTTACGAGAGACCTGTCATATTATTTGTGATCAGCGAATTTTTCCGGATTTTGTATTCAGAATTTTTTCCGTTTCCTATTCCTAACTTTTTTATTTTTGTGGATACACTTCCTTTTTTGGTTGCTTCCGTTTTATCAAATCAAAGAAAATGTCGTGCTTTGTTTTTATACTGTTTTTATTCCCGGTTGAAAAGACTTACAAAATTGACGACTGTGAAATTCATAGAGAAAGCTCGATGATATGTATGAACGTTATCGAAATAACAAATGATCGATCTATGGATATAACAAACTTATATATTTCGCAAGCCAGCAGAATGGACCTCAATTTCACACTGCTTCCAAATCTCAGATATGTGGAGATAGTTGATTCTGCTAACATCAGCTGTGAAGATTTTACTGGGATTGAAGTTGTTATTATCGATGGAGTGGAGTGTGAAGGTAAGATATTTTTTTGATTTTTTTTTTGATAGGTGATTCGATATATTTAAAAAAAATATTATTGCCCTGTGTAACCTATTCAGACTATTGTCAAATATCAATAACTATGGCCATAACAAATTGATTACATTTTTTCCTGTAAAGAGCCAGGGGGGGCCGAAAAACTGCGGGACACAATGTACTGGGGGGGGGGGTGGGGTGTACCTATGCATACAAATTTACACGTAAATTTTTTCCTTATTCATTTAGGGGGGGGTGTTGTCGGAAAAAATTTGCATGTAATTTTTTTCCAAATATGTATTTTCAGACTCACAACTTCAATTTTCTCTTATTTTATAGAATATGGATTAACTTTAATATCCAAATTATATATATATAAGTAGTACAATCCATATAAAACAATTTTGGATAACCACTGTCTTGGTTTACATGTGATATTAACCCTATTAATAATACCGACTATGTCAGTGTCTACCAGTCGAATGCAGAATTCTACCCTGCGATCGCTTATCTGGTAAATTTTTACTGCAGAACTATCCCATATATTAAACAATTTTTCTGGGGGGGGGGGGGATAGTCAGTGGAAAAAAACTGCAGTGCGAATCAACCTCGGAGAATATCTATATTATAAATATATATATATATTCAATATCAACACAACAAACACATTCTTATGGTCAGCAAAGAAGAATCATAACTCGTGGTCTTCCGGTCGTAATTTGACTTTGCCTTTGAAGAGTGACGATATAGTTTTGCGAAAAATATATAAATATATCAAAGATATCATTTATCTTGCAAGGTGAATCAGATAAAATAGAACCACACATACCGGTACACAGTTTGGTTAACAGTATGGTCAGTCAGTTTATAGATTTGATTTCTTTTTATTTAAAACCAATAAAATAAACTTGAGGTGTGGGGGGGGTGTTTGAAGACGGTCGTTCGGGTTACGGGAAACACGTACATGTATTTCAATTTTTTTTATCTAATCAACTATTTCAACCAGATTAAAAGATATTGGAGTATAGTTAATTTCAGTTCAATTTCGGTCTATATAAAGATCCAGTCTTCTGTTTTATATTTGTATTGAATAAATTAAACAACAAATACTGTAATTCACTCAGACTTTTATATATTGGACTGAATTCTATTGTTTGAGATATACAAAACATTATTGAGCTCAGCTTTTTAATCTTTTTATTAATGCAACAGGTTGCCCTCTGATACATATCTTGGAAAATAAACAAAATATCTCAAAATATTTTCACCCTTTTCTCTTCCTTAGCCACCAGAACAGACACCTTAACCACAACTACTGACGCATATCCATCAACTGATCAGAAGACGGTGTCGAGCAACATCAATTATCCAACAGCAGATACAGGTATAATAATATTATAATATTGGAATATAGTTAATTTCAGTTTGATTTCAGTCTACATAAAGACCCAGTCCTTTGTTTTACATTTACAGAGATAGGTAATAACCCAACTATTTTTAATAAATTAAACAACAAATACTGTAATTCACTCAGACTTTTATATATTGGACTGAATTCTATTGTTTGAGATATACAAAACATTATTGAGCTCAGCTTTTTAATCTTTTTATTAATGCAACAGGTTGCCCTCTGATACATATCTTGGAAAATAAACAAAATATTTTCACCCTTTTCTCTTCCTTAGCCACCAGAACAGACACCTTAACCACAACTACTGACGCATATCCATCAACTGATCAGAAGACGGTGTCGAGCAACATCAATCATCCAACAACTGATACAGGTATTATAAGCAGCTTAACCTTTTATTTATTAAATTGAACTATCCTATTTATTTATAAAAGTATTTTGGAAAATTGTCTCAAATTTGAGGTACAGATAACTGTGTGCCACACAAAAACAAATAGCTGACATAATATCGATCAGGAGTTCCTTTATAGTTTGCATAATTTCAAGTTCAGAATAATCCACTATTTTATATTACATATTTAGGTACGAAGACTTTGATCAAATCATATTTGTGTTGATAATTGAAAATTTAATTCACTCAGAATTTTATATATTTGACTTTAATTTGTTTGATATATACAAAACATTATTGAGCTATTATTTACAGATAACTACAGTTCACCTTGTATAATTTATCACTATTTACTTGTTCCCACCTGAATCTGGTAAAGAATAAACAATCTAACAATTACACTCTGTATAATTTTCAGCTTACTAGCTGTTTTGTGTTGAATGTATAGTGCTTTAATTACTAGAGTTACCCTTCCTGGACTACAGTTTGTGTTGCAATATATAAATAATTAAAATCTTGTATTATTTTATATTACTATTTCAGCGACCATCGAAATGTCGAATACATCGAAGACTGGCAAAAGACAAATATCAACACCAGCTGGTGAGTAGCATTTATAATTTATTTAATAAAAATTGCACTAAATACTGTAATTAACCTATATCCACTATTACAGACTTTGAAAGTTTGATTCAGACTAGCTGATCACTAACACATCCAATATTCTTTTCTTTTTGTTAATTAAATTTCAATATATATATATATATATTGCAGTCCTTCAAATAAGATAGGCTCGGTTTAACTCGAGCTTGTCTGAGTCCGTCTTTTTCTATTGTACGGGAACTTGAGTGAAAATTTGGTGATACATTAATATATATCATTTAGAAAAATTTGTCACGCATATAACTAGATATCTGAATATTGAACTATTGCCTTCTATCTGAACTCACTAAAAAGATAACAAATTATAGCCCCACCCCCTCCACTTTCTTATTTTGCGATAAATAAAACTCCCTCTCCCCTATATATAAAAATTAGTTTAAAGATATCACTTTTTATAATAAACTATTTGATATTTGTATATTGAGATTTTAATTGATTTCACAGGCTCAGATAGATACTCTCACTGTATTTGCACAGCTGAAGGACTAAAGTTGCATACATAACAGAAAGATAATTTTTTTGGTTAAAATGTTTTTTTAAAATTACAATTTAATAGGTATTTTATTCTTGTATTTCAGATATTGTTGAGTATATATTATCACCAGTAACAGCGGCTGTGTGAAGTTTGTTGCTTGGAATAATAGGTTGGTATGACAAACGATGGATTAGAATGAGACGTGTTGCGAGGCATTGGAGGAGGGTGAGTTCTAGAGATGTGGAGCTGACCAATATTACAACAACCCGACGACTCATTATCTGCTTCAGGTGGATCCAATTTAGATAGGTCAAATATTGTAATTGACAAATCTAAATTGCCTACCACTGCATCCACTTTGGATTACACTGTTTCGACTTTAATTGACCCATCTAATTTGGATACAGCTGTAAGCGAAACCATATTAGATCAGCCAATTACATTTGAAATAGACTCAGCCAGAGTGCATTATGTTAGTGATTCAACGACTCCTTCGGATAGTGGAATCACGGACACATCCACACCAATTCGCAAAAGTGGGAGACCTACTTATCCACCAGATAGGTATTCACCTTCAAATTATTGATAATATCAATAATTTGAAGGTGAATTCTCTAGTCAGTTGAAATTTGCATTGTGAAAGAATAGAAATATCTGACCTATCTAAATAAGAAATAATATATTTGGTTAAAAGGTTTAATTAATAAGACTTACCTTAATATTCTTCCGATCTTTGAAATTTTTAACTTGTCGATAGCGAATAGCAGACAAATTCTGGTTCAAAAAGACCAATTCATTTTCTGTCAATTCAATATATGATTTGTTCAGATTATGATATATTTCTAGTTTTTCGTGATCCTTTTAATGAAAGTTTTATTGTTTTTGTAGAGCCTAGAGACGCTTTGTAAATCATGGTAGAATTACTTTCAACTGTTCGGTTTATAGTTCTTTGGAAATTCATGATATAAATTACAGAGTTATTTAAAAAAAAAAAATATTATTTAACATTTATACCTGATATTATCTCACAATATGTTACTTTCCCGTCATTGTTGATGACTTGGTGTGGTTGTTTGCATAAAGGTGCTATAGAATTAGTTATTTGTTCCTAAGTTTATCCAATAGAATAAGTGTAAGTAGCATTTGACTGTTTTCATTCTCTTTTTGCGAAACTATTGTTTAACTTTCGTGGCCTTGGCAATCCTTGTGTGATAGGGCCAGTCCCCCCTACTAGATAAAAATTAGATCTGAATTGACCCAGTGACATGAGAGGGAAAGAGATAGTACATATTTTTTGTTCTTATTTGAACTTTTTTTATCTCGTAAATATTGTTGATTTTGTTATTATACTAGTGGAGAGCTCCACCGATCCGTCCATCAACTCTGAACGTCTCGAAACATTTAGCATTGTCTAGTTTCCATTAATCATAATATTGATCTGTAGTTGAGAAAATAGATTAATTTTGAATTTATTTGAATAAAACAAGATAGTTGCGATAGCCATCTTGAATTTCAAAAATATATCCTTTAGCATTGATTTGAGGTCACGGGCATTATTAGTTGTATTTATCATAAAATTTGTCATAAAGGTTGACTGTCATTTTGGATTTAAATTATAAGACTATATAAATATTAACCTTAAATAAGCTAGAATCTATATAGATTCGCTGATCATCATACAGTTATTAATATAGACAATTTAATTTTTAGTCACTGTCACAATTACAGACAATTCTATATTTACTCTCTGTTACAAGTTAATCTACTGTGCCATTGACACTTTCATTCACTGTTTCTCAGATATGGGATATTGGATTTTTTATATACTTCGACTTTGTGATAGACCATCTTAGGAGTATAGCCTGGATCTTGCGTTGCCTTGATATTATATTTATTTTCATTTTTGATCTTTCATTGTTGACTATTAAAGACCCACTTAATTTTTGAATCACCAGATCATATTATATACAACATATTCAATATGATATACCATTTGAAAGAGGAAGCTTCAAAACATTGTGTTGTTAACTAATACGACTGAATAAACAGGGAACATATTGTTTTTGTTGAGCTACCAAGGTGTGTCCTTATTTAATTTTGATCCGGACTGTAATATATACTATATTATACTCAATAGAAGGGGAATAACTCTATCTCTTAGTTGAATTCTGAAGCATTCTGGGTTGAAGAGGGGGGAGTCCTTGAATTAATCTCTATCTCTTGGTGGACAGTCCTGTGGACACAGCTGCTTTGTGATCTGGTGGAATATATATATATCTTTTTGGCTCCTCTTCCAAATAGTATATATATTATAGAATACTATTATCTGAGCATTCAAAAATTAAGTGTGCCTTTAATAGTATATATTTTCACACCATCATTGTTTCTACGTGTAATTATGAGAAAAGACATATTTGCCTATAAGACACAACCAAGGCATAGCCAAGGGACTTATAAATACACATTCAGAATACAGCTGTTTATTTCTCATATCTAAATAAATATAAAAGATAATATTTCACGAGGATTTTACATAGCTTGGTCTGAGAAGTGTTACCATTTTATGCAAATGATTAAATAACATTTTTGCAGATATCAGGTCAGATGTATATTTCCCAGCCCAGTGGTAAATATACATTGAAAGATATTTTTATCAGTAGTTTACATTACTTGACCTATCAGGGATATAGATTTGCTTTGGCCCCCCCCCCAACAACTAAAAGACATGTTCATTTAAATTCACCTTGCATATATTTGGGTAAAATCTGAGGTCTAGTATAAGACTGTTTTTTAATTTAGATTTTTCAACATTAATATTCTATTTAAATTTGTTTAATAATCATCATTATTCTCACTGCATTTATTGTTTGAGTTCTTTATATAATACAAGTTGATATTTTGGCTAGGACCCTGTGAATAAGGATTTTGATATAATTTGGTATATCGATAGAACATCATAGGGTAAAGGATATAAAAATATCAGGTGTTTCACACATCAATACCTATCAGAGTTATAGTCCTTGTTCAACTTATAAAATTATCGAAATTCATTTCATTAAGACGTTCTGCATTATAACTCAAGCATTGATTATCGGATTTTCATAGGCTTTGGTATAATAATAAACCAGTATAGGTGAACTAATATACAGATATAAATTTATATCATCTATTATTGTCATAGACCACGGGTTTTTGATATTCAGATAGCTCAGGTTTTTTCCATACATTCCTACCAGAGTTATAACCCCTGTTTATAGACTGCCAATATACCAGATCAAATATTGGGAGACATCTTGTCTAAATAGTCATTTTTTTTAAATATATCGGTATAAAATTTTCCTGACTTATTTTTTTGAAAATTGCTTCTCAGGGTCCTATCGTTGATTTAGTTGAATTTCTATATTTGAGTCGATCATTCAAAATGACTAGCTGTATAAAAAAAGCTTTCAAATAAATATGATCATGAACAGAAAAGACATTATGTTCATGCTTTTGTGAATTGAATGCTCGTGGACACATACAAGTGAACTATTCTGTTGGTTATTGCATTCTCTCAAAAATCATCTGTTTATACAGAGTTCAAATATTGTTTGAGCCTTTAGCCAAAAGTTTAGGTGATTAATTCATCTTCACAATAAACATAACAAATGCAATAACGAGCAGCAGATTTCACTTTTTGTGTTCACGAGAAGTTTAGTTAACTAAAACAAAACAGAATCAATGATCGAAGGGGGGGGGGAATGGGTGAGGGGGAAATGGGGCTACACAACCACCCCCGTTTAAAAAAAACCAATTTATTAATAAACAAAACAAAATCACATACCTTGACAGTGACGGGACATTTTCTTGTTCCAATACTGACAAACTGTCCCCCTATTTCTCAATTCATCGACTGCAGTCAGTACACTTAACATTTGTGAGACCATTGAATCTTAACCATAACAATCCTTCGAACAGATTCACGTCAACAAAGTTGACTCCAGCAGCGTTGTCGACAGAAAGTATTTCAACACGGTTTTGGCTCAATTTCCAACCTTTTGTGACAATAGATCCTTCCGCGTCGCAAGACCAGAGCATGCCGATTGACTCACGTGATTTAAATCAATGCCCGTTACACTCAATACAATACCATAGAGGAATATATGCTGCGTAATGTTGTGGATAATCGAAATAGGCAGATGCAATCACGTGATCAGTTAATGTAACTGCTCGATCACGTGTCACGCCCCCTTTTGGTTCAGTAGCTGATTAGTGATTTCTCAAGACATTGCATATTTGAGAGCGCATATTTGATTATCATCCCCTATTAACCAATATATTCTCTCCCGATTTCTTTTGGCTCTAATATTCATGAGTTGATCCGTATTTACATTTTTGACCAATAAGCCCCTCACGAACTAAATGCGAGTAATGTAAAGTAGAACCCTCAATTAATTTTCGACAGAATCTGAACGAATACACCCTTTGTTCTGTCTGCGATATGAGATTTCCTCTATTTGTTTGTAGCGCCCGTGCAGCGTAGAATTGTCCATGAAACAGACGATAACCGATTATCTGGACATCGTCATGATATCTCATTGCTACTGTATTATCACACCCTTACCATTTGGCAAGTTCAAGACACGACAGATAACCTATATTATGGGATGGGTATTTTCCTTCAGAAATTAGCTTAATGGGGGTCTTGAATGTGTTTATCTGGCCAGCTGCTCTTAATTATGAGAGGGCGGATGGCATCAACCATTGACGACGTACACTAAATATGTTCATTAAATTGTAAGGTTTTATTTTGTTTACGAGTGAGTCGGTTTTAGTCAGGATATGACGGAGGTTAAACAACATATGGCCACAACAGTGGGTTGCAAATGTTCGCGAGGCATTTCGTGGTGGCCTTGTACGAACATAAATCGTTTCGCAGAACTGTTCGTCTTACTGTTTAATAATGCTAATCTAGCCGTTCCGTCGTGAACGCTCTTTATATTGAGATGGTAAAAACGTTATCTGGGGAAACGCTCTTTATATGAGATATGATGTTACTGCGAGTCAAAACTTTCTCAGTCGGTTAGTCGACGTATTTGAACATATGGTTGAGGAAATTAATTGATTATATACATCACACTCATCATGTCATCATGTAGTATTATCAAATACAACAATATATATTTAGAATAGAGATCGTGATACGATGTAATGGATGATGTGGTTATTGTGGATTCGTAGTCGGACTACAATTTAGGTGATTTATAAACATCAATGTCTTCATGTCAGTGTAAATCAGACCTGAAATCTAAATAGTTTCGCACAATAAGTACGGACTATGTCCCTTGTACCACCCTGTGTATGCATGTCATGCATATACCGGACAATCAAATAACTCTACTTTTGTTGGAATATCGATACCGTACACTAAACGAGTAAGTTTAATCTTGTAACATCAAACATAATAACAGAAGCAAACGCTCTTTACATTGATGTGTATATAAGTTGACACTCTTTATGCATGGTCTTATCTAAGTGGGTCACACATACTGTTAGTTTGCCATCGATTGTAAGTTTGTGTATTTTGTTTATGGCGGAGTCGGCCTTTATTCAAGTTTACCCATGATATGACTGAGGTTGATAACATATATGTTCACGAATGATTGGATATACTAGGCCAAAGCCAAAGAGAATCGGTTATTAGCACAAAGAAAGCCCACCCAATGTCATTAACTCCACTCCTTATTTTTGGCTGTTTTTATTTCTTCAACTCTTTGTGGGACTTCTCCATTTTCTGTCGCATATATCCTCGGATATCACCTGGAGTAACTGGGAAATCGCAGCATTACATTCTCTGGAACAGAAAAAAATAAAATAATATACTTGTCAATACTTTGATGTTTCTATGAACTCTAAACAATTGCACCGCTGGGGAGAGGCATAACAAGCCCATTTATGTAGTACAGTGGGACAAATTGATCGGATCGGTCTGGGGGAAAAAACGAACAATGGGGGCACTTTAGTCAAGATTACCAAGGTCAGGTTTCTTTTTTTTAGATACCAAGTGATATTAATATAGATTATTGAAGTGTATTCAAACATACAGGTACTCTTATTAAATTTCAAGTAAACAAAACCCCCTCCCTGTATGCTTCTTATTTTGGAGATGCCTCTAATTGTGTTTATTCATTCCAAATAACTGCTTTTCACATAAAACTCGTCATTGTTCTTTAACTCCTCCTTGAATTCAAATACCCATTTGCATATATATCTATATCCTTCGTCTTCTATGTATTGTTTTGTGAGTGTCCTCTCAGAGATCCGCCATGGACATGTTAATCACTGGAGGTGGTATATATAGTTAAAAGTGGAAATACACCTGCTTCTGTGTTCTTTTTTTAATTGAGAGGACTTGGTTAACTGAATGTGTTGGTACATGTTACAAGGTGTTAGCTCGTGCCCTAATATATTTGTGGGCGTAATTTGATATCACAGGTTCGGACAATCTTTGGTCAATGAATAGCTAATCACTCGAATGTCTTGTATAATCCGTAGTTATGAATCATCTTGTTTGTGAATGAATGAATGGTGCTTTAATATATAATCCTTTAATATATAATCCTTCCTCGTAATGAATGTATCGAATGTCCCTTATCCAACATGTATTTTTAGTTCGAAAGTCTCGTATATCCAACAGGTAGGTTTTGATCGAAAGTCTCGTATATCCAACAGGTAGGGTTTGTTCGAAAGTCTCGTATATCCAACAGGTAGGTTTTGAAAGTCTCGTATATCCAACAGGTAGGTTTTGTTCGAAAGTCTCGTATATCCAACAGGTAGGGTTTGTTCGAAAGTCTCGTATATCCAACAGGTAGGTTTTGAAAGTCTCGTATATCCAACAGGTAGGTTTTGATCGAAAGTCTCGTATATCCAACAGGTAGGGTTTAGTTTGAAAGTCTCGTATCCTTATGATTATCCATAGTTAGTCCATGTGAATGTCCTAACATTTTCTATTTTGTTAGCTCATGAGTGGCCGCAGAGTGTGTTGTTTCTGCTAAGTATTGCTCCACTGGCACATGACCCGAAGAAAGTCTCTTATATATTGACTTTTTGTTCTTACAGTCAACTAACACAGATTTTTGCAAAGCGGGTCAGATCTTATCTACCAAATCTCACACAGGCTCATATTTTAGATGCCAGAACACAAAGTATGGGGGCACACAAAGTGAAGTCCAAGTATTCCCAAATTTCTAGTGGACAGTATAGAGTCAATTTTACAAGGCAATAGTATGTAAAATAGTATTACTAAAAGTTATATAGGAATAAATATATCCTCTACTGGAAACAAGTGTTCCAAATTATCTCTTTATTCTTCCCTGATGTACACACATCATTATTAATAATATATTTTGTTACTACAGTAGAATATTATTATGATATGTAAATGAATAATCAAACAGCTGAACTTCTCCCCCCCCTGTGAACTTCTGAACATGTAATAACGTAGAGGTCATATGATGCACAAAATACATAGACCTGTGTGTGGTCATATTTTTATTCTGCTTTTTTACATTTTGTATTTGCTCGATCATTTTGAATAGTGTTGATATTCGCGAATACCACATCCGATCAACACTATTCAAAATGACTAGCTGTATAAAAAAAGCTTTCAAATAAATATGATCATGAACAGAAAAGACATTATGTTCATGCTTTTGTGAATTGAATGCTCGTGGACACATACAAGTGAACTATTCTGTTGGTTATTGCATTCTCTCAAAAATCATCTGTTTATACAGAGTTCAAATATTTTTTGAGACTTTAGCCAAAAGTTTAGGTGATTAATTCATCTTCACAATAAACATAACAAATGCAATAACGAGCAGCAGATTTCACTTTTCGTGTTCACGAGAAGTTCAGTTAACAAAAACAAAACAGAGTCAATGATCGAAGGGGAGATGGAAATTGGTGAGGGGGAAATGGGGCTACACAACCACCCCCGTTTAAAAAAAACCAATTTATTAATAAACAAAACAAAATCACATACCTTGACAGTGACGGGACATTTTCTTGTTCCAATACTGACAAACAGTCCCCCTATTTCTCAATTCCTCGACTGCAGTCAGTACACTTAACATTTGTGAGACCATTGAATCTTAACCATAACAATCCTTCGAACAGATTCACGTCAACAAAGTTGACTCCAGCAGCGTTGTCGACAGAAAGTATTTCAACACGGTTTTGGCTCAATTTCCAACCTTTTGTGACAATAGATCCTTCCGCGTCGCAAGACCAGAGCATGCCGATTGACTCACGTGATTTAAATCAATGCCCGTTACACTCAGAATGAACAATACCATAGAGGAATGCATGCTGCGTAATGTTGTGGAGAATCGAAATAGGCAGATGCAATCACGTGATCAGTTAATGTAACTGCTCGATCACGTGTCACGCCCCCTTTTGGTTCAGTAGCTGATTAGTGATTTCTCAAGACATTGCATATTTGAGAGCGCATATTTGATTATCATCCCCTATTAACCAAAATATTCTCTCCCGATTTCTTTTGGCTCTAATATTCATGAGTTGATCCGTATTTACATTTTGGACCAATATGCCCCTCACGAACTAAATGCGATTAATGTAAAGCTCAATTAATTTTCGACAGAATCTGATCGAATACACCCTTTGTTCTGTCTGTGATATGAGATTTCCTCTATTTGTTTGTAGCGCCCGTGCAGCGTAGAATTGTCCATGAAACAGACGATAACCGATTATCTGGACATCGTCATGATATCTCATTGCTACTGTATTATCACACCCTTACCATTTGGCAAGTTCAAGAAACAACAGATAACCTATATTCTGGGTTGGGTATTTTCCTTCAGAAATTAGCTTAATGGGGGTCTTGAATGTGTCTATCTGGCCAGCTGCTCTTAATTCTGAGAGGGCGGATGGCATCAACCATTGACGACGTACACTAAATATGTTCATTAAATTGTAAGGTTTTATTTTGTTTACGACTGAGTCGGTTTTAGTCAGGATATGACGGATGTTAAACAACATATGGCCACAACAGTGGATGGCAAATATTCGCGAGGCATTTCTTGGTGGCCTTGTACGAACATAAATCGTTTCGCAGAACTGTTCGTCGTACTGTTTAATAATGCTAATCTAGCCGTTCCGTCGTGAACGCTCTTTATATTGAGATGGTAAAAACGTTATCTGGAGAAACGCTCTTTATATGAGATATGATGTCACTGCGAGTCAAAACTTTCTCAGTCGGTTAGTCGACGTATTTGAACATATGGTTGATGAAAATAATTGATTATATACATCACCCTCATCATGTCATCATGTAGTATTATCAAATACAACAATATATATCTAGAATAGAGATCGTGATACGATGTAATGGATGATGTGGTTATAGTGGATTCGTAGTTGGACTACAATTTAGGTGATTTATAAACATCAATGTCTTCATGTCAGTGTAAATCAGACCTGGAATCTAAATAGTTTCGCACAATAAGTACGGACTATGTCCCTTGTACCACCCTGTGTATGCATGTCATGCATATACCGGACAATCAAATAACTCTACTTTTGTTGGAATATCGATACCGTACACTAAACGAGTAAGTTTAATCTTGTAACATCAAACATAATAACAGAAGCAAACGCTCTTTACGTTGATGTGTATATAAGTTGACGCTCTTTATGCATTGTCTTATCTAAGTGGGTCACGCATACTGTTAGTTTGCCATCGATTGTAAGTTTGTGTATTTTGTTTATGGCTGAGTCGGCCTTTATTCAAGTTTACCCAGGGTATGACTGAGATTGATAACATATATGTTCACGACTGATTGGATATACTAGGCCAAAGCCAAAGAGAATCAGTTATTGGCACAAAGAAAGCACACCCAATGTCATTAACTCCACTCCTTATTTTTGGCTGTTTTTATTTCTTCAACTCTTTGTGGGACTTTGCCATTTTCTGTCACATATATCCTCGGATATCACCTGGAGTAACTGGGAAATCGCAGCATTACATTCTCTGGAACAGAAAAAAAAAGAATAATATACTTGTCAATACTTTGATGTTTCTATGAACTCTAAACAATTGCACCGCTGGGGAGATGCATAACAAGCACATTTATGTAGTACAGTGGGACAAATTGATCGAATCCGTCTGGGGGAAAAAACGAACAATGGGGGCACTTTAGTCAAGATTACCAGGTCAGGTTTCTTTTTTTTTTAGATACCAAGTGATATTAATATAGATTATTGAAGTGTATTCAAACATACAGGTACCCTTATTAAATTTCAAGTAAACAAAACCCCCTGCCTGTATGCTTCTTATTTGGGGATGCCTCTAATTGTGTTTATTCATTCCAAATAACTGCTTTTCACATAAAACTCGTCATTGTTCTTTAACTCCTCCTCGAATTCGCATACCCATTTGCATATATATCTTTATCCTTCGTCTTCTATGTATTGTTTTGTGAGTGTCCTCTTAGAGATCCGCCATGGACATGTTAATCACTGGAGGTGGTATATATAGTTAAAAGTGGAAACACACCTGCTTCTGTGTTCTTTTTTTAATTGAGAGGACTTGGTTAACTGAATGTGTTGGTACATGTTACAAGGTATGGGGGCACACAAAGTGAAGTCCAAGTATTCCCAAATTTCTAGTGGACAGTATAGAGTCAATTTTACAAGGCAATAGTATGTAAAATAGTATTACTAAAAGTTATATAGGAATAAATATATCCTCTACTGGAAACAAGTGTTCCAAATTATCTCTTTATTCTTCCCTGATGTACACACATCATTATTAATAATATATTTTGTTACTACAGTAGAATATTATTATGATATGTAAATGAATAATCAAACAGCTGAACTCCCCCCCCCCCTGTGAACTTATGAACATGTAATAACGTAGAGGTCATATGATGCACAAAATACATAGAACTGTGTGTGGTCATATTTTTATTCTGCTTTTTTACATTTTGTATTTGCTCGATCATTTTGAATAGTGTTGATATTCGCGAATACCACATCCGATCAACACTATTCAAGATGACTAGCTGTATAAAAAAAAGCTTTCAAATAAATATGATCATGAACAGAAAAGACATTATGTTCATGCTTTTGTGAATTGAATGCTCGTGGACACATACAAGTGATCTATTCTGTTGGTTATTGCATTCTCTCAAAAATCATCTGTTTATACAGAGTTCAAATATTTTTTGAGCCTTTAGCCAAAAGTTTAGGTGATTAATTCATCTTCACAATAAACATAACAAATGCAATAACGAGCAGCAGATTTAACTTTTCGTGTTCACGAGAAGTTCAGTTAACAAAAACAAAACAGAATCAATGATCAAAGGGGAGATGGAAATTGGTGAGGGGGAAATGGGGCTACACAACCACCCCCGTTTAAAAAAAACCCCCAATTTATTAATAAACAAAACAAAATCACATACCTTGACAGTGACGGGACATTTTCTTGTTCCAATACTGACAAACAGTCCCCCTATTTCTCAATTCCTCGACTGCAGTCAGTACACTTAACATTTGTGAGACCATTGAATCTTAACCATAACAATCCTTCGAACAGATTCACGTCAACAAAGTTGACTCCAGCATCGTTGTCGACAGAAAGTATTTCAACACGGTTTTGGCTCAATTTCCAACCTTTTGTGACAATAGATCCTTCAGCGTCGCAAGACCAGAGCATGCCGATTGACTCACGTGATTTAAATCAATGCCCGTTACACTCAGAATGAACAATACCATAGAGGAATGGATGCTGCGTAATGTTGTGGAGAATCGAAATAGGCAGATGCAATCACGTGATCAGTTAATGTAACTGCTCGATCACGTGTCACGCCCCCTTTTGGTTCAGTAGCTGATTAGTGATTTATCAAGACATTGCATATTTGAGAGCGCATATTTGATTATCATCCCCTATTAACCAAAATATTCTCTCCCGATTTCTTTTGGCTCTAATATTCATGAGTTGATCCGTATTTACATTTTGGACCAATATGCCCCTCACGAACTAAATGCGAGTAATGTAAAGCTCAATTAATTTTCGACAGAATCTGAACGAATACACCCTTTGTTCTGTCTGTGATATGAGATTTCCTCTATTTGTTTGGAGCGCCCATGTAGCGTAGAATTGTCCATGAAACAGACGATAACCGATTATCTGGACATCGTCATGATATCTCATTGCTACTGTATTATCACACCCTTACCATTTGGCAAGTTCAAGACACAACAGATAACCTATATTCTGGGTTGGGTATTTTCCTTCAGAAATTAGCTTAATGGGGGTCTTGAATGTGTCTATCTGGCCAGCTGCTCTTAATTCTGAGAGGGCGGATGGCATCAACCATTGACGACGTACACTAAATATGTTCATTAAATTGTAAGGTTTTATTTTGTTTACGACTGAGTCGGTTTTAGTCAGGATATGACGGATGTTAAACAACATATGGCCACAACAGTGGATGGCAAATGTTCGCGAGGCATTTCTTGGTGGCCTTGTACGAACATAAATCGTTTCGCAGAACTGTTCGTCGTACTGTTTAATAATGCTAATCTAGCCGTTCCGTCGTGAACGCTCTTTATATTGAGATGGTAAAAACGTTATCTGGAGAACCGCTCTTTATATGAGATATGATGTTACTGCGAGTCAAAACTTTCTCAGTCGGTTAGTCGACGTATTTGAACATATGGTTGATGAAATTAATTGATTATATACATCACCCTCATCATGTCATCATGTAGTATTATCAAATACAACAATATATATCTAGAATAGAGATCGTGATACGATGTAATGGATGATGTGGTTATAGTGGATTCGTAGTCGGACTACAATTTAGGTGATTTATAAACATCAATGTCTTCATGTCAGTGTAAATCAGACCTGGAATCTAAATAGTTTCGCACAATAAGTACGGACTATGTCCCTTGTACCACCCTGTGTATGCATGTCATGCATATACCGGACAATCAAATAACTCTACTTTTGTTGGAATATCGATACCGTACACTAAACGAGTAAGTTTAATCTTGTAACATCAAACATAATAACAGAAGCAAACGCTCTTTACATTGATGTGTATATAAGTTGACGCTCTTTATGCATGGTCTTATCTAAGTGGGTCACGCATACTGTTAGTTTGCCATCGATTGTAAGTTTGTGTATTTTGTTTATGGCTGAGTCGGCCTTTATTCAAGTTTACACAGGGTATGACTGAGATTGATAACATATATGTTCACGACTGATTGGATATACTAGGCCAAAGCCAAAGAGAATCAGTTATTGGCACAAAGAAAGCACACCCAATGTCATTAACTCCACTCCTTATTTTTGGCTGTTTTTATTTCTTCAACTCTTTGAGGGACTTTGCCATTTTCTGTCACATATATCCTCGGATATCACCTGGAGTAACTGGGAAATCGCAGCATTACATTCTCTGGAACAGAAAAAAAAAGAATAATATACTTGTCAATACTTTGATGTTTCTATGAACTCTAAACAATTGCACCGCTGGGGAGATGCATAACAAGCACATTTATGTAGTACAGTGGGACAAATTGATCGAATCCGTCTGGGGGAAAAAACGAACAATGGGGGCACTTTAGTCAAGATTACCAGGTCAGGTTTCTTTTTTTTTTTAGATACCAAGTGATATTAATATAGATTATTGAAGTGTATTCAAACATACAGGTACTCTTATTAAATTTCAAGTAAACAAAACCCCCTGCCTGTATGCTTCTTATTTGGGGATGCCTCTAATTGTGTTTATTCATTCCAAATAACTGCTTTTCACATAAAACTCGTCATTGTTCTTTAACTCCTCCTTGAATTCGCATACCCATTTGCATATATATCTTTATCCTTCGTCTTCTATGTATTGTTTTGTGAGTGTCCTCTCAGAGATCCGCCATGGACATGTTAATCACTGGAGGTGGTATATATAGTTAAAAGTGGAAATACACCTGCTTCTGTGTTCTTTTTTTAATTGAGAGGACTTGGTTAACTGAATGTGTTGGTACATGTTACAAGGTATGGGGGCACACAAAGTGAAGTCCAAGTATTCCCAAATTTCTAGTGGACAGTATAGAGTCAATTTTACAAGGCAATAGTATGTAAAATAGTATTACTAAAAGTTATATAGGAATAAATATATCCTCTACTGGAAACAAGTGTTCCAAATTATCTCTTTATTCTTCCCTGATGTACACACATCATTATTAATAATATATTTTGTTACTACAGTAGAATATTATTATGATATGTAAATGAATAATCAAACAGCTGAACCCCCCCCCCCCTGTGAACTTATGAACATGTAATAACGTAGAGGTCATATGATGCACAAAATACATAGAACTGTGTGTGGTCATATTTTTATTCTGCTTTTTTACATTTTGTATTTGCTTGATCATTTTGAATAGTGTTGATATTCGCGAATACCACATCCGATCAACACTATTCAAAATGACTAGCTGTATAAAAAAAGCTTTCAAATAAATATGATCATGAACAGAAAAGACATTATGTTCATGCTTTTGTGAATTGAATGCTCGTGGACACATACAAGTGATCTATTCTGTTGGTTATTGCATTCTCTCAAAAATCATCTGTTTATACAGAGTTCAAATATTTTTTGAGCCTTTAGCCAAAAGTTTAGGTGATTAATTCATCTTAACAATAAACATAACAAATGCAATAACGAGCAGCAGATTTAACTTTTCGTGTTCACGAGAAGTTCAGTTAACAAAAACAAAACAGAATCAATGATCGAAGGGGAGATGGAAATTGATGAGGGGGAAATGGGGCTACACAACCACCCCGTTTAAAAAAAAAACCCAATTTATTAATAAACAAAACAAAATCACATACCTTGACAGTGACGGGACATTTTCTTGTTCCAATACTGACAGTCCCCCTATTTCTCAATTCCTCGACTGCAGTCAGTACACTTAACATTTGTGAGACCATTGAATCTTAACCATAACAATCCTTCGAACAGATTCACGTCAACAAAGTTGACTCCAGCATCGTTGTCGACAGAAAGTATTTCAACACGGTTTTGGCTCAATTTCCAACCTTTTGTGACAATAGATCCTTCCGCGTCGCAAGACCAGAGCATGCCGATTGACTCACGTGATTTAAATCAATGCCCGTTACACTCAGAATGAACAATACCATAGAGGAATGGATGCTGCGTAATGTTGTGGAGAATCGAAATAGGCAGATGCAATCACGTGATCAGTTAATGTAACTGCTCGATCACGTGTCACGCCCCCGTTTGGTTCAGTAGCTGATTAGTGATTTCTCAAGACATTGCATATTTGAGAGCGCATATTTGATTATCATCCCCTATTAACCAAAATATTCTCTCCCGATTTCATTTGGCTCTAATATTCATGAGTTGATCCGTATTTACATTTTGGACCAATATGCCCCTCACGAACTAAATGCGAGTAATGTAAAGTAGAACCCTCAATTAATTTTCGACAGAATCTGATCGAATACACCCTTTGTTCTGTCTGCGATATGAGATTTCCTCTATTTGTTTGTAGCGCCCATGTAGCGTAGAATTGTCCATGAAACAGACGATAACCGATTATCTGGACATCGTCATGATATCTCATTGCTACTGTATTATCACACCCTTACCATTTGGCAAGTTCAAGAAACAACAGATAACCTATATTCTGGGTTGGGTATTTTCCTTCAGAAATTAGCTTAATGGGGGTCTTGAATGTGTCTATCTGGCCAGCTGCTCTTAATTCTGAGAGGGCGGATGGCATCAACCATTGACAGTAAACTAAATATGTTCATTAAATTGTAAGGTTTTATTTTGTTTACGACTGAGTTGGTTTTAGTCAGGATATGACGGATGTTAAACAACATATGGCCACAACAGTGGATGGCAAATGTTCGCGAGGCATTTCTTGGTGGCCTTGTACGAAAATAAATCGTTTCGCAGAACTGTTCGTCGTACTGTTTAATAATGCTAATCTAGCCGTTCCGTCGTGAACGCTCTTTATATTGAGATGGTAAAAACGTTATCTGGGGAAACGCTCTTTATATGAGATATGATGTTACTGCGAGTCAAAACTTTCTCAGTCGGTTAGTCGACGTATTTGAACATATGGTTGAGGACATTAATTGATTGTATACATCACCCTCATCATGTCATCATGTATTATTATCAAATACAACAATATATATATCTAGAATAGAGATCGTGATACGATGTAATGGCTGACGTGGTTATAGTGGATTCGTAGTCTGACTACAATTTAGGTGATTTATAAACATCAATGTCTTCATGTCAGTGTAAATCAGACCAGAACTCAAAATAGTTTCGCACAATAAGTACGGACTATGTCCCTTGTACCACCCTGTGTATGCATGTCATGCATATACCGAACATTCAAATAACTCTACTTTTGTTGGAATATCGATACCGTACACTAAAGGAGTAAGTTTAATCTTGTAACATCAAACATAATAACAGAAGCAAACGCTCTTTACATCGATGTGAATATAAGTTGACGCTCTTTATGCATGGTCTTATCTAAGTGGGTCACGCATACTGTTAGTTTGCCATCGATTGTAAGTTTGTGTATTTTGTTTATGGCTGAGTCGGCCTTTATTCAAGTTTACCCAGGGTATGACTGAGATTGATAACATATATGTTCACGAATGATTGGATATACTAGGCCAAAGCCAAAGAGAATCAGTTATTGGCACAAAGAAAGCACACCAATGTCATTAACTTCACTTAACTCCTTTTTTTTGGCTGTTTTTGTTTCTTCAGCTCTTTGTGGGACTTCTCCATTTTCTGTCGCATATATCCTCGGATATCACCTGGAGTAACTGGGAAATCGCAGCATTACATTCTCTGGAACAGAAAAAAATAATAATATACTTGTCAATACTTTGATGTTTCTATGAACTCTAAACAATTGCACCGCTGGGGAGATGCATAACAAGCCCATTTATGTAGTACAGTGGGACAAATTGATCGGATCGGTCTGGGGAAAAAAACGAACAATGGGGGCACTTTAGTCAAGATTACCAGGTCAGGTTTCTTTTTTTTAGATACCAAGTGATATTAATATAGATTATTGAAGTGTATTCAAACATACAGGTACTCTTATTAAATTTCAAGTAAACAAAACCCCCTCCCTGTATGCTTCTTATTTGGGGATGCCTCTAATTGTGTTTATTCATTCCAAATAACTGCTTTTCACATAAAACCCGTCATTGTTCTTTAACTCCTCCTTGAATTCAAATACCCATTTGCATATATATATATATCCTTCGTCTTCTATGTATTGTTTTGTGAGTGTCCTCTCTTAGAGATCCGCCATGCACATGTTAATCACTGGAGGTGGTATATATAGTTGAAAGTGGAAATACACCTGCTTCTGTGTTCTTTTTTTAATTGAGAGGACTTGGTTAACTGAATGTGTTGGTACATGTTACAAGGTATGGGGGCACACAAAGTGAAGTCCAAGTATTCCCAAATTTCTAGTGGACAGTATAGAGTCAATTTTACAAGGCAATAGTAATTTAAAATAGTATTACTAAAAGTTATATAGGAATAAATATATCCTCTACTGGAAACAAGTGTTCCAAATTATCTCTTTATTCTTCCCTGATGTACACACATCATTATTAATATATTTTGTTACTACAGTAGAATATTATTATGATATGTAAATGAATAATCAAACCGCTGAACTTCTCCCCACCCCCTGTGAACTTCTGAACATGTAATAACGTAGAGGTCATATGATGCACAAAATACATAGACCTGTGTGTGGTCATATTTTTATTCTGCTTTTTTACATTTTGTATTTGCTCGATCATTTTGAATAGTGTTGATATTCGCGAATACCACATCCGATCAACACTATTCAAAATGACTAGCTGTATAAAAAAAGATTTCAAATAAATATGATCATGAACAGAAAAGACATTATGTTCATGCTTTTGTGAATTGAATGCTCTTGGACACATACAAGTGAACTATTCTGTTGGTTATTGCATTCTCTCAAAAATCATCTGTTTATACAGAGTTCAAATATCTCTTTGAGTCTTTAGCCAAAAGTTTAGGTGATTAATTCATCTTCACAATAAACATAACAAATGCAATAACGAGCAGCAGATTTCACTTTTCGTGTTCACGAGAAGTTCAGTTAACAAAAACAAAACAGAATCAATGATCGAAGGGGAGAGGGAAATGGGTGAGGGGGAAATGGGGCCACACAACCACCCCCGTTAAAAAAAACCCCAATTTATTAATAAACAAAACAAAATCACATACCTTGACAGTGACGGGACATTTTCTTGTTCCAATACTGACAAACAGTCCCCCTATTTCTCAATTCCTCGACTGCAGTCAGTACACTTAACATTTGTGAGGCCATTGAATCTTAACCATAACAATCCTTCGAACAGAGTTGACTCCAGCAGCGTTGTCGACAGAAAGTATTTCAACACGGTTTTGGCCCAATTTCCAACCTTTTGTGACAATAGATCCTTCCGCGTCGCAAGATCAGAGCATGCCGATTGACTCACGTGATTTAAATCAATGCCCGTTAGTGTAAACATATTTTTATTTCCAAATCCAAACATAATGCCCGTTACACTCAGAATGAACAATACCATAGAGGAATACATGCTGCGTAATGTTGTGGAGAATCGAAATAGGCAGATGCAATCACGTGATCAGTTAATGTAACTGCTCGATCACGTGTCACGCCCCTTTTTGGTTCAGTAGCTGATTAGTGATTTCTCAAGACATTGCATATTAGAGAGCGCATATTTGATTATCATCCCCTATTAACCAAAATATTCTCTCCCGATTTCTTTTGGCTCTAATATTCATGAGTTGATCCGTATTTACATTTTGGACCAATATGCCCCTCACGAACTAAATGCGAGTAATGTAAAGTAGAACCCTCAATTAATTTTCGACAGAATCTGATCGAATACACTCTTTGTTCTGTCTGCGATATGAGATTTCCTCTATTTGTTTGTAGCGCCCATGTAGCGTAGAATTGTCCATGAAACAGACGATAACCGATTATCTTGACATCGTCATATCTCATTGCTACTGTATTATCACACCCTTACCATTTGGCAAGTTCAAGAAACAACAGATAACCAATATTCTGGGTTGGGTATTTTCCTTCAGAAATTAGCTTAATGGGGGTCTTGAATGTGTCTATCTGGCCAGCTGCTCTTAATTCTGAGAGGGCAGATGGCATCAACCATTGACGACGTACACTAAATATGTTCATTAAATTGTAAGGTTTTATTTTGTTTACGAGTGAGTCGGTTTTAGTCAGGATATGACGGAGTTTAACAACATATGGCCACAACAGTGGATGGCAAATGTTCGCGAGGCATTTCTTGATGACCTTGTACGAACATAAATCGTTTCGCAGAACTGTTCGTCGTACTGTGTCTTAATGCTAATCTAGCCGTTCCGTCGTGAACGCTCTTTATATTGAGATGGTAAAAACGTTATCTGGGGAAACGCTCTTTATATGAGATATGATGTTACTGCGAGTCAAAACTTTCTCAGTCGGTTAGTCGACGTATTTGAACATATGGTTGAGGAAATTAATTGATTGTATACATCACCCTCATCATGTTATCATGTAGTATTATCAAATACAACAATATATATATCTAGAATAGAGATCGTGATACGATGTAATGGCTGACGTGGTTATAGTGGATTCGTAGTCTGACTACAATGTAGGTGATTTATAAACATCAATGTCTTCATGTCAGTGTAAATCAGACCAGAACTCTAAATAGTTTCGCACAATAAGTACGGACTATGTCCCTTGTACCACCCTGTGTATGCATGTCATGCATATACCGAACATTCAAATAACTCTACTTTTGTTGGAATATCGATACCGTACACAAAACGAGTAAGTTTAATCTTGTAACATCAAACATAATAACAGAAGTAAACGCTCTTTACATCGATGTGAATATAAGTTGACGCTCTTTATGCATGGTCTTATCTAAGTGGGTCACGCATACTGTTAGTTTGCCATCGGTTGTAAGTTTGTGTATTTTGTTTATGGCTGAGTCGGCCTTTATTCAAGTTTACCCAGGGTATGACTGAGATTGATAACATATATGTTCACGATTGACTGGATATACTAGGTTAAAGCCAAAGAGAATCAGTTATTGGCACAAAGAAAGCACACCAATGTCATTAACTTCACTTAACTCCTTTTTTGGCTGTTTTTGTTTCTTCAGCTCTTTGTGGGACTTCTCCATTTTCTGTCGCATATATCCTCGGATATCACCTGGAGTAACTCGGAAATCGCAGCATTACATTCTCTGGAACAGAAAAAAATAAATAATATACTTGTCAATACTTTGATGTTTCTATGAACTCTAAACAATTGCACCGCTGGGGAGAGGCATAACAAGCCCATTTATGTAGTACAGTGGGACAAATTGATCGGATCGGTCTGGGGGGAAAAACGAACAATGGGGGCACTTTAGTCAAGATTACCCAGGTAAGGTTTTTTTTTTTAAAGATACCAAGTGATATTAATATAGATTATTGAAGTGTATTCAAACATACAGGTACTCTTATTAAATTTCAAGTAAACAAAACCTTCTCCCTGTATGCTTCTTATTTGGGGATGCCTCTAATTGTGTTTATTCATTCCAAATAACTGCTTTTCACATAAAACTCGTCATTGTTCTTTAACTCCTCCTTGAATTCAAATACCCATTTGTATATATATCTATATCCTTCGTCTTCTATGTATTGTTTTGTGAGTGTCCTCTCTTAGAGATCCGCCATGGACATGTTAATCACTGGAGGTGGTATATATAGTTAAAAGTGGAAATACACCTGCTTCTGTGTTCTTTTTTTAATTGAGAGGACTTGGTTAACTGAATGTGTTGGTACATGTTACAAGGTATGGGGGCACACAAAGTGAAGTCCAAGTATTCCCAAATTTCTAGTGGACAGTATAGAGTCAATTTTACAAGGCAATAGTATGTAAAATAGTATTACTAAAAGTTATATAGGAATACATATATCCTCTACTGGAAACAAGTGTTCCAAATTATCTCTTTATTCTTCCCTGATGTACACACATCATTATTAATATATTTTGTTACTACAGTAGAATATTATTATGATATGTAAATGACTAATCAAACAGCTGAACTTCTCCCCACCCCCTGTGAACTTCTGAACATGTAATAACGTAGAGGTCATATGATGCACAAAATACATAGACCTGTGTGTGGTCATATTATTCTGCTTTTTTACATTTTGTATTTGCTCGATCATTTTGAATAGTGTTGATATTCGCGAATACCACGTCCGATCAACACTATTCAAAATGACTAGCTGTATAAAAAAAGCTTTCAAATAAATATGATCATGAACAGAAAAGACATTATGTTCATGCTTTTGTGAATTGAATGCTCGTGGACACATACAAGTGAACTATTCTGTTGGTTATTGCATTCTCTCAAAAATCATCTGTTTATACAGAGTTCAAATATTTTTTGAGCCTTTAGCCAAAAGTTTAGGTGATTAATTCATCTTCACAATAAACATAACAAATGCAATAACGAGCAGCAGATTTCACTTTTCGTGTTCACGAGAAGTTCAGTTAACAAAAACAAAACAGAATCAATGATCGAAGGGGAGAGGGAAATGGGTCTACACAACCACCCCCGTTTAAAAAAAACCCAATTTATTAATAAACAAAACAAAATCACATACCTTGACAGTGACGGGACATTTTCTTGTTCCAATACTGACAAACAGTCCCCCTATTTCTCAATTCCTCGACTGCAGTTAGTACACTTAACATTTGTGAGGCCATTGAATCTTAACCATAACAATCCTTCGAACAGAGTTTACACCAGCAGCGTTGTCGACAGAAAGTATTTCAACATGGTTTTGGCCCAATTTCCAACCTTTTGTGACAATAGATCCTTCCGCGTCGCACGATCAGAGCATGCCGATTGACTCACGTGATTTAAATCAATGCCCGTTAGTGTAAACATATTTTTATTTCCAAATCCAAACATAATGCCCGTTACACTCAGAATGAACAATACCATAGAGGAATACATGCTGCGTAATGTTGTGGAGAATCGAAATAGGCAGATGCAATCACGCGATCAGTTAATGTAACTGCTCGATCACGTGCCACGCCCCTTTTTGGTTCAGTAGCTGATTAGTGATTTCTCAAGACATTGCATATTAGAGAGCGCATATTTGATTATCATCCCCTATTAACCAAAATATTCTCTCCCGATTTCTTTTGGCTCTTAATATTCATGAGTTGATCCGTATTTACATTTATGACCAATATGCCCCTCACGAACTAAATGCGAGTAATGTAAAGTAGAACCCTCAATTAATTTTCGACAGAATCTGATCGAATACACCCTTTGTTCTGTCTGCGATATGAGATTTCCTCTATTTGTTTGTAGCGCCCGTGCAGCGTAGAATTGTCCATGAAACAGACGATAACCGATTATCTGGACATCGTCATGATATCTCATTGCTACTGTATTATCACACCCTTACCATTTGGCAAGTTCAAGACACAACAGATAACCTATATTCTGGGTTGGGTATTTTCCTTCAGAAATTAGCTTAATGGGGGTCTTGAATGTGTCTATCTGGCCAGCTGCTCTTAATACTGAGAGGGCGGATGGCATCAACCATTGACGACGTACACTAAATATGTTCATTAAATTATAAGGTTTTATTTTGTTTACGACTGAGTCGGTTTTAGTCAGGATATGACGGATGTTAAACAACATATGGCCACAACAGTGGATGGCAAATGTTCGCGAGGCATTTCTTGGTGGCCTTGTACGAACATAAATCGTTTCGCAGAACTGTTCGTCTTACTGTTTAATAATGCTAATCTAGCCGTTCCGTCGTGAACGCTCTTTATATTGAGATGGTAAAAACGTTATCTGGGGAAACGCTCTTTATATGAGATATGATGTTACTGCGAGTCAAAACTTTCTCAGTCGGTTAGTCGATGTATTTGAACATATGGTTGAGGAAATTAATTGATTATATACATCACCCTCATCATGTCATCATGTAGTATTATCAAATACAACAATATATATCTAGAATATAGATCGTGATACGATGTAATGGCTGACGTGGTTATAGTGGATTCGTAGTCGGACTACAATTTAGGTGATTTATAAACATCAATGTCTTCATGCCAGTGTAAATCAGACCAGAACTCTAAATAGTTTCGCACAATAAGTACGGACTTTGTCCCTTGTACCACACTGTGTATGCATGTCATGCACATACAGGACATTCAAATAACTCTACTTTTGTTGGAATATCGATACCGTACACTAAACAAGTAAGTTTAATCTTGTAACATCAAACATAATAACAGAAGCAAACGCTCTTTACATTGATGTGTATATAAGTTGACGCTCTTTATGCATGGTCTTATCTAAGTGGGTCACGCATACTGTTAGTTTGCCATCGATTGTAAGTTTGTGTATTTTGTTTATGGCTGAGTCGGCCTTTATTCAAGTTTACCCAGGGTATGACTGAGGTTGATAACATATATGTTCACGAATGATTGGATATACTAGGCCAAAGCCAAAGAGAATCAATTAATAGCACAAAGAAAGCACACCCAATGTCATTAACTTCACTCCTTATTTTATGTTGTTTTTGTTTCTTCAAATGTTTGTGGGACTTCTCCATTTTCTGTCGCATATATCCTCGGATATCACCTGGAGTAACTCGGAAATCGCAGCATTACATTCTCTGGAACAGAACATAATTAAGAATATACTAGTCAATGAGGTTTCTATGAACTCTAAACAAGTGCACCGCAGGGGAGTGGCATAACAAGCCCATTTCTGTAGTAGAGTGGGACAAATTGATCGGATCGGTCTGAAAAAAAAACAACAAACAATGGGGCACTTTAGTTACGATTACCCAGGATAACCTGAGGTTAACAACAAATGTCAGCATAAACGCAAATATGGTGGAAAATGTTCGCATATCATTTTATGACGTCCTTGTATGAATAGTTTTCGCAGAACTGTTCGCGTTTACAATGCTAACCGAGCCGTTCGGATGTGAACGCTCTTTATATTGAGATGACAAATCGTTATCTGCACAAACGCTCTTTATATGCGATATGATGCCACAAGGGCTCTGCGAGTCACGATTACCAGTACTGGAAGTTCTCCATAATTTAGTCGATCTGACCATATGGCTAAGGCTATCAACTGATGATATACAGCAGGTTCAGTTTGGCAACATGTGGATTTAATGGATGCTTATCCTGACTAATCCATGGACTTCTAAATCGGACCAGAACTCTGCATTTTGTAAACATGACCGATGTGAATTCGTAGTCTGACTTAAATTTAGGCTTTTATGAATGACGATGTGTTTTCATGGCATTCTAAATCAGACCAGAACTCTAATTTCGGGAGAGCGAACGTCACATAGTAGATCGGTGGGCTTAAAGCATTAATGTTTAATTAATTAAAGCATTGTGCAACATTCTCCTAACGGGTCTACTCCGGCACTCTACTGGATCAAATCATCGGACCCTAGGAAGTTTTAATATATTTTTAAATAAACTAAAACAACTCACACAATCAACACGATCTACGTGTATCTCAAAGCTTTATTTTCCAACTAATGCACAGCAGTTGATCAATACTGCATGGTTCTGTGGAGACTATACCATGCGAAAGGAAATGAGATAATATTTAATATGGATTTGATTGTTATCATAAGTCTGCATACTTACATGCATCTGATAACCCATATATATCCTATTTCCTTGAATAGAATGAAAACACATACTTATGAACAAAGCAGAAGATACATTCAGTTCCACGCGCATTCGGTCAATGGTGAAAGTTACACGATGACTTTGTCGACTATCATTGAAATCGACATGATGACATGTTAGATATGAATGAAATGAACATCCTGAGTATCTGAAGCGGAGAGCTCACCAGCACGCCAAGTAATATGACATATAATGATTAGTTTCAGCTCCATGCACTCTCGACAACATATATAACTATTTATAATTACACCACCAAACAAGCTTTATGCGTGTGAATCGTATTTGGTGGGAATCTATAACGTGATTTTGACAAGAATTGTTTTAAACGCTACAAGCAGGAACCCCTATGTGATTGTTTTAGCTTTGGCTCATGAATTACCATTGATCATATGATCATATTATTACCATACATGACACGCAACAAATCGTTCAACGACATCAATGAAGAGGGTATGCTTGAAAAACAAACACAGCTGAGACCCAGACTCAGTTCTGTTAGAACACTGTGTGTGTCACAAAATAGTTTACCACATGGACAGTTTCAGAAAGCATCTGTATGGACACGATAAACGTTGCACTATACAGGCCTCACTAACGGACACACTAACTAAAGCCTCACAAATGCTAAGCAGAACCGTCATTTAATGTTCGACATCCAATGGACCCATTTCTTCTGTTGTAGCATATAAATGTTCCATAAAACACAATAACCGATTCTCCAGAAAGCACATACATCGTCATGATATCTCATTGCTCCTGTATTATCACACCCTCACCATTTGATGAGGTCAAGACACAACAGATAACCTATATTGCGGGTACGGAAGTTTTCTTCATGGTCTTGAATGTTGTCTATCTGAGTAGTTGGAAGGGCTGGCAACCACGCCCTTTTCCCTGCTATTGAATGGACGCCCCATTTTCAATTTAGGGCAACATGGGACTCAAGCCAAGGTCAAAAGAGGATAAAGGGCAGATCATAAGATCAGTTCAGATTTCGGTCAAAATGGGATTCTGGTCACATTCTAATAGATAAACGTATTGGCCGTAAGAATGATGACTTATCAAGTTCCAATGATGCTGTGGTATTCCCTCAGTTTGATCCTTGGCTTTGCCCCAAATGTGAAAAGACCTATCTTTATCATTGATAAAATGCGACAAAGCATTGCTGGACAATTGAAATCTTTTAAACCAATCAGGACTTAGCCAGTAAGTTCAATATGATGCTCTGCTGCAGTTAACAACTACAGTAGTGCCCAAAGTAATTGACCACTTAATCACAGCAGAATTATGGGTAATTTTTCAGGATTTAGAGAGCTTTCCGATGAATGGCAACAAGCCATATTTCCGACTAAATCCTGAAAAAATTGACCATATATGCGGGATCGCTATCTGAATGCTGAATAACATCAAATTAAAAATTGACCGTGAAAATCATATCAAGCGAAAGTCAATCTGTAAATGTTGGCAATGTCTTCACCACTTGAAAAATAACTGTACTATGCCTTTGAAATATGTCCTATATAATTCCTAAGAGACTACAATTCGGTCGACTGTAAGCTGAGTAGCACGATCGATATAACAGATAACGAGTAAAAATTTAAATCACAATATTAAAACGAAGATAGAATGTCAATATAGTTTGACGTAAGAACGGAACAAACGCCACTGTTCAAATGTATTGCTAAGTACGTTTTCAGAATGCAAAGAATTCAATTATGTACGCCTTCGTTAATTTGTTCACATAGGTGCATAATACAACTAGTGTCCGGAGAACACGTGTCGATGTTGAGATATAGGACGTCAGTCAAAGAAATTATATTAATGAATAGGAAAGGGTCAAATGCGATCATGATGTCCTTATTCCCTGTAAAGTGAGAAATGTGAATGTAAATAATATTTGTTGGTATGTGGCAAACAGGGGTGGAAAAATAAATATAACCCGTTGATATAAAAATATGAGGGGGCCTCCCAGAAAGTATACTGCTCATCATGTCGTTAAGAAAAGTGGAAGGAGATGACGAGATATATTTCGAGGCTCACTTGAGTCCGACAAAAAAACTTAAGTTGAAAGTGTTCGCTAATATGCGAATTATGAACTTTTCCAATAACTATGGATCAAGAACAAATTTCTTCAATTTAAGTCAAGAAGAAATAAAATGGATAGTGAAAAATTACGCCGGTAAGTAGAGCAATGTTAATGTTAATCACTCGAATACTATATTTCCAATATTTCAAGACGAATATTTTATATTTAACTTTTTAATTTTTTTCTTTTTTTTTTTTCTTCAGAATTTGCAATCGCCTGGACCCAAATTGAAACCTTCATACGAACACAAGACAAATAGGTGAGTATTTAACTTGCTATGCAAATTAACCTGAGTCAAATGTCGGTTTGGTTCACAAATGAGATCGCAACGAAATTGTGTTTGTTATATATATAGGGTTAGCTCTTGCAAGTATCAACTATTCCACACCAAAGTTACATACGTTTTTTGTTTGTTTGTTTTTGATGCTCAGAATTCGCAACGATGCAGTTATTTCTTTAAATATATTCGATCAACAGTCGTGAGCTAACCTTATATGGAACAAATGGACCGTATGTTGTAGAATGTAGTAAACATAAAGAAGCACAGTCTGTGTATATAGGGTATGAATGAAAATGTATGAATGAAAATGAAGAAAAAAAAATGTTTATGAAATCGGTGATATAATTATCCGAACATGTATGGTAAGGAAATATAATGTTATATGTCGAATAACATGCGTTGTTTGGGTGTTCGAGCTGAACGTCGCGGTTTGGGTGTTGTTTCCGGTGACGTTTTGTCAGAATCGGTCGTAGCTGCTCCAATTGGGGATGATGCGTCAAGTGGTTCGATCGTTGACAAGTCTGACGACGTTAACGACGTCTGTGTATCTCGTGACGTATGTGTTATGGTGTCTGCCGATAATATTGACGTTGTCGTTAAGTTAGCGGACGTAAAACTTCCCAGCTCAATGGCAGCCTCCTAATGGTCACGTCGTCGCCTCTGCCGGTTGCACAAAAATCGGACTATCAGTCCAAGTATCCCTGTGGCAAGTACACCCCTCCGTTTCCGCCCCACTTGGCACGTGCTACAAGAAAAGAAAAACGAGAAAGATATTAATCTTGAGTTCTGACACGCAAACATATCACTGTCAATAAAGCTGTATAGACAGTCGGTCCCCATGCAGTCCCGTATCAGACACGCACACGTGTACGAGCTAGATAATAGTGCGATATCAGTAGTAGTGTAAAATACAGACAGCCAACGCCCAACAACCCCATAGTAAAGTATGGTGATCACCTTTTTCAAATATCGATCAAAAGGGGATCAAAAATCTAGGTCATAGGGTCAAAGATAACCTTATCTGATAAGCAGCTGATATGTTTCCCACACCCACACTGACCTATTATAATAGGTCACGGTCAAACAACAGATCAAGCCCAAGCAATCCTATAGTAAACTATGAACATCCCCTTTATCAAATATCGGTCAAAAAAGGATCAAGATCAAGGAATTATGTTATCTATATATAGGTCAAAACTGATAGGTCAGTCTGGTAAACAAATATATATCCCATCACAATGTCCTGTGGTATAGGATGAGGTGGAAATAAGAAGTTCAAGGAGTTATATTTTCCAGGATAACCATATCAGATATATATCCAATCACCAAATACTCCAATGCAAATGTTGATATTGTTTAAAGGGCAATAACTCCATCAAAATAACTCAGGTCTAAATATCAGTTAAACAAGATACAATGTTGATTGCCAAATATAATATTTTTTTAAGTATAACCAGAAAATCACAGAATACAAACTGACAAAGTTTATGAAGGATATTACTCGAATGCAAAGAGCTTATTACTATTATTTTATAAAGCAATATCAGGACATATCCTATAACAATTTTATTTCAATCAGTTTAAATTAAAAACCAAACAATTATAAAATTGAAAATATTTTTTTTTACAACCGTCCACAATGCAGCAGACCAGAAATGCTATGTATTACAGATAAGAAATATAGCTGAAAAATAACAGCTGAAATAAGTCAGATATATTCAACCAATCATCGTAAAGTATGTTAATCACCTTTTTAAATACAGGTCAAAAGGGGATTATAATCTATATCAAAGATGAACAATAAGGTTATTTTATAGCAGCTGATGTGTTTCACACACCACACTGACCTATGATAATAGGTTATGGTCAAACAATATATAAAACCCATGCACTTATATTGTAAACCATGAATATCCACTTTATCAAATATAGGTCAAAAGAGGATCAATGTGCAAGAATTATGTCAATCAAAACTGCAATAAGGTCCAACAAACAAGAATCAGACAACTTATTTGTTAATGATTACTATATAGTCAAATACTATAACTATATAATTTATAGGGTAATATAAAAATACTATATTAAATATTATAATTATTTATTTTTAAATAACCAAATCTGTTATGGTTCTTTATAAGTCACATGATGTAGCATCACAATCACATGATATATCCTGAAATATATAAATATCCGCAGAATTAATATAAATTTATTCTATAACATGACACAAGCACAACTGGATCAACAAAAATTTAAAATTGATCAATCTGAAGAAAAAGAAATATTTATCGAGATTGACAAACAAACCTTTATTATTATCAAGAAAAATAGAAAGAATATATTCCTACAAAGAGGATCTAAATCTATATCATTCGATATAAATACATGGAACAATCTGTGTCAAAATCAATACAGTGTTGATTATATTCACAGATATCTAAACTGTAAGAAATGAGTAATGATGTTGTGGAACAAAACAACAGTTATCAATATATAACACAACAACTATTTAGTTACCATGCTGGACAATTGTGTTATAAAATGAACCAACTTTGTGAAAGAACTTGTTATGGATGTAAAAACGACAAAGCTAGTCAGTCCTCACACCAATGTGTTATGTTAACATTCAAGGAAAAGATAATGTTATTCTATGATGATGTCTTTAATGAAACTGATGTGAAAGAACTTGTAGAATCATTTTTAAAACTGAATATCGATCAGGAATATAATATTGCAATACAGACTTTCCTTCAAGATAAAGATTGGATTGAATATAATATTCCAAAACAACAATGGCGTCAACAAGTTCAACACATACTGGAAAGAATCTAGAAGAAACTAATAAAGAGGATTTCTTAAAAACAATATACTACAATGTGTCAAATCCTGCATCATACAGTGGAACTAATAAACTGTATAAAGTTATTCAACATAAGGATACACCAAAGATATCAAAGAAATTCTTACAACAATGGCTTAATAATCAGGACTCGCACAGTTTGATGACACCAGTTAGAAGAAAATTCAGAAGAATCAAGATGCTCGTATCAGGAATAGACAGTCTTTAGGATATGGACCTTCTCTCAATGCAAAATTTATCACAATATAATGATAATTATCAATATATTCTTGTTCTTATTGATGTGTTTTCAAAATACCTATGGTGTCAACAAATTAAAAATAAAAGTGCTAAATCTGTATTAAAAGGTCTTCAAATTATTTTCAATACCACACCAAGACGTCCAAAAACTATCCGTGCAGACAAAGGCACTGAATTTAGCAATCAATTGATAAAAAACTTATTTAATAAAGAAAAAATTAAATTCTTTACAACAGAAAACGAAGTAAAGGCGAGTGTTGCCGAAAGAGTATACAGAACTATAAAAACTAAAATGTATAAGTATTTTTACAAAAACAGAACATATAGATATATTGAAATATTACAAAATTTAGTAGAAAGTTATAATACAACCCCACATAAAACATTAGGATATATATCTCCAACCGAAATTAATAAAAAAAATCAAGCAAATATATGGGCACAAATGTATATTAAAGATGTGAAAAAAATAAAAACAGTTCCATTCAAATATAATGTTGGAGAAAATGTTAGAATATCATTTCTTAAACACCCATTTAGGAGAGCATATCATCAACAATGGAGTGGTGAAATTTTTAAAATAAAAAAAAAAAGGTACAAGCAAACTATTCCTATTTATAAATTAACAGATATACAAGGAGAACCAATTAGAGGTATATTCTATCAATCGGAATTGAAAAAGGTAGAAAAAAGAGAAGATGAACTGTGGATAATAGAAAAAATTATAAAAAATAAAAAAAATAAAGGAAAAATTCAATATCTAGTTAAATGGGATGGATGGCCTGAAAAATTTAATTCATGGGTCAATTCATCAGATATTAAAGATGTCAATACAGAATAGTGAAGATATATTTGTATATATTCAGAGTGATAAATACACTAAATATTTCCCAGAAAACAAACCATATAAATTTACAATACCTATTAAAAAACCATTTATTTTGAAAGAAAATTCAAAAATAGCAATATACGATTTCAAATATATATTATTTAATGATCAAACAGTATCAAACAAACAGATATTTATTTATTCAAATATAGTTCAAAATTCTATAGTTTTTACTGAAGAAAGACCTATTATTGCTAGAATTATAAATGACAAGGAAACTAAATGGAATATAAACCAAATGAATTTATGTTATTTTCCATTAAAATATAATGAAATAAGCTTTATAGAAATTTATATAAAAGATGATACAAATCAATACGCCATATTTTTGGAAAAACCAGTGGCAATAACACTACATATAAAAAATGAGTAAGCAATTGTATATACCAGATCCAGATGTGTGGGTGGAATATTATAAACAAAATAGTGAAAAAAATAAAAATGCAAATCATTTTCCCTATAAAAAGATGAATGATACTAAAGTTACATTACAATTGGAAACAGTCTCTCCAACTCAACAAATCATAGAACAAGCAAAAGACGAAATTATCCGTGAAGAAGAAAAAATGCCTAACAAAAAAAAATATAAAAGGAAAAAGAAAATAAAGAGAAATCATAACAAAAGAAAACCTCAAGGAAACAAGAAGAAGAAGCGAACGAGAAAAGTGATATCTAAAAAATACAAGGATATATTCACAAAATAAAAAAACAATGGCAAAGATTGATGAAAAATATTTCAAGGAGACACTTCCTCCTCAACTCGCTAATCTGTTCAGTATTCCACCTACTCAAACAGGTGTAGAGAATATTTATTATCAGGAATATCGTCCTATATCACAGATATCAGGCTATTCTACGATAGAATTCAATATTACAGGACATCAAGGAATGGACTTTATTGACCTAAAAAATTCCAGATTGAATGTTAAAATAAAAATAACAAAACCTGGAGGTGATAAAATTACAAGCACAGACAAACTTTCCACAGTGAACCTTATGCTACAGTCCTTATTCAGTCAAGTAGATTTATTTATTCAAGGAACTTTAATACCAAATGCTAATCCTTTCTATTCCTTCCGATCATATATTGATGTAATGCTGGACTATAATACAGAGAACAAGGATACCCAACTAAGGTCGCAGATGTTTTATCTTGACAAACCTGGTTATATGGATAATGTAACCCTTGCAGGAAGAAACTCAGGACTTGTATCAAGAAACGACTGTATAAAGGAAGGGAAGACATATGAACTTGAAGGACCTTTGTATCATGATCTTTTCCAAATGCAGAGATATATACTCAATCAAGTAGATGTTCAAATAAGACTCTTCAGAAATAAACCAGCATTTTGTTTGTTATCCGAAATGGCTTCACCTGAATATGAAGTTGTTATCACAGATGTAATTTTCAAATCAGCTCGTCTAAAAATTAATCCTGGGGTAATTTATGCACAAAATGAAATGTTAAAAACTGTAAATGCTAAATATCCTTTCACCAAAACAGATATAAAAATTGCATCTGTACCAATAGGTCAAAGGTTTTGTGTGGGATAATATATTTCAAACTGTGAGACCAAATAAACTTGTAGTAGTATTTGTTACCAGTGAAAGTATGGCGGGAGCATATAAATCCAACCCGTATAATTTTCAAAACTGTGATATAACACAAATATCTCTTTATGCTGATGGTATACCAGTCGATGGTTCCCCAATAAAATTTGATTTCAAGACAAAGGGGAATGCTATAGTACCATATATAAATCTTCTTAAATATAGTGGTAACTGGTTGAATAACAAGAGCAATGGTATTGAACGTGAATATTTTGAAAATGGGTATGCTATTTTCTGTTTCACTATTGAACCTAATTTTGACAATGCTAATTATACTAGTTTAATCAAGTCTGCAAATATTCGATTAGATGTTCAATTTGGAACCCCTCTACCCAAAACAATGTCATGTATAGTATATGCTAAATTTCCAGGTTATTTTGAAATAACTCAAAATAGAGACGTTATAATTGAATAAAGGATTGAGTAGTTTTTTTCGCAAATTAGTTGAGAGATGGCTAGTATGATAGAAACATATCAAAAGTCCGAACAAGGCACTCTGGTACCATTTATATCACCAGCTAATATTCTAATATGCGGACCAACACAAAGTGGAAAAACAAATTTAGTGAAAAGAATTATCGAAAACAAAAATGGAATGTTCAATCAAAATATTCAATCAGTTATGTTATGTTACACTGCATGGCAAAAAAATTATGAAAATCTAAATGTTGAATATTATAAAGGAATTCCATCTGCAAATACTATTGAAGAGTGGGCCATTGTCAACACTTCTCACAAAATAATAGTTCTAGATGATTTAATGGAAGAAGTAATACAAAATTATGACATGCTGCAGTTATTCACAGTCAAATGTCATCACTCAGATATAAATGTTATCTTTTTAGTTCAGAATATATTTCCAAAAGGTAAATATATGAGATCAATATCATTGAATTCACAATACATAATTTTATTTCAATTTCTTAGAGACAAGCAACAGGTTAAATTGCTATCAAGACAAATTTCTCCAGAAAAAATAATATATTTTTGGATGCATACGAAAAAGCAACTTCTAAAAAATTTGGTTATTTACTTATTGATATACACCCCCATTCTAACAAGCTCTACCAATTGAGGTCTCAAATTCTACCGGGGGAAGACTTGATAATATACACACCTCAATAATGGAAATAGAAATGCAAAATTTGTTTAATATCTTCCAAAATTTCAATAAAAAGAAGCAAAGACAGGTATTCAAATATATAACAATACCACAAATTGAATTAATAACAGAAGCTATATACAACGTGCTTAGTGGAACGGTTCCTATAACAGATAAACAGTTTAATTTATTTTAAAAATATAAAAAAAATTTACGAAACATTATCACAAATAATATAAGTATTAAAAAAAGAAGAAATCTACTTCAAAATTGTTCGAAAGTTATACAGGATATACTTGGTGTATCTATTTCTTATCTTAATAATGGCCAAGGAAATGATTCTGATACCGAAAAAGAAATATCAAAATTTACTTGATACAATAAATGAAAATGAAAAAAAAAGTAAATCAATAGAAAAGATGAAAGGTGAGTGTACACCAGAAATAACAAATGAGGTCAGTACGCAAACTGAAGAAATTAAACCACTACCAAATCAAAACAATAAGACCAAAGTTGTTACAAAAAGGAAATGGGATTCATTCAAAATCGTAGTAAAAAGCAAAAAAAAGAAATGAAGAATAGCCATATCTCAATATAATACATATACTGTGTGAAAACACCATATGCTGTGTCTAAACTTTTATAGAGATAACCTATATTTTTATTATATGTCAGATCTATGTCAGATATGTATATTTATATGTCACAAGTCTAATATAGATCGTGTGAAATCACCTTATGCTACTTCTAATCTATATAAATATAAATAACAAAAACTAAGTATATTCAACAATCAAAAATGACAGATGCATGGCAAAACTTTATTAAGAAATGAAGAATAGCCATATCTCAATGTAATACACATACTGTGTGAAAACACCATATGCTGTGTCTAAACTTTTATAGAGATAACCTATATTTTTATTATATGTCAGATCTATGTCAGATATGTATATTTGTATGTCACAAGTCTAATATAGATCGTGTGAAATCACCTTATGCTACTTCTAATCTATATAAATATAAATAACAAAAACTAAGTATATTCAACAATAAAAAAATGGCAGATGCATGGCAAAACTTTATTCAGGAATTGGACAATTCACAATACCTCGACCAACAATTTGCTGATATATCAGAAGATGATTTCTTCAATCTTATCAGTAACACAAGATCACTCAATATGCCAACAACCTGTGAAGAATGCCACAAACAATTCTCATCCGTGTCAAATTTAAAACGACACAAACTATCTCATACTGATACGAGGTACACATGCGAAGAATGTGAAAAACAATTCAAGAACAAACAGACATTCCGGAATCATAAAAAAAATAAACACACAAATATAGAAGTCAACCAGAATATGGAAAATAATATTGATAATAATATTATTCAAAACGTTGATGATGACAATGATGAAACAGACAACAATAACCAAAATTCCTCAAATCAACCTGTTCAAACAGCATTGAATGCTAGTGCATTGGTATTCGATATAAGACCACAGAATGAGCCAGAGAAACAAGATATTCTAACGTTTTTTGCTAACAATTATGACAACGCAAAAAAAGTTGTTAGTGATGCACTGTTATTACATGGAGTTAAATAGTGGTTCAATACAGAGATTAGACTTTTCAAGGAAAATGAGGATGAGAGAAAAGAAATGACTTCTCATTTTAGAAGTAACACATATCGTTATACTACAATAAATGAATTTTCAGAGGACTACTTTGACGATGCATTTCACAAAATGTTTCAATCATTCGATAATTTCGTTCATCTCGGAAGTGGATGGCGAATTGATGCTGTGATAAAAATGGATGTTAATATGGCCAAGTATACCCCATTATCAGGATCTTCATTTATAGCAACACCCAAAAAGCTATTACGGACTAATTCATTAACAAATGTTGTGAATATGGATGATAAATGTTTTATGTACTCTATATTAGTTTCATTGTATCCCTGTAACACAAATAAATGTTCAGTTCAAACACTAATTCCTTATGAACAAGAGTTGAATTTTACAGGATTAAATTTCCCAATCAGTGTCAAAAATGTTATAAAATTTGAGTCACAAAACAATATCTCTGTAAATGTTTTTGGATACGAGGATAAAACTATTTTCCCATTGTATGTTAGCCACAAAAGTGAAGTAAGACATCATGCCAATTTATTATATATCAAAGAGGGTGAAAAATCCCATTATATATGTATTAGGGACCTTAATCGATTTCTATATGTATTCAATAAATCATGTGGACAAAAAAAATACTATTGTCCTTATTGTTTACATGGATTTATTCGCGATGATCTACTTCAGAAACACGAACCTCAATGTCTAACTCATGGAATTCAACACACAACACTTCCAAAAGAGGAGAACAAATATGTGAAATTTACCGAATACCACAAACAAGCACCAATTCCATTCATATTGTATGCCGATATGGAAACTATAAATAAATCTGTAGACACATGCTATCCTGATAAAGAAACATCTTATTCAACAAATTATGAACAAATGTTACCTTGTAGCTTTGGAATAAAACGAATATGTTGTCTCGATGAAAAATATAACAAACGTACTCAATTATTCAAGGCTAGAAAATGGTGTAATAGAGAAATTTATAGAAACACTATTTGAGGAAGAAAAGGAAATAGCGGAAATTATTAATCAGGACAAACCAATTATAATGAACGAAAATGATAGAAGAATGTACATTATTGCAAATAAGTGTTATATGTGTAATGGTAATTTTTATTTGAATAACAAAAAATGTAGAGACCATTGTCATTTTACTCAAAAATATCTCGGGGCATCTTGTAACAGGTGTAATTTACAAAGAAAAAAAGCTCCAAACTTTATACCAGTTATTTTTCATGGTGGATCCAACTTTGATTTCCATTTGGTAATGCAAGAACTAGGAAAATTCAAAGACTCTAAAATAACATGCATCGCAAAATCAATGGAAAAATATATTACCTTATTATTACCTTTGGAAAATTTCGATTTCTTGACAGTTATCAATTTCTTAGTGCATCATTAGATACATTGGTGAGTAATTTGAGAAACAACGATCTCTATGATTTCAAATATCTCAAAGATGAAGGTGTGTTGAATGACAAACAATTGAAATTGTTATGCGAGAAAGGAATATATCCATATGATTATATCACAACTTTTGATAAATTCACTGAAACACAACTTCCTCCTAAGAATTGTTTTTACAACAAACTTAAAGGTAAACATATAACCGATTTGGAATATGAACAAGCCAATAATGTTTGGACTTGTTTTAATATTCAAAATTTGGGTGATTACCATGATATTTATTTGAGATCTGATGTATGTTTATTAGCATGTGTTTTCGAACAATTTAGAGAACTTTGTTTGAAACACTATGAATTGGATCCAGCTCATTTTATTACTTTGCCAGGATTTTCATGGTCTGCTATGCTTAAAAAAACTGGTATCACCCTAGAACTGATAACAGATATTGATCAATTTCTAATGATAGAAAAGGGTATGAGAGGTGGAATATGCTCGATATATACCAGATTAGCGAATGCCAACAACCCATACATCCCAGAAACTTTTGATCCCACAAAACCTAATAGTTATATAGTGAACTGGGATTGTAACGCTCTGTATGCTAGAGCAATGATGGAACCAATGCCAAAGGGAAATTTCAGCTTTTTGAACACAGAAGAAATAGCAAATCTTGATATAACAAATATTACGAGTGACTCAGAATGTGGGTATATATTAGAAGTTGATTTGGAATATCCAGAAGATATACACAACATGCATAATGATTATCCATTGGCCCCGGAAAAAAGAAAATGTGAATTAATTGAACTATCACCATACAGTCAAAAAATGTTGGAACAAATTTATAAAAATAAAAAAAAAACATTTAGTCAAAAACTTGTTCAAACTCTATATAATAAGGAGAAGTATATTATCCATTACAGAAATTTACAACTTTATATGCAATTGGGAATGAAATGTATTAAAATTCACAGAGTGCTTAAATTTGATCAATCAACTTGGTTGTCTGTTTATATCAATCTAAATGCAAAAATGCGATCAGAAGCTACAAACAATTTTGATAAATCACTATTTAAACTCCTTTCTAACTCTATATTTGGGAAGTCGATGCAAAATTGTCGTAAATATAAGAATATTTCTATATATAGTGACGAGAACAAATTTGCAAAAAGTGTTAAAAAGAGCAGTTTTCAATATTTTACAATTTTCAACGAAAATTTAGTTGGTGTAGAAAGTCAAATGATAAATATAACTCTTGACAAACCAATATATATAGGTTTTTCAATTTTAGATATATCAAAAACATTTATGTATTCTTTCCACTATAATTACATAAAACCGAAATTTGACAACGTTAAACTGTTAATGACTGACACAGATTCATTTTGTTATCATATATATACCGATGATATTTATGAGGAAATTGGTATTAGAAAGGATTTGTTTGATACTTCAAATTATCCATCAAACCACTCAATCTATAATAAATCAAATAAATCAATTCCAGGGTTATTCAAGGATGAATGTGCCTCGGTACCTATTACACAATTTGTTGGTTTGAGACCTAAGTTATATAGTATGAAAATGTCTAATGAACAGGAAAGACTAAGAGCTAAGGGTGTCAACAGTATTAGTTTAAAACATGAATATTATATGAATTGCTTAAAATCAGATTATAATTTACTGTATTGTTCATCAAATAATATCACAAATTATACAATTTGTTTGGTACTAAAATTAATAAAATAGGACTTTCTGCCTATTGTGATAAGAGGTGGTGAAAAACAAATGGTGTTGATTCATATGCATATGGACATTACAATATTTATAATGTATAATTTATTGTTAGTTACAGGAAAAAAATATTATTGATTTATATATGATTGTTGTTGTTGACACCATATGTATTAAACAAAATTAATATATTATTTATGAATATATATATGTATGTATTGATATATTTGTGTATTGTTAATATTATATCAATTTTTATGTAATAAATATATTTACCATTTAATTCATTCTTCGTCTTCTCTTTAGTGTCTGTAATAGATGGGTGTAATAATTTATTCAATAAGAATATAGTATAATAGTTCTATTTTATATTTCACAATCAAATATACCTATCAATAATTCCAGTATAAATACTGTGAAATTTTTCCACTTGCAATATATGACTCAAATTTTAAAATTGGTTTTAAAGGTATATATTGGTTTTATGGTGGGTTTGAGTCACACCCTTTAAAATTTATACAACAGAAGTTAGTATTTTAACAACACTCAATACAAGTACCTTTTAACTAAAAATTTCGGTAGTTCTATTACTTACTGCAAACAGATTTTCGTCTTGTGTTTGTGCCATTTTTCTCTTCCCACCCTGTAAAATATACAAAATACACCCTGTAAAATATACAAAATAAATTAAAGCGTGTGTTATTCTTGTATATACAGTTTCCAAAATTACCAAAGTATAATCAGATGATAATTATTTAAAAGTTGTGGATCTTTATAGATATTTATTGTGAAATAAATAATAGTGAATATTTACTTCATAGCAACTCGCTTTCCCTCCTTATTCGGGTATAGACAATTAACATAAAGAGGTCTATCTACAGTGTAATAAATGATTTTCTCACTAATACTTCTATAGTATTTATATGTAAATAGTTAATATATTATAAATAAAATATACCTCATGTTCGTCGTCGTCGATAACCACTATTCTTCTATCCTATAAAAAATAGTAAAATTGAAGTAAGATATTATACAAGAAAAAGAAACTTCGCACTATTATTTGTCGTTTTGAAAATATCTGAATAGGTTACAATAATTTCTTTTTATATTTAAGTATTATATTTGTAAATAACCAAAAAAGTTACCTGACTATCAGCACCTCCTGGAGCTGGACTATCAGGGGACGATGGACCCGCAACGGCGGCACTTGCTGCTGAAGCACTGGGGTGGGGTGGTATGGATGTCGACGATGAACCTGCAACGGCGGCACTTGCTGCTGAAGCACTGGGATGGGGTGGTATGGCTGCGGACGATGGACCCGCAATGGTGGCACTTGCTGCTGAATCACTGAGGTGGGGTGGTATAGCTGCTGAGACATTGTGGTGGGGTGGTGGTCTATGCATAATGGGTCCATCATCATTATCCTGAAAATATTATATTAAAATTAATTTAAATTTATATATAAATATCGAATGAGTCTATTCAACAAGAGCTAATTAGATCAATCATATAACACACACTGTTCACTTGGTACTCCATTTAATTTAGACAATTGTGTTTTCAAAATAGTAGCCTCACCCTATATAAGTATATTATCAAGTTATAAAGCGAGATAGAGACTACTTATATTGTTTAACGACTGAACTAAATATTTTACTGATACATACCAGGTTGATTGCCACTCCATATTTCTCTCTAATCTGTTGAAAGACAAAAAAACATATTATTATACTATTATCTTAAACGAAAAGATACTGTGATCCAAAGGATTTAGTTATACAAAGAGTAAACTCCAAAATAGCTGTTGGTGGCTATATATATATATATTTTTTAACCAAATGAACCCAAAATCACTCGTTGCTCCATGACAAATTTATATTAATCCGATAAAAGCTACGACTTGTAGCCCGTGTCAAAGGATTTAGTCATTCATAGAGTAAAATCCGAAATCGCTTCTGATAGACATCGTTTTTTTTCTCTCCCGAATGATGTCAAAATAACTTGTTGCAATCTACATGTTCAATGTCAACATCCATAAGAAATTTCATAATTATCTGACCGAAGGTACGAGCTGTAGTCTGTGCCAAATGAGTTAGTTATGAAAAGAGTAAAATCCAAGATTGTTGTTAGCGGGCATGTTATTTGGTGAAATAACCCCAAAATTACACCTTTCCATCTACATATTAATATTAACATCCATGACAAATTTCATAATGATCAGACATGTAGTACGACCTGTAGTCCACGTCTATCACTATTTATTAAAAAGTAGGGTACGTGTTGATTATGATCTGGGTATCATTCGTGGTATGGGTACGTTCCGATTTCGAATTCATATTTTATACCACTTCCGGTATGAATTAGTTCCGACTCACATTCCATATTTTGTATATTATTATTTCTTTCCGGAAAACAATGTCCAGCATGTTTTTTATTATAGTATTAGTTTTATTGAGGGTTTGTTATTGTTGGGACGAAAGTGAATGCGATTGGGACGAGTCCTTTAAGGATCAACTATATTGTGTTAATTCACATGCTATTGAAGCAAATAAGGTTGTTTGGGCAGCTGAGCTGCATGTTCGTAATTCATATTCTATAATTATTGACATTGAAAAATGGCCAATACTGAGACTGATTGATATAATCGATAGTGAGGATATTGATTGTGTGAATTCACCGTATACAGAGTGGTATACAGTATACATCAATGTCCAATAGGTAAGTGGTTAAAATATTTATATTGGGTCACAAGAGGTGATAATAAAATATTTTATAAATAAAAAACCACCAATATAATTTAAAACAAATATTTATTAATTTAATACAATATCTAGCGTTTGACTGTAGTAAATATTAAAAACACACCCAAAATATTGGACAGATTTGTCTTAAACTATGAACTTCCTGTCTTGACGGCAAAATAATTTTGAAGTGACAATAGGTGAATTTGTTTTTTATTCAAAAATGAGTTAAATTTTATTAGAGCTAATAAAATTGAAAACCATGTAGCCACGAGGTAAGAAAATGTTTGTCAAATTCCAATCAAATGCTGGTTGATATATTCTTGTGGAACAACTTCGAGGTTAGAATCCTAACACAACCAACTAAAACACCAAAACCGAAATCTGTCTAGCAAATCTAAAATTGTTTATTTGAAGTCTCTACTTGGTATTACCTAAACAAAATATATTTCATACTGTGTGATTACAGATTTCACTGTTTATTCTATTTAAGTTAACTGTCTTTTGCTTTTACTCTGTAGAACAATAAGAAACCTAGTGTATTTTCAAGATATTATTCCCCCTGAAACTTAATTATATCCTTCTATTATAGACACACCACAAGAATCAGTTGTCGCAACAACACAAGAATCAGTCGTCGCAACAACACAAGAATCAGTCGTCGTAACAACACAAGAATCAGTCTTTGCAACAACACAAGAATCAGTCGTCGTCACAAGAAGTAGTCGTCGCAACAACACAAGAAGTAGTCGTCGTAACAACACAAGAATCAGTCGTCGCAACAACACAAGAATCAGTCGTCGTAACAACACAAGAAGCAGTCGTCGCAACAACACAAGAAGCAGTCGTCGCAACAACACTAGAATCAGTCGTCGCAACAACACAAGAATCAGTCGTCGTAACAACACAAGAATCAGTCGTCGCAACAACACAAGAATCAGTCGTCGTAACAACACAAGAATCAGTCGTCGTAACAACACAAGAACCAGTCGTCGCAACAACACAAGAATCAGTCGTCGCTACAACACAAGAAGCAGTCGCAACAACAACGACAGCTGGTATGTTTTATCTAGAAGAAGCTCTCAAACTTATTCGGTGTGATAAACTAATAATATATGTTTTGTTAAGTTCCAAATCAGTATTTTCAAATACAGAGGGATATAAGTATATAGAGTTGCACCCCCTTATATTGTATCTGTAGATATTACAGTGCAGGAACCAATTATGGTTGTAGATGCACTGCTCCAGGTGTTATCATGATCTAATAACTTTATAACCTTGTGGTGACTTCAGTAGCGTTCGTGTATCGGAGGGGGTACCGTACCCATCCCCCTGAAACTTAATTATATCCTTCTATTATAGCTACAACACAAGAATCAGTTGTCGCTACAACACAAGAAGCAGTCGCAACAACAACGACAGCTGGTATGTTTTATTATAGAAGAAGCTCTCAAACTTATTCGGTGTGATAAACTAATGATATATGTTTTGTTAAGTTCCAAATCAGTATTTTATCATAATCTAATAACTGTATACCCTGTGGTGACTCCAGTAGCATTCTTTAATACGAACACACCGAGCCGTGTACACAGAGGGTCAGTTATTAATGTCCGTGCGTGATTGGACAGTGTATGGTATCCACAACATACCTGGATGAGTGTTGTAATAGGGTTAAGTTTGCGTTGAATCTTTATTCAGTGATCTCGAATGAGACTTTTCAGCCTGACAAACTTGTTATCTGACTGACTGTAAAATATTGAATTCAGGTGGTGATAACTCCATATTTTATAAATTCACCTTTAAACTGTCTATTGACATTGAACAGATTTAGAAGAAACCTAGTGTATTGTCGACCCCTCCCCCGAAACTTAATTATATTCTTCTATTATAGGTACAACGCAAGAAGCAGTTGTCACAGAGACAACAATGACTGCTGGTATGTTTATTAAGAATAAGCTCTCAAACTTATCCATAAACTCTCATCAGAGGTAAAATTGTTTACAGAGATAGATAACTAGATAGAGTTGTCCTCTCTTCCATTGAAAAAACATCTGATTTCTGTTGAGGGTTTATTAGTAAAATATTAAATTGAAGGGGGTGGGGGGGGGTGGGGGTAACCATTTAAGAAAACTTTGATTTCTGTTGTAACTGTGTATTCCAATAACTATTTTATTGTTTTTTGTATACCACTATTTGGCAAAAACAAAATTTGTCAACTTTAAATGTTTTTTTGTTTTTTTTTAAATTTTCTGCTCTTGTGTAATATATAGGTTGGTTTTGTTCTAAAGGCAATACCATATATAACTATATACTTTTTTTGAAACCAGATCTATAATATCTACAACCACCTCAATATTTACTATTAATTACAACCCTTTTTGTTGGATTGTTTACAGGTTGGTAAATTTATCCATAATATTCTCAATTTCAGAAAGAGGAGGACTTAGGGACAATATATATTCTGGTAAGTTGAATATTCTCCATATAATTAACTACTTAAATGAGTTTGAATTGATTTCCTATTTCAGATTTGTATTGAAGATTAAAAGTTATTGAAAATAAGTTTAGTTTATATTTAAATCTTCTTTCAGCAACAGAGTCTTTATTGAAATATATTGGCTCCACAGTCGGGGCTGGTGCGGGGAGTGTGCTGTTGGGGTTGATGGGGTGGTGGTGTAGACGACGATTACAAGCCAACAGACAGCATCGAAGACTGTTACAATCCTCCAGTTTGTACACAACAACATTTTCGGCATCAGACTCTCCCACTGATATGGACCAAACTGAGGTGACTTCCATTGAAATGGAAATATCCTCAGATTTAGAGACTGTAACTGCTTCGGGTGCTTCCACCGCAGTTACATTCTCTAACTCTGAGTATTCTCCCAGTTCTACGGATATCATCTCACTTTGTTCCATAACAGAGGGAGAGTCAGTCGTACGATGCTCCGATTCAGAGGATAAAACTTTGTCGGCTGAGCCCACATCAATTATATCCTCTATTTCGGAGTATAATGCGACTGAGGCAATTTCATCAACACCCGTAAGAAAATCGGGAAGAAAGATTAACCCTCCAGTTAAGTATACACCTTAAATATTGATCAAGGTGAATACATAAAGATACTCTATTCAATCGGACAGTGTTCTTTAAAAATACTTTATTTATTTGAATTTTGTTCAACAATAAAAAATTTGACTCTAATAATTTTTGAAGTATCCTATTTGGTCCGTATCTTCGAGAAATAACAAACTTAAAAAGAATTGATTCAATTCAATTTTCCTTCCTTCAAAGCTGTATTAGTTTAGGAGTATCTGATTGGATTGATTATCGTTAAACTTTCCATAATTGAAATTATTTGACTAGTATAGACTTACCTGTTTTTCCATTACTTCATCAAAATTTTTGATGTCATTGAAATAAGTATATATATCTCATCTTTGTTATCAGCCAGGTGCTCAAACTCGTTGTGTGTTAGCGGCATAAATGAAGACGTGTTGTTACTTGTTAATGACAGTAGATTTTTTCCTTTGTATCGTTTTAACGTAACAGCTTTGGTGGATCCTAGGGATGCCTTTAAAACCAAGTTTTCTTTAAAGTAAGGATCTCGCACAAATTGCATTCTTTGAAACATCTGAAAGTATAGATTATTAGTTTGATGATTGAATTGTAATTGAAAATCCTACTCAATAAGATGTTTGTTAATACTTTAAGGATTTAGTATTTACTGACAAATAGGTTATTGACCATTTTATTCAATTTGAAATTAGATTTTCAATTGTATTTGATCATCCTAATGGATGAGATGTTTCCTATTACTTTAAGGATATTTTTGATTTGTTTACCTTTTGGTGATCAATAACTTAAACTCAGTTGATTTTTTTGAAGATCGCTGATATATACATTGGTTCACCTATGCTTGTGTGACATTAATATAGAGTTCACTCCCTTGGATGCTCTTACAGCAGCTAGTATTGTGTTGTATTTAATAATTTGAGATATGTGGAGGAGTTATATCTTTCTATTTGATTTTTAAGGGTTTAAAGGTGCACACAATTCATATGTGAATTCTCTTGTTTATGTTATTTTCTATTGTGTATTGAATTAAGGATTTGTTTTATATATAACAATTTATTGGGTTAATGATAATTAGTTATTTGGTTCTAAAACTAAGAGATAGAGTTATTCCTCTTCCATAATTAAGGATATTCGCAGAACAGATCTCAATACCTTATCAGAAAATTTTGTTTAATCGACCTGATCATTTGATATTACACTGTTTTTTGTTTTTTTTTTAGATTCCTCTTTCAAATACAATAAATTATAGTATTCCATTTAATCTGATAATTCCAACGACCAGAACAGCATATTTCACTAAGAGATAGAGTTATTGTCCTTCCACAACAAAATTAATTTTAGAACATTTTCCTTATTTATTCAACCTGCTCAGTTGAAATTTCCTTGTTTTAGAGGTTCTTTTCAAATGGTATGTAATATAGAACATATTGTATATGCTTTGGAAAAGGAAGCAAACATATAGAAGAATATAGAACAGCTGTGGTCTTGGGATTGTTTACCAAGTGAAAGATTTCTCCCTTGTGAATCCAGATTGGATTTAACAGATAGAGTTATTCCTCTTCCATAGACTTTGATCATTTCAAAACAGAAATAATTTTCCTATTTATTCGATCTGATCAGTTGTAATGTAGAACATGTTGTATATTCTTTGGAAGAGGAATTAAAAATATGGATGTATATAAAACATACATGGTCTTAGATTGTCTACCAAGTGAAAGATTTCACACTTGTACCCCCATATTGGATCTAAGAGAGAGATAGAGTTATTCCACCAATGTTCTATTTTTTTTTTTGGGGTTTGATTTACTATTAATTAGAAATAATCCATTCTTGTAAGGGAGGGGGGGGTGATTAGATTAATAAGAAGGGTGTGATTGAAGATAGGATATATTCTAAAGAGTAATAGTTGAAGATATAAATATTAGTACTTACGTTTGTTGGTTGTTGATTTCCTGAATGATCAAAGCATAATATAGTTCTTTATTATTTCTTGTCTTTTATACCATTTTTTAATCAGCTCACAGCTTGTTCATCACAAATTCCATATCTTTTTACCGGTGCTTTCTCACACTTGCATTTACTACATGACTTGAGCATTTGTTCTTTTCACATAATATGTCATACATATTTCTGGGTCATAGTGACTCCTTTCTATTTTGGTAAGTTTGAGTGACCTTATTACGATTTTCATATTTTTTTATTTATACTGTTTGCTGTTAAGCATTAAATTTGATATTTTGTAAAATAAGGTCTGAAAAGGGGATAGTTGTAGCATTTGCTTGGTATGCATCATACAATTTCAGCATAAAATTGATACCTCTCTGCATTAGTCAATATTTAACCCCTGAATAATATGATACCTCATACCTGATAATATTTTTCCAGTATTATATCTTATTGCGTCCATATTTAGATTGATTTAATATTGTTTTGTTTTACAGCTCCACTTATGTTATTGATTGACCATATTGTATTATACACAACATATCCCATACTATATACCATTTGAAAGAGGTATCAGCAATTATATATTCAACCAGATTACCAAACATCTGTGTGCTTGGATAGTGTATTCTTGTCAACCCAGATTGCATTAGATTTCAAACTAAGAGATAGAGTTACTCATCTTCAATTGTGTATATTCAAGGTTAATCACAGAACAGACCTCAGTACTTCAAACAGAAACAATTTATCGTAAAATATGATGAGTTGCCATTACACTGTTTTCTTCTTTCATTTGGTATATGAATATGAATATATTGTGTATAATTTGATCTTGTGGTTCGAACCACCAGAATATATATCATCATATAGTCTTAAATTGTCTACCAATTGATAGAGATTCTGAGATTAATTGTAAGATTCCCCCCTTGTCAAGCCAGAATGGATCTGAATTCAAACTAAGAGATAGAGTTATTCCTCTTCATATACTTGATTCACTTAACAGACCTTTGTTCCCCAACAGAAACAATTTTCCTTGTTTATTCGACCTGATCAGTTGATATTACACTGTTTTGAGGATCCTCTTTCAAATAGTATATAATAAGGAATATTACATATATATTTTTGGAATAGGAGCCAAAAATTCCACGAGAATTATAAACTAAGAGATAGAGTTATTCTTCTTCCATTGAGTATATTAGCTTTGGTCAAAAGAAACAATTTTCCCTGTTTATCAGAGCTGATTAGTTGATATAACACTGTTTTATAGATTCCTTTGAGGTGGTATATAATATGGAATATATTGTATATAATTTGGTCTTTGGTTGGATGCACCAGTACACGGAAGAGCTGTGGTCTTGTATTGTATTCGCGACGAACTGAACGAACTGTGTGTTCTAAACACGTAAATGCCACAATTTTGATAACGATTTCGACACATTTCCTTTAATTGGTGATCAATTATCAACACGTTCTGCTGACACTAGTTAGTGTACGATCGTGCAGTCTTAACAATGTGCTGTTTGTTTAGTTACCCACGAAATAAATAGCACGCAAAATAGTGTCAAATGTGGAATAAGACATCACTTTTCGCGATAATTTATATAGCGTGCAGTTCTGGATCCGCGTCAGGTGCGCAGAATCGTGTATCTGGGTATGTTGCTTTTGTAACGCATAAAGTGTGGGGGGGGATTCCCCCCCAATATTACTGAAATAGTTTATACTCTAAGTTGGGTAGTATTTATGACGTGACGAATGGAAAGAGCGTTTATTGAGAAATTACACATATATCTTTTGTTTCCCCCTTTAACAGCAGGCTGCTATGGGTGGTGTGGAATTGTTGGTGTCCAGCGACAGCGATGATGATGACGTGGTTGGTTCCCCCAAAGCCAAGCGTGTAGTGAGTAATTATTTATTATCAACTGAGGCGATTGGCTTGTTATCGCTGTCGTCCTGTCTGTCTGTCCGTGTTGCTTTCTCGCGACGCGTATAGCACGACAATTGAGTCATAACTTGCTGCAGACGATATGTTTATTTGCGGTTCAATTATAGAGCCTTCTTGAACCATTTTTAATATCACGATAATACTCAAGGAGAGCATGTGTTGAATCTTATTCAACTGATCTAAATTCATAGTGGAAGGAGGTCAGAGTATAAATTCGCTATTGGTATTTCTTGTTCTAAACTTCCCTTTTCTCATTTTGTGTGTATATTGTAGGCACGAGCTATAGCTATGGTGAGAAGTTGGTGTGCATCAAATAATAAGGTGAATAGTTGTAATATATATATATTTTTGTTTTTAGAAATGCTCCGGGAAAGGCCATATCCTTGATGAAACAGTTTCTGAGAAGGTGATTAGATTTCCTCAATACTAACCAAAAACAAAGTACAGTAAAACCTCTCTAAATCGAACACTATTCGTAAAGCTGTTAAGAGACATGAACAATCCTAATTGACTTTTGAGTGTATTCGTGTGGACTAATAAAGTTGACTTTGGGTGGATAATAAGAGGGTTTCATTTTCAAAATTTAAAATTTAAAAGTTCTTTCTTCTGTATACTGTAATTAATCGTGTCTATATTAAAAAAAAATTGTATTTCCATATATTTCAGCAAGAAAGGAATAACACTGACTCTTCTGCCGATGACTGGTTGCCAAAACTCATGAGAGTTAAAGCCATAACCTCCACCAAGAAGTGATAACAGTGAGTATTTTTTTTAAAAGGCCCAAACCCCACCCCATTTTTGCCCCCCACCCCCCCCCCAAACAAAACAAGCACTTTTGTTTAGCTAAATATATCTATATATACATTAATTAATCAGTACATATATATATAATTCAACAAACAATTTCCAACTCTTTCTGAGCTGTTGAGTGGCACCCCCCCCCCCCCCAAATATTTATTGATAAAATATTCGCTATTCGATTGAATTTGCTTTTTCCCCTACTATCCAGGTCGAGTTAAGGTTGTGTGGAAACACAATGGGTCTAAATCGATCCGATGGCGATCGACTGTGTTCCAAACAGCATGCGTGTTTACGGTTCACGCTTAAAAACGTCCCCTGACCTGGGAAAGGGAAAATAATTATAATTAGTAAAAAAGATAAACAATAAAATATCAACTCATATACTTATACAGATATTTTAATAATTGACTTCTTTTCCTTCCCTTCCCAGGTACAATAAGAGGACAGCAAAAAAAAACCTGAGTAAAAGAAATATATGATAGAATTACTTAAAGTGACGCAATATATTCCTGCCAAAGGAAAGAGATACTATTCTCTCTCTCTCTCAAAATGTTATGCTTTTGTAATGTATTCTATTGGAATTGTCTTATTATCTACCACAGTAGATGATATAGCCCTGGTTAGAGTTTTAAATATGATTAACGAAATAGACAGTCCCCTACTGAGAAAAACAGAGATAGTCAAAATAATTATACGTAAAATAGACTATAAATTATATAGGAAGGGATCAACACGAATTTTTTTTTTTTTAAATATCATATAGTGTCACTTTAAGTATATTTTCTTTATATATGTTGACCTTATTATGCAATACAATCTATGATTTTGGCAAATTATATTAATAGGTTAATGTGTGCTGTTTAACGAAATAAAATTGTTCTGATACTCGCAATCAATTATATATGCAATTAAAAACAAAATACCTGAACGAAAACAATAGCAAATTATTACTAGGAAACAAAAGTGACAATATCTAACGTTCCATTAGAGTATATTCAATTGTATATAAACACAAGAGACTATTTATATATAGCACATAATTGACACTCCTATAATTGAAAATATATTCAGTTCTTTTTTCTTTGATGGATCAAATTTCAGTTATACTGTAATGGCCAAAAGCCAGAGTATCAATACCATTCTCACAGATATATCGTTTGTTGTCATAGGCTGACAATCCTTTCTTGTTTATACTGGTACAATACAAAAGGTGTTTGTCATGTGTGATGTTGTTCGATATACAGTTGAGAAAATGTGGTGATTGAAATAGGCAGTCTATATAGAGTTTGTGTTGCAGATAATTACTCGCATTGTTTAGTCCCTTTGCTCGCACATGTCCCGTATTACTCGAGTTGGTAATGAATACATTTTCGGTCTCAAACCTACAAATTCTTTGATTACCCGACCACCTTGTTCATCTTTGAACAATCCTGGGACTGCTTTATTTCTGGAACTGTACAACTTGTGATCTGTGTTATAGTTACTGGTATCATACAGTTCAATATTTTCTTGCATATCATCATAGAGATCATCGGTGTGAATTTCATACAAAAATGAGTCTATTATCTTATTTTTGAACTCACCACCTTTGTCTGATATTATTACATTTGGGCGTCTGCTTGTGCTGTTGAAAATAACTTTAAACCCTTTCAGTACAGTCTGTGCATTTTTATATTTTATAGGTTGACAAAACAGAAATCGTGAACATTTATCGATAATAACTAATTGATATTGATCATTATATTCAGCTAAATTTTGTAGTTAATAGGTCTACATCCCAAATATCGTCTTTCGACGCTACAATTACTTTCCGCCTTCTAAATTTACGTCGCACCTCTCTGTGCAATGTATGTGCATCCTGTTTGTTCAACCATTTATGTAGGTATGTCCTAGATATATGAGGCGCATCTGTATGCTGTAACACCTTATACAGTTTCGTCGCACCATTGTATGAACCTGGATTTGATAGTTTGCAGTAGAACTTCTGCAGAAACTCATCCCTGGGATCCTCTACGGAATTCTCATTCATAACTGATCAATTTTATGAAGCACTCTACTCCTCCAGTTATCGTTGGTTTACAGTCTTGAAGCCACTGTTCGTCTTCGGTAAATGTTTCAAATATTACTCTGTATTTTTCATCTATAAAATTACTAATTTGTTGAAATTCTATTATCAGTTCCTTCACGTCTGTTTCGTTATATGCCTGGTCAAAATAGTATTCTATTTTTTTGTTCAAAAGTTTGCACAATATATTCATGATCACGTTGACTACTTTTGTTATATACACAACCGAAACAATCCTTTTGAGCTAAATAACAAATCCTTGAGCACAAAATTTCTGCATGGTATTCCATCAATTTATCAATAGTTCTGACATAGTCCCCAGTGTGTTCAACAATATCCATTTTCTCATTTGTTCCTCAAAAATGAGTAAATAAAGGACAAACTTGTCTTCATGTCACATATAAACTTCCAGGTCTTCAGATCAAGTGATATAGTTCTTGATCCCCTGCATATAAATATATTTTTTCTGTTCTTTTTTTATAACAATCTTCGTTCTACTATCAGTAAGGACAGAGATCTGATTATTTTCATTTGTATCAACTTTAAACTGTTGCTCATCTAATTGTGCTTGTGCCATTGTGTTTGATTCGAAGTTAAAATTGTGGGGTTTTTTTAATTTTCAGGTCAAGAAAAGAAGACCTATTTAAACAGAATTTGTCCATATAATCCAACCAATCAGATTGCATAGACATAAATGTATATGACATCAGATCTATAAATATAAGTCATCCTTAAATTATACAATAATAAGTGTTTGATTGTATTGACATTTTATTTTCCATTGGGCAACAGCATTTTGATTTGCAAGTTATTGTATATTTAACACCCCTTTCTTCTACAAAATTCAGTCTGTTATATACTGGATACATATATTGTTCTATACAATCTGTTTTGGTGTTAGTACACTTGTGCTTTGTCATAGGTGTATATTTTATACTCCATTATACAATCCGATATCAATTACACCAGATATCGTGAATAAATTTTACATTCATTTAGTTTAATTGTGATAGTTTTTCTTCAAAATGAAACATTTTGAAATCACTGTTTACCTTCAAACTATATCAGCTATGACACTGCACTTTAGACTATTCTGTTCTAATAAATATCAGCATTTCAATTCAGAGTTTATTATTTCAACAAACCATTCTCATATTTCAACATTTGTAGGCAAGCTCCATTCAAATATTTCATACCCCATTTTCTGCATACCTCTAGGACAAACACACCAATAGACATTATCATACCAAGAAAAGAGTTTTTTGGTCCTAGTATATAAAAGTCAGAGTAACTTTTATATTTAGTTACACTTATGTTCATTATTTTCATACATACCTTACTCCGACATTTTGTTGACATAGTCTTATTTGTCAATAGGATGAACAGACGACTATACAATAGTTGACCGATATATTCAGATAGCGAACAGAGGAAAACATATCTTGATAATATTCTAAACAAATTGTATATTTATTCAGACTTAAGTTCATTATAACTTTTGTCGACATACGTACACCTCATTGTCAATTGCACCTACGTCAACTTCCTTTTGTTGATATAGCCTCCGTTAACAATATGATGATCAGACTATTTAACAATAGATGGCCGAGATGAACAGACTGAGAACAATAGTTGAAACAATAGCACAGTCCTTTGATCTATTGTTCACGTATGCCTAGTCTTCTAACTACTTACATCACCCTCATCATGTCATCATATGGTATTACTAAAGACAACTATATATATATATCTAGAATAGAGATTATGGTATGATCTAACTGCCGACGTGGTTATAGTGGATTCGTAGTCTGACTAAAATTTAGGTGATTCATAAACATCAATGTCTTCATGTCAGTGTAAATCAGACCAGAACTCTAAGAACTTTCGCACAATAAGTATGGACTATTTCCCTTGTACCACCCTGTGTATGCATGTCATGCATATACCGGACATTCAAATAACTCTACTTTTGTTGGAATATCGATACCGTACACTAAACGAGTTAGTTTAATCTTGTAACATCAAACATAATAACAGAAGCAAACGCTCTTTACATTGATGTGTATATAAGTTGAGGCTCTTTATGCATGGTCTTATCTAAGTGGGTCACGCATAGTCACGCATACTGTTAGTTTGCCATCGATTGTAAGTTTGTGTATTTTGTTTATGGCTGAGTCGGCCTTCAAGTTTACCCAGGGTATGACTGAGGTTGATAACATATGTTCACGAATGATTGGATATACTAGGCCAAAGCCAAAGAGAATCAATTATTAGCACAAAGAAAGCACATCCAATGTCATTAACTTCACTCCTTACTGTTGGCTTGTTTTTGTTTCTTCAAATATTTGTGGGAGTTTGCCATTTTCTGTCTCATATATCCTCGGATATCACCTGGAGTAACACGGAAATCGCAGCATTACATTCTCTGGAACAGAAAATAATGAATATACTAGTCAATACTTTGATGTTCCTATTAACTCTAAACAAGAGCTCCGCTGCGGAGCGGCACAACAAGCCCATTTCTGTAGTACAGTGGGACAAATTGATCGAATCAGTCGGGGAAAAAACCCCGAACAATTGGGCACTTTAGTCAAGATTACACAGGATAACCTGAGGTTAACAACACATGTATGCAGAAACGAAATATGGTGGCAAATGTTCGCATATCATTTATTTGTTTTTATTTATTAGGGAAAGTAGGTCCATAATGAATTTCTAACGGGTCTACTCCGGCACTCTACTGGATCAAATTATCGGACCCTAGGAAGTTTAAATATTTTTTTTTAAATAAACTAAAATCACCACAACTCAACACGATCTCTGTATCTCAAAGCTTTATTTTCCAACTGATGCACAACAGTTGATCAATATTGCATGGTTATGTAGAGGCTATACCGTGCAAAAGGAAATGAGATAATATTTAATATGGATTTGATTATTATCTTAAGTCTGCATACTTACATGCATCTGATAATCCATATATATCATATTTTCTTGAATAGAATGAAAACATACTTATGAACAAAGCAGAAGATACATTCAGTTCCACGCGAATTCGGTCAATGGTGAACGTTACACGATGACGTTGTTTGTCGACTATTGTTGAAATCGACATGATGACATGTTATATATCTGTAGCGGAGAGCTCCCTCGCACGCCAAGTAATAGGACCTATAATGGTTAGTTTCAGTTCCATGCACTTTCGACAACATATATAACTATTTATAATTACCCCACTAAACATAAGCCTTATGAATGTGATCTTCTTAGGTGGGAATCTATAAAGTGATTATGACAAGAATTGTTTTAAACGCTACATGCAGAAACCCCTATGTGATTATTTTAGCTTTGGTTCGTTAATTACGCTTGTGTATGATCATATTATTACCATACATGACACGCAACGAATCGTTGAACGATATCAAGGAAGATGGGTGAAGACATGCTTGAAAAAGAAATACAAATGATACCCAGGCTCAGTTCCATTAGTGCACCGTGTGTGTCACAAAAATATTTTACCACATGGACAGTTTCAGGAAGCATCTCTGCATGGGCACGATAAACATTGCACTATACAGGCCTCACTAACGGACAAACGAACTAAAGTCTCACAATTGCTAAGCAGAACCATCATTTAATCTTCGACATCCAATGGACCCATTTCTTCTGTTGTAGCATAGAAATGTTCCATAAAACAATAACCGATTCGCCGGAAAGCACACATTGACAAAGTTATTAACCCTTTGCTGTATGAGTGTACCTTCATGGTGTAATCAACTCCTACAGTTTTGATCTTAGATATTTGAAACTTCAAAATATTGTTACCCACATATTGGAGATGTGCAACATGTATATAGATGACGGAATTGTTTTTTTTTACGGAGTTAACTCTTTTCAACTTACATAATTTCAACATATTTATAATTTCTTTAACAAAGAGGCATCGACTTGCCACGTATTCGGGGGACATTGTGGTCGGCTGAACTTTTATTAGAACTAGACCTAATTTTCATTACTTTCAACTTACGGTCTTGAGACACTCATGGAATAACTTATTTCAAAATCCAGCCAATACGCACCAGGCAATGCTTAGCCCGATAATTCAATAGCTGCCTGCAAATGGATCACCTATTCACTTTCTGAACTCAATAGTTATTTATTCATACAAGCCCCGCCCAATATATCTAAAAATAAGTATTACCGAAGGCGGAAATGCTAGATGAAAGCGAGGCTACGCTAAAACAATGGCTGACTGAAGAAAATGGTTATTGATTTGCTGAAGCAATAACATGAGCATTTTATACGGACTTAAGATGTGTTAACTATTCTTCCTACCGGTTAAGGGTAAAGTCTGCCCCAGCAAATAACTCCAATGATTTTTGCCGTTTTTAAAAGTAAAAATTCAGCTCCCAGAGAACTGTTCTGTTATCGTAGTTACACCACTAATTTCGTTGATGAAAGACCAGGTCGAGCGAATAAGAAATATTGGAGGGTCAGCTGGATTTATTGGCGAATCGCAAGAGAGAGAGAGCGATGACAACATTTCTGCTGGAAATATAGACTTTGTTTTTGTCATGCCTGAAGCAATTGTTGGTTCCAATTACTGGAGAGACATCCTCTATGACATCTACAGGAATGAAAGTGTCAATGACACTAGCTCAACTTGGAAAGGGAATAATTTCATGTGTTACAGTCAATGGAGTGATTAGGAATATGGAAAGTTGAAAGGTCTAGTTATGCAGAGTCAAATCCAAGATAGCCACTGGCAGCCATGTATTTTTGCCGAATGACCCCAAAATCACCCGTTCTCATCTACATGTGATTGTTAACATCCATGACAAATTTCATGATAATCCGACGAAAGGTACGACCTGTAGCCCGTGTCAAAGGATTTAGTCATGCAATGAGTAAAATCCAAGATGGCTGCTGGTGGCCATGTGTTTTTGCCAAACGACCCCAAAATTACTCGTTCTCATCTACATATTAATATTAACATCCATGACAAATTTCATGACGATCAGACGAACTGTACGACATGTAGCCCGTCCTAATGGATTGCATTATTAAATCTAAAATGGCCCCTGGCGGCCATGTTTTTTGGCCGAATGACCCCAAAATTACTCGTTCCCATCTACTTGTCATTATTATCATCCATAGCAAATTTCATGATCTGACTAAAGGTACGACCTGTATCCCGTGCCAAGTTAGCCATGCAAAGAGTAAAATCAAAGATGGCTGCTGGCGGCCATGTTTTGTCGCCGAACGACCCCAAAATGACTCGTACCCATCTATATGTCAATATTAACATCCATGACAAATCTCATGATGATTAGACGAACAGTAGGACCTGTAGCCCGTGCTAATGGTTTGAATTTTGAAATCCAAGATGTTTTTTTTTTCGAATGACCCCAAAATGACTCGTTCCCATCTACATGTCAATGTCAAAAGCTATAACAAAGTAATTGTGGTTGAGGATGAAGTTCATACAATTCCCAAATGGTATGTATTACAATAATCTATTCCGTATGTTAACATTTATTTATTTGTTGGCATAAAAACTAAAATTCCATCCGCTGTTGTACTTTTTAGTTTAGCCAAGCAGGCTAAGGACTATGTCCATCTGCCAGTCTATCCGTACAAACGTTCGGCAATAGCATATGACTTCATCGTCACCCAATGTGTTGAGTTTTTCAAAGAATTCTAGTATGCCCGTTATTTAGTAAAATAATTACCTTCACTACACAATTAGTTAGTAAACTCCCGAGTCGCTGCCGGGCACGCGATAACAATGGCGTATTCCTGCTGTCGCTAATTTGTTTCAAGTCTTTATTAATGTACGGATGGCTGGTGCTGACTGTTCGTGTTTTAATTTGGGGTGATAGCTATGTCCGGCGTTTGGGCACGGAATATTTTAATCGTGACCCTAGTTTTGAGTTTAATTACGCCGGTGATTTTGGGTTGTTACAGGTTGCCACCCCATTAGACATCCGCATTTCGGGTGTGGGCGGAGCTATGGCCCGTCAATTACGGGATGATCTTTGGTCGCGAGCTGAGAATTTTCGGCCTCAGATTGTGATACTACAGGTCGGGGGGAATGATTTGGGCCACCCCTCTTTGGATGCCACACAGGTGGCGGCAGAACTGCTTGTTTTAGCCAGGCGACTGGTGCGGCGTTTGCAGGTCAAATGTGTATATGTGTGTCATTTGTGCCCCAGGACCTCAGTGAAATGCAAGGCTCCAGTCCCTGGCTCAAATCGTTTGCGGTTGGTGACTTCTCCTGTGTCTGTTGTTTCGTATAACATGAGGGTTCTGAGGACCCTGCATATGATTAGTCGTTTTCTACAGGTGTTTCAAATCCCAAACAGCAAAATATTTATGTGGCGGCACATTAATTTGGGAATGTATGCTCTGAATTTGTTGTCTCATGGCGTACATTTGGGAGCTACGGGGATGAAACATTATTTTAGGAGCATTCGAGGTGTAGTCATGCATGGTGTTGGACAGTTGCAGCAATTTTAACTGTAGTATGAATTACTTACAGTGGTAGTTTGGGTATCTGCTTTCCATATTAATATTTAACTTTATTTGGGTAATAGCTACACGTAGGCCTTGTCATATATGAGGTAATTTGCATAAAGTTGCTGACTTTGTGAGTTATGCGATAGTCAGCCCTATTGTAATCCAGGTAGAGTCGAGATTTTCAAGATGCAGTTATCTTTTTCCGGGTATAGGCTTATAGTAGGATACATATTCATGGAGCTCGCCAGATTAAGATAAATATTTTGTTCATCCCGGTATGTCTCAGTGTTACAGACAGTGGCAGCTTCTGTCCCTCTTGCATGCATGCATGCCGATTGTTCCTGCCAATGTTATACGATAATATATTTCATTATCATGTTATTATGTATATCAACATTTGGTTGGTATTTGCTAACTTGTTATATAACCTGTTTATGTTTATTGTCTTAAGCATTGGGAGATTTATATTATTATTTATGATGCGTATGTGTCCTCATGGTCGACATTGCTGCTTCCCCTGTATCCTTGTTTACAGGGTTGCAGTTTGAGGTGCTCGGGTGTCGCCAGTTCTGAGAGGTGTCGGGTATGTTGTTCGACCTCTATTGGGTTTTATACATGGTGTATCCTCAAATAACTGTATACAGGGCCGTATATGGATCACATTTTTAGGGGGCAGTGGGTTTGGGCCCTAATGGGTTTTCATTGGATATTAAGGGTTGGTAAACAATTTTAGAAAGTTTATCTGGGCCATACACATGAAAAAATCCAATTACCCTCACATGTGTCTATTTTCTCCCAAATTGTTGTTCAATTGGCCCGAGTAGCTACATGTAATCGACCTTTAATATTAAAGTCTTAATTGTGACCCAATTTTGGACACTCTGAATCATTTGGGAGGTGTTGGGGCTGCATCCCTCAATGTACTGTACGGCTTTGTCTGCAGTTTATCATATTTATACCAGTAAATTTATGATGGATTGTGGATCTAGCTCGAGATCAGTTCTTTCGCTAGGTCTATTTGATGATATAAATAAAAAACAACAAAAAAACAAACAAACTAAAATGTAAATCGATAAAATGAGATATCTTTTAAATCAGTTTTATCAACTATAGTAAATTAATTGGTTACAATAATTTTATATCACTTTATTTCTTGTTAGAGTATTTATTTATATCTTGCATCTAGCGCTATAGCTAGATTTTCTTCTAGCACTGTAGCTAGATTTGCCTCTAGCGCTTTAGCTGGATGCTCCACTTTGTCTCATTGTGGTTTCTCTCTCCTGCTAAATAATGGTGATGGCCATGTTCAGCTAACATTAATCATAGTGATTTTGCGTGTTGCTTCTTAACCATATAAAAGTGACACCCCACATGGTCTCCAGAATTAATAATAGTGGCATCACTATTTTTTGGTAGAGGAGAGTACAGTATTCAACTGTGTTTTTTTTCTAGCACTTTAACTAGATTTATTCAACTGCGTTTTTTTTAGCACTTTAGCTAGATTTATATATATATACATGTATATATTTTTTGCTAGCACTATAGCTAGCTTCTAGCACTATAGCTAGCTTCGAGCACTATAGCTATTTTTTGCTTCTAGCGCTTTAGCTAGTTGTTTCACTGCTATTTATTTAGCAGTCAGCTATTTTAATTAAGGCAATATTTTAACTTGTTTTTGTTTTCTTTTCAGCAGTCATTATGGTGCACAAACGTTCGCAGAAACGCGGATCGGATACTCAGGGCGGGGCGAGTCCTATCCCTAAGAAGCGTGGGAGGCCAAAGAAAACATCGATTCGTCCTTCGGTACCGGACGCTCCACTGTTGACACCGTCCACTTCGGGGTTCACATTACCCTCTTTTACGGCGAGTGTGGCTCCTCCTTGGTGGTCGCTGCACCACACCACAATACCTGTTAGCACACCGTTGTTCTCTCAACCGGGTCGTCATCAGTGCACATATCAACATCATGTACATTCTCACCGTCATCTGTGTCCATGGCTGTGACTCCGTGCGTTTCTTGTACTTGGTCAGCGTTGGCTCCGGTGTTGACACCTGCAATTCATACGGGCCGTCCTCGTCCTTCGGTGGGCAGCTTCCTACCTGGGCCTCGGAGTCAGAACATTTCGTTAATACATCAGATGATTGGACCCTTCAGTGCGGTGCCGACTGGTGCTCCTTCTAGTGGGAACATTCCGGCGTCTGTAGGCTTTATGACTCCATCTCAGTCTATAAACATTCCGGCTTCACATTCCGTCTTGAACATTCCGGCTCCACCTGCTAATACGTTGTTCACGCCTCCTCCATTTACCACGCCTCCTCCATTGAACACTTTCGGTCCGTCTCCACCTGCTAATTTGACCTTAGCTGCCTCACATTCCGGCGGAAACATTAACGTTTCGCCTCCATTGGCGTCGGTGAACTTTCCACCTCCGCAATTGAGCGTTCCGTCACCTCCGCAATTGACTGTTCCGTCTCCTTCGGGTATGACATTGTTGAATCGTCCAGGTATGGCGCCGTATCAGTGTGTGCAGCCACAGCAGAGTGTGGGCTTTTCAACTCTACCTCCGTTCAACATTGCAGCTCAACAAACGTTTGCGAACATTCCTGCTCAGCCACAGCAGAGTGTGGGCTTTTCAACTCAACCTCCGTTCAATATTCCAGCTCAACAAACGTTTGCGAACATTCCACCTCAGACCCAGTTGGTTTCTCAGTGGGTTAACCCGCCTGGAACTGTTCCACATGAAGAGGTGGCAGATGCAGCAATGCCCCTGTCTGCAATTGGTGTTGAAGGTATCAGCAATTTTCCCTGTCTTTCCTTGATCCAGGGTTGGTTTTGGGTGGGGCTGTGATCAAACTTAAAGGTTTTGATCCCTGTGGCGGTTTTGATGCTCCCACCTTCACATTATGTTTATTTTCTGTAGTTTATTTTATGAATAAACAGCCATTTAACTGCACTTTATTTTCCTGTTGTGAACGAGCAAAACCCTCCCCTGGACCAGGTTTACTGAGGTTTTATTTCCTTACTTTTCCACAGCATAAATGCAGGCTATGTTTAATAGCCGGTTTTATGTGATGAGATAAGTTAGTGCTTGACAGCCTTTTCTGATCGTGACTGTAGGGTTACATGACTTTTGATTGCCTGCTGTATACTTCTGTTTTTACCTGTGACGTTTTCGTCGGTCGCTCGATCAAAGAAATACAACAGGGTTGTTTTTATTTGTTGCTCTTTCAAAAAACCCTATTATGTAGGGCTATTTAGTCCTTCTTTATTACACGTAAGTTTCAGCACCAGCTTTTATTCTTTTAAAACCCTCCCTCCCTCCCAGATTTTATTGGGTCTGATTTCAATAACTGTACAACTTATTACATTTGACTATATCTCCTGTTTTAGCACCTCCGGCTTTGTATCTGACATGTATGAGTGTTATAGTTATATGTTTGGTTCAGATGTGTTAATCTGTGAAGTTATGTGATGTGTGGTCGGTTTTGATGCTCCCACCTTCACATTATGTTTATTTTCGGTAGTTTATTTTATGAATAAACAGCCATTTGTGGTCGGTTTTGATGCTCCCACCTTCACATTATGTTTATTTTCGGTAGTTTATTTTATGAATAAACAGCCATTTAACTGCATATGATTTTGCTTTGTCTAGTTAATGCTGTAGGGCTTGCTAGAAACCAGTTTTCTGAAAGATTATTAAAATAACATTTTAATAGATTTTGCCATTTGCCATTTTGGAAAATAAGTTTTTTCATCCAGATTGCTTTCATTGAATTCATGAATTGCTCTATATCAACCATTTTGCAACCTCCGAATGAGTAGGTTTGTTGTAGCTGTTTTCGTGAAATTTTGTCAGGCTTTTTCTGCCAAATAAATTTGTAGATTTTCTTTGTTAATTCTTTAATGCAGTCTTTTCTGGGGTTAGGTAAGGTTGGAAAAAGAAATGACAACTTGGATAAAATAAGAGATTTCACAACAATTATCCGTCCAAGTGGGGTCAAATTTCTGCATGACCAGGAATTTATAATTCTATCTATATCATTCATCACTTTATCATAATTTGCATTAAATAAGTCACCACCGAGTAAGTTAAAGTTAATCCCTAGAAGCCGAAAGTTTTCTGGGTTCCATTTTATTTTCCACTTGTCACATATAGTTTCTGTACAATCACGTTTGCTCCCAATCCAAACTGCAAAGGTTTTGTTATAATAGTTTTTTATCCCAGATATATAGTAAAAATATTCTAGTAGCTCAAATGTACTGTCCAGGGACTGCATCACCATTGAGAAATAAAGTTGTGTCATCAGCATATTGACTAACTTTGAATTCATATTTACCGATCTCAATCCCTTTTATTTTCTTACATTTTCTTATTGCTATACTTAATACTTCTGCACATATTAAAAAAATATATGGTGATATTGGGTCACCTTGTCTAAAACCACGGTGTATCATGAAAGATGGAGACCATTTCCATTAATGTTAAGATTTGAGCTGATTCCTCTATATAGAGTTTCTATGTAACCTATGAAAGTGTTGCTGAAATTAAAAATCTTCATAACCTGAGACATAAAAGTCCATGACACAGAATCAAAAGCTTTCTCAAAATCAAGCAACAACAAGAGGCCAGGAATGTTTTTTTTTTGTAATATGGATCAAATCTGCTACTAAGCGAATGTTTTCTCCAATGTATCTTCCAGGTATGAAGCCTGTTTGATCCTCATCTATCAAGTTTGGTAAAACATGTTTTAAACGGGTAGCGAGAATTCCTGATAAAATCTTATAGCTTACGTTTAAAAGCGATATCGGCCTCCAATTTGTTAAAAACTGTCGTGGTTTGTTATCTTTTGGTAAAAGAGTTACTACGCCATGTTTCTCTGTTACAGATAGTTCCCCTCTGACCAAACCATAATTCAAAGAGCGTACTAAGAAATGACCTAGTTTGCCCCAAAACATTTTATAGAATTCCACTGAGAAGCCAGACGAACCTGGACTTTTGTTGTTTTTCATTTTTTTCAAAAATTCTAAAGATTCAACATCAGATATTGGACTATCTAGTTTAGCGTGTATTATGTTTGGAAGTTTATTTAATTCCATGTCGTTCATATCATTTAATTTGAGGAATTCAGTCAAATTTCTTGAAGAAAGTTTCTCTTATCTTGATTCATATAATTTACCATAATATTTGCATGCCTCATTTAAAATATCTTCTTGTTTTTCTAACATTTCACCATCTGGTGTTCGTAGCATAGTTAAATATTTATTTGTGTAGTGTCGTTTTTCAATGTTTAAAAAATATTTACTCGGTTTCTCTCCTTCGCCGATCCATTTTGCTCTAGATCTTACCATCATCCCCTCTAGTTTATGTTTCCTTATTCAAAGCTAGTTTGATATTTTTCCATCTGTTCCAATGTCTCATTAGTATTTTCCTTTTCTAATTTTTCAATTTTAGCTATAAGTTCAGTTTCTTCTTTGACTCTTTTTCTTTTAATTTTTGATAATTATAAAGTTTTACCTCGTATTTCCATAAGCAGTGTTTCGAAAAAAAGTTGGTCATTAATTTCTAGATGTTTTCCCTTTTCATCAAAATATTGAGATTGTATGGTCTCAATTAATTTGTTAATTTCATTGACAGTCTGTATTTTTCAAAAGAGAGTTATTGATTTTTCCATTATCCATGGCCACGGGTAAATTCTGTCAAATTCAATTTTAATGAGATAATAGAATGATCTGTCCTATAACCTAGGTGTATATCTGCCTTTCTGGTTAGTGAAAGCATGCATTCGGATACAAGAAAGTAATCAAATCGAGCTTGTTTTATAGGTGCTTTCTTTCTCCATGTTTAACTAAACCGTTACGATCCATAGCCTTCAAAAGAGCTTTATGAGCAAGAGGATTATTATGTCTCACATAGTTCACAGAATCAAGATTTTGGTTAAGCACTATATTAAAATCTCCACATACAACAAAGTTTGACTCGACAGTGGCCATATATTCACTAAGCTTTTCATAAAATTTAGGTTGATCAGTGTTTGGCCCATATATATTTAATAATGTAAAAAGCCTATTTTCAATTTCAATATTTAACGAAAGATAATTCCCTACTTCATCACGCTTGATGTCATGGATCTTATATTCAAAAGAATTTCGGAGTAGAATAGCGACACCTCTCGATGATGTAGAAAAACTGTTAATGTAACACTCGTACCCCCATTCAAATTTTATATTATTTTCCCTATTTTTTCCGAAGTGCACATCTTGTAAGCAGAATATGTCAAATTTCTTACTTTTTAAGTAGTCAAATACATCTCGTCTCTTCTGGCGATCGCACAGACCCCGACAGTTCATAGACATTATGTATATCGACATGGTATAATATAAATTTTAAACATGACAGACAAATGGAAACATTTGTATAGTATACATTTATGTATTTCATAATAAGAATGATGTTAGTATAGAGATAGATTGAAGCTATTTGAGAATGAAGGATTGGGTGTATTTTATGGTTTTTATTCATTTATATAAATAGCGAACTTTCACCCATTAATGCATACAACAAAGAAAACAATTATAGATTCTATTATCAAAAATAGTGTATAAAAATAATGTTTACCAATTAAGTTACCTAAAAGGTTCTGCATACAAGGCAATACAAAAAAGTAGGTAATTAAATAGTTGAATAGAATCTGCATTCCTTCAATGAAAGGATACAATATAGGTTCTCTTATGTAATAAAATATATTGAAATAAACTTTTATCAAGTAAGCTATATAAAAGTTTCTGTCTAGAAGGCAATCCAGAATTTTCCATTTCTTCATTACATTCTAACACTAAAGGAAGTAAATATAGATTCTATTGTTATTGCGTTTTATTGTATACAATATGTACAAGCCATCAAGGTCAACAGGATATGTTAAATAAGTCTGATCATAGTAGGTGTGTAAGAGAAGTTGGTCAAATGTGGAATGGTATGCATACCACAAAAGGTCAAATCACATATAAAACAGTTAAGAATTGATTTGTTTCTAAATCACGTTATGAAACTAATAGTCAAGGTGGAATGTAAATATATCATAATGTAGTGTATACAAGGAAAAATATTCTGACAAAGAACATAAGGAGATGAAACAGGTTGCGCCTTGTTGCAACACTGAGGTTAAATTCAGTTTTATTAAACGATTGAAGTTTTTGGACCTTTAGTAAGATGAATATGGCGACATAAGATTATTTTAAAAATGTATATCATTTGTGGTCACTTTGGCAGCCATCTTTTCCAAAAAAAATCAACGAATTTCGACTAATATCACAGTCCCACTCCGATATAAGTTTCATATTCTCAACACATGAATGTTCCGTGCACGCTTTATATACATTTACATATGTTCTATATATTCCGGAGTTTAGTGGATCTCACGGTGTTTTAACCACACGTGAACCTCAATTTTCACTAGTATCATGCACCCAATGTTTTATATTTGTATAATCAATCGAAACATGTTAAATGCAAAAATACCAAATTAATATAAATAAAAAAATGAATAAATTTCAATATAATGATTCAATGTGATCAACATGATTTGTAAAACAAATAGAAAATATCACTTTAATATCAATTAGTAAAAATTTCAATATTAATCAATATATTTACATACATTTGTATAATGATTCAACATGATTAATCGCATTAATGATTTAAACACCAACAACGAACACAAATCACCATAATTGACTAAAACAACACCGAAAGTGCACTTGGAATGACAAACATCTACCCGTATGTTTGAAACGAAAATATATACGTAATAATGTCAAAATAGTATATTTCGTGCCAATATCATGATCAAATATTTCGCAACCAGGTCAATTCTCATATATATGGTTACGTCGAAACATCCCTAACAAGCTTCAAGAAGGGGAGTCACAATAACGTTCATTGAGTTGTATGTTCGGAATTTTTACTGTTTTCGCTCTGCAAGCTCTTATCATCCAAACTGTTTTGGAAATCGTTAATTTGTTACATATTTCAATTAATTTAGCATCGCAGTAATATATAGTTATAGTAATTATCACCAGAATGGCTTTTAAAGAAAAATATCTTGTATCGTGTCACCGAGGTTAAGTCAGTACACTAAATTGTACTCGAATGATGGATAATAACCTAACACGTAAATGCGTTACTCGATCAGTAAACATCGTGCATACTGCATTGTAAGAAATAACTATCGAGGGTGTCTCGTAACCATACCAAGAAATATACGATGTTGACTTGACAAACACGAAGTTCAAATATAACTCACAATTGTTTGTTTATAGGACTGCAATGTCATGACATTGAAATAAGTACATGGTAATAGGTCAGCTCCAACGTCACTACAGTTGATGTGACGATTTAAAAAATCTAAGGCTGCATACACATAAACACAAATTAAAAAGTATGTTTAAGTAGTCGCATGCAAAGCACACAGGCGTTATTCGAGTATATAAGGGGCATGTATATCAAATTAATAGAAACCCACCTATTTTACCATGATTATATATTTCAGGTTGAATGTTTAAAGATTTGCAATCCGATTAAACGCCTCTATATTACAATTTATTCGGCCTCGAGGGTAAAAAAAAAATAGATTCGAGGAACCCACCCTTCAAAGTTCGGAGTGATCAGATATCGATGTTTGAAATCTGTTATTTCTCGTTAATATGCTCGAGATTTGTACCGTAAAATCCTTATTGACGGCCTAGCAATAATAGGATAGATAACTCTATATAAAATCAAGTGTAATTGTGTTGATATTTTGACAATTGAGTCAAATTACATCAAACATAAACAACAAGTTCTGGGAAATGTTATACCACAGTTCATTGTGGTTAGCAATATTTTGTTGTATCTAACCGATTTTGATAACTAAAGCGTCTTTTGAAGAAATGTTGGTACGAGGACAACCCGATTGGAGTGACAATGTTTAGTATTACATTAAATTGACTGTTGAATCGCAAAAGTCTATATACATCTCAAAATTAGTATGTCAAATCAAGATTAACCGAGGGTGATGCACTCGAATGGACCAGCAGGGTGTCTGTTAAATAAGTAGAAAACCGTGTCAATAACCAAAATTATTTTTAAATATCGTGTGTGATCCAGATTTCGCCTACAAGATAAATATTTACCAAAAACGCACCGACTATATAATAACAAAATGTCTCCTATACTCACAAAACTCGAGTGAACCATGCATTTCCAAATCCATAGTGAAGTCAATAAAAAATTGTGAGGCTATCATTGTATGGCCAATCGAAATTAATGAACATAAACAAGCCGAAAGCTAGGACGTCCGCAACTATTACTTCGATGGACATGCAGATGATAATACAATCAGAAGATCAAATTAATAAAATGTGGTTGGAATTAGAGAAAGAAAGTGAGGTAAGTGAATATATGAAAAATACAGATCAATTATTGGGGTGAAAACATTAGATTAAAAAAAATGTAAATAAAAACAAAACAATATTTTTAAACGATGTCTATCCGATTACGACGTCGTAACTATAGCCATGCCTATTAAATTTATGTCGTGACGTCACCAAATGAACGACGTAGGTTTATACCAGTAGTTAGAAGACTAGGCATACGTTAACAATACATCAAAGGGCTGTGCTATTGTTTCGACTATTGTTCTCAGTCTGTTCATCTCGGTCACTATTGTTAAATAGTCTGATCATCCTATTGTTAACTAATGCTATATCAACAAAAGGAAGTTGACATAGCCGCAATAAACAATGGGATGTACATATGTCAACAAAAGGTATAATGAACTTAAGTCAATATTCTTAGACTATTATCAAGATAGGTTCTCGTCTGTTCACTATCTGAATATATCGGTCAACTATTGTATAGTAGTCTGTTCATCCTATTTACAGATGAGACTATATTAACAACATGTCAGAGTGAAGTATGTGTGAATGTTATGAACACAAGTGTAAGTAAATATATAAGTTACTCTGACTTTTATATATTAGGACCAAAAACTCTGATCGTGATAAGATAATGGATCGAACAGTTATATCTTGATAACGGATTATATGTAGGTTTGTTTAACAGGAGTCATATGTTGGCGATCACTTAAATTCCCCCTCGTGAAGGTAGTGGTGTATCAATGGAATTGTAAATGGAGGTGGGTACGCACCACCTTAATAGAGAGATATGCCCTATTTTAATATGCTGACAGGTCTGAATAATCTGCTGTGTCGATACAACGGAGAACAGCGATGCTATATGAACTGTTCCAACGGTATGCTTGCTAGCTGAACCCTATCATTGTTAATGAGATTCGAGTTAGTGCGCTGGGCAAATATAATTTTGCTATCACATGTAACTCAAGCACTGTTACAACAATTTTGATTAATATTGGGAAAACAGAACGGCAAAGTTACAATTGTTTATATGTAGTGAGAAAAAAAAGTTCAGGAATGCATGATATGTAAAAAATAATTCGGTTAAAGATACACTGTAAGATTTAACACCAATGAGTTAGTAGTTTTACTCTTTCAGTATCCGGAAAAAATATATGTTGTACGGAAGACAACGACAAGAGGGTTGAAAGTTGGCCATTGATTATTATCCTTTAGAAAGTTCATATTCTAAACGCGTCGTCAGTGATAAAGCTTGTTCACATGTATTTACTCAAGAAATCGTGTTCGACGTCAAATTATTGAATAATTCTTTTGCCACGTGTAATGAATTCATTGGTGTCGAATATGCTAGTGTATCTCTAAAGGAAGAGTATAGTTATACTTTGGAGTGGTATAATAAATGTCAACCTCTATTGAATCAAGTGCCTTTTGTTGGCACGCGAGCAACTATTAATCAAGTCTAGAGTGGGCAATTTGAAGGTACTCAATCCGATCGGACCCTGATAAATTACTATTTCTTTGGCTTCCAGGAAAAAAAATGATTGATTTGAGTCGAGGAAACTATATATCAACGCTCAGAGTGATCAGATATCAATTTTTGAATTTTTCCTATTTCTATTGTTTCTGATCCAAAAACACACCGTCAACAGGATGGTCTCAGTCAAAATTGCGTTAATGCACTTGATTTAAGAGTTATCCATCTTTATTTGTCTGAATAATTATTTCTGGGGCAATTATGGAGAAAATTTACAAACTTAGGGGCAACTCATAGTACATATCAATATCTAATAAATCTGAGCTTCGATGGACGGATTCCTCAACTCGAATCAAATATGTTTTACCCCTGAAGCCAAAGAAATAGTAATATAAGGGTGCTTAATCGGATTGAGTACCTGTGATAAATATGTAATAAATGTCGAGAATGTGTGTTGTCTCTGCTACATGATTTACTTTTTAGACTATTTAATTTTTATTTTTATATCGAGACCGTTCGCTTTGTAATTGACCATATATGCGGGATCGCTATCTGAATGGTGAATAACATCAAATTAGAAATTGACCGTGAAAATCATTTCAAGCGAAAGTCAATCTGTAAATGTTGGCAATGTCTTCACCACTTGAAAAATAACTACTATGCCTTTGAAATATGTCCTATATAATTCCTAAGAGACTACAATTCGGTCGACTGTAAGCTGAGTAGCACGATCGATATAACATATAACGAGTAAAAATTTAAATCACAATATGAAAACGAAGATAGAATGTCAATATAGTTTGACGTAAGAACGGAACAAACGCCACTGTTCAAATGTATTGCTAAGTACGTTTTCAGAATGCAAAGAATTCAATTATGTACGCCTTCGTTAATTTGTTCACATAGGTGCATAATACAACTAGTGTTCGGAGAACACGTGTTGATGTTGAGATATAGGACGTCAGTCAAAGAAAATATATTAATGAATAGGAAAGGGTCAAATGCGATCACGATGTCCTTATTCCCTGTAAAGTGAGAAATGTGAATGTAAATAATATTTGTTGGTATGTGGCAAACAGGGGTGGAAAAATAAATATCACCCGTTGATATAAAAATATGAGGGCGCCTCCCAGAAAGTATACTGCTCATCATGTCGTCAAGAAAAGTGGAAGGAGATGACGAGATATATTTCGAGGCTCACTTGAGTCCGACAAAAAAACTTAAGTTGAAAGTGTTCGCTAATATGCGAATTATGAACTTTTCCAATAACTATGGATCAAGAACAAATTTCTTCAATTTAAGTCAAGAAGAAATAAAATGGATAGTGAAAAATTACGCCGGTAAGTAGAGCAATTTTAATGTTAATCACTCGAATACTATATTTCCAATATTTCAAGACGAATATATTATTTTTAACTTTTTAAAACCATTTTTTTTTTTTTTTACTTTTTCTTCAGAATTTGCAATCGCCTGGACCCAAATTGAAGCCTTCATACGAACACAAGACAAAGAGGTGAGTATTTAACTTGCAATGCAAATTAACCTGAGTCAAATGTCGGGTTGGTTCACAAATGAGATCACAACGAAATTGTGTTTGTTATATATATAGAGTTAGCTCTTGCATGTATCAACTATTCAACCAAAATTACATAAGTTTTTTATTTGTTTGTTTTTGATGCTCAGAATTCGCGACGATATAAATATATTCGATCAACAGTCGTGAGCTAACCTTATATGGAACAATGGACAGTATGTTGTAGAATGTAGTAAACATAAAGCACAGTTTATATATATAGGGTATGAATGAAAATGAAGAAAAAATGTTTATGAAATCGGTGATATAATTATCCGAACATGTATGGTATGGAAATATAATGTTATCAGAATCGGTCGTAGCTGCTCCAATTGGGGATGATGCGTCAAGTGGTTCGATCGTTGACAAGTCTGTGTATCTCGTGACGTATGTGTTATGGTGCCTGCCGATCATATTGACGTTGTCGTTAAGTTAGCGGACGTAAAACTTTCCAGCTCAATGGCAGCCTCGTAATGGTCACGTCGTGGCCTCTGCCGCTTGCAAAAAAATCGGACTATCAGTCCAAGTATCCCTGTGGCAAGTACACCAGCCCCTCCTATTCCGCCCCACTTGGCACGTACTACAAGAACAGAAAAACGAGAAAGATATTAATCTTGAGTTCTGACACGCAAACATATCACTCTGTCAATAAAGCTGTATAGACAGTCGTTCCCCATGCACTCCCGTATCAGACACGCACACGTGTACGAGCTAGATAATAGTGCGATATCTGAACAAGATTTATCCAATTATATATTTCTGACGCGCGTGTAAAGTACACACACGATATATATCACAAACGAAAAGTTTCAAAACAAATTGAAGTTAAATGGAACAAATCAATGAGCTACCCGTTGCAAACCATGAACAAAAAAAACAAAACTAAATTAATGTTATCGCCGTATGTATTTGGGTGTCCAATGAATATCTCCAAGTTAACCCTTGTAGGACTGAAGTTGAACAATATTTTATATAAAATTCTTAAGCATGTGAGTATTCTGCTTCTAATTCACGTACTAGACTCCCCGCACGATCAATCCCGCATATTTAATACACTGATATTGGTAAACTGATATGGCTATCAAATAATTGAAATAGCCTCAATAATTAAATAATTGCGGCTTGCCTGTCGTTCAACTGCTTTAGTGTTTAAAAACAAATGCTTTATTTGATTGAAATTATATCGATCAGAATAAATGGCGGATCGGGCGAAGTGCGTAAATTTATACCTTACTGACCTTCATCGGACAATATCAAGCGGACAACAGATGATGCTGTATCGGTCTGTGTTGCTCGAGTGGTGCGGACAACTGTATCCGTCGCCTCGACTGCCGTGGACCACAGTTGATGCTGGATCCGTTTGTGTGTCAAATGATGACGTATCCGCGTGTGTCGCAGGACTGGTGAACTGTAATCAAACAGGAAAATGTATTAATATTTCTATAATCTGAAAGCATGTATGAAAATAAAACAGTATCAAGTAAATTATTTGGGGTATTGAAATGATAGGACGTTCCATGTTGAAATATTGATAAAGAGCGTTTGCTCCCTATAATAGTGTCGAAGCGAACCAAGTAGCTATACTAATACTGATAAAGGTCCTATAATAATACTCCCTGTACCAAAATGTAGCACCTTTTCTTTTACTCAGTGAACATAAAATGTACTTCAATTTAATAGGTAGGTTATGAACGCTATGTAGCAGGTACTAGCGTGTGTATAATCTATTCGAATTTATAGGTATGCAGCGTACACGTTCTGAGTCTATTGTATACCAACTCGTGGAGGTCAGATAAGCTATACCTGTTTGGCTGATGTCGTCTGGGTGGAAATATATTTTACACTGGATGCAATGGAAACGGTAGATGTCAAATTGAAGGCTTCGTCTGGATTCGCCTGTAACAATAGATGCTTTCACTCAGTGTGTTGTTATATGTTTAAACTGTCTATTAATATATCAGATATATAAAATAGAAGTTGATAACGCCGGGAGAGCTTGCAATCTCCGAAAATATATTCGACCAAACTCGTAAGTTTCTGCCACCGCGATCGATATATATGACGGGAGTTATCGGTGTATTGGTTGTGTACCGGGTTAAACTGTATACCCAATATCGTTGCAAAACACTCTCAAATAAAACGGAATTTATTATCCCCAGGGTTATACTGTGATAATATTGAAATAATAGAAGCAGTCCGATTGTGTGAGTATGATATCAGTCGGTACAAGGAAACCATAAGACAGAAATGGTAACACCACCAATATCATATCATTGGACACAAATATAAATTATAATATAAAATTTATTGGTTACATGAATTAACCGCCTCAGAATTCCGTTGACACAACTTAATCCTTCAAATTATTCCAAAAAACAAAATTCGCCTTATTACTGCAGGTTTCTTATTCACTGCACAATGCAGCTTTTAAATGGAGGGGAGGGATATCGGATGCATTGTGTTCCCGCCAAGAGTGCATGACCCAACTACTATAAAATACCTAAACGTTGAATGCATTTCACGCGGTCATAATGGTTAGATACTGCAACTGTAATACATCCAGCGAATATACACCCCACGAAAACCCGAAATGTGCTGTCCTGTGAGGTATCCTATAGCTCAATCTCACACGACCAGATTAGCTTTTCTACAATATTCTAAAACAATCGGCAGTCAGTAGAACTTTCACTAACTTCGACATTCCAACTGCAGCTTTTACCAGACTCGTTGTCGCAGTACAAATGTAACGCGTCCCGAAATAATCGAATTCGGGTTAACGTTAGTATAGCTGTTAAAGCGACACAACATATGTACAAGAGAACTAACGCTTTCGAGATCGTATTAGTAGGCATAAATATAAGTTATGTTATTGGTTACATTCACCCAAATTCTGTTAAAACAACTAATCATTCGAATTATTACAAACAACTACGGTTTATTACTGCAGGTTTCGTATTCACCGCACCAGAATTTAAGCCAAGAGTGCATGGTCCAGATATTGTTCATAGCTAAAGATCGAAAGCAATTAACGCGGTCATAGTTATTATTACATACTACAACTAGAATACTGTAACAAGACAACCATAAGTGGGTTGCAGAACGAAAACGAGAGGCCGATCACGATCGGCAGATGTTTAACCCATACCTTGGCGATAGCGATCTTTTTATGAGTGCCAGAATTTCAACAATTCACAGCGTACCATTATTTATTAGTTTCATAGTGGAATCAGACTTATTGAGCAACTTGCTCATTTAAACACAATAGGAACATGGATATGACATTCGATTTCAACATATTAGGTCACTCCAACAGAGATACATGTGCATGTATGTGTAATATATTGATAAAGATGATTATACCTAACCACAGTCAGACAGATGCACCATAGCTGTTAAAGATATAATAGTTACAATATTAAGTAAATAACATCATAACTCTACTTATCTACTTCTTACAATTGAACCTGAGTCATAACAGGTTATGTTGTTGTGTTAGCTACATAGTAAAAGTTATGGGATGATTGAGATTAGAGACCAACAAACACCTGAAAATCTATATAAGTGAGGGGTGTATAGACCTTGATATTAAATATGATTGATAATGGTTGGATATAAAATATTTTAATACAGAATTACCAGATAACTAAAGGAGGGATATGAGAAGGGTCTAATTGAAAATATTAAGAGATATAACATTGGATCGCATACAGTATACATATCGTTAATTTTATTCCAAGCTGATCATTGGAAAGATACAATGTCTGTAACAGCAGAAATATTATTAAATGTTGGGTTAATATTCTCAAAACCATTCAATCAATACCAAAATCTATACATGTGAAGAATGTGTCACAATCATCCTGAATGAGATTATAAAAGTGACTGGGTGAAAAATATTTGACCAATAAGTCAGTTTCAAGAATACCAGAACCATTATTATTATCCTGCAGCCCAAATGCAATAGAGGAAATTTCAAAATAAGATATTTCCTCAAATGATGAATATTCAATTGGTGGCTTATAGAAATTCTTAGTGAACCTCGCCCAAGGCGAAAGAGATAATTTAAAATCTGCCTATCAGATATCATGTGGCTATGGAATAGGTTAATTTTAATCCTGAAATACATGCAAGTGAAAAGTGGATCACGATTAACCTGGACATAGAATAGGAGAATGAACATATAATGTGTGGAGAGGGTTAATCATTTTCAATGACATCATATGATGGAACTAATGTGTGGATTAATGTTTTATCAATATAAGACAACAGTGTCTCTGTAAACAACAATTCTCTAAACAGCCATGCTCTAGAACATTCATACAAATGGACAATGGACTATTTGTATTAATGCCATGAACATGTTTCAACAGGGGGATTAAATTACTATTGCACACAAACTGGAATAAAGAATCATCAATCACTTAAATTTGACAGCTCTGGGAGCAGCCAGTGGTTTGGCAGTTAGTATCCAGTGTCATTCTCTGATTCCAATAAAGCAGATTACTGTGTAAAGTCATTTGTCTTAAACTCTCACAGGGCATATAGGTAGTAAATTACTTGAATTATAAAGGGCCATAACTCTGTTAACATATACCGGATCAAACTCAAATTCGAACCTGATCTGTATTTCGGGGTGAGGACCATATGTACCAAATTTGGTGCTGATCAGATGAAAAGTATTTAAGTCCACACAGCTTGGATGAATTATATTTAAAAACAAGGGCAGAAATGGTTAACTAAACGATACCAAAAAACATACAGATAACGAACGTGCTAACAAAAACCTAGGTAAGAAATATGAGGCATATCAGAGGAAAATTGTTTGACTTAGATGCATCAGATAGCATTTGTGTGCAGGGTTAATTATTTTCTAAACCGATCAACCAATCGATACCAAAAACTATACAGGTGAGGGGTGTGTCATGATAAACCTACATATCAAATATGAACACAATCGGACAAAAAATACTTAAGTTATGGCATCGGATAGAACATGACTATGTGCGGATGCAAAGTGTTAATAATTTCTAAACCGATCAACCGATCGATAACAAAAACTATACAGGTGAGAAGTGTGTCATCATAAACATGCACATAACATTTAAACACGATTCGATACAAAATATTTGAGTAAATGAATCGCATAGCAAGTGTCTACGGACAGACGAAGACGGACGGACGACGGATGGTTGATCCGGACGTCGGCATTATGTGTACCATACATGGCATGGGTACACATAAAAAAAGATATATATAAAAGTTGAAATATAAGAATTATCTTTTTATTGGTAATTAACATAGCTTGTCACAAACCAAAAATCAACATTATTGCAATATGTAAAGGATTATAAACTATGAACTCTTTCCTGCAAACTGTTCATGGAACCCTGTATATTTCCAAAGTGTATTGTTCATAGATGCAATGTCATATTTCAATTGACCCACACTGTTCTGTTTGATGGCTATATGCTGGAATATTTATGATAGCGCACGTCCCTGGGGCCTACGTCTCTATTGCACTGCTGATATTGGGTCAGAGGGGTACAACCTTGACGGATTAGTGCCCACTAGATCGCAGTTCGGGTTATATTGTCCAGATATCGCGCTATTGTCAATAGAGGCATTGTATATTCTGGGTACTGTGGTGATTCACTCGACGATCGAACCCGTAACATTTGTCCCCACAAACATATAGGCTGTTTCGTTGATTTTGTTGTAAAATTCTCCGAAATCTCCATTGGGTTGACAAATAGCTGGGCCCTCGGGTATATCTAGTAGATAGTTGTGTTCGGAGTTAACGGCCCACGGTCCTTTTGCGGATTAAATCTAACATAACTGAATCGTCACCTTGAGAACCTCCAGTTGGGAAATGTTGCACCATTTTATATGCAAATTGATGGGCGTTGACACTTACCGGTGGTTTGTGATGTTTCAGTCCGATTTATCCAATAGATCGCGAACAAACACGCATATATGTCATTAAATAATGTCCATACTAACTGCAGAAACGTGAACATCGGTTCACTAAATATCACATAAATTGCTTCTTTCTATTTTTTAACGGTATTAATATCCCTCTGTAATTTTTTTTTTTACGACGAACTTAGCCCGCGCATGCGCACTATCTACAAAGTTAAGAACAAGTTTGTATATCCAACACCTAAAAATAAATTGGTATAGGCTATAATAATACTGACGAGTGTGGGTGCTTGTATATGGATTCGCCCGAACCGTCTGTAGCTGTAGCAACAGTATTGAATGAATGAAAACAATTAAAATGCTGTTGATATTAAACTTTGACCTTCTATTGTTGTGGTTACAACAGTTATTATGGCTGTTCGTTATTGCTCGCATATATATGTGTGTGTGTGGAAACGCGCAGATATATTCCTGATATATGCTATAACCAAAAACTGCAGTCAGTCTCGAAGGAGCCTTATAGACATAGAAAAAGGGGTTTTCCTTAGTACAATGTGTTCAGAAATCTACAGGGTTTTTTTTGGAGGGAAATAGTTGATTTATTCCTTATCACACATTTGATTATACAGATCGACACAGCTCTGGTTTCTTCCCCGACAGGGTGTTTGAAATATGTTACGTGGCAGGTAATATATCTCAAACCCCTGTCAGGGATGAATTCTCATTTTGCCTAATATACTGCTCTTGATCAACAGCTTTCATACGAAATATGCTTGTATTTTCAATTAACAATATCGAAATAATTCTTCATTGCTTGAAATCAACTAAACGAAATAGGTTTATCGCGATATTGCAATATAGTGTTTAAAACAAATACGATTAAAGGTACAGACAGAGCTGGAAATATTTATATTTCTGAAACAAATATCGGATCGTCGTCGTTTTGTGTAAACGAACGCACACAGTACATCTACCAGCGAATGAAACAAACGCTCTTTATCTACGCCATAAACAAATAAAAACAGTATTATGTTTATATAACACTGTCTATGACTCCCATCAGGATTTATGAAATATTTTTTTTGGAATGAATGCAAAAATGTGTTATATATATCACAATAAATGATGCATGTGTGAATTTATCAAAATAGACTTGATGAAATGACAGGATTTATGAAAAATAGCAGTTTTAAATGAAGGCAAGATATGTAAATTGCAATGGCAGGATTTATGAAAGATTTGGAAATGAAGACAAGACATGTAAACCCCAACCATAATATGTATCAAAAATAAATGATGTACATGTCTCAATGTATCAAAAAAAGACTTGATGAAATGACAGAATTTATAAAAGATTTTGGAATGAAGGCAAAATGTGTAAATCACAATAAATGATGCATGTGTGAATGTATCAAAATAGACTTGATGAAATGGAAACACATCTTGCAAATCATAGTAAGAATTAGAGATTAAAGCTCTTCTTTTAAAACAAAAATAGCACCTTATGTACAAACTCTTATCAATAAGTTTTATATTTCACAATAATAAACAAAAAACATGTCAAATTGACAATACTATAGATCTGGAATAATGTAATTGTATCCCTTTTCATATTAGAATTACTTTATCAACTTAAAATTGATACTAACTATACAAAGCTAGATAAACATGATGTTCATGGATTAAAGAATTTTCTCTCTCTGGTATAACATGAAATATGGGTGACAGACATTTCATAACCTAGGGCCAACATGGATGTTAAAATGCAGAAATGACAACACATGCGAGATATTAATCTCAAACACATGATAGCCCCAGGTAAATAATGTCTGTTAGGTAGAATGGTCATCAAAATAAATTACCATTTATGTTAAACACCGGTACAGCACTTGTATGAGATAATAATCTCAATCAAAACACTGAATGGTCAATGAATAATGTGTACCCAGCATATAAGTGGATAACGGCCATTATCAGAACGTACAATCAATGGAGTTTACAATAGGAAGTGTGTGATGTCGATTAATTTGAATAGAGGCTTCACCTCATGTGACATAGAAATTCAAATTCTTACACGTCACTCTACAGATTATGGAGGATGGAAAGTCCCTCAATTTACTGTCACCATGAATATTCAGCAAAAACAATATTTAATTGGGGTGGGTAGGTTCCACGCAGGAATAATAGTGTTAAGAATTCAAATCATGATTAAAGGACTATAAAGAAATAATTATTCATGAAGTCTGACCACATGTGGTTGGACAATCTACATGATTGGACAAAGGTTATCAAATGTCTGTCACCTCCCCAAATATTCAACAAAACAAAATGACCACGTGAAATTTTAGGTGGCTAATAGTCACGTGTGTCCAATTGATTGGTCAATAATAATTTAAGGACACGTACCTTCAATTATCAAACTAAACTATATATGGTCTCAATTTAATTTAGAATCAGTACGGAACTCTCTTCAAAAAAAATTTCAAAATTTATCAAAATTTATTTTTTCCAAAATGGCACCAAATAGAACCCTGGAATTCATACAGCAAGGCAGTGATGCTTACTATCGAATGCACTTTGGAAATAATAAATATCTGAAGTTAAATAGGTGGGCCAACAAAACATGGGTACATCTTAATGATGCTTCGAAAGGAAAGACCCTATCTTTTTCTTATGATGAATATAAAGATTTGCCACTCACCTTTGGTGAATTATATGAAGCCACCATAAAGCTGTCTGAATTGGAGGCAGAATTTGAGAATAAGGTAAGTCTAATTGTAACCATATCTTTCTGGAGATTTCCTACATCTATTAGATCTTCTAGGAGGATTCAAAACTCTTTTGATATATTTGTATAGTCTATAATGCTTCATTTTATTCATATTCAAGTTCTTTCTTATTTGATTAGCCATATTTGTTGTAAAGGTCCTCACAAATTCTCTCAATAGTTGTTCCACTTGTTGCACAACTGCAATCAATACCATAATGACAGCACCTAACAAAAAATAAAATAGACAAAAAAAATAATAATAAAACTAAATCAATTTATACACCAACAGAACAGATCATGCTTTCCTTGCTATTTTATACAAATGTACAAATATCTGATCTAATCATTTTGTTTGTTTATGGTTTTAATGTGGTATATATTATATTAACTTTTCTTCTTTAATTTAATTCCATAATTAAAGAAAATTCTAATTTAATATGCCTATGGAAGCCTGAAATTTCAAACAATGCTAACTGTCATTATTACACTAACTAATAACATTTGTTTTAATTTAAAAAAATAAAAATGTAGAATAATAGCATTAGATTAAATTAGCAAGAAAAGATGAACTGAAATAGAAACATCAATTAAAGGTCCACTTAATTTTTCGATTTTAATAACAATCTATGACATAAAATATGATTAGCATACTATAATTCATCGTATTTGAAAAAGCTGTATCTCTTTCAGATATCAGAATGTAACAGAATTCATTTTTTTTTATCAATGGTAAAGGAGGAGCAACTCTATCATTAATATATATATAGAGTTAATCACCCTGCATTGACCAATTTTATTATACTGACTGAGTTGATAATACAATGTGTTGTTGGGTATTTCTCTTTCAAATTATACATTCAATTCCAAATTATTTTATATAATGTAATATGGGAATTAATTTGAAAAATAAGTGGACCTTTAAAGAAAAATATTAATCATAATGACTGCTTTGTAGCGGTATCTCATAGTGTACATTTTCAAAATCATCTGCTTGATTAATAGTGGTTCGATTTCTTCTCCTTCGTTGACATATGCATATAATCATTAGAATCATTAGGGCTCCGACAATGGATGTCATCAAGATCATGGTGTAATTTACTACATCCCAAGGTCCTGTAATTAAAGACAATGCTAAAAATCATTCATGTGCACACAATTTGAAAAAACAAAAACAAAAATATTCATGTGTGCACAATTGTAATGCTGTATCATGGAACTTGGTTGTCACACCACTGCAAATGACTAGCGATGCATGTTTAACTACAATATAAACATAACTACACATCAATTAATTGATTCAGTGTCTGTTGTAGTTTAGGCAATATATGTAAAAGATCAACCCCTGTTTAATTTCAGTAGCATTGAAAATGTTGACTACAATTGTAGTGAAAGTTACTGTTTCATACCACATGATCCATAGATGTTGTTGTTGTAATCAGATAATCTCAAAGTGTTTGTCTAGAATTTTATAATGAAATGTTTTCTCGATGAGAATAAAAAAAAATTGAAAACAATGTAATTACCTTGTAAAACAGTAATGGCACTACCCAATGTAGATTTCTCTGAATCCAAGTCAACAACTGGTGATGTCGGAATTTCAGTTGTGGTTGATATGGTTCTGAATGTTCTGGTGGATGGCTTTGTATCACTAGGCATGGTCGATGGCAGCAACAAGGTCGATATCAACTTAACAGTAGCTGTCTGTAAACAAAAACAAAAAATAATAAATAAACTTATCATAGTTGTGTACTATTACACTCATTAAATGAAAAAAAAAAGACAATACAAACCAGAAATCTAACCACGGTGTACACGCCATTTGGGCCCCCGTTGTGTACTTGACATTCGGCCATGGTGTACTTGCCGCTCGGCCGCGGTGTTCAACTGCAGTTACAAACTCTGACACCGCGACCGAACAGCAAATACACTGCAGTGTCATTGAACACTTGCTTTGTTCATAGCTAGTAACTACATGAAGTGATTGGATGTATTACCACTAGAGTCCGGTGTACATGCCCTTTGGGCCTCCGTTGTACATTCGGCAATGGTGTACTTGCCCGCGGTGTTCAACTGCAGTTACAAATTCTGACACCGCGACCGAACAGCAAATACACTGCAGTGTCATTGGACACTTGTTTTGTTCATAGTTAGTAACTACATGAAGTCATTGAATGTATTACCACTAGAGTCCGAAGCCACCATAACATACATATTGCTGACATCTTGCGAGAAATCTATTTTGTGGGTTCAGCGTCTAACCTCCAACACAATAAACAAATCTTTTTTCAGTTAAACAATAAAGAGCGTTTTGTCTAAATAAAATCAACATTAAAATGGAACAAACAAAAAAATTCCTTAACCGAACAGACAGATAAATGTGTATTGTTTTCAATACTGTACAACGTAACACTCATAAATATTTGATGCAGAGATTTATATGAAAACAAAAACAATAAATACCTATCAAATATATATCAATTAACATCCTCCTAAAAATGATAAAATAAAAGTACTTACATTTTGACATACTCCCCCGTTTACTGTTAATTCGTAATCTTCGATAGACCGCCAAAATCACCGCAATTGATGTCGTCACCAAGCAAATTAATGATCTTCATGTTCGGGAGAAATTTCCTCGAAATCAACAAATCAGCGCCGACTGCTTTCTGTGCATTTTCCACAATCAAAACATGCATATCTAGTTGGTCACTTTCAATTTCAATCCGTGACGTACACCTGTAAACAATGCCCTCTGCAAAACAAGTCTCAGAAGACACATTTGCAATCAAAACTGTGAAGATAACGACTAAAATTAGCGAGCACATCATTATTGTTGCAACTACGCAATTGAAAATATCCGGGTCTGCTCGATTGTAAACTCGGAACAAGCTTATCGATAATTGCACTTCCTGTTCCATAAACAGTTCCTGTACCGGTGCAAACAGCGCCCTCTACGCTAATCACTGCTCAGCGTAGCGATGGGGGATAACTCTATCAGTTTGCAATGTCAAATAAACTGTAGCTCAATTTTTAGAATGAGAATAAATATCTATTTTTTATTTAATATCAAATAATAAACATTGTTGTTGTATTTATATATATATAAAATTGGTGTTTTATTTTGTTCTTTTTTCCCTATCAACAGGCCAAATGCAACTTTGTCGTGGGTCCCAATCAAGCTGTCGAGCCAAGACGGCCGCAAGACAATGATGACAGTTGAAGACAAGTTTTCAGATGACCTGTTATCATCACAAGAGCCTGATGGCCTCCCCAAAGCTGATGAAAAAAAATGAGTTGCCTCAAAAGATACAGTATGAGGCCAAAGAGTATAGACTTGATGAAATCAAAGAGTTTAAAATGATGATTGCTGAAGAAGAGTTTTCAGATGACCTGTTATCGGACATGAATTCTGACATGGCAGAGGCAACAGAAAATGACTCAAAAACACCTTGATCATTAAGATGTTATACATTGTCAGAAACATCACATGAGTTCAACAGGTTGAGGGAAATACAGCTCATTTCATCTAGATGTCAAGATTTCTAAATTTGATTCTCATAAATCACATAATTCTCTACTTTTACCTGTAGTTCCCACGAATCCTTTATGTTTTGTTCATGTAATATTTTAGTTTATCAGGTAACTTACATATGTGACAGAAACAAGTATATAATCTTGATGCCAAAACTCATCCTCTTTTCCTCATTGCTGTCCTTTCAATATTCCTTTTTTACTTATTGCTGTGCTTTCAATACTCATTGCTGTGCTTTCAATATTAAAAACGAGAGCTCTGTATCAGTCTATGGGGACAAAATAATTGTTCATAACACTTTTAGAACTGTAGGTCTAGTTTGTTTTATCTATATATTAATCAAAAGCTTTTTCGACATTGATTTCAATTGATTACAAATGTGAATTGAAATATTAAAGGGGCACACCAGGTTTGATGTATTTTTCCTGTACTCTGCATGAGATAAAACTGTTGTTTATGTGTACCTATACCATAGTATGGTACACATAGTGTCGATGTCCAGATTGACCACTCGTCTGTCCGTCCGTCTCTGTCTGTCAGTTTGTAGAAACTTTAGGCATAATGTGATAACTCTAACATTTTCTATTTGATCGGAAACAAAATTTGTGTATAGGTTTCTCATCCCAAAATACTGTTCGAGTTTCAATATGAGTTCGATCCGATTTATCTTAAAGCAGTTATGACCCTTCTTTTGTTTTCTTTTTTTTAATTTTGATTTTTCATATTTTTTTAGATTTTTAATTACCTCGCTCAATTTAACATAAAAAAATATTTTAAGACTTTTATAATAATAAACAAATTATTGAGTTAAAAAAAAATATAGTTGCATGTAATTTAATGATATCATAAATTGCCATGTGAACATCCAATATCCAGAGCATATGCGAATACCTTTAATAGATGTCATTCCAAGTCAAAACCCATGCAGTGTGTAGCTATTGATGTATTAGGTCCGTTACCCATCACAAATTATGACAATAAATATATTATAGTAATTGGTGACTATTTTACCAAATGGAAGGAGGCTTTCCCTAGTAAGAACCATACTGCACAAACTATTGCTGAAATTCTAGTGACCCAAATTATATCTAGGTTTGGCTGGCCTGAAAGAATCTACACTGATCAGGGACGGTAATTTGAGTCACGGTTATTTTCTGAGATCTGTACTTTGCTTGGTATTGGAAAAAGTCGCACAACTCCTTACAGACTCCAGTCTGATGGAATGATTGAAAGATTTAATCGAAACCAACATTCCAGTACTCATTGTAACCCTAACTTATTAATGCTAGGCAGAGAGATTAGCTTTCCCATAGATATTATGGTTGAATCACCTGTGGAAGATGCAGCTTCTATGTGCCCTGTTCAATATGTAGAATGGTTAAAAACAAACTGAGGAATAGTTTTGAATTTGCATATAAACATCTTGATATGGCAGCTGGTCGACAGAAAAAATATTATGACCGTGGTCATGTGGTGGACTTGTTCCTAATTAATGGAACTAACACGCAAGCATTTCCATACGCACATGCACAGGCAGAAGCCGGGATCGATGCAGGAGTTCTTCTACGAGAGTTCTATAGCCTTTTATTCAGACAAACGCCTATATTTGATGGACCACATTCCAAGATCACCCCGGAGTACCTCGATAAGAAAATGTATCAGCTTATGGGCAAAATTACAGAAAAAGCTGTCATTGATGAGTTTCGAGGAATTGTAAAATTAAACAAGCATGTTGCCACTTTTTGAATGATGTCCGAACGTGATGGCATATTTTCCGTATTTAAGTATTTAGATGCTCCTAGACTTGATTCAAAAAAAAATTGTTTATCGGTATAAAGATTTGGGAAATTCATTTTTAAAGACTATGTGGTTATATTAGCTTGAGGTCTGTAGTTTAGATTTTATACTATATTTTATCTATAATTTACACAAACATGTTTAATCCACTTCAGGTTTGTCAAGCACCAAACAGCTGTTTGTTTTTTAACATGAGCTCACAGGGTCAAGTGTGTGATCTAATTTCTGGTGTTCTTCCTTCGTAGAATCCATACTTTTCATTTCTTCATACATTCGTTTGCAATATTGTTTGTGTGATATTTTTCCATCTCAATGTTGCACATTTTGTTGATTTTGTTATTATGCTAGTAGGCTTACTGCATTTATTGTTCCTTATATACAATATTGATACTTGGTTGGGAATCAGGAAATTTCAGCTCAAATAGATTCTAAATAAACATTTTACCACTGAAGATACCAAGACTATCACGATTCAGACCCTCACGATACAATATGAATTTTACTATCACGATGCGGTGCATGGTATGGATGAAAAAATAATATAACACAATTCAGAATAACATGACCAGAATTAGCACAAACATATTAAGTTTAAACGGAGAATAACATGATCAGAATTAGAAAAAAAATATGGAGTCGAAATGGTCTTTGATTTCAGTGACTTTTGTCTAATAACTTTGAAGTCTGGTTTGTTTTAGTAATATAGTAAAGCAGGCTGAGCTTTTAGTCCTGCACGTAAATAGTTTAGTTGTTGTTCAATTGTCGATTGAAAGGTGCTGCAGAAAACACTCCGGATGTAACACTCTCCTATACTTGTTGAATCAATATGGCAATGCAGTTTCAAAACACTTATCAAACAAGATTTAACTGCTTCCATCACTTTGCTGAACCGATTACAGGGGAAGAACTCACAATAGTCGACATGAATTCGCTCTATCCTAATCTATGTAAACGAGGTATATATGACATCCTAGTGTTATAAAACAATTTGAGGACAATGACATCAATAGATATACATATATATATATATATATATATGAGTTGTAAAATTCTACCACCAATTGACCTTTGGATGATAGCTGGGAAGAACATATTTACTTTATGTAGAACTTGAGCAGAGGATAAAAAAGTGCAAACATGTAAACACACCGATGACGAAAGAGCACATTTTGGAACATGGGTTAGTCTCGAGTTGCAAACGGCTGTCGAGAGAGGATATACTGTATTAGCCCTCTATGCGGTGTGGCATTATGAAGAAGCAACACAATTTGACATATCGACTGGGGAAGTTGGTTTGTTTGCAGAATATATGAATACATTATTCAAGACGAAGATGGAGGCATCGGGTTTGCCAGAGCATGTGAAAAGTTCCGAAGTTCGTATGGAGTTCTTGAGAGAATTTCAAAAAACGGGGTTGGGGAGGGGGGTTCGCACTTGATCCGTTGGCACTGGAGACCCTAATCTACGTACACTGGGAAATGTCTGCCTTAACAGTTTCTCTCGGAGAACGATAATAGAACGAAGACAAAGATCGTGTCCACACCGGAGAAATATTATGAAATGTGGCATAATACAATCAAACAAAGATAACAAATGACTTTGCTGAATAGCGAGAATTGTATATATGTGTGATACAGAAGCAGAGAAGGATATGAACAATTTAGTAACAAAACAAATGTTATAGTTGCTGCTTTTGTGACTGCACAGGCAAGACTTCATCTATTACAGTTCTTGCGGTGTGTTGGGAACAGGGAAATTTACTACTGTGATAGATTATCTCACATACAGATACAATGATAGTTTGACCAATCCTAAAACAGGAAGAACGATGAGACAAATGTGTAATGATTTGAAAAAGGGAGAACAACCGTGAAGGTCTATTCCACATGGGCTAAATGTTATGCTTGTTGGGTCAACGAAACAGGCCGAAATGTTACTAAAGTGAAAGGTTCGATTTGAAGAAGCAAAAGGATACCAATATAGATTCGATAAATGATCTGATTTGGGAATCCATTCCCAGCATAACTGTCGACCATTGAATGGTCTTTGGGAGAAGCAGAGATTTTCAAATCTACTCTGGCAAGTGTCAGACAAAATTACAACTGACCATGGACAACGGATCGTCAACAGTGATTCTAGCACTGTATCATTTGGGTACCAGGCTGTAATAAAAAAACAACCACCAACCCTCGATATTCTATATTCTTCTCTGACCGCTGCAGGATTAGACTTTTCTCAGTTACAAGCTTATTTCTGAGGAAGTTGGAGAAAATTGTGGCTTCCAAACCCTTGTTCAAACATTCTTTCACCGTGTTAATTAGAAGACCATCCATGAGCGGAAAATCCACTTTTATCGAAGAATTGGTCATTCACAAAAAAAACATAACTTGCTGATATTCGATGACTCTATGGATGGAGATTTAAACACCATAACATAATGGTTCACTAGAAGAGCTCATCGCGAGAACGTTAGCATTATTTGTGTTGTACAGAACCTCTTTCTCAAGGACATAATGACTTTCTCTGAATACTCAATATTTCATCTGTTCAAATCACCGAGGAACAAAGATCAAGTTAGTACACTCGGGCGCCAACTTGGGATGATGAAAAGTGTAGAAGCATATGCTGATGCAATTTCTCGTCCATACGGATATTTAAATGTGGATGTATCGTCCCAAGCACCAGATTCGATGAGACTGATATCCGATTGTGTATTACCCAAAATGAGAGATAACATTTTGGCTGAAACTCTATCCATAGAAAAGAATCCGAAACAACAGAAGATACTTCCTAGGGAAAGAGATCGAACGACTCTTGTATTTCGGATTCTATCTGGGATGATTCTGAAACTGCGAATACCAGTCACTGCGGTTTAGACGCAGCCAACCGCCTCTTTGGGACGAAACGGTGTTGTTTAAAGACTACAATTTCGGACAGACAAGCGACGAGTTCGATTAGAAGCGATTCAACGTTACTCACATGTTCGAGTATTCCTCTATTATTATACTCTATATCCATCTGCGCGACGTTAAAGTCTGAAATATAAACAAGTTCAATTACAAGACATTGCTATATTTGCAACAATTTGACATTACTTTATGTAATTAAAGTTATTCACGATGAACACGTTTTAGATGTTAATTAATCACTCTTGTGATTGACAAAATGTTCAAAAGTTATTAATTTCATGCTTCAAACACATCAGTAAGGAGATTTAAGACGACAATTGAGATTATACACTGCGCGAAGTATCCACGTGTGAAGGGTTCTTACTCTATGTCATTATTTGATTGATGGTATTGAAATCTCATCAGTGTTAAATAAAACTACTTTGTTTCTATCAAAATATGATATTGTTTATTACAGATGTATGTGTCGGGAGTAGAAATGGTTAATGGCGTATGTGATAGTGTGACCGGGGAACGTACTTGTTGTCAAGGATGGATTGTACCAGAAAAGAGTTGTGTCACAAGTTAGTATTGTATGGTTTACCTCTCACATTTTGACAAATATACCCCTAAATTAGAATACAAAAATGACTGCACTGGATACATCCAACTGAAGTGATACCCAACTGAGTTGTTGCAGTCATCTGGTCTGAGTGCCTCGGAATCAGATTGTCTATATTTAATGTCTGCTCACGGTAACATAATCACATAACATGAAAAAAAGATTTGGCGTGTCCTGATTAGTTAGCAAGAAACAAACTGACAGCGGTTCTGTATGATCAATGAACAAGTCACGTATACACTCAGGTATAAAATGGTTGAGATCGCCCATAGTATTTAAGGGCACAAACATGTCACTGAGTAAAGTCGCGAATGATACAGAAATATACTACGAGTACTGCCGCAAAAAAAAAAAATCAAAGTGTTTGCTGTGACGAAATTTATTTAGTTTTAGATGTTCATTAATCACTCGCATGTCTTGTAATTGAAAAAATGTTCAAATGTTATTAATTTCATGCCTCAAACATCAGTAAGGAGATTTCAGACGACAAATGAGATTATACACTGCACGAAGTATCCATGTTTGAAAGGTTCTTACTCTATGTCATTATTTGTTTGATGATATTGAAACCTCATCAGTGTTAAATAAAACTACTTTGTTTCTATAAAAATATGATATTGTTTATTACAGATGTATGTGACGGAGTAGAAATGGTCAATGGCGTATGTGATAGTGTGACCGGGGAACTTACATGTTGTGAAAGATTGATTGTACCAGAAAAGGGTTGTGTCACAAGTTAGTATTGTATGTTTTGCCTCTCACATTTTGACAAATATACCCCTAAATTAGAATAAAAAATAATGACTGCATTGACTACATTCAACTGAAGTGGTACCGAACTGAGTTGTTGTAGTCATCTGGTCTGAGTGCATCGGAATAAGATTGTCTATATTTAATGTCTGCTCACGGTAACAGAACACACAACATGAAAACAGATTTGGCGTGTCCTGATTAGTTAGCAAGAAACAAACTGACAGCGGTTCTGTATGATCAATGAACAAGTCACGTATACACTCAGGTATAAAATGATTGAAATCGCCCATAGTATGTAATGGCACAAACATGTCACTGAGTAAAGTCGCGAATGATACAGAAATATACTACGATTACTGCCGCAAAAAAAAAATCAAAGTGTTTCCTGCGACGAGAATTTTTAATATATGTTATTCCACAGGTTACAGGATAAACTTTATTAACCTCACAGCAGACGAGCTGCAAGATGTCGTGTGCCATGTACCTGGTAAGTTGATAAAGCTATCATATCAATCGTGATATTGATCAGCGTCTATATTAGACGCATCCAACAGCCCACAGAACGGGTGTTGGATGGATCCAATGTAGTGCATTCACAGGAACGTGGGTAAGTGTGATGAGGTCAAGATGGCAGTAGAGAAAAACTATGTGGTACAACATATATACCAAGTGTGACATTTTAATCGCGTAGAGCAGTACGACCAAGACAGCAAACAAGGACTATTTACTCGGTATATAAACACAATTTTGAAGCTTAAACAGGAGGCGAGTGGTTGGCCAAATTGGTGTTTGTGAGAATAGGATAAGCAAGGATATATTGATCAATATTTTGCAAACGAACGACCGATTTCCCGGTAGATAATCACATTCGTTCCGGTTCAATTTGACGAAGGGCGATCCTCGATTTCAAATACGCATGATAATTGTAGACACTTCCGTGTTGAATTCTGAAAACACGCTTCGATGCAAGATCAAATTTCTCGATTATATATACTGTAAATTCGTTATGGTGAGTTAATAAACGTATATGTATGTATAATATAATCGTCACTTTATTTATCTCTGGTTTAATTGGATGTTATCGCAAGATTTTGTTCATGTCTCCTCGAATTTAGTTTATTTTCTCCAATGATATTTTCGTAACTCAATTCTTTCGAGACCGATTTCGTCCCCGGAATTAACTATGTGCATAATGAGACACTGTTTACTTTTCTCACTGTCTGCTATTACCTACTTCAATTATTGAGTTTGCCTGTCAAAATGAGTGAACATAGACTTGCAGAAGATAATCCATCTAAAAAAATCAAAGACACATCAAAATTTACTGTGAACATCTTGGAAACATTTTGCCGTGAAAAGCGATTTGATTTAAACATGATGTCCATGTCTGCTAGTGAGTTGGATGGAATTTTAACAAACTTTTTTGTTAATGTCCGTATGCAGAGTGGAGATTTTTATTCAAGATCGAGTCTCCTCGTCATCAGACAAGGTATCAACCGATTCTTGAAGGATAATAGAAACATGGACATTTTAATAAATGAACAGTTTCCTTGGGTGCAGAAAAGCTTTTAAAGCAATGTTGAAAAAATGTCGGTCAGAAGGAGAGGGACAGATTGTACATAAATCGCCCATTTCAGTCGCAGATTTGGATCTGATGTACAATAATGCCATATTTGACACATTTACACCCACAGGACTTGTGTCTAAAACATTCTTTGAAATCGACTTATTCTTCTGTAGGCGAGGAAGAGAAAATCTTCGTGATTTACGACCAGATCACTTTGAAATCCGATGTGACGATGAAAATAAAATGTATTTGGTCAAAACAAAATCAGAGCAAACAAAGAACTATCAAGGAGACATGAACATATCTGACGAGGGTTCAGGGGGTGCATGTGTGAAACAGGAGGCACTGTCTGTCCTGTCACGACCTTCCAAAAGTATCTTAGTAAGAGAAATCCCAAGTGCGAGGCATTATTTCAACATCCCAAGGATAGCTTCTTTGATGATGATGACGTGTGGTACAACAATTCACCCATGGGTGAAAACCATTTGGGAGATATGATGCCGAGAATTTCCAAACAGGCTGGACTTTCTAAAAGATACACAAATCACTGTATACGAGCAACAGCTATTACTATTCTGAGTAATGCTGGCTTTGAGGCAAGGCACATTGCTTCCATTTCGAAGCATAGGTCAATCCAGTCAATAGCGAGCTACTGCACTGATTCCTCGGATACGCAGAAAAAGCAAATGTCGAACATTCTGGCCACCCATGCATCTGCTAGCAATAACTCTCTGCCATCACAAAACATTGATGTAGAATCTGCTGATACATATGATTCTGGTGAGAAAGAGGTACAGATTGCTGGAAATGTACTTATCCAAACTATTGACAATAACATTAATAACAGTACAAATGAGCTAAATTTCAGAGCAATTGGTGTGAACCCAACGTTCAATTTCAATGGCAAAAATTGTATCTTCCACATCTACAATGGTGCATCTCCTGCTAAAACCCCAGAACAGTGAACTTTAAATTCTGATTTGTGTTGTTCACTTTAAACTTCTGTGAAAGAAATAGTTTCCTCAATCTTATGGAGGTTGTGCTTAAAATGATGCACTACAGCCACAGCCAGCCCACAGTTCTGCTACAATTTTGATGACACACCATTACCGGAGGTGGGTACTGACCTGCTCGCTCTCAGTGACATATCAAAGAAACCTGTTACAGCTGTGACCCCCAATTCAGCAAAAGAACCTGCCACGTTTTCTACACCAAAGAACAAATCTTCTAGTATGGTTGTGTCACTTTCTACTGAAGATAACAGTGATGATGCATTGCCATTACCAGAGGTGGGTACTAACCTGCTCGCTCTCAGTGACACAGCAGAATTGGACGATGACATTCTGGAAATTGCATTGCGAGAATCTGCTGTTTGATGAATCTGTTCAATTCCGGCCTACTTTCATAGATTCAGCAGAGGACCTAAATGATACCGTACCAATTGACATTCAAGTGCGAGAACTTAGGTTGCACCGAGGACATTACTTCGATGAAATGAATCTCGCGGTGCGAGAAAATGTACTCAATGTGCTCAACACTAACCATGAAGTAACCATGATTTTGCCGAATGGCACCGAAGAAAAGGGGATGGACGATAGAGGTGTCTGGCGAGATGCCCTCAGCGAATACTGGGAGACGTTTTACTCGAAATCCACCGTTGGTCGTCTTTATAAAATCCCAGTAATTCGACATGACATGAAAGATGTATGGCCGTGTATTGCCGTCATCATTGTCATTGGATATAAAGTATCCAAGTACTTTCCAATTCGAATTGCCCCGCCATTCTTGCAACACGTCTTCGGGAATTCAGTGAAAGACGAGTATCTCATGAGCTATTATAAAGGTGGGTCAATATTTTTTTTTTGTAGAGTACCCATAGCTGATCAAGAATCAACTTGTTACCACCTCCAAAAAGTGTCCAAAATGGCCATCATTTGAATTCAAAATGGCCACCACACAAATTTGCTTAAGTATACCTATATCCTTTGAAAATAAATTGCAAAAGTAAAATAGTTCTTATATTATCATATAAGTTTAGTTATGACACAATTATAGTACACCCTATGTTTGCTTCGATTTTGATATACTGGCATCAACATTAGCCTTCTTTTATGTCGTTTAAAGAGCATTTCGTGATAATATTTTGTATAGTTTGTTATATATAATGCAATAAAATAACACAAACATCCACCTATATAAGACATATAGCAATCAGGATGTCTCTATGATATAAAGTTAGGGCGTAATAGAGATATATTATACCATAATGTCATTATTTCTTGGTCCAAGTGCACCTACATGATCAAAGATTAGTATTACTTTTATTCCATTCCCCCGATTAATACTGTTGCAATTAATTTTCAAAGGATATAGGTATATTTGAGCAAATTCGGGTGGTGGCCATTTCAAATTCAAAATGGATGCTATTTTTGACACCTTTTGGAGGTGGTAACAAGTTGATTCTTGATCACCTATGGGTACTCTACAAGGAAAAAAACAATAAAACCAACAGCGTCATAGGTGTCTAGCTACACCCCCATGGCCGAAGACTACCCCTTAACATAATTAGCGTAACTTGACTTAGTAAAGGAAAGCTATAGTGCCATAGTGTGTTGTCCGGCGTCTGTCAGTCTGTATGTGGGTCTGTACGTCCTAACCTATGATGCGGGCTACAGCCCATACCGCTTCATCAATCATGACATTTTTCGTGTATGATGACATTGATATGTAGATGGGGACGGGTCATTTTGGGGTCGTTCAGCAAAACAAGTTGGCCGCCAGATGTCATTTTCGATTTTAGTATTGCATCCTATTGCACAGGCTATTTATCCGATCTTAATGAAATTTGTCTTGGAAGTTGATATTGACATGTAGATGGGAACGAGTCATTTTGGAGTTATTTGGCAAAATAAGATGACTGCCATATGTCATTTTCGATTTTAATATTTCATTCTATCGCACAGGCTTATAGGTCATGCAGTTTGTCTGATCATCATGATTTTTTCCATGGAGGATGACATTGACATGTAGATGGGAACTAGTGAGTTTAGGGTCATTCGGCAAAACAAGATGGCCATCGTCGGCCATTTTGTTTTTCAGTGTTAACCTATGTAAATCGTATTGTGCAGGCTACAGGATGTGTCATTTGTCCGATCATCATGAAATTGTACCTGGAGGATGACATTGACATGCATATGGGAACGAGTCATTTTCGATTTTAGTATTGCATCCTATTGCACAGGCTATTTATCCGATCTTAATGAAATTTGTCTTGGAAGTTGATATTGACATGTAGATGGGAACGAGTCATTTTGGAGTTATTTGGCAAAATAAGATGACTGCCATATGTCATTTTCGATTTTAATATTTCATTCTATCGCACAGGCTATAGGTCATGCAGTTTGTCTGATCATCATGATTTTTTCCATGGAGGATGACATTGACATGTAGATGGGAACTAGTGAGTTTAGGGTCATTCGGCAAAACAAGATGGCCATCGTCGGCCATTTTGTTTTTCAGTGTTAACCTATGTAAATCGTATTGTGCAGGCTACAGGATGTGTCATTTGTCCGATCATCATGAAATTGTACCTGGAGGATGACATTGACATGCATATGGGAACGAGTCATTTTGGGGTCGTTCGGCAAAACAAGATGGCCGCCAGATGTCTTTTCGATTTCAATATTGCATCCTATCGTGCGGGCTACAGGTCGTACCATTTATCCGATCTTGATGAAATTTGTCTTGGAAGTTGATATTGACATGTAGATGGGAACGAGTAATTTTGGAGTAATTTGGCAAAATAAGATGACCGCCATATGTCATTTTCGATTTTAATATTTCACAGGCTACAAGTCGTACCATTTCTTCGATCATATTTAAATGTGTCATGCAAATCGGTTTGAGTCGACTTGCGGTTGCCAATTTTGATTTTTTTAATTGCATCATATCACACGTCATACTGGCAAGAGTTCACTAACAAGAAATCATTCAAAAAATACACAAGTTAAGCTACTGTGTCATTGACACTTTCATTTTAGTGGGCGTGGCGCCATAATTGTAAAAAAAATCACAATTTGTTTTAAAAAATATATAATTCTGTTTTTTTCTTCTAATTCGTGTTGAGCACCCAAATATAAGTCTTTTATTAAGCATACTTGTCTGCATTTTTGGTTTATCTTGACGAAGTCAAAATAAGCTATAGTCATCAGGTGCGCGGATGTCTGAGTCTGTCAACATGTTCCTTCGCACAGGCTACATGTAGCATTTCTCATCTGGTATGATGAGTCAAATGTAGTTTGTGCACCCCCTTGGTTGGTTTGAAATTTTTCAACTGGACCTCAAGCTGGTTTTCCAACTGGTGTTCCGAAAAGTAAGGAAATGTCTAAATTTCCACTGAAAACATTTTTAAAATGGCTAAATTACAGTCGAAAATATAACAGTTCAACCGAATTCTACTAGTTTGGAGTATGAAATTTCCAACTCTAGGTTGCTGGAGGCTCCGAATTTCCAACTATCGGATTTTCGAAGCAACATTAGGTGTGAGACACCCCTTGTCATCATGTCCATGTGCCATATACAAAACATCAGTCTTTGGCAGATTAGTATATATCATACATCGAATCAAACCGATGTATATTAAACAAAGAATCAATCTTTGGCAGACCAATATATATCATATAAAGAATCAGTCTTAGGCAGACCGACATATCATAGAGAATCAGCCTTTGGCAGACCGATATATATCATAAAAAACATCAGTATTTGGCAGACCAATATATATCATACACCAAACCAGCCTTAGGCAGACTGAAATATATCATATACACCGAACCAGTCTTTGGCAGACCGAAATATATCATATACATCGAATCAGTCTTTGGCAGACCGACATATATGATACATTGACTAGTCTGTAGGCAGACAATAGAGATATTTAGAAAATGATATGTGTAACATGTGTACCCATAGAAAAACAACACCCCGTCGTGACAGTGACGGGTGATTAGTTCCTTCGTTGTAATGAACATATAGCAAGTACCTGCATGAATGAACATGCGCTAAACCTTCGGCTTGAGAATATGTCCTTATAAGTCTATACTGACTTGGATTTGTAACTGCACATACTTCTACACTGCATTCACGAGAAAGCAGAAATAGGAACAAGTGACCGACGAATCAAATACGAATTAAATGTTTTACTTGTATGTAAACAAGAAAAGGGAATATCTCGGCGATAAACAGTATTTGTCGTTGCACGTTAGCACTATATTGGTAACGCAATCCTAAAGTTACCAGTATCTAAGTTAAAAAGTGGGAGGAGTTTATTACACAAATCAGATACACATAATCTGTGACTGACACGCGAACGTAAGAACGGAAGTAAGTTATATTATTCTCGGAAAATTAAGATTCACAGGACTAAAAGTTCAAAATACTATTTGGTCAATGATTATATCTAGAGTATATATAAATTGGGAGTATTGTCCGCTTTTTATTCTGTTCCGTGTATTTGGAGGCGAGTCTGAAATATAAATGTCACCTATATAAATATAAACGACACAAGCAGTTATACGATAGACAATATAAGCCAACAGCAATTCTCCATAGTCAGAGTTTCTGAAGGTAAAGATACAGTTCAGTGGAACCATATAACGTACAGTACAATAAGGATGTGAATATAATTTTCTCAAAGCAGATCAACAGTTTGTTCAATCATATGTATCAATTATATTCCCTTATTTCTTCAAATCGTGGCCCCATATTCCATACCCTTCTCCATACCCGATTGTCAAAACATATGTTTATTTCCAAGCTCGGCTGGACATTTCTGTGATGGGCGGTCCAATGTTGGGATTGGTCGCTTTAGCGTGACCTTATTTACGAAACAATAGATGTTACCGGCTGATTACGATAACGTACGAAACAATGCGGCCGATCACCTAGCGTTAACCACCGTTACACATGACTCAGACGTTCGTTGTGTTAGAAGCAATTATGTTAAGTGCTCGCCGGTATATTAACTCATATTTGTTGACAATGTTCGCTTGCTCCCGGCTTTGTTATTTCCGCAATACATTTCAATCACGCTGACGTGGCACGATTAACTACAGCAGCAACCACTATGTAGTTATACGTAGCACACAATACGCTCTTTATATCAGAAAAAATTAAACTAAACGCTCTTTATGACAGCCAATCGACATGTCGTGGCACAACCTGGTCCAACAGTAAACAACATATGGATATGCGTTGCACGTGTACGCTCTTTATAATATACCATTCATGAATAACGCTCTTTATGTCTTTGCTTCTTGGTCGACATTTTCCATTTCGCGAACAACAGTTATTAAATACACATTTTCACAGGTGAACCGATGCTATTTTCTGGTGGTTGCGATTCATATACCGACGTTAGTTTGTTTTCGGGATTCATACCCACGACTTAAATGATATTCAGGAATATAATACAAAGCTTTAGCGTGACCTAATTTACGAAACAATAGATGTTACCGACTGATTACGATTACGTACGAAGCAATGCGACCGAGCACCTAGCATTAACGGTGGTTACACATTACTCATAAGACGTTCTTTGTGTTAGAAGCAATTATGTTAGGTGCTCGCTGGTCATTATATTAACTCAGATTTGTTGACAATGTTCGCTTGCTCCCGGCTTTGTTATTCACGCAATACATTTTAAACACGCTGACGTGGCACGGTTTGGTACAGCAGCAACCACTATGTAGTTATACGTAGCACACAAAACGCTATTTATATCAGAAACAGTTGAACTAAACGATGTTTATGATAGCAAATCGACATGACGTGGCACAACCTGGTCCAGCAGTAAACAGCATACGGATATGCGTTGCACGTATACGCTCTTTATAATATACCATTAATGAACAACGCTCTTTATGTCTTTGCTTCTTGGCCGACATTTTCCATTTCGCTCACAAGAGTGATCAAATACACAGGTGAACCGATACTATGTTCTGGTGGTCGGGATTCATACGTTAGTCTGTTTTCGGGACTCTTACCCACGTCTTACATGGTATTCGGGAATATAATAAAAAAGGCTACATTGACGGTGATAAATTATGTAATTATATTGCTATAATGGGCCATTTAACCAGGTTTGCCATTTTTCAGGTCTCGTTCTGTTTATCAGGTCCCAGTTGTCCCGCCACTTACCTTCAGATATCAAACATGTCTTCTGTCAGCAATGTGCCGGAAAATAGAGTAATATTGTCATTACTATCTCAAATCAGGTATGTGAGAATTCACATTATCCACAACCGATCAACACAGATTATTGTAAAATAATTATCTACAGGTCCAACAAAAGCATAATATTTACCATTAAAGAAGTTAGTATGTGATTTAAGAATAGGGCAATTCCAAACAGCCTGTTCTACCGTAAGCCAGTACATTATCTGATTATAAAATAACTTGTTTTAGGTAGATAATCTGCTTAGAATCGTCTCATTTTGAGTCGATAATGTGTTGAAAATAAGAACATTGAAGTCACATTACCGACTCATAATGAGGCAAATCTAAGTAGACTAAACGTACAATGACACAAATAGAACGAAATAACGGGTAAGTGTCTACTGCTTATTTCAGAATCACTTTATATACCTATTTCCTATTATAGGTCGATTATGTGCGTATTTCCATGAGGATATGTTGCCATAAACGATTCATAGTACAACTTTATTATGTTTGGATGTATCATGTATATAAAATATTTATAAAACAACTTTCTTATGTGTTAATATGTTCTCTCAGATATCATGGGTATCTATTCTGTAGCCAATAGGGAAAAGCAGATATACATATATTTATATATATATATATATATATATTAAGAAGGTGATCATATTATTCAACATAACTGATTAAATAACTTGAAGGGATTTCCGGGAAAATATTGGAGTAAATGGACTTCTATTCACTAGGTGAACGTGATTTTGACAATACTGCGCACTTGAATATTATCGCCTGTGTCTTTCTCGGTTCTATACACAGAAGGCCTAACTATATTATTAATAGTTTCTCGTCATAGCGGTACTGACCCAGTGACCAACTAACACTATTTGGCGACCTATTAATTCACTACTAGTTCAATCGCGACCAATATATAATAGCTTGATGACCTACTAGCGGCGCTGTGACTACGTCGGAACAACTCGAAGACAGGATTAATATTATATGGAAATATACGCATTACGTGCGTAAATGTGGCGAGAGAACCATGCGTTAAATTCTTTGAAATGCGTATACCTGAAAATTTGTCTGAATCATCGTACTGTGTGAAACGGTGGTGTCGACACTTGAAACACTCCCAGTTGCCTGTAAGAGGAACGAACTCGCGTGAAAAGATCTATTATATAGTTGAAACGAGGCTTAGCATAAATGCACGCTCGCGCAATATTACAATGTTACGAACAGACGACTCTCAGCAAAGGTGACTCTATGTCAACACACGAGTCTGAACCTGGACAATAATCCCCGACTAAAAATGTCGGCTGCCGAGGTTTTTGTATGCACAATTTGTGCGCTTGCATATCTTCGCAAACATAATTTAGCAAATTTCTTTACAATACTCTACCACTGAATATACACACGTTTCGGAAAAATGGTTATGACATTGCACTATCACGCACTCGCTGAAAATGATTATCACAGTAAACTTCAAAAAATTGATGGAATTAACGTGCGAGACATGCCAAACTCGCATGGATAGGCAAACTGCCATAGAACTCGAACGAATACTATTCGTGCGAGTAAACGTGACAGACGTTCTGTATGTAAGTTTTTACGCAAATAACCCAATCAATTGTTCTTTTAATTTGAATCAAATACCTGTGTATCGACGCTGATAAATGTTAAAGGCGAGGGAGGCCTTCGTATTACGTGACGTCAAAGCGGTTTCAGTAAATGTGACATGTTGTTCTTGCACTATTGATGTGAGCAGTGATTAGTTCACTCACCGATATCGGCCCACTATCTGTCTGTGGTGTACTAGTAGCGGAGGTCGTTCGAAGCTAGAGAAGAAAATTAGGTAAATTACTTTTCAAAAGCTAGGGGCTATATCGATACATGAAAATGCTAAATTAAAGGTACTGGTGATGTTAGTTCATTGTCAAAATGTTCATATTTTCTCCAACCCTCATAAAACAGATTAACATGACGATTGCAATACACCATAACCACTCAGAATGTGTTATCTACACGCATATGACAGATTAGGTTGTGCGTACAATGCACACGTGTATTTACACGATTGTATCCAGCAAAACAGAGTCCAGAAACACAATACAGAGATGTTCTCAAAGCCACATCAATAGTTAAGATAAGTGCCACACTGCTTGTAAATGGTGTATGACAGGGGCAATAAAGTTTTTGAAATGTTAAAATTGTCAACAGGGAGTTCGTGATATCGGATATATAATGAATTACAAATTTGGTACTACCAGTGCTCGTTGGTTTTGCTATGAAAGTTTGGCGATAGTATAGGTATAAATAATATTCCTGATAACACCCGACAGGAAAATGGTGATTGTATCATGAAAAAAATGATGTAGGATACATGCGCGCTTGTAAATTCGTCAAATCTAGAAAGAATATGGAAGTAGTTATTATAATAGGAGTCTTGACTCACTCAAAATATGGGAATATAGCTTGGTTCACTCAAAACACACATATATGACATGGGAACTATTATGTGAACCTGTGATCTGTTGTGTGAACCCTGTTGTTAGACACTGATCCTACTTTGTATGCTATTGTTCGGAAGCGATCCTACTTTTTTTATAACAATTATACTTAAAAATAAGTATGACGTGATGATGGGTGACGTATATCTAATTTTGGAAGCATTGTGCGAACCTGTGAACCACCTGTGTGAACCCTATTTTTAGACACTGATCAACAGCGATCACGACAATTGATGTCGATTGTAACAATCATACCTATAAATAGTTGGGACATGACAACAAGTGTCATATATATGACAATGGATGAAATATCAAATATTGACTGCGTGTGCTCAACTGCATGTGCTCAAGATGTAGGGACACCTAAAAATGGTAGTAACACACCAAATAAAAACTCATATTTTATTAAGTAAAGATATATTAACAGCATTGACATAACTTTTTTTAGTTTATAATTAAAAAAAATAATATTCACCATGGGGACATGTCTTTGTTTCGAATATACATCAAATAGTTTGGGACAAGTAACAAATTAGAAAGAAAAAAAATTGTAAAGACCATACAATTAACTTTACATTTTTATAAAGGGAGCAAATACATTCACAATACCTATGACAATGACCAAATTTAGAAGAATTATGAAATTGTCTTAACATTCTTTTTCTTTTTTGTTCAAAAACCAAAATGACTGCAAGACTTTAGTGCATTTCCACAGACAGGAATGAAAATTAGAATTATGAAATTGCCTACCATTCTTTATCTTTCTTTTGTGTTAAAAAACCAAAAAGACTGCAAGATTTTAATGCATTTCAGATCATAATGCAACTGCAAAATAATTTGTAGATCTGTTTATTATGCCTCTGTCTTTATACAGCTTTTTCATTCTTGCCCCTGGAAGTATATGAGAAGATACTAGTTACAATGGCGCAAGCGCAACTGGAACAGCAACAATTCACACTTGGCACATCACAAAATAACGAAATTGCGATCGCTCCGAGTGATAAGATGAAAATTATTGTCAAAAAGAATAGAAAAAATATATTCATTCAACACGGTTCGAAGTCCGTATCATTTGACCTAAAAACATGGGAACATTTATGTGATATGAGGACTAGTGTATCATATCTTCATTCATATCTTAATGTAAAAGGAGTTGTGACCTGTGACAATGGACTGTGTGGAACAAAACAGTGAATAATACATTGTTATTGATCGTTTGATGGAATATCATGCGGAGGTAGTCTTTGAGAATCCAGCAGTTGTCACAACGAGATTGCTATGTGTATAATAAAGGCAGTCAACGTCATCATGAGTGCATCATGCAGACATTTGCAGAAAAAAAAAAATTCTACTTTGATGAGGCATTCAATGAAACGGACGTGAAAAAACTGTTAGATAGTTATTCAGATTCTTGAATTCGGCTAACTGACACGTATATAGTTATATTTCATTCATTTTATGAGGACTGGAATGGATTGAACAGTCTCAGCCTACATCCAATTGGAAGAATCGGGTGTCCTACGCAGTTGAACAATTATGAGTGGACACTCATCAGACGACCCTCGTGATGTGTTCCTACAGAGGTACTACTATAACATATAAAATCCAGGATCGTACAGCGGTCTAACCAAACTCTATAAAGTCTTGAAACATAGACGCGCCCCACATATCCAGAGTATATTTGCAGAAATGGTTGAACCATCAGGATGTGCATACGTTACACAGACAAGTGAGGAGGAAGTTCAAAAGACTAAGAATGGTCGTCTCAGGTATTGATGATATGTGGGACATGGACTTGTTATCAGTAGAAAATTTATCTGAGTATAATGATAATTTTCAATATTTGTTAATACTTATTGATATATTTTCTAGATTTGTATTCTGTGTACCTATCAAAAATAAGACTGCGCAATCAGTACTGAAAGCCTTGAAAAATGTCCTAGGCAGCACAATTAGACGACCGAATGTTATTAGGAGTGACAAGGGTGGGGAGTTTAAGAACAAATTGGTCGAAAATTACTTGAAACGTGAAAATATAAAAATATTTGTAACAGAGAATGAAACACATGCTAATTATGCCGAGAGAGTCCATCGCACTTTGAAAGTTAAACTTTTCCGATATTTTCATATAGGACTTATCGTTTTGTTGAAATATTGAATGATCTAATTGAAAGTTATAATACAATCTCTTAATTGCTTCATACTCCTCGCAGGCGTCGCACTTGTCTGTTATGGGCACATGGAAGCCTATGTTAAATTCATGGTTGAATATGTCTCTGTATTTATTTATTTTCGCGGCATCGTATGAATATTGCAGACACCAATCCATGTACAAGGAATACATTTTCGATAGGGTTAATCCAGCTTCAAGAAACTCACGTGTTGTTGACGCACGACAATAATGTGATGGGATACGAGGAAAGCTTTGAATGTGGGTTTTTATTTGTTCAATTACTGCATCTGGTATTGAGTTTTTGTCATGTTTCCCTCGCTGATCGTCAATGTCTCTACTTGAGTCGGAGTTCTTGTCGTGAAAGTAACTTAGTAAAACTCTTTCCAAACACGAACCTTTGTGTCATTCTTCATGAAGTAGTAAAAATATGAGAATTTTTTCTGTGAATTTGTATTTTCAGTTTGAAGTCGCGACTTTATTTGTCTTTCTGTTGTTCTTCCATAGAATACATTTTTTTCATTATCCGTCAGCGACCAAAAGTATCTGCTCTATCCGACGTGTTTATGACATGTGCACACATACATTTACTCTTTCCCTGGCAGTCCTTCACATTTTTGAGTGTTCGTTCAGGGTGATATTTTCCTTTCGATCAGTAAAAGAAAGGCCTGACTGTCGTCTCCTTTTCCGAATATTTCGTTTCCATTCTATAGGATTCCGTTTTCGCTTGCGCGACCTGGTGGATGCATCATCCTGCAAATCTTGATTTGACACAATGTCTGGTGCATCACTGGAAATGGTATTTTCGGGACTTTGCGCACTAACTATATCGGCAAAAGTTGCAATACCCGACGGAGCAACAGAAGCTTCGTTCGAAATGCTAGATTGTTCCGGCCATTATAACTGGTTGCAGCGAAATTAATTCGGACAGGGTAGTGTCGTCGGGGACCTGCTCCACAAAGTCCCGTTCACTGTTAAATAGAACCAGACTTTTTGAATATAAATAAAACAATATAAATTACTTATAATTTACACACGCAAAAAACAAAAGTTATATTGCTACCAGCATGCCTAAGATGGCTACATGCAGGTCATATATATATCATAACCATATAAGATAGGAATATTAAGTAGAAAACAAAAATGGGTGGGGATCTTTACAGCTGCGAGACAAAGTTATTAAGATTATAGTACTTTCTAGATCACTTATAATCTGTTAAACTGTCCTCCTTGACCTTTTCTAAGTAAACCTCCTGTTTAAAAATAAGAATTTGGTCGGATTAGAGAGGTATTCCGCTTCTATACGATATCCCATTAATTTTCAAACTTAAAAGCATACATCGCAAAGTCCTATATTCTATAAGTCTATTTGTATGACCCCATGTAAAATATCATACGTTTGCTTGGTTCTCATTTTTTTTTTAATATTTAATTATCAGCTTTTATAGCAACCACCCCAGTGGGTGTTTATACCTAAATGCATGTGAATTATGACGTCATATAATTTTTCTATATTTCTATACCAAGAGTGAAAATAGCGTGTATGCTTTTTCGTAAATTTCACACGTGACTTCCGGGAGGTTACTGCGCAGAATCCAGCAGAAACTGATCGAAGGATTACGTTTTCTTCACTTCAACTTCAACACAATCGACTGTTAGTAACGGTGTTCTGAGTTAGGAGAGCAGCGTGCTCCGAAGACAACCGAGACGGAGGAATTTACATACAAGTACAACAACAACAACGATTGCCGATGATCACTTTTTAATTGTCCTCACTGAGTCATTCAGAGACTCAATCAAATAATAGATTAATCGAGGATTAATCACAGCCTTTCTAGTCTGATAACATGGCATTCGGTAAAATATTACCGTGGCACAGTTTGTGATTAGCCATCTCGATTGTAATTTGTAAACAAATCTTCTACTCGAAATTTGTAAATTAAAAAAACAAATCAAATGTGCATGTGCGATAATCAGATAATCAATATCATCCATGACCCAACCCGGACACACATACCAAATCGCATTCACATCCATTGAGAAACAACGAAGAAGTGCGACATTACACTTTTATTTAGAGCCGGCATCGGCGTCGACAAACACTTTATAAACACCGATTTCTCCACTACAAGGTCAAGGCCCCACATGGCACGAAATTGAAAAATCAACGAGTGATTGATCTGTGTTTCATGTAATTTGCAACAATGAATATTGTTTTCAGGATTTTATGGATTATTGTGTACCACATATACACGAAGACTATGCAATTCAATGTTAAGTGTATTCAATTTCATGACATCATGTGTAAACTGTGTTTGTGACATGATTATTGCACTTTCACTTTCGACAGGAGCTTGGAGGCATTGTTGAATTTGTTCTCTAATCATCAAAGGTTGCACAGGTATTTGCTTATCATTAATTTAATCATTTGATTTAGGACTGAAAAAGAATTGTTTCTGTTTTCAAATTGAAAAGATCAATCGTACTGCCCTGCTGGACAAAACAAGTGTCCATTGGCACCGCGGTGTGTTTGGCGTTCGGCAGCGGTTTCAGAGTTTGTAACTGCAGTTGAGCACCGCGGCCGAGCGGCAAGTACACCATGGCCGACCGTCAAGTACACATGTACACCATGGCCGAAAAGCAACTACAATGGGGCCGAATGGCATGTACACCGTGGTTAGATTTCTGGTTTATATTGTCTTTTTTCAGTTTAATGAATGCACACAGCGGCAACTACACCATGGTCGAATGGCAAATACACCGCGGCCCAATTGTAGTTAGCTGGTGGAGCCGCTGTGTAGTTGCATTTCGGCCGCAGTGGCAATGCTAAGCGCACCGTGGTTAAGTGGACACTTGTTTTGCCCAGCAGGGTAGTACATGTGTATTCAGTTCAAATTCATACAGATATCTTTCAGACTTTCATGTTTACAAAATGTAGGCGCGAATAGTCCCGCTCGCTGGGTTTTGGCCAGCCGCGCGGTTTCTATCAAGATAAAATAAACAGCGGAAATACATTCATAAATGTTGCGTAAATTGAATTAGTTTACTCACGATGGATGTCCATTGAAACTCTTTGATGGTTTAACACTGCTTAATCCACTATCCATAAGCACAAGTGAATGTTACACACTGTGTTTTCATATTGTACATGCTCCTATATTAATTGTAATTCATAATTATTAATAAGGAATTAATTTAATACTCCGATTCAATGCTGACGAAATAAATACGGAAACATCTCCCGGCCACGTGGTCTCGCTTTGATTTTCAAGGAATTTATGTGACGTCATAAGCCATACATAGAAATCGTTCAAATGTATTTTTAGCTTCGAATCATTCAGTCTCAGACAGATAGTGCATTTGACACTTCACATCGTGTGACGTCAAAAACTTAAACTGCCGACAATGCCGACAATGAATGTTGGTTTTGGAGAATTCATTTGATATTTTGCTACAACATTCAAGCTGTTTCTTTATACTTGTACGCTCTCCATATTTGGCCTAGGCGCGCAATTGATCGCTCACTGGTTTTCAATTTTAGCTGCGCGATGGTGCGCAAGAGCGATCGCGCGCCTCAAAAATTAAAGTCTGATCTTTCTGTTGATTCCAACGTTAACACTATTGCTTAATATTTTTACCACTTTATTAGATGAACATTATTTTACCCACACGTCATGATTCCACGATTTTAAGGTGAAGTTGAACAGAAGCGAGCGCTAAGCTTTGTTTTCATTAACGCATGCTCACACCAGGACGGTGTGGTAATAATAGTAATAGCATGATTTTGTCGGGCACCTTGGTTTCTTTACAGCCCTCCAGGAATGATTAACTCCGTCTCGGGTCTATAAATAGGCCCTCGGGCTGTTAATCATTCCTGTCGGGTCCAGGTGCTACCACGGCCGAGTACTAGTAGCAACCACCCCAGTGGGTGTTTATACCTAAATGCATGTGAATTATGACGTCATATAATTTTTATATAATTTTTATATATTTCTATATACCATGAGAGAAATTACTGTGTACGTTTATTTGTGAATTTAACACGTGACTTCCGGGTGGTGACTGCGCAGAATCCAGCAGAAACTACAGGGTGCTCCAATATAACGGAGGAATATGCATACAACAACAACAACTGATCAAATTCATTCCCAGATTCTAGAATGTACCCGACTTTCAAGTTTAGCCTATTCAGTTCTTTCTGAGGATTAATTACAGCCTTTTCATCTGATAAAAATCATTGGTATATCATTAGCATAATAATTAATTACCCCCCGTCAAGCGACCGTCCTGTCAGTGTCATCCGGCTTACGGCAGTTACTTGATCGGAAATTACTTCCGTATATCCCATAGACCGATAAGGCCTTCACCTTCGCTTCATGGCAAACAATTTTCACAAATGTACGACTGTACGTAGATTAATTAATCGCATGATTTCGTGACAATCGACAGTTACTGCGTTAGGCTTCACTGTAAACTCTTACAGACAACAATGATCAAGATTCCAGAATCATTCAATCAACCAAAAAGTTCGAAGTTCAAAGAAAGATAAAAAAAATGAAAGAATGAATTCTGTGTTACGTGTATTGTAAATTGTAGTATGTTTCCTAGTTACCATCTTCAACTTAAGTTCAAGGAATTGATATCTGATGAGGATTCTTGTGGAGTTTTGAACACAACAGCACAATGCGTGCTCCTGGAGGTATTTTTCTCCAAATCCAAGATTTTTTTAAAGGTAGGTCTGTTTGCTTTAAATTAAAAATTAAATTTTGATTATAATTTCATTTAATCATTTTTGATCATTTGACAATTTGTCGTGGTCATTCGTTGGTCATCAGTGTCACAGTCAGTGTGTTTGTCGTCATTCGTGTTTGGTTGTCGTTTTTCGTCCTTGGTAGTTTGTCGTCGTGTTTATTGTTGGTTACACATAATTTTGAAACCTGCAGGCCTGGGTCGATGTGTTTGTCATCAAGACATTTTTCGTCATCGATCATTCGACATCGTGTTCATCTTTGGTTGTTTGTTTTTCGTCATCAGTAATTTTTCGTCATCGATACGATTGTTCGACATCGTGTTAGTCGTTGGCCATTTGTTTTTCGTCATCAGTCATTTTTTGTCATCAGTCGGTATTTTTCTTCGTTGTTGTTTGTTGCCATTTGCCATCGTCATCCTCGCCATTTATCTGTCATTTGCCACCATTCGTCAGCCGGTGTGTTTTTTCGTTAGTTGTTTTTCATCATCGGTCATTTGTTCATCGGTTGTTTTTCGGAAATTCTGTCTGTGTGTGGGACCACTTAACTGCGGTGCGGTTAGCATTGCCACCGCAGCTGAAATTCAACTACCGCTATTCTCAAAGTAATTGACCAGAAAAACGGGGTGATACCCCGGTCATGACCGCGGTGATACCGGTAATAAACGGTTGCGGTATCGAGACGGTCATGGCGTGGAGTTACGGTATTGGGCGATAATGATACCGTGGTCTTTTAGCGGGCACCGCATTAATTTTGTTGAATACCGCGGTGATTTTCATGGAACTCTTTTAGGGGAGGTATTTACTCACACATACCGCTATACTTAAAGTAATTGACCACCAATAACGTGGTGTCACCCCGTTAATATGGCGGTACTATACCGCGGTATCCTCCAATACCGCGGTACTGATACCGCTTGTTAACGCGAACAAGTATGTGTGAGTAAATACCTCCCCTAAAAGAGTTCCATGAAAATCACCGCGGTATTCAACAAAATTAATGCGGTGCCCGCTAAAAGACCACGGTATCATTATCGCCCAATACCGTAACTCCACGCCATGACCGTATCGATACCGCTACCGTTTATTACCGGTATCACCGCGGTCATGACCGGGGTATCACCCCGTTTTTCTGGTCAATTACTTTGAGAATAGCGGTACTTGTTCGCGTTAACAAGCGGTATCAGTACCGCGGTATTGGAGGATACCGCGGTATAGTACCGCCATATTAACGGGGTGACACCACGTTATTGGTGGTCAATTACTTTAAGTATAGCGGTACACCGCGGCACCACCGGCTAACAGTTGGGTCGTGATGTAATTGCCATTCGGCATGGTGTATTTGCCACGGTGTACTTTCATCAAACTGAAAAAAGACAATACAAACCAGAAATCTAACCACGGTGTACATGCTATTCGACCGTAAGGGTAGTTGCCTTTCGGCCGCAGTGAACTTGCCGTTTGGCCGCAATGTACTTGCCGTTCGGCTGCGGTGCTCAACTGCAGTTACAAACTCTGACACCGCAGCCGAACAGCAAATACATCGGTGCCAATGGATACTTGTTTTGTCCAGCGGGGTACATGTATTGTATGTCTACTTTGATCCCGGAAATGGGCGGGTCCAATTTCATGAGTGACCATGTCCTTGACCATGACCTTGCTCATATACATGTAGGTACATAGAACTTCTGTCTCTGTGTGTTATAGACTTGAAAACTGCACGACTGATCGGACTAAAATTTGGTATTAATGTACCAAAGGCCTACATGTGTACTTTGATCCCGGGAACTATATGGGTGGGTCCAATTTCATATGCGACTGTGTCCTTGACTGCGACCTCGATATATACTTATACATTGTACATGTATACCGGTTGGCAACGTTGTTCCCTAAAGAGCCCGGATGAAGTCAGGCACATCAGATAAGTGTACCGGTACAGACTTTCATTTTTGAGACGCGCGATCGCTCTTGCGCACCATCGCACGGCTAAAACTGAAAACCAGCGAGCGATCGATTGCGCACCTAGGCCAAATACAGAGAGCGAACCTGATAACGCTATTATCAGTGTCTACCCAGACGAGGTCACACGGTGTGACGTGTCAAATGCACTATCTGTCTGAGACTGAATGATTCGAAGCTAAAAATACATTTCTATGTACCGGTATGGCTTATGACGTCACATAAATTCCTCGAAAATCAAATCGAGACCACGTGGCTGAGAGATGTTGATATTTATTCTGTCAGCTTGGAATCTGAGTATTAAATTGATTCCTTATTAATTATTATGAATTACATTTAATATAGGAGCATGTAGAATATAAAACATAGTGTGTAACATTCACTTGTGCTTATGGATAGTGGATTAAGCAGTGTTAAACCATCAAAGAGATTCACTGGACATCGATCGTGAGTAAACAAATTCAATTTACGCGGCATTTATGAATGTATTTCCGCTGTTTATTTTATCTTGATAGAAACCGCGCGCCTGGCCAAAACCCAGCGAGCGGGACTCTGCGCGCCTACATTTTCTAAAAATGAAAGTCTGCCGGTATACATGTATGTGTACATGTACATATGTACATGTAATAAGTAATAATTTAGAAATAACAGTTACCAAATTATGAAAGTTTCCTCAATAATATCCTAATAGTATACATGTAGAATAATGATCATATTAAGAATGTGTTATTTTCCGCAAAACACTTTGTGTGAGCAGAGCGTTTGTATATATACAGCATGTAAATAGTGAGCGATAAGCAAAACACCGTGGTGATTGATTAGGTTGAGAGTGATTCATGGTGACCCATTCAACACCAAAATCGGAGATTTAGCTTATTAAATGGCTATACCGGTAATGCGGTATGTTGTAAATAAGTTCATGATTCCACTGAAAATTTGATATAACCCTTTCTTTACTAAATGGATTCTCCCACCAAGTAAAAAAGAATTTATTTGAATGATCTATTATTCATTCAGAGGGGTGTTCAGGAAATGCAAGCAGATGACAACAGACTAACAGATAATACATACATGTACATGTGTAGAAGGATATCTATTAATTGGTTGGAAATGTTCAGAAAAGTTCAACAAACGACTTTATCTGAACACTTCCCACAACATCTACTTGTCAATAAGCATTTAGTAAATGAAGGGTTAATATATGATTCTCAATAGAACTAGAGGTGGGCGGTCCCCAAGTCTGAATTTAGTGTGGCTGACATTTGCGGAATGAGGTCCCCAGAGGGCTAGCATCACCAAATTCACCCTCTGGGAACCTCATTCAGCTTAGGCCTCGCTGTATGGGAGGCATTGGGTCAGATTCCACAGTTGAAGTTGGTGATGTTCAGCCATTAATTACTTTGATTATGCGATTTAACTTGGATTAAATTAAATTTTAATTGGAAATACCCATGATCAGTGTGTTGGTGAACTGCTTGGTGAACTTTCAAGCACCGTACATCTATAAAATGGCTTTGTTGATGTCAAATGATCCAATATTCCCAATATTCAATAAATTGTGACCTACAAAACTTGAAAATATAAGGGTACATGTAACATAACTTGCTGAATGCTGATATAAGCCCAAGTTGCCAGGAAATGATATGGGGGCCATTGGTTCATTTCTTTCACCTTTCATATGCTTCAGAACAACCAAACAGCCCCCATTTTAGGTTTACTTTAAAAAGTACCCCCAATAGTCACAAGGGGGTACCCCCCCCCCCCCCTCACTCAAACCTATCACCTCTGTCCCCCAAAATGTCCCCAAATTAGCCTAATCTAAAGGCGTGAAATAACGGTGGTATTTCTAACAAAATTTCATATACATGTATATGCAGTGGGGGTCTACTCGGTGTTGAGTGTTTTGCTTATCGCATACTCTTTACATACATGTAGATGTACTATTTGTTTACATAAGATGACGTTTGCTTACATACAATGTAACACAAAGTACTAACATAACAACATGCTGAAATTAATGTGATACATGTATTTATGATTGGTATAAGAACAAGGTTTGTTTATAATATTAATTCTGTTTATGGCGGTTTTAACGGATGTTTTAACAGCTATACCCAGCGCCAACACTTACCCAATCTTTAAAAAGATCCTCATGGACATATATCATAATTTTCTTCAACGTCTGGTGTGACAACCCGCTAATACCTGTAGGACTGTAGACCAACCTAACGGCATGTATCGTAACTCCACCGCAGTGACCGTTTCCATACTGCTGTCATTGCCAATTCATTAAAAGCGACACATCACATATTCATTATTAGCTCAACGACGTCCATGTGTGCGTGTGTGTGTCCGTCAACAATTTCCTTTGGCGCGGGCTACAGGTCGTACCTTTGGTCTGATCTTTATCAAATTTGTCATGAATGTTGACATTGACATGTAGATGGGAACAGGTCATTTTGGGTCATTGGCCAAAAAACATGGCGACTGACAGCCATCTTGGATTTCAAAATTAAATCGATTGGCGCGGTCTACATGTCTTACTGTTTGTCTGATCATCATGAAATTTATCATGGATGTTAACGAGTCATTTTGTGGTTGTTCCACCAAAAAACATGGCTGCCAGCAGCCATCTTTGATTTTACTCTTTGCATGACTAAATCCTTTGGCGCGGGCTACAGGTCGTAGCTTTGGTAGGATCTTCATGAAATTTGTCATTGATGTTAACAATGACATGTAGATTGGAAAGAATCCTTTTGGGGTCATTCGGACAAAAAACATGGCCGCTGGCAGCCATCTTGGATTTCAAAATTAAATCGATTCGCGTGGTCTACAGGTCATACTGTTCGTCTGATTATCATGAAATTTGTCATGGATGTTAATAATGACAGGCAGATGGGAACGAGCCATTTTGGGGTCGTTCGGCCAAAAAAACATGGCCACCAGCAGCCATCTTGGATTTTACTCTTTGCATGACTAAATCCTCTGGCGCGGGCTACAGGTCGTAGCTTTGGTCGGATCTTCATGAAATTTGTCATTGGTGTTAACAATGACATGTAGATGGGAACGAGCTGTTTTGTGGTCATTCGGCCAACATACATCTTGGATTTTACTCTTTGCTTGACTAAATCCTTCAGCACAGGCTCTAGGTTGTACATTTGGTCATATCATTATGATATTTGTCATCGCTATTGACATGTAGATGACATGTAGATGTGAACGAGTCATTTTGGGGTAGTTTGACCAAAAAACATTGCCACCAGCCGCCATCTTTGCATGACTAAATCCTTTGGCACAGGCTACAGGTCCTTACTTTGGTCAGATCATTATGAAATTTGTCATGAATGTTGATGTTGACATGTGGATGAGAGTGAGTCATTTTGGGGTCATTTGGCCAGAAAACATGGCCGGCAACGGTCATCTTGGATTTCAAAATTCAATCCATTAGCACGGGCCACAGGTCCTATCTTTTGTCTGATCATTATTAAATTTGTCATGGATGTTAAAATGGACATGTAGATGGGAAATGAGTAATTTTGGGGTTGTTCGACCAAAAACATGGCCGCCAGCAGCCATCTTGGATTATACCGGTACTCTTTGCATGACTAAATTCTTTGTCAAGGGCTACAAGTCAAATCTTTGGTCCAATCATCATGAGATTTGTAATGGATGTTAACAATTACATGTAGATGGGAAAAGGATCATTTTGAATTCAACCAAGAAACCTGGTCGCCAGCAGCCATCTTGTATTTTACTCTTTACATGACTAAATCCTTTGACACGGGCTACAGGTCGTATCTTTTGTCGGATCATCATGAAATTTGTGAAGGATGTTAACAATGACATGTAAATAGGAAGGAGTCTTTTTTGTGTCATTTGGCAAAAAAACGATGGTTGTCGCGGCCATCTTGGATTTTAATCTTTGCATAACTAGGCCTTTCAACTTTCCACATTCCTAATCGCTCCATTAACTGTAACACATGAAATTATTCCCTTTCCTCATTGAGCTACAGTGTCATTGACACTTTCATAATTACATTTCAGTCAATTCACATTTTCAGCTGCATATACATGTATACCAGTATGTGAACCAATTTCATCATTACAGAAATTGCAAATTCCTCGTTGATTCCATCATCTCAACATTTCATTAAAGTGAGACTTTATGTTCACACATCGATTCATTCAGGCAACATTTTTTTTCCATTTCTACACTGGTCATTGCATTGATCGTCTTCAATGGGAATAATCTATAATTATATATATATGTATATCATTGTTAACTATTAAAGTGACATTTCTCTTCCTCCCGATCGATATTGCATTAAAATGACGCTTCATATTCATTACACTTCATTCAATAATTTCTGTTTCTACATCACTTATTGCATTGATTGCCTTCAGGTAAGGTAAGCTATGTCCGACTCAAATATTAAAGTGACGCATCATATTCACTACACTTTATTCAATAATTTCTTTTTCTACATAGTTTACACGTATTGCATTGATTGCCTGCAGCTAAGGTAATCTATGTCCGACTCAAATAATACAAATATTAGAGGCATTTCATTTCCATCCATTAATTCTAAGGAAACTTCTGCTGTGATATATATATATATATATATATGTATATATACATACAGGGTACTACATGTGCTACACCACTCGGAGAAATGTCTGTGTCATCACACTAAAATACCATGTTAGAACTTGAATTGATATATTCGTAATCGTATATAGTCACCAATAGCCGGGTTACTACCGTAGTACCTGACATTGCCTGTCTATTGAACTATTCAAACCCAAACAGGCCTGGTTGATTTTACTGTGGGATGATGGTTCACTTCCATCCTCAAGCTACTTTTCTTTTCTGACGTGCAGGGGTAGATATGCTTGAGGCCCCACCACAGTTAAATTCGCACCAGGTTCTCAGCTATTATTATCTTATGTTCGAACTTTACTCATATGTTTGGACTGATCATAACCATGATTTCAATGCTGGGTTTGAATAGTTCACTAGATGGGCAATGTCCGTTACTACGGTAGTAACCCGGCTATTGGTGACTATATATAATAATAATAATATCCGATTACGAATATATTAATCCAAGTTGTAACATGGTATTTTAGTTTGATGACACAGACATTTCTCCGAGTGGTGTAACACAATCAGTACCCTGTATGGTACATCATATAATTATTGTAACGTTGAACTTAATTATCAACTTGGTGGTTGCTCCATTACGTGCCACGTACGATCATATTATATTTTGTTTGTGTGTGTTGCGAGGTAAATTTATTAACATTTATAGTACTTACTGCGCTATAATCAGTTACGCTGTCATCCTCCCCCTCCATCCAATTGGAAAGTATAGCCTCCTGTTTAAAAATAAGAATTTGTTCGGTTTAGAGAGGTATTCCGCTTCTATACGATATCCCATTAATTCTCAAACTTAAAAGCATGCATCGCAAAGTCCTATATTCTATTTGGTCTAGTTATATGACCCCATGTAAAATATCAAGCGTTTGCTTGGTTCTCATTTTTTTTAAATATTCAATGATAATCTTTTATATATTTTGTGTGTGTGTGTTGCGAGGTAAAGTTATTAACATTTACAGTAGTTAATGCGCTATAATCAGTTACGCTCTCCCCCCTCCATCCCATTGGAAAGCATAGCCTGCTGTTTAAAAATAATAATTTGTTTGATTTAGAGATGTATTCCGTTTCTATACGATATTCCATTAATTCTCAAATTTAAAAGCATGCATCGCAAAGTCCTATATTCTATTTGGTCTATTTGTATGACCCCTTGTAAAAATCATACGTTTGCTTGGTTCTCCTCATTTTTTTTTAATTATTCAATGATCAGCTTTTAGATTTGTTTGTTAGTAATTTGAATATAAATAAAACAATATATTAACTTACATCATCAAGCAATTCCCTAACGTGCTCCAACAATTACTCGTCATCACTGATCAACGGCTTCGGTTTAAAATAAGTAAAAGAATAGATTAATTAAAAAAAATATATATATATATATATATTTAGTAATATATATGATTAAAATATTATGCACACTGACGCCCATCTATTGCTTTTTAGTTTCGCTAGCTGTCCTGAACTCAATGCTAGTTATGATTTTCATGACAATATAGCGCTACCATTTGCCACAATTTCCACAAATTATCTTAAAGTTATCGATTTGCTACTTGCATATCTAAGAATGCTACATAGAGGTCCATCATTTCCAGCGTCCTTAATTCGCAGGGCATTGTATGCCTTGCCGTTCCGGATTTTTCACTTGGAGCTCAATAATTTGCGATTTGAATGAAATAAACCACCTAAATTTAGGTTTCCTTTTGTATTTTAAAATTAAAAATAGGTCCCCGAATGTAGGTCTATCCATTTGCAACAGTTGTATCCGAAAACTACCCTCAATAACACAAATCTAGAATATAGAATGGCGTGATTTATGAGACTTATTTTTGTAACTTTATTGACAAATGGCTTTATTATCGATGATTGTAATGTCATAAAGTCGTCAATGGAATGTGTGGCAGAACCCCGTACGTTGGAGATACGACGTTCCGACCGGACTTCACGTTGTGTATTTTGTTGGTGTGACGACAACTCATGGAACTGTAGATATCTGTTTATTTCTAGAGCATAACTTCGCTTCTCAAGATAGGTCAGTTGATGCTAGCATTCTCAGGCTCTTCTGGATCAGTAAGTCTTTCCCAGGGCGGTACTCATAGGAGGACCCAGTCAACTGAACACTGATGGGTAAAACCTCAGTGCTTATATGTAAAAGTGGTAACCTACTTTTCAAAATCATGTGACGATGTTACTGGCCAGGCTTGACAACTAGTTGTCAACGGCTCGTCACTAAAGTTAGCTTTAGTATAGCTTTCGTATAGCATGACCAGTGCAGTGTACCAAAACAACTAATAACTTTTAGACCTCTGCACTGGTTCGACTGGGAACTTGCTAAGTACGGCTGTCCACTAACAATCCCACGCCTGTTATTCATGCATCGTAATAGTTGGAACTGATGCAATAGTTCACAGGGGCGTGATCAGGCAGGGGCGCACATCATTCTGTTACATACCTCCCATACCAAGAGGATTTTGCATAGGCTGATGCGAAATCATCCTAGCAGGAATCGTTAACAGAAAGATGGCACACTGTTAGTTTTAGTTTAAGTTATTGTTATTATTAGGATTTATTATCCTTTAGTGTAAAGGCAACCTTTCTGGTTGCCATTGAAGGACAGACTGAGCACAATGACGGTCAAGGTCTAAGGCAAGACTACTATTGTTAAGATATGTTTATATGCTTTTCAATTTCTGAAAAAGGAAAATATGGGCAGGATACGTGAGTAGTACATCTCTATCCAGTTACTAAGCAGAGTTAACTATAGTTAAATGAGAACACATATGTGTACTTGCTTGTTGAAAAGAGGATATGTTAGCAGGGTTTAGATGTATGGGTAAAATTAGATTTTTACTCCATTAAAAATCTGTCTGTGCAGAACATCTAATTGGCATGATAGCCTGATTCAAAAGTAAACCATAAGTTGTGTTTATATGTTGAAGACCTTAAAGTCGGTTATAATTTATGGAACAACTATGATACTACCTATCTCACGTATCCAGCTATAATGAGCTAATCTACTTATTATATCTGATTAATGTTTAGCCTTTGACCATGGTCTTTATATAATCCTATGGCATGCGACGAATTAATTTGAGCATGCACATAATATCATGGTATACAATACCGTATTTGGAACGTGTTTTAAATCACGAGATTTCTTTTTTACATCGTCTTCGTGGAATGTCATATATTTATTTTATATACACTTGTTGCTTTCTTGACATCATATTCAGGGAATGTCATATTTATTGTATATACTCTTCATCTTTTCTTGACATCATATTCAGGGAATGTCATATATTTATTGTATATACTCTTCATCTAATCCTCTTCTGTAATGAACATGATTCAGCTGAACCGGATACAAGTCCAAGCACAGGTCTCGGCGGAGACGTACGTGACTACGTACTCAAGAATCCCCAAGCGCAAGTGGTTAAATTCTTGATCCAATCCAGCGGTTCTAATGGTTATGAATGTGTTAATGCGAACACAATCGCATGTTTTATATTCCGGGATAGTCAGATATTTCCTTCTTCGTTGAGGTGAACTTTATCACGATTCAAGGCTGATTCCTCAACGAAGGTGGATAGTCTTCGAAGCGGCCAGTAATATGCTGCTGGGTAATTTTTATGTAACCCGCTCCGAAGTAATTGGTTTAATTTACTCACACGGTCATTATATTGATTGACATCGATACTGCGAGTACTGGTCTTCTTTTCTGGACCTGGAAGTCGGACTTTTCTTCTCTGAAGTAGCTCGCAGACAATTATTTTGGTAGGAGTTGGGTCTTGTAGTTTGTGGATTAGTTGGGTTAGGTCGTAGTATGTATCTTCTACTGACCTAGAGGAGAGGTCATTTCCTCCACACATTATTATTATGGACGGACGTAGTTGTTGTAGTTGGATGATGGTTGACGTTTGTAGGTCGTGGAGTCGCAATCCACTAATACCATACATAGCTACTGTAATATTGGGGTCGACTAAATCCAATGCTCTGCGGAAGTTGTTGGGATATAGCGTCATCTTCTTCTCCGTTGATAGTAAATGTTGAGCCAGTCGTTGAATATGGCTGGATCCGAAGATGACAACGTTGATATTGGACATTTTCTTATAAGGTAGATGTTGAAGAAGCTTCGTCAGTGGTAATCAGTTCTGGCAGTTCCATGAGTTGGTGCTGCTGTAAATAGGCAATATCATTTTCAGTTAGGTGAATTTTGGTACGTTTGATAGTTACAGGAGTGGATGGCGATTCGGCTGATCGCTTGGTTTCTGATGCAAGTGATGAAGACGTGGTTGGTTCTTCGTTCAAGGTACCTGCGTCTTCACGTACACCTAGTGACCCAAATCTGACGTTATGGCGCCTATTGCGGCGTTTATGTTTGCATAAGAGGGACATAACTTTATTCCGGTAACGACAGAGGGCAAGCACCCTAGCTAACATTGCCACAATTATAATTACATAAACATATTTTGGAATTTCAGAATTAAGGGGTGTTATGCTTTCCAGTTTGTCCAATGAATCAATTAGCTAATGTAAAGGTATTTTAGTAACACCTTTCAATGCGATTGGTAATGTAAAATTCCTAAAACGATCAATTCTGTCCAAGACAGGTTTCCAAAGGTAGAACTTGGAAAGATTAAATTTAGGAAGAATCTCGTTATCAAACGCATTTATAAGCTGAGAGTTGTCACCTGAGAAGTGACTCTCAATTTTCACATTCGGGGCAGAAGCGATACACGTAGGTTGTAAAGTTAATAATCCAATAGGCGGAAATAATGTCACTTCTTGAGAACTTAAATAATCTTTACACATTCCCGAGAAAGTTATTGGTTTAGCTAAGCTAATGATAAAGAGTCCAGTGTTTACATTTCTGACATATGGTAGTTTAACGCTCGGTTGCACTTCTATAATGCACTGGTCTTTTATTGACCTCGTGTCATTCATGAGTAATGCGATAGGGCATGGTTTATCGTTGTAAAGCGTTCGAATAACACCATCAAAAGGACAGAATGGCAATGGATTCATTAAGCAGAGCGAGTTATCGGGTAATGTTATGAATTGAGTACGACCAGCATTTATTATTAAGTGTTTATGGTCAAACCGATATTCAGCAATCATTTGTCTTAAATCCGAAGATAAAGATTTGTTATTAGGTGTGTATGGGAACGAATGAATCTTAAAGAGTTCAAATTTGTTCCTTATGTTGATCAGAGGAATTTTCACTAGTACAATTAGTCGACTGTTTGTCAACAGAGTAGAACACTTAAAGTTTTGATAGTACTTCCATAATTCAGTGGTGGGATCAAATGGTAATTTCAGATGATCTGGAAGATGTTTGTCCAAGTCAGATAACACTCGTCGTAAGGTATTAATACGAACCACACTTGGAGCAATTCGTTTGGTAGTTAAGATACTTATTTGTGTATGCATGTGTTCTACATGAAATCTAGCAGCAGTAATCATTTGAGTTATCTCTGTAATTCTTAGGTCAATATGATTATGCAAATTAGCGTAATATTCCAATGTCATTAATTTGTGTGATTGCTTGTTGAATGCCTCAGTGAGTACATTCTGAATATATTTAACTGTTTCAACCAACTGATTAGTTTTCATTCTATTTTCACGGATGTAATTCCGGGAGACGTCCATTAGGCTAAAACTTTCTTTGAGAGTGTGCTCAATTTTCGTTGATTATTAGCCAATTTATTAATGTTATTATTAATATTATTGAGGTCGTTCTCACTGACTGTTCCAAACAGCCAGGATAATCCTTCTCCTATGAAGGGGAGCAGCGACCTTTTAATCTTATGCGGCGAGTCATCGTGATGCGTTTTGTATTCGACAAATTGCGAAACAACTTCTAAGTATTCGGTGTTTAGTATCTCTAAGTTTGCACTGAAACTTGCGAAGATCTCGTCGAATTGTTTAGTTGTACCTGTCAAGTTAAACGACTCATGTCCGTTTGTTTGTATTGTTTTTAACTTTGTTCAGTCCAACTCTTTTCGAGCTATTTTTATTTGTCTTGACAGGGATTTCAAGTAGTTTTGAAATGGTTCTAAGTTTACTACGAAACCTATTGTCCAATCTGCATTGGTCATATATATATCTTTAAGTTTTTGGAAAATCACATTATGTCGTGTCACAATAATGCTATTCGTTTGACCTAATTCTAGTGAGATTAAGGTCACATAGAGTACTAGTATTGCTGAAAATAGAAGTCACATGATTAGAGTGATCTCACAGGTTATGTGTAGGGTATGTCTAGTTGTTGTGTCTGGTTGCCTTTGTTATCCTTGTAATTGTAACTATTTACTTAGCTTAAATGCACTCGTTGGAGATTTGCAACTCTCCAAAAACAAATATTAATTCGAACATTCCCAACTATGGTATTATTTAGATTGGCGAATTTCGGGCGTGCAATGGTACTACTTAAATTTAAGTCAATAAATTTAAATTTCCCTTCTTACTTTTTCACCTATCTATTTTTACAAAGAAGGAATCAGACTGCAGTCACAGGGAGGAGTTCTGACAAAAAAAATATTTGTTTGATATTTGTTTTAAAGAGGACATGTCTTCTGAATAGGTGTACGTGACAGACGTACTCAGGTCAATTCTTCAAAAGACGTATACAGGTCAACACCGTGCGGCCGCACATGTCAACGCTGCACAATCCTCCCTAACAAGGAATTCTTTAGCAGAGCTAAAGAAGGCAAAGAATAAATGAGCAGCGGGGATAAACAAACCGCGGAATAAGCTCGGCCATTAATGGGACCTTGTAAATAATCAAGGACATGCAGTAGAAATGCATGTGATTACGGCTAATCCATATCCATTAATGGAAAAGGGAACAACAGACTATTCGACGGGGTAGTCAGGTATTTAGAGATCAGTCTCTAGAAGGGGCATAACTGTCAGGGGTTCAATGGTAAGCAGGCGACCAGGTTCAAACTGAGATTCATCTGAGTCGTCCTCTGCTGTTAATAATTTGGCATGAACAGATTCAATGTCTGCAGCCATTGTGATGTCTTGTAATCCCAGATTGGGAGGTACATCATAATCGTCGGTAGATGCGTTATATGCATTGTGCATATCATCACTGTACTCTTCAGTAGAGGCATTATAATCATTCTGAGCTAGTTTACGAGCACGCAGCTTGGTGCGAAGCTCGTTAAGGGGTATATCATCTTCGTCCTCCGAATCTGATCTGACCTGGCGTTTCATTGTACGAAGACGCTGAAGAGGTATGTTATCCTCGGAGTCAGAATCAGATGAGGAGGGGGGTACAACATAGCGCTGCGCTCTTGACAGCAGCTTCTTGGTCAGTTTTGACAGGCAGAGTCCAATCTATGGCAGCTCTGCGGAGGAGGTCAGCATGACTCTTAGTCACACGACCTGTAAGTTGATTACGGATGCGGTATGAAACAGGGGACCGCTTTTCAATGACGCGATAATATGGTTGCCACTTAAGGGCTAACTTATTTTTGGTGCGATTGTCTTTGTAATAGACAGGTCGCCCACCTCAAAAGAGTTATCGGTTGCCTTCTTATCTTGGTAGGTTTTCTGTCGCTTTTTAGCAGACTGTAGATGACGATGCATCAAACGAAATGAACGATGCATTTCTTGAAGTGCGACCTTGTGAAAGTCATCACCCACATACTTGTGATGAGGGCGGAGCAAATTGTCAATTGGTAAAATGGGGTCGCGTTGATATAGCAGGTAGAATGGCGAGTATTTAGTAGATTCATTCACACTGAATCGTATACTAGCCAGTGTTTGGGGAAGATACAGATCCCATGCCTCAAGTTGATTATTAAGCAACTTGGAAAGAATGTCATGCATAGTCCGGTGAATGCGTTCAACTTTGGCGTTACTCTGAGGATGATAATAAGAAGAAGTGACGTGATGAATACGAAGTTCTTCTAAGACATCATGCATGACTTGATTAATATTCTCGGTGCCATTATCAGTTACCAGTTCCAGCGGTGCTGAGAAACGAGGAAAAATCTCAGAGTAACAAATTAGCAATAGTGGAGGCAGATTTGTCTGGTACTGCAAAACTTTCTGGCCAACCACTATAGAGGTCGATGAAAGTGACGATGTAGACGTTCCCACTTAACGTCTTAGGGTAGGGTCCACTTAAATCGAGACCAATTTTAGCGAAGGGGTAAGGTGCTATGTCTGTTTCTTGAAGAGGTGATTTCTTTTTCTGAAGTTTTCTACTTTGGCAGGGAATGCATTTTTCACAATATGCATATATATCTTTGTAAAGATTCTTCCAATAATACTTGGATTTGATTGAGGAAAACATTTTATCGGTACCTAGATGCCCATTATCATCGTGGTACTGTTGCATAATGTGAGCTTGTAAATGAGAAGGAATGCACATGCGAAGGACAGGGTCATCCTTGGCATGACTAATATAATGCAAGATGTCATTGATAAGTATGTATTTTTCCCAAATGGAGGGTGGTGGATTGTTGCAATTATATTGTTTCTTAAGCTCTACTATCTCAGCATCTTTATCTTGTTCTAGAGTCATGTTGAAATCAACATGTGTGAGTTGAGATTGACGAGGTAAGTTATCAGGAGGAATTATGCACTTAGCAAATTCTTTTGGTTCAAATTTATTAGAATTTATGGCTGTCACTTGATAAGCCTTATCACTGATCTCAGGAATGTCTTCACCATCTGAGGAATCAGTAATTATGAGGATTTAACGGAGAAGGTGCAGGTGGACGAGAGAGCCAGTCTGCACAGAGATTCGAAGGACCTGGTATGTATTCAATCTGGCAATTATAGCCAGCAATATCCAGTGCCCAATTCTGAAGTTTCTTATTGGCACTAAGAGGGCCTTTAAGAAGATGTTCAAGAGGTTTGAAGTCAGTACGAATGGTAAACTGAGCATTTGATAAGTAATGATCAAACTTCCGAATGGCATAGTGAATGGCGAAGCATTCCTTTTCAATTGTGGCCCAGCGGCGTTGAGTATCACTAAGTTTGTGTGAGAGGAAATAAATTGGTCTTTCCAATTCACCAGCGATGGTGGGATCAAGACTTGGGTCTTCATAAGGTTGAGTAAGACATGCCCCGATACAATTGTCAGAGGCATCAGTATATAACCAATATGGTTTGTTGACGTCTGGGTATGCAAGATAAGATACTCCAGTTAGTTTTGATTTCATGGTATCAAAGCTTCTTTGGCATTCATCAGTCCATTTAAACTTTGAATACTTTTTAGTGAGATTAATCCGAGGTGTAGTGATGGCGCTAAAACCAGGAATGAAAAGACGATAGTATGATGTCATTCCCATAAATGATCTAACTCCTTTAATATTGGTAGGTGGTGGAACATCTCGAATGGCCTTGACTTTATCAAGGTCGGGTTTGACACCGTCTGAGTTAATAACAAAACCCAAGTACTTGGTCTCAGTTTGGAAAAACTTACACTTTTTCAATTTGAGTTTCAATTTATGTTGTCGAAGGCGATCGAAGACAGTTTGAATGTCTTTACGATGTTGAGCCTCCGTCGGCGAGAATATCAAAATATCGTCTAAGTAGGCTAATGAGCGATCTTGTAGGCCTTCTAAGACGACGGACATTAGCTCTTGAAACAAACTTGGGGCGTTTGAAAGACCGAAACTCATTACCTTGAAAGAATAGGCCCCTCTATGGCAAGTAAATGTAGACTTTTCACGGGCATCTTCATCTAATAAGATTTGCCAGTAGCCTGACTTAAGATCAAGCGCTGTCAGGTATTTAGAGAATTCAATATGTCATCAATGACCGGGAGTGGCCAAGTAGTTGGTTTAGTAATAGCATTGAGCTTACGAAAGTCAACACAAAATCTCGATGAACCATCTTTCTTGCCCACAAGTAAGCAAGGAAAGGACCATGGTGATCTAGCAGGGGTAATGATATCTGATTCAAGCATATCATCAATTGCCTGGTCCATGATCTGCTTTTTAGCCAATGGAACACGGTATGGTTGGCACTTGATGGGTGCATTACCTTGTGTAACTATTTTCATCTTTACTGTGTCAGTAAAGGTTAGGTCTGCATCAGTTGCAGCAAAGAGACCTTCATTACTTTTAAGAAGATCTGTGATTATTTGTTTCTTATCTGAGGGCACATCAACCTCAGCATAATTAATTTTTGATGGCTTGGTGTCACGGGAAAATGACTGAGTGGGTGACTGGGAGACTTCAGAAATCTGAGCTGTCTCAAGAGGTTCAACCTTGCCTAAGACACATCCCTTTCTAAGTTTATAGAACTTGTCAGTATCATTGACAATGTATACAGGGATGCTGCATAAAGAAGTAAGGTCATTAACATTAATGACTGCATCACTTAAGTTCAAGCCGGGTTGTTCAGACAAGAACCCATGATCCAGAGAACTAACTTGTAACAGGTTAGTGTCGAATAAGCCACATCCTCCAACGATGTGAGCACAAGTTAAGAGACAACTCTGAGGCTTGCAATCTCTAAGTCAGGTACCATTGGAACGATGCGATGATTAATCTTCAAACATTGTAAGTCGAAGAATATTCGCACACAGTTTTGAACCATCCAGTCAGTACCTAAGATTATATTGCGGGTCATATTTTCCACAATATAAAAATCATGTTTCATCTTTAACCCACTAACTTTGAAAGGTAATTCAATTTGACCGATACATTTGAGTTCACTTCCTGTGACTGAAGTCAAATTATCCTTCCTTCTGTTAAGTTTGGGTATATTTGTGATTTGTTTATATAAACGGTTGCTAAGTATGGAGCACTGTGCTCCAGTATCACAAAGGGCACGAATACGTTGTTTGCCTATTTGAAGCAATATTGAGGATGGTACAGGTGTACCTGTAACATTCACTTCTTTGGATGTTTCATTTTTGAATTTTTCAGAAGTTTTACCATTTTTATTTGATTTGGGGTTATGAGAGACTCCACGACCATGTATGGTATGTTTCATTTGAGTATCTGTTTGCTTGCTTGCTTTAGTTAACTTTTTAACTTGGTTTAACCATTCTTTTCTATCTTTAAGTTGATTTGCAACATCATTTGTCTTATGAGACTTTTCAACTATTTTAGTAGTTTTACTAGTCGGTTTATTGTGTTTTGTGTATCGTGCATTCGGTTTGGGTGATTTCATTTTAAGTACATTGTATTTATTATTAGTCTCAACAAGTTTGAACTTGGAGTTGGAATTTAGATTTTTCATAAAATCCTTTGTTTTACAACGGTGTTGTGGCCTTGAAGGCATTGAACTATCAGGCACATGTATATTTGTATAGTCTGGAGGACAATAGTCTTGTTCCAGGACACTATACCTGTTGTTTGGATAAGAAATTTGAAAATTGGGCTGATTTTTAAGTTTTTGAGTTTTATTACGATGTTCAGTCTTGTTTGAGTTCGTTTGACCTTGAGAATACGGAATTCGTTGTTTGGGAATAAGATTTTTGTTTGGAAATTGATTTATTCCATTTTTTGTTTTTTTCAATTTTGTGCCATCTTGTTGGCCATTTTGGTCGCCATCATACAGAATTTTTTTAATTTTTTGTTTTTGTCAATTTTTCGATTTCCCGTAATGTAATGAGTTACTGTAGGCTTGATTTTGTTCTTTCTGAGTGTTTTGTCCCTTAAAGGGGCACTTAATAGGTGATTTTTGAAAATTCCTATTTTTCAAGTTGTGTGGTGGTTTTTAAGTTTTGTTAGCATATGGCGAGGTGAATCGCGGATTTGTAGAGTGTCTCTCTCGATTCGCATGCATATTATGCGGATTATTCAGTGATTTACCATGTTTATGGGAGTTAAACCCACTGTTGTCGAATTTTCGCGTTCGTGGATCCGCACGTTTAGTGTCAATTGTATTTGGCGTCTGGTGACCCATGACATAAGTATTCTTCACTTTATTTAACTTATTTGTGTCCTCCAATGATTTCTTGTTCAATCATTTTTACTGTGGGTCTGGCAGAGTGTATATGCTTTGTACTCCCATGACCAGATATGTTTTTACAATGTGAATCGTAACGGTTGTCATACGTTCTAGTAAATCTGTGCGAATTTAATGGAATTACATTCGTTGAGGGTAAATTTTTACGTGTTAAATTTGGATAGAGTGCTTTATTGGATACAGTTTTGTAAGGCTTTGATTTATGTTTAATATGGTTAACCCGCGCGCGCGCCTTGTCACGAACAGGTTCTACTCGTTTAAAGAGGGATTCGGTTTTCTGTTTTGCTGCTCGTCCAACTCGTTACGCATTCGGCGTTTAAAGTTTGGGTTCGTTGTCCCATAATCGTACAAGTGGTCCTTGTACCAACATTCACGAGTATCATGATATGTTAGCTTCCAACAGCTTCGACAAAATTTGGTTGGCGATTGAGGAGAGTTATTTATTGTGTGAACATGTGTATTTTGTCTTGGGCGGAGTCTACAAGCTTCATATTTGTGGCCCAATTTGTGACAGTAATTACACTGCACTATTTTTGGTTTGACCCTATTTACATCCATCGGTTCTTGTCCCGATGGGTTTTCATTCGTCGGTGTGCGATTGAAACGCATTGAAAATCGTTTGAGGATATTAAATTCCTCCACAGCTACGAAAGCTGCTTGATCCAATGTTTGTGGATCTTCTCTCAATATTTTCATCTTGAGGTTTGTGTCATTTAACCCGTCAGTGAAATACTGTACCAACTGACGTTGTATTGCAGGGATGGCTAATTCTTCATACTCGAAAGCATCCACTGCTAATTGGCGAACTGCCTCTACATATATATGTATATTTCCCCCTGCTTTTTGTTTGAAGCTTCTTACTTTTGCAAGAGCCTGATGTTTGTCTGTTATTTCCGCGAATCTAATCGTTAGTTCGCGTTTTATTTGGTTCCACGTGACCCCTTGATTTTCGTGATGATATCGCGTGAGAAATTCAGCTACAGGGCCGCCTGTACGCTGAAGTGCGACTAACCATCTTTCTTCTTCTGGTGTACCGAGTATATTACAATACCGGTCTATTTGTTTTAAGAATTCCTTTAATTTCCTAGGTTGTCCCTCGTACCTTTCTACCATTGTAGATAAAGTCAACACGCTTTGCGCGGCGGTTTGCGTACGAATCGCATTGGTTTGTTGTCCCAGATTCAAATTGAATCCAGCAAACTGCTGCTGGATTCCTGCCAAGACGAGCCCGATTTGCTCGTTTTGTCTCAACAAATGTAAGGCGGCATTTAAGTCGCCTTGTTGCCCGGGTTGTGGTTGAGGATTTTGCGGTTGTTGCTGAACAGGTGCGTCCATATTTGCTTCGTCCGCGGGTAAGGGTACGTTCAAATGCGCACCTTGTATATCATCAACAATTTGAGCCATTATTTTAAATATCTTTAACTCGTTTTAAACGGATACTTTATACACCGACCACTTTCAAACGTGTGACAAATGTTGTTATTTTTAATCCACACGGAGAATTCTATGACGTGGACCCAGACTCTAAATAGTATACATTTTCGAATTATTTTAATTTCGGAGACGGTCCCGTACCGTGTATTTTCTAATTGATATATTTGTGGTTTTAAAATGGCGCAATATTCATCATACGTTAGCTCTTCCAATTCAAAACAGTCCGGCAGAAAATCATAATTTTCGTCAGGCCAGGACGGAACGGTTTTTAATGCTGCATGAATTTTAGCCAATAAATCTGGTTTTAATTCGTCTTGAATTTGGGAAGCCAGGATGTTAGATTTTGATTTTTAGAACCCAGGGTGTCAGAAATTCGTTTTTATGAGCCATGGTGTTTTAGAAAAGGTGGGCTAGAAAACGTCAGATTCTAGGGTCTTAGGTGAACTCACCTATCTTCATCCTTGAAATTGTCGTCTTGGTTGGATCTTGATCACGGCAACCAGTTGATCTCTATGTGGCAGAACCCCGTACGTTGGAGATACGACGTTCCGACCGGACTTCACGTTGTGTATTTTTTTGGTGTGACGACAACTCATGGAATCGTAGATATCTGTTTATTTCTAGAGCATAACTTCGCTTCTCAAGATAGGTCAGCTGATGCTAGCATTCTCAGGCTGTTCTGGATCAGTAAGTCTTTCCCAGGGCGGTACTCATAGGAGGACTCAGTCAACTCAACACTGATGGGTAAAACCTCAGTGCTTATATGTAAAAGTGGTAACCTACTTTTCAAAATCATGTGACGATGTTACTGGCCAGACTTGACAACTAGTTGTCAACGGCTCGTCACTAAAGTTAGCTTTAGTATAGCTTTCGTATATCATGACCAGTGCAGTGTACCAAAACAACTAATAACTTTTAGACCTCTGCACTGGTTCGACTGGGAACTTTCCTGAGAACTAGCTAGAATCAGCATCGCGTGATCTCGTCATCATGCTAAGTACGGCTGTCCACTAACAATCCCACGCCTGTTATTCATGCATCGTAATAGTTGGAAATGATGCAATAGTTCACAGGGCGTGATCAGGCAGGGGCGCACATCGTTCTGTTACAAATGTCTCAATATAGTCCTAATAATGACAGAGAGATGGACATCACCAATTTATACATTCTTCAAGCAACTCACATTAATCTAGAAATCGCCCTACTTCCTGAATTAACAAATTTGGAATTACAAAATCGTGCGGAGGATATTGTATGTGACGATTTTATAAATGAAGTGGACGTTGTTATTGATGGTGTAGAGTGCACAGGTATTACGACATCTGCCGATTTGGGTACGAGGGTTAATACGACATTCGCCGATTTGGGTATTAAAGTTACGACATTTGCCGATTTGGTTACGATATCCCTCGATTTGGATACGAAGGTTACAAAATCCGATTTGGGTACGGAGGTTACGACATCCGTCGATTTGGGTACGACATCCACCAATTTGGGTACGAAGGTTACGACATCCGAAGATTTGGGTACGAAGGTTACGACCTCTGGACATCGGACACACAGGTATGTGTGAAAGGTCGTTTAGACGATCAAACTTAAGATCCTATTTAGTGAATCCAATTTCTAGCGCCAACTTTCCCCCGTATTCACCCATGTTCACTTAAAAGTTGGTCGATTTAGTTTAGTTTTGAAACACTGCCAGTAAACTCGCCAACTTTTAGCGAAAATTTGAGGTGTATTCTAAAAGCAGAAAGTAACTTGATCCCCGACGTTCAGTCGATCAAACGAAAACAACCGAAACACGTTTCATCCGTCACATAAGATCTTATAACGTAGTTGACCTCTCGGTAGTCAGATTGTCACTTCGCTTTATTTTGATCGAAGTCAGATTTCGCCCTAGTACTAGAGACATCTGAACTCATCTGAGACTGTTTTGAAACCAAAATATACAACTGTGTTGGGAGTAGTGGCCCGACCAGGGGCGAAATCTGACCTCTATCAAATGAATTCGAGGTCACCATCTGACTAGCTTCTCAGAGGTCGCTAAACATAGCGCAGTCATTGAGTACTAGAATATTAATATAGACCTACAGTTAACGACTGGATTATCAAACAAATAGCAGTTTAATTTTGTCATTTAATAATTAGATGGACAGGCTGGTATCTATATATATCGGAGTGGGACTAGAACCACAGTTTATATTTATTTTATTTCTGAAAATGGGGAAGTACGGTAGGAAGCCATGTCAGGGAGACATGAATTGCCTAAATATTGTCGCCAACTTTCCTGCTTGTAAAAAATTTATCAATTTTTAGCATACAGTTGTAGATTTGATTATGAACCAAATAGGTATTAAATTTTCTTATTTCTTGGTGGGATAATACCTCGGGGGAAACCGGATTACCACCAGAAACACATAACACGTGTTTATATTGCTGAGAAAGTGGAGGAAGAGTGACTAAACAGGTCTGGGGTACACAAATTTGGAACCAATTTTCCTAGTTGGTTTGACTAAATTGAATCCGCTAAATTTGATCTAAAGTTTGATCGTCTCCCCCCCCCCCAAATTTATATATGGTGCATTCAAAATTACCTTTCCTAGACTGATTTTATTTGTTGTAGTAATATTTTGTATCGTAATTTTTCAGATATCACGACATACGTTGTACCTGTGAATAAGACAGTGAAGGAGAGCGGTTTATCGGATTTAGTTGAGTATATTCTATCAGGCATCGGAGGGCTGGTGGGAAGCATTGTGATTGGATGTGTTGGATGGTTCATAAGAAGAAGGCGACAGAGAATAAACCGAAACAAGACATTCACAAGAGTAGCTCTTTTCGACATGGCTGATTCTTCCATAGTTGACACCTCTTCAATAACATTTCTGTCTATTGAAAGAACAGGAACAAGCTTTGGAGATAGTTCTTCAACGGTCATGGCTGCTTCTACTAGTGAAACAACAGACAGGTATGTTGTTTCAATTAGTATAGAGAGCACCATTGAACAAACATCTCCACAGGTTGTTGCTTCTGTTTCTGATTCAACAGACACGTCTGTTGATTCAGATAGTATTGAGAGTGTCGTTGAATTAAGTGATTCAGGCATCTCGAAAACTTCAACTCCACGAAGGAGTGGACGGATAATAGTTCCACCAAAGAAATTTACACCTTCATAGAGGAGTAAAGTGCTTTGTTTCAACAAGGGGTCTGTTGATGATTATTTAAAAAAAATTCAAAAATGTTAAGAACGATGGTCCTCTCCCTCGCCAATTTTGAGATAAAAAAATCAGATTATTCAGTGACCTTACTACATTTAACAGGTTGGTAGGTTAGACATTGAATGAAATTGACCCAGATCACTACAGCATGCCCCACCCTACATGCCAGTGGTCTGTGTTCAAAATATGAACACGTGAAAGAGTTTCTCACTAGACAGACCTTCTACAAGCTTTGTGGACATTTTGGGGGAGGGTGTGGGGAGCAGGGTGGGACCATCGTTCTTAAAAGTTTAACCCTTTTTTTACTGAACGGACTCTTCTACTCAGTTATAAAAGAATACATTGGATTCTTCTAGAGTATTCCTTTTGAGTGGTGTTTGGGACAAATAGCAGACAACAAACAATAACATTTCAGAATTAGTCTGATTTACGGAGGGAAATATTCAGTGACCTTATTATATAAGCGTTTCCTATGGGATAACTACTCATCAATATTGTTCCAGTATTGAAAGGGTTAATATATTTTCTATATATGGGGGGTTGAAATAAAGGTGTGGTCCTGATAGATAGATATCTAGGACTTAGTGTTTAGTTAATAAGACTTACCACAATCTTTTCCCGTCTGTTGTAGTTCGCAATCTGTCCGAGCTTATCAGATGGATTATTTCATTTTGAGTTAAATGAATCTTCGAGTCGTCCAATTGATTGTATATCCTAACCATTTTACGTGCTCTGTCCATTGATAAAACAAGTGTTAGTTGCGCCCAAAGACGCTTGATAGATCATGGTAGAATTTGCACCAGCTGCTCGGTTAATTGTTCTTCGGAAATTCATAGTTGGGGAAATATAATAAGCTTGAAATATGTTCTCATACAGTTTTATCTAAATGTTTTATCTTTGTTATGTTTTCTTCTCTTGAAGCATTGCCACGCACCAAACAGCTGTTTTTATTTCTATTATTGTGTAAAGTCAGACAGCATTGGAAGTTCTCATGTGTTTTTTAAGAGTCTCGGCTCGAGATCCCTTGTTTGTTTTTTTGTGATATTTTATTCAGTGCCAAACATTGTTGCTGATTTTTTATTATACTAGTCTTATCTGTCCATGCACCAAAGATCTGTTATTTTTTATTTACATTATTGTGTATCAGGGAGGGCTGATCCAGATCATTGTTTGACACCTGTATACAGGGTTTTAGGTTAAGTGTCAATCAAACTTGTACATATTGTTAATATACTAGTCCATCCATCCATTTGTCTTGCCAAATTATCATTCATGAATCCACAAATTTGTGTTTGTTTAGCTCATCTTGACAAAGATCATGTTGGATTTCAGTGATAAAACCATATATAACACATCACTAGAATCAGTACCGATTTTTTTTCGGAAAATGGTTCGTTTCTGACTCATTTAAAATGATCCCCCTGACAGTCATGCTGTATTTGCATCCTTTAGCAGGGATTAGAGTTCCTGCATTGTCGGTCTGATAACATTTGCCATACAAATTGATATGTAGCTGGAAAAAAATCCAATTAGACCACCATCGACTATTTTGGATTTCAGTAATAACACTATATAAATACTTTAGAATGGACTAGTGCCGCATATTGATCCAATTGTCATTATTATAAAAAAAAAATTATGCATTATCATATTATATAGAGATTCAATTTTAAATTCATTTTCGTTGTCACAATCTAAGCTATTTTGTTATTGATATTTTCATTCATTGTTACTCATATATAAGATTTTTGTGTTTTGATGTCCTTTGACATTTGGGGGAAATCACACAGAGTGTATGTTGCCTTTTTTATACGCCCGTTTGAAAAAACGGAACGTATTATCTGAATTGTCTGTCCATCAACAATTGGTTTCCGATCGATAACTTGAGTTTGGATATAGGGATCAATATCAATTTTTGTATACAGCCTTCCCATCTGAAAACACAGGTCTGATTAAGATTTGGGTGCCGTCCGGCAATTTCTACCGTGGTTATGGCCCTCTTTCGACTTAGAAAATACCCTTTTATTGCTTTTCGATCGATAACTTGAGTTTGCTTATAGGGATCTATTTCAAATTTTTCATGCAGCCTTCCCATCTGAAAACCCTTTTATTGGTTTCCGATCGATAACTTGAGTTTGGTTATAGGGATATATTTTTACACATAATGCTGACGTCCGGGTCAACCATCCGTCGTTCGTCCGTCCGTCTGTAGACACTTGCTATCCGATTCGATTACTGGAGTATCTTTTATCGGATCATGTTCAAATTTCATGTGCATGTTTACAATGACACACCCCTCACCTGTATAGTTTTTGGTATAGATCGATTGATCGGTTTAGAAATTATTAATACTTTGCATCCACACATGGGCATGTGCTATCCGATGCAAAACCAAAGTGTTTTTTGTCCGATTGTGTTCATATTTGAAATGTAGGTTTATGGTGACACACCCCTCACCTGTATAGTTTTTGGTATCGATCAGTTGATTGATTTAGAAAATAATTAACCCTGCACACAAATTCTATCTGATGCATCTAAGTCAAACAATTTGCTTATGATCTGCCTCATATTTCTTACCTAGGTCTTTGTTAGCACGTTCTTTATCTGTATGGATTTTAGTATTGTTTTGTTAACCCTTTCCACCCTTGTTTTTAAATAGAATTCATCCACGCTGTGAAGACTTAAATATTTTTCATCTGATCAGCACCAAATTTGATACCTATGATCCTCACCCCAAAATACAAATCAAGTTCAAATTTGGGTTTGATCTGGTATATTTGAACAGAGTTATGGCCATTTGTAATTCAAGTAACTGATAATGTAACTAAATAGCTGTTGTCTGCCAGTGTGAGGTTTTAAGAGATGTCATGACACAGTCCCTCTCTTATTAGTTTATTTATTTTAGCTGTACACTAGATTGAGTTAGATAGCTGTGGTGGGTTGAAGGTGGCTGTCAAGAATATAATTAATGGATGGGTCTCTATTCTGTTCTGTGCAATATTAAGTTAACCCATTTGTTGAAACTGGTTCATTATTAGTTAATGTACACCTACTGTATTCCAAAATTACAAATTGGAATAGTCCATTGATTATTTGTTGGATGTTTTACAGACATTTTTGTTTACACTCACACTGTAACTTAGAAATAAATTAACACACCCATCCCATAGTTCCATCATATGATATCATTGAACATTATTAACCCTCTCCGCACATTATATGGTCTTCTGATGTTTTTCATCTGATCATTCTCCTATTCTATGTCCAGGTTGATGGTGATCCACTTTTCCCTTGCATATTTAATGATATTCTGCTGTTTACAGACATTGTATCTTTCAAATGATCAGCTTAGAATAAAGTTAACCAGAGATATACTGTATGCAATCCAATGTTATGACTCTAATATTTTCAATCTGACCATTCTCATATCTCACCTTTACTTATCTAATAATTCTGCTTTAAAATATTTTATATCCAACCATTATCAATCACATTTAATATACAGGTCTATACACCAATCACTTTTATAGAAGTTCAAGTATTGATTGGTCTCTAATTCAATGATCTCATAACTTTTTAATATGTAGCTAACAACATTATTACGACTCAGGTTCCAATGTAAGAAATAGATAAATAGAGTTGTTATGTGCTTAATTTCATAACTATTATATCTTTAACAGCTATGGTGCATCTGTCTGTGGTTGGGTTATTTAGCTTTATCACTCTATAACACATACATGTATCTGTGTTGGAGTTACCCACTTTTCGCTTGCATGGATTTTGCGATTAAAATTAACCCATTGCATAGCCACATGATATCCGATAAGCATATATTAAATTATCTCTTTCACCTTGAACCAGGTTCAGTAAGGATTTCTATAAGCCACCAATTGACCAATATTCATCATCAGATGAAATATCTTATTATTAAATTCACTCAATTGCATTTGGTCTGCAGAATAATAATGGTGCTGGTATTCTTGAGACTACATATTGATCAAATATTTCTCGCCGATAACTTTTATAATCTCATCCAGGTTAATCATGACACATAAATTTCTTCACCTGTATTAATTTTGGTATTGATTGAATGGTTTTGAAAATATTTACTCCATATTTAATAATTTTCTGCTGTTTACAGACATTGTATCTTGAAATTTAATGCCATATCCATGGTCATATTGTGTTTATGTGAGCAAGTTGCCCAAAAAGTCTGATTCCACTTGGGAACTATTGATTAATAGTAAGCTGTGAATTGTTGAAAGTCTTATACTCATGAAAAAATTGATATATATTTATGAAAATAGCTAATCACTATCGCCAAGGTATGGGTTAAACATCTGCCGATCGTGATCGGCCTATCGTTAATTTTGTATGCAGCCTTCCCATGTGAATATACAGGTCTGATTCCGATTTGTGTTTCGTCCGGCAATTTTTGCCGTAGTTATTGCCCTTTTTCGACTTAGAAAATACCGTTTTATTGGTTTCCGATCGATAACTTGAGTTTGGTTATAGGGATCAATTTCAAATTTTGCATACAGCCTTCCCATCCGAAAACACAGGTAGATATTGAATATACGTTCCGCCCGACAATTTTTAGTACAGCTATCAGCTATAACCCTTTTAGACTTAGAATTTCTCGAATTTATAGTTTCCGGATTATTGGTTGAGTTATTAGACTACATTTTGCTATTCACACAGGCGTATTATACCACGCTTGGTGTGCTCTTGTTATTATTTAAATCTGATAGTTGTTCAATTTATTGATTTGTTTTTTACTGTGGTGTGTAAATATAAGAAATTAATAATTGTATGAAGTATTAAATTGAATACATGCAGGCTTGATAAATAATACGAGAAGCGCTTCAGGTCATTTTAAAAGCCCAATGGCATTGGTACACCATGAACCATTCATTTCTTAATATCTGATTACCTGTGGAACAAAGGATAGAAATTCTACATAGTGAGAGTTTCTGAAGGTAAAGATACAGTTCAGTGGAACCATATAACGTACAGTACAATAAGGATGTGAATATTTTCTCAAAGCAGATCAACAGTTTGTTCAATTGTATGTATCAATTATATTCCATTATTTCGTCAAATCGTGGCCCTCCATATTCCATACCCTTCTCCGTATCCGATTGTCAAAACATCTGTTTATTTCCAAGCTCGGCTGGTCATTTCTGTGATGGGCGGTCCAATGTTGGGATTGGTCGCTTTAGCATGACCTAATTTACGAAACAATAGATGTTACCGACTGATTACGATTACGTACGAAGCAATGCGGCCGAGCACCTAGCATTAACCACCGTTACACATGACTCATAAGACGTTCTTTGTGTTAGAAGCAATTATGTTAAGTGCTCGCTGGTCAATATGTTAACTCAGATTTGTTGACAATGTTCGCATGCTCCCGGCTTTGTTATTTACGCAATACATTTCAATCACGCTGACGTGGCACGATTCGGTACAGCAGCAACCACTATGTTGTTATACGTAGCACACACAACGCTCTTTATATCATAAATAGTTAAACTAAACGCTCTTGTGGCAAAGCCTGGTCCAACAGTAAACAACATATGGATAAGCGTTGCACGTATACGCTCTTTATAATATACCATTCATTAATAACGCTCTTTATGTCTTTGCTTCTTGGCCGACATTTTTCCATTTCGCGCACAACAGTTATCAAATACACATTTTCACAGGTGAACCGATGCTATTTTCTGGTGGTCGGGATTCATATACCGACGTTGGTTTGTTTTCGGGATTCATACCCACGTCTTAAATGGTATTCGGGAATATGATAAAAAAGCTTTAGCGTGACCTAATTTACGAAACAATAGATGTTACCGACTGATTTATCAATTAAACAAGGCTTACCTGTAAGGTGAAGTTTGATTATAATTCCATCCTATCATCTGGAACCTAGGGACCACATTGAGATAGCATTCTATCGCATACACAGGCAATCTTTAAAGCTGAAGGTACCCCGGCAATGGGACCACATAGCGGGAGGGTCCATTTCGGGAAGGGAATGTGGTCCCTAGGTTCCAGATGATATGATGGAATTATAATCAAACTTCACCTTACAGGTAAGCCTTGTTTAATTGATAAATTCCATCCTACCATCTTACACCAAGGAACCCCATTGAGACTTCGCCGCGGGGTACATTCATGTAGGTTCAAAAGGAAAAACTGGTCTTGAAAAGACAGGTTCAGATAAATGTCAGCTTAATAAAGCTTAATTGAGACACTTATAGCAGATATACATGTAATATGTATTACAAAAGACACTAGAACAAGTGTGGCTAAGATAATATATACAGAATTAAAGTTACGCATTGTCAGTGTCTGGTTTGGAGGACTGCTGTGGAATACATGTTACGAACCACAGGCTTATTATAAAATTTCTGAAATGGACCATCCTGCAGCTGAGAGAATTGACTGTATGTCAAGTCCAGCGCGACATGCGACTGAAACAGAGGCCGACCGCGTTGAGTGTGCAGAGAAAACTACAGTATCGACACCACATGTCGCCAGTTCGTCTTTGATCCATCGGCCGATGGTAGAGGCACTCACATGCCCATGTGGTTTAATGAAACTTAGAAACAAGTTATCGTTGGAATTCCGGATTGTAGAAGTGCGGCTGATATATAGTTTTAAATGTCGAAAGACACATAATGTGCTATCCGGGAAGGCGTGGATACACAGCGGAGCTTGATGACGCCTGGCAGTTGTTTGTTTGATAATTTCCGGAATTGTGATAACGCATTCATTGTCAGAAAAGTTGATCGCGGAAAGACAAAACACCTGTAAAGTTTGCACCCGCTGCGCAGTCACCAGCTCTAACAACAGGGCTAATTTCCTTGACAGACGTGCAAGAGAAAGGTCATTAGCCTCATCTGACCGATGGTAATGATTAAACACCAGCTGTATGTCCCATGTCCTGGCATAGCGTGGCAGCATCGGTTTCTTATTACAGACTTGAACAATACTGGAATCAACACTGAACAATCAGAACGAACACAACAGAGACAAGAGAGAACAGAAACATACATGAAAACACAGGCGACAATACTTCAAACATCAGACGAGCAAGACAACATATAACAAAATTTAATCTGAAACACTGGAAAGGCGTGACTAGCCGATTGATTGAGCCGGGTCAACTCAACCACCCGTCTTGAAGAGATGTAGGACCGAAGAAGACCATGAGCTAAGTCGCATCCACATGTCGATGCCTCACGTGATACGACCGCCCTAGTACCTCCGGGACTCCTACACCACACCTCACGGGATGCACCCCACGGCAAACATGGTGCCACATTAGGGGATTTTTACCCCTCGCGGTGGGGCGGTAGGCCTATTCTACCCCGGGCCCACACGGGGTGGGTTACCTGAACAAAACAATTAATTTTCATCTGATATGATCATAATAAATATACTTACTCACCATGTTCTGTGAACCTTTTCCAAAGGCATCTTCCTCAATTTCCTGCTTGGCCTTTAGTATTATGTCTTTCAGACCATGCAGCATTCCAAGGTCTTCCTCACTAAACCTTAGTGATGTTTCCTTCTTCTGACCATTTACTTTTGTTTCCTCAGTTTCCAGAAAAATTGTAGCTGTTTTATCCTTGTCTGACTTGTACACACAAATATTTTTGATAACGCACTGAACTTTCGATTATAAAAGTTGTTGATCAAATCACTTGGTCACTGTTGATAAAGTCTCTTGCTTCCTCAATAATGTCAAAAGTTTCTTTTATGACAGTATCAGACACTGAACGAAGTGCCCAACCTTGCACAAAATAAATGCATAAAAACTTTTCCATGCCAGAGATTGACTTTACATGTCTTTGAACCAAATGTTGTAATCACATCTTCATCATACTTTCTTTTTCTTGAAACTTGCTGTGCCATCTTATATTTGTTTTTGAAAATCGATCAGTTTGGTGCTTCTGTAAGGATGTGGTGAAAGTTTCATATCACTTGTATTTTTCATTTTTTTTCAAAGGTCAAATAATGACAATCAAGTACTAGTCTTAAATCATAAAATAAACACATCAAGATTAAATTTTTTGTTTGTTGGGGAAATAAAAAGAAATTGTTGAGTTTCCAAATTAACTTTTTTTATGTCACGACATTCTAACCCTGTTACATTTCTTAATAAATTGACCTTTTCTTTGAGATCACAGTAACCTAGTATAATTTAGTTTATCTTGTCTTCAACTAATCTGCTAAACGTTAAAGGTAAACATAATCTAGATTAGATTTTAATTGAACAGGTGAAATTTTCTTGTTGTAATGATCAAAGTTATTTACTGAGCTAAGAAACAAACTCTGCATGGTCAGGCAAAATGTTTAGTTCTCAAGATTATTCACAGTTCATGACATTGTGTTACAGTTTTTTTAATTATATGTTTAGGATATTTTAGTGATCATCCGCTGATCTTTGTTCAGGTCACAATAATCAACATAACATGGTTTAATATTATGACCTGAAAAAAGTTGAGTGATTATCAACATGGTTTTATTTCTTAGAACAAAAATCATATCTTGATCAATAAAATGTTACATATCATTTTAATCACTTCTGTTTAACCCTGTAAGCGTAGATGTTGTGTCTATAGAACATTATTGATCATATGCACCAGAGTCCATATATTTTTTGTTGTTTGAGTTTTGTTCAAATGAGGTTCAACTTTGTTCCAGTAATTAGCCACAGAATACTATAGCAGTTTTATGGGGTGGACAAAGGACCATTGAGTTTCATCTTTCACAAGAAAATGTCCACTTCTGTGTAATTTGTTCCAGTAATTAGCCACATGCTACTATAACAGTTTTATGGGGTGAATAAAAGATTATTGAGTTAATTTATTCACAAGAAAATGTTCCTATTATGTAGTTATCAATAACTCTTTAAAAACAAAACCAAAAGACCAAACTTTGTGGAAGTAATGTGGTTATTCTCCCTCTATAATAGAGAGGCTCACACCGTCCTTGTCAGCAAGGTGGTTAGAAATGTAAAGTTTGTTTTATTCTATTATACAGTAAGAGAAGCAAGAAATCCCAGTTATTATTGTGATCTAATTGTGATACTGATAATATGGTATCAGACAAGTTGTATACTCATTATAATTATTGTTGACCCGGCTCAATCAATCGGCTAGTCACGCCTCTCCAGTGTTTCAGATTCAATTGTGTTCTATGTTGTCTTGCTCGTCTGATGTTAGAAGTATTGTCGCCTGTGTTTTCCTGTATGATTATTCTGATCTCTCTTGTCTCTGTTGTGTTCGTCTTGATGATTGTTGAGTGTTGAATCATGTATTGTTCACGCCTGTCTCACTGTGGAGAGGTACCAGGAGGCTGATATATGCAGTGGCTAAACGGGTCACCGCTTCAGCTATGTACCAGTCTTTGGCCCGACCAGAATTTGAAGGGTAGTCCAAGGCGGCTGCTGGGCTGGTTGTCGATATTTTGCTTTTGTATGGCAACTCAAACAAAAACTGAGCATGTGGTTCTGTCATTGGCGCTCGGTTCTCAGATTAATTCTGACGGGGAAAAAGGCTTCCATTGTTGGCGCGACTAAGGAGGAGTTTCATCGCCCTATCATATACTTAAGAATGAGTGACTTTAATTATATTAGAACCTATCAAATAATTAAGAACGTTATATTCATATTTATATCGAAAAGGAGGGGCTTCATTAATTAATTCAACCTATCAAAACCTATCAGAAGAGAACATTAAGCTGTTGAAAGTTGGTGACGAGAGAAAAGTGTTCTTGGATGGGTAGTGGCAAGATGCCATCGGTTTTACAATAACTGAAGAAAACTTTATCAGCACCCCAATAGTCAATACGATAACAGTCCCCATTGAAAATTACTATGAAGCATCCATACAATGGCTGGAGTAGCAAGCCAACAATTCAGGTGATAAAAATTCAGCATGCTGGAAATGTTGGAGAATATCAAATTCCAGGTTCAAATATGAAGGTTGGTGGCTACTGTTCAGAAACAAACACCTGTTTTGAATTCAATCGTGAGTCATATAATAAGTGTTTAGAATTTCCAAATAAGATACCATTACATTCCATATTGAGAAAACATTATATTTATCATTTATTTATTATTTGCAGCATGTATGTACCATGGGTGTTTTCAGTGTTTCCCAACAAAAAGGTATCAACAAAACACCCTCTTAGTAAACAGACAATGGGCGTATTATACACGAGGACCTTAAACAAATGGCTTTCACGAATGCCTGATATGAACTTGTAGCCATCTGGGAACACGATTGGAGGAAAATGAAGGCATATCCTGATGTCAAATCTGTTATACCAAACAACGGGGGAGGCTTCTATACAGAGATTTTCACCAGCCTATATCCTTTCCAGGTACTTAATAAAAATCAATAATATTATTTAAGGACGTTTTTTTTGGTGCCACAAAAATAATAATTTAAAACAAAATAAGTTGTCGATTATAATTACAGAACAAATATGCGAAATATCCATCAGGATATCCAGAAAAAATTTACAACAATTTCAATGACATGAATGGGTACTTTGGGTTGGCTCTGGTGACAGTTTTACCTGCTCGAGGATTATATCATCCTGTGCTACCAATAAGGTAAGTTGTATTATTTTATTTTCCTTTGATACAAAAATACACTACATTTCTTTCTTTTTGTCTTGTAGTAACTTTCAGGGCTCTAACATCTATAACATGTGTTACTCCAGGTGCAATGGTAAATTAAAATTTGGGTTGTGTCACACTTGCATAGAAGATCAACGGCAGTGTAAGCACACTGATGAAGAACATGTGCGCATTGGTACGTGGGCAACTCCAGAACTCATGGTTTCTTTGGAAAAGGGGTACATTATGAAAAAGATTTACAGGATTTTGCACTGGAAGGAAACAACCCTGTACAACAAGGACAATAGAAAGGGTGGATTGTTTACTTCACACATCAACAAGTAAGCATATATTTATTTCGTGCTTCAGATATGTACACACGTGTTTCATATTACTCGTGAATAACTGATTAGTCATCATTGATGAGAATTGTATCAAGATAATTTCTAGACAAACACATGCCTATTACAGATTTCTGAAATTGAAACAAGAGGCATCGTGGTGGCCTCATTGGTGTAGAGATGAGTCCAAGAAGCTTCAACATATTCAGGACTACCAAAACCCTGGTCTGAGAATTAATGGTTAACAGGTGGGTCAATCTTGTACACTATCAAACTTATAAAAAAAATACATATAAAAAAGAGAACAAATTATACATATGACAATATGATATTGTTTTTAAAAATGCATATGTACAGTAATTGAAAGATTTTATTTATATCTTGCAGCTTTTAGGGAAAGTTTGGTGAAAGATGAAACAAACTCAGACAGAAATAATGAATGAAAGTCAACCAGCCACATTTTTAATATTATCAGCGACCCTAAAAAGAACTTAACGACTTTCACATCATTGGCAGTGCGAACATCCAGCTGCAGTATACTATAGCAGATTTATTCCAAATGATAACAAGACAAATGTTTTCATAGCTATCATGACTACTGCATGGGCTACATTAAAGTTATATTCTGCATTGGATGTTCTTGGAGAAAATGATATCTATTTTGATACTGGTAAATTTTACAAAAGGTTGATTTCCAAATATATATTTTAGTCCAGCAAAAAAAATACAAAAGACCATTTGATAGCTATTCTTGGATATAACAATCATACATTGTTTGATAAATGTATTTTTGTTTGTTTGACAGATTCAGTCATATATGTTCACCGTCCTGGTTGTCCTGATGTTCCAATTGGTGATTACCTTGAACAGTTTACAGACAAAACATATCCTGGTTATCACGTTACACACTTAAGATCTGGAGGACCTAAAATTATGCACCACAAAAATATGAAATTATAAACTATTCTGTTATGGACGCCTTGATCTTTAACCGTTTCAGTGCCAAGTCCGATTTTTGTATCAACCCCATATACCCTGTGCCAATGCATTCTCTTATATATGCGAGTCGACCTAGGTCGCCTCGCATATATAAGATAATGCATTGGCCTAACAATTTTTCATCATTTGTTATTTTTTACAATTTTTTACAATTTTAATAATTTTTTCTTATATTCTTTAACAAAAGAAAGAGACAATATGATGATGGCACTACATGTACAGTTTTTTATAACTGAAAATAAGATCAATAAAGCCAAGGATCGCCCTTTGCTATTAAATAGGGTGCAGAATAAAATATATGCTCTTATATATACAAAGCATGTTGTTACAGAATATATGGACACTATTCCATTTGGGTAACCAATGACATAATTGTTTGTTCATAACCTATATGTATTTCTCAATAATGTATACTCTATTAAATGGGACCATAACACTTTGTTATAAGTGGTAGTTCCAGGTGGTTAAAATCTTGATTCGTGTCATATTTAGCTAATTTGCAAAGGGCTTCTTCAATGTTGTTGAAAGGGAAGATTAACAGAACCAGGGTGAGTTATCTTCAACTAACATTTTTAGATCAGTTTTTGTCAACTTAAGAGCATTTCAAATGAATCCACTGGTCGTACAAGTCACATCCCAGAGCATCTTGATTGTTTCTTACTGATTTGTTACAGGTTGAGCAAGGATATTTTAACGGCATTGCAGTTCGCGGTTGGGGTGGGTGGGGGGGGGGGGGTAGCTGTCACAAGGAGAGTAAAGTAGAAGAGAGCAGCGTTTAACACTGGTACTATGATCAATATGCGACCAATGATTAATTTGATCACGGTTTCATTATTGTGATAAAACAATGCCCTTAGCAGAGCTACGGAAGAAAAATAGTCTGAATTGAAGTATAGTTAGGGTGAGGTTTTGTCGTTTTATGGAATGCTGAATCATTCTTCGGTTTCGGTCGATTCCACTTTTGCATTACTCTATACACATTGACTGCGCATGCCTGAACCCGTTGTCATGGGTTTTTTGCGCCCAAAATATGGTGAACGCATCCTCTCGGAATGTGTAGATTTTAATCAAGTTATTTCTTCCAAGATACACACAGAAACACGTGGGTTTTTTTCAATATTATTTAAGATTACATGCCACTTATAATAATGATATGCGGCGTTAGCATTTTGTTTGTTTGTATGGTTAGGGTTTTACGTCCTTTTAGCCATTATGCCACATCATGACTGAGAAAACGGAATCAGAATCGCGCAAATCAACTGTGTATAGACGTAACCAGTATATTAGACTGAAACGTAACAAAATATATATAGATAAAAACACCCAAATCAGAGCGCAGCAGCTAACAAAAATCAACGTTTGTATACAACGGGAGTGTCTGTATTGATTTATATGCTATTCTGACAGAGCGTGAGTACTATATAATTAAATTTGGATTATTCTAGTTCACTTTGCAATTAGATGTTGAACACTACACTTAAAAATGTGGAACCAAGCACTCACATTGTTAGTGTTGAAAGAGATGATGGCTAAATGTCAGGGACATATTCAAGATGTAGACGTATGATAAGCATTTAATTTGGCACATTTTTTTGGTATTTAATAAAAAAGAGTTATGTTTCATTTTCATTGCAACTTCAGTACTTATAACACGACAGCATTTTCCATATATGTTTTTTTCTCTGCAACTACCAAACACAAACAATTTTATTTACCTATTTACCTACCTACCTACTTAACTGTGTCACTAATATCATAATCTCTCTGTTTTTCAGATATCATTCAATGGATTGTGGGCACATATAAAGTACGGAAGAAAATCGTCATGATTACCAACAACATGGAGGCGATAAAGGAAATCTTCTAGTTGATTTTACTGTATGCACATTCAGATTGAAGGAGATGGAAGAACAAATAAGATCATCGAGTGTTGCTGTGTTCCATACACTGCAGGAAATTGGGGACATGAGAAATATTGAGTGTTAATCCTATGGGCAAAATGACATTGCGGGATAGGCTGTGCTGTGTGCAAGATGCTGCTAAATTTAGGAGATGATGATCGAGGTGCTGGTTATGAAGTAATCTGTGAAGACGAGGATGAGGTACATTTCGAATATAAACACACAAATGATGATAGTGATAAGGAAAATGTTGATCTTTCTGGAAATAAATGTCCATTGACAATCGAGAAAGGAGACTCTTCAGTAATTGTGCTGAACAATAACAATCTTACTGATGTGTATATATTTCGAAAAGATGAACTGGACCATACAAAACCATCAACATTTGAAATGATTGTGCTGGACAATGATTACACCCCATAGTGATCTATGATAATGAACGTGTCATAATTGTAGTGCACTAGTGTAAGAACAGTGACAATCAGGTAGATATAATCTACCACACATTGAACTAGTTTTAATATGGATGTATTTATTATATGGAATAAATGCGCATAAGGTAATATTTGAATTTCTTTTATTTACATTTTAGATCCTAACATACCCTCATCCCTTGACAAAACAGGGTAGGGGAGGGGCTGCGGCGGCGTTAATATTTTCCCAAATAATGTTTAATAGTGTAGGAACAAATTTTTGAGCTTTCGTAACTGGAGAATAATTATGTAAAGTTTTAGGCTCCTTATCTAGTGATAAATTCACAATAGCAGTTATAATCACTGTGTACGATATTATCATCTGGCAAAAATAAACCATTTCCTATCTCGGAACTTTCTGCCCTAACAACTCCCATTTTTCTGATATGCATTCAGATTCCATTTTGATTAATGAAAGGCTGTTACTACCATTAATATCCATATAATAAGACTCGTCATTGCTGTTATTTTTTTTGTCTGCAGACAGGACATTTCTCTATTTATACGGCACCATTTGACAAGCACAAACGTGTGAACATGAAAGAAAACAACAAATATTGTTATGGTCACCCAAACATATAACACATGTGTCATTCTGTGTAATGTTATGATCAGAAGAATCAATTGACATAGTCAGGGAATCAATAATAGCGTCGGGAGTATCTTATCTGTCTGTGTCCTCTTCTCCCAAAATTCTGTCTATTTCACTCTCACTCAGGTGTTCACTGAAGCTAGTAGTAGTAATGACAGTCTCTCCCTTAACAAAATCGAAGAATCGAACTAGGTTACATTCAGGTTAACATTTGCTATGTTCTTCAATGGGATTTTATCCAATTTCCCAATTGAATAGAACCCCACCACGCTGCATACACCTGGACCTGTCTTCATAACCTACATAGTATAACCCAGCTTCTGCCAACTTTTCTGCAGGTATTACATCATCCCATCCCTGTTTGTTAGTAATCTCGAACTTTGAGTAGCCATGCCTAGGTATAGACCTAAGAAATAGTCCATAATAAGTGGTCCAGAACAAACCAGAAACAGGTGGAATATCCATTTTTATGTTTACCCATACCATAGTATGGTAAACATAATGTCGACGTCCGGATTGACCACTCGTCGTGGGTCCGTCCGTCCGTCCGTCTGTCTGTCTGTCCGTGGACACTTTACGCATGGTGCGATAACTCAAATATTTTATATCTGATCGGAACCAAATTTTGTATATGAGTTTCTCAGACCAAAATACAGATCGAGTTCAATTATGGGTTTGATCCGAGTTTTTTTTACGGAGTTATGGCCCTTTTTTCGACTTCGAATTCACGCATGCTGTCATAACTCAAACAATTTTTATCTGATCGGAACCAAATTTGGTATGCGAGTTTCAGAGCCCAAAATGCAGATCGAGTTCGAATATGGGTTTGATCCGAGTTTTTTTTATGGAGTTATGGCCCTCTTTCTACTTAGAATTCATGGATGCTACGATAACTAAAAAAAATATTATCTCATGAGAACCAAATTTGGTATGTGAGTTTCTCTATCTAAAATACAATTCGAGTTCGAATATGGGTTTGATCATATTATTTTTAATGGAGTTATGGCCCTTTGATATAGAATTCATCCATGCTTCGATAGCTCAACCAGTTATCGTCTGATATGAACCAAATTTGGTATGTGAGTTTCTCAACTCAAAATACAGATCAAGTTTGAATATGGGTTAGATCCTGTTTTTTATACCAGAGTTATGGCCCTTTTTAACTAAGGATTGAACAGATTCGATATTTTTATGCTTATCATGTAGAACCATAGCAGCTAACCCCTGTGATATCAGTTAGCACTGAGAGAGAGAATAGATTAACTTGTATTATTGGACATTAGAGTTATTTTTAGCCATCATATTGTCCCTGGCACAGTGGAAGGTGTATTTGGACAGAGAACCATCTGTTGTTTAATGTTTATTGTATTTCCATACAGCTCTCTGGTTTAGGATATCAATGCAGTGTTCCAGTGACATACCTGTACCTAATTTTATTGAGTTAAAATTGTTAACCCTTGTCATCAATTTTATGCTTTTGTATATTTTTCATGTAATCATTCTCCTATTATATCCCTTTCACTTGTATGGATTTTTGTGGTTAAAATGAACCCTTAATTCTCAACATTCCTTATACTTAGCAGAAATACCTTTCATCTGATATATCTCATTTTATTGAGATGTATGTAAATTTTGTATGTGAATTTCTCAGCCCAAAATACAGATAGATTTCGAATTTGGGTTTGATCCATTTTTTTTATATTTTAAACAGAGTTGTGGCTTATGGATTTTCGTGTCAGAACTGAAAATAGCTGATCACTATCGCCAAGGTATGGGTTAAACATCTGCCGATCGTGATCGGCCTCTCGTTAATAAGAGTTAATATAAGATTTGTAAAATTGGCATTTTTTATAACACATATTAGATCATTCGAAATCATCATGTTTACAAACCATTATCAACCCATTTGATGTATCAATATAGAGTAATAACACATTTGTATCTACAATATTTCATTTTTGCTTTAAAACTTTATGTACAATTCAGGGAGGTCTTATCATTGGCAATTCCTCTTCCTTTGTTCTTGGGGATGAGCTATTGGAGGTCTGAGATTGTATCAGCACTGGGGGTTCTATATTCTTCAAGCTTTCAGTAGATGGGTGGACGCACTTTTTCAATAGTCGTTGATATTTTTCAAATGATATTAGGATATTGTTATTGAAAACAGCCATTTTAGAGATCTCTCAAAGGTGTGTTCCATAGCAGTACTCTTACTACTTCGGGGTTTCGTTTCAAAACTGACTTTTTATTCGTACACCTAACTTGTTTTCTGCTAAATCTCTTTAAATCTCCTTATAAGGGGATATAGAGTATAATTGAGGTACTGTCAATACACCCCTAATAATGTTCATAGCTATTTCCAAAATAGTTCAAACTTTATCATAAGATGCAGATTCCAGCAACAATCTCAGTTGAGTTTTTGAATCTGTTGATGCAAATAAAAACATATAGTCTAGATTCTTTTTCACCATCTGACTAGCCATTATCATTATAAACTTAGGTAAATAATAGGATACTGTCCTGGAAATATATTGGTTCTAACTCTGAATGATTCCTCTGCATTTGTGGTCAAATCAACAATCAAGTATCTGTATTTAGGTACCATTACTGAATCCTTATAAACATCAGGAAGAAATTGTGTTTTCCCTGGAAATAATTGTTGACCTATATAAAGAATCTGAGCTAGATCCCTAGTACTTTTCATCAGTAGCAGGTATGAAGCATTTAAGTCTATTGTCCTAGCCGAGGAGCCACGTTGGAATGAATTTGGTAATATCAAAATTACACTGAAATTTTTTGAATCTGCAGTTTGGGTCAATGTACATTCTATATCAGTATTGTTTAACACCTTGTGTGTCAGATCGTCCAATATCAACAGTGATGGTTGTCCATCAGCGAACTCCTCTAAACTTTCTGTACTTGGCATTCCTTTGTGAAAACTTATGTTGGGTATAACCAATTCAATTTCGTCAAATAAATCTTGGTTCGCTGAATAGCTATACAAAATCTTTTATGTTGGCTCATCTGTAATCTGTACAAAATTTTAACACCCAATGCATTTTACCAGATTGTGTTGCCCCAGAAATAATGTAAAAGTAGACTGAGGTTCAAATTGTATTAATGCCATAGTTACTTATGTAACAAAATGGAATTTAAGATAATTCATACTTTAAAAGAGAGAAATTCAAAACTCTTGTTAGAGGCGTATATCACGCCAACCAAAAAAATAAAAATAAAAAATTTGAGGGACACATCTTCACAACTCTGACACAAAAGACGGTGTCCACAAGAAAATCAAGCAGGAAAAAGGAAACAGTTTTTCCTTAACAGAATGCGATCTCTATTTTTAACAGAAGCCAGATAAAACAGGCAATCAATGTGGTTGCAGAATTTCACATGGCCATAGAAAAAAAATTGAGTATTTCTAGTACTGGTGAGATCATTATTTTAATATAGGAGAACTCATTATTGTCAGAATGTTTAGAGTGTTGTATTCGAAAATGCATAAGTGTAACCCATGATCTCATTCATGTTTTAATGTAACCACAATTAAACAAATGTATATATCAGTTACAAACTAGTGGGACAAATTCAACAAAATCTAAATTATTGAGACTTACAAAGTTATCTTTCCTCAATCTGACAAACCAACATATCCTGTAGCAAATATGCACATAATCACGAGTTGGATCATTTGTGTATGTTCCGCACATAATATGCATATAATCGTCTCGTTAGGAGACGATAATATGACTAAAAAGCTATATTTTCAGAACATTATCGACCCAAAATGAGGAGATTCTAAGCAGATTTTCTACCTTAATTAGATATATTTTAAGCAGATAATGTGCGGTTTTTTGGGAGAACAGCTGGACAAATATAAATAATGTAAGAACAAGTTAGAAAGATTAAAGAAAACTAATTCTTTTTCTCATCGCTACAACCTACCAGATTCACAATCACACACTCACTATGTGTTTATTTGAGAATCAAAGAACATATGTGATTATATATGAACCTATTTGCACGAGTAAACTAATACTATACAACCTATATTAATTTGGTTGTTCCAAATCTTAGATCTGAAGTGTTGAAAAGCTGTAAATTTTTAACAGTGAATAAATCCATATACATATCTATATATTTCTTCAACTAAGAACTCATTCCATCTTCGGGACGAAGATATTAATGAGTGGTAATGACTTGTGCACTTAGTTACAAATTCTGAACTGAAAAGTTCGTCTGTACAATCTGCATTACGTTGAACAAAAATAAATATTATATAGGTGAAACATATAGGGCTAGTCTGACTAGTTAACTTGACTGCCAGGGTAAGCAATCACCACACTTAGCATACCAAAATCAGCCAGTGCATTATCATGCTAACCAATAGCGTTTTCGTTTGTAGTAAAGATAAACCAAAAATAATTGCCATGCATTTCACATACTAATGCCGGTGTAAATTTATTATCTGTATATAACATCTATAGCCATATATAGAAATGTTTGTAAAGCCGTTGTTGATATGTATAACCACTGGGAAACGGAGGACTTTAAAATAGCTATACACGCCGTTATGCACTATGTTGTGAATAACACTATTATGTCTGCCTGATGTCCAACAAGAACAGCATGTCTGGCCATGTATATAGGAATAAAAAAGCGTTTACAAATATAACAAAAACGAAAAGAGCTTAATCATTCACAAAAAGTAACTGAACAATGAAACTTCTTGTTGTTAAAGAGCGTTTAGTAATGTAGGTTTGCAGATAAAGAGCGTTATGCGAACATGAACAACTGCGAATAACATATATGATCGGCTGTGTCTGGTCCGCTAGATCAACAAACTTCACTCTCACAATTGTTCACAAATATTAAACTAAGCTATTATTGCGACTACAATTATTGCTATGAACAAACATTTATACACGTTTTATACATATCTTTGCAGACTAGTTCCGTGTGTATAATCACAAGAAGATCATGCCACAATTGTAGTGTTTCGGTCATGATCTAAATCGCAAGCAACTGATTATATAAATCTAGGTGATTAATAAGCGAAAATTGTTTTTCTGTGTTAACTATAACAATCATTATTTTATTTCTTCTTTCATTTCTCAGTTTCCCACTATTTTTATTTAATTCTCGTTGTAGATCTTCATTTATTATTGAAGGTCTGATATAGTGTAGTATTCGAGGAGCTGGTTACATGTTCCATGTCCGACATGTAACTGTATTCCAATCCAGTAAGAGTTCTCCATATATATCACATTTATATTATTTGGATTGTTGCCTTGCAGAATAAAATATGTCCTTCTGCTGTTTAGTGGGAGCTGTTGCATAGTTATTTGAACTGTTCACATTTTTATAACCTGAGAAATGTGAGACGCATTGGGGGATCAAACCATACTTGTTTGCAAATTTTCTTCCTCAGCGATTGATTTGTTTTATTACTAGGGATTCCTGTTTTGAGCTATGGTCTTTCACCATATATTTCACTTTATTTGCACCAATAGGTTGAGACATGAATCATAAAATGTTTCGTCCCATTGTGCAATGGCAGAAAAATAGAATGAGATCCAGCATCCATCAATTTTTGTTGACGAAACATTTTATACAGTTTGTACATATTTATTTTGGGTATCAGCATTACAAATTAAAGCTATATTGTCATCATGATTTATATTGTTGAAATTTCTACATTGTAGTTTTCGATTTCTAAAATTTAGAACTTTCTAAAATCAACATTAACACAACTTTCAACCTCGACGGGAAACCTTTTGTGACGGGAGTTGAACGGTTGCAAGAATTCTACTTCAAGAGAAATATTCACGAACATTTCTTCCTGTGTAGCGAGAAGAATGTTTTATCAAAGAGCTAAAGACAGACATACATAATTAAAGTAAACCGCCCCCAATTGTGTATGTATACCGATTTGTTGACCTAGGTCTTTAGGAAATATTAAAAGTTGACATTTCATTGTTACAACTCTTGGTCTTGAAAACGGCTTAAGAAATTTAATTTTTGCATTAATTGCATACCCCGGGACAATGAGACAGTTACTTCGCTATAGGAAATTAAATCACGAACGCAATTCTCAGATGTTTTGCCCAAACATTCATTCCCAAGATTATGGAATGAAACTAACAAAAAACCAAAATCAGTTGAAAGCCGACAAAACTATATATCAAATTAAAATAAGTTCCATGACACAGGATGAAAAATGTGTACTCGTGAATGATTTGTAGCATTGTGTGACCTTGGGATGTAGTAAACTACATCATGATCTTGATGACATATATTGTTGGAGCGTTAATGATGCTCATGATTATTTGCATAAACTAACAAAAAACCAAAATCAGTTGAAAGCCGACAAAACTATATATTAAATTAAAATAAGTTCCATGACACAGGATGAAAAATGTGTACTCGTGAATGATTTGTAGCATTGTGTGACCTTGGGATGTAGTAAACTACATCACGATCTTGATGACATATATTGTTGGAGCGTTAATGATGCTCATGATTATTTGCATAAGTCATCGAAGGAGAAAAAATCGAAATCCAAATAATATCAGATGATTTTGTCCACTATGAGATTCCTGTACACCGAGGAACATGGGAGAATAGCCATTACGATTAAAATGCTTTATATGTGTGAAAACGCCAAATCATATTCAGAGGGGTTTCACAGCAAAAATTCTGCGACTCGCTTTTTACAGAATCTCATCTGGACTTCACCATCATTGTGTCCGTTATTGTTATATGTGTTCCAGGATATCTAGGATAGACTTCCTGTACCCAGTGATTATAATGATAGGGTTAATTGTATAGATAGGCACAGCACGTCGAGATGTAAATGATATATTATAAGAACACACAAGCATGATTAACAAGACCATATTCTTAATTGGTTATGACTGGTAGCAACCATTGTATAAGGGGGATATGAATTTTTTTTTCAAAGTCAATGTTATTGTAGTAGGAGCAGATGCTGGGAATCAGGTTATCAGGTCGAGTGACAATCACGACCATAACATATACATATACCACCATGACCAACATTTTGATGTTATTGGATCAATCACAGGATTTTTCAACTCATCTTAGTTATGCCCAAAGTGCCTTTATCCTTTTGAAAATAAAGACAAACACCATTGTAAGTACACATGTTTTGCATGTAAGGCAACCAACTGCATAAAAGAATATCAGATGTCATGCTGAACTTGTCACATAACCTGCAGTAGTCAGGTGTGTTTTGATAGACATAAGAGTCGTGGTAAACCATTGTGTCAGAAATTCTATTAATGCGTGGACTGCTTAAAGGTGTTAAACATTACCATGAGATATCTGAAACAACAGCTACATAATTGTGATGAATGGAAATGTTCGTCCTGTGCAAAATTTGTTCGGGTGCAACATGGATGTTACTTGCGACCATCAAAACCTAAAACAAGAGTTCCCAATTTATTGTATTTGAAGCCAGTCAGAACAGTACCTTCAAATGTCCTGACTGGAAACCAGGAGAACAATGTGAACTGTGTAAAGGGGAGGACAGTAAACTTGTTTGGGTGCAACACATATGTTAATTGTGACCATCAAAACCTAACAACAAGCGTTCAAAATTTATTTTCTTTGAAGCCAATCAAAACAGCACCTTCAAATGTCCTGACTTCAAACCAGGAGAACAATGTGCATTGTGTAAAGAAGGGGAGGACTGCAGTATATGTCGAAAGAAAGTTTCTTAATTATAAAAATGATGTTAAATTACCATGTAAACCCCTCCAATGTCTAAGAGTTATATAATTAATATTTGCAGGAGTATAAATATTGATTTTGGATTGTGATTTTTATTTTCTATAATCTTTATTTTTAAGATACACATCATGCAAGCTGCCATACTGTGGATCCAGTGTCCATATACCAAACCTCGTAGTTGCACAGAGCAGCTGCAGTCTGCGAGGATCTATATGTAGATGCAGATTCCATATGCCATGAATGTGGATCTCGATGATCTAAGTGTTCCAAGTGAGACAATAATAGGAAATAATTTGCATCAGCACCCTGCAGTGGTTGTGGAAAGAGAGTTCGTTGCCAGAGCCCCCTCAAAGCTTCAAGTATTTGGTGACTGGTTGTTTACAGAAGCCCATCATAATTCCACCATAATAGCTCATAACAGCAAAGGTGAAAACAATATTTCTTAGTGCATACTCCATGTATATTGCTATCTTTCCTCAACTCAATTAATACTTACATATGTTACTCATTCTTATTTCAGGTTATGGTGCTCTCTTATTGGAATATTTAGTCAACAGAGGCACCCACCCCTCAAAGTTGATATATTCAGGGTCCAAAGTAATGCTAATGATAACCAAGCACCAACATTATCTTATTGAGGGTCTCAATTTTATGGCTCAACGTTTAACTCAGCTCTCCAATTCATTTGGATTGACAGTACTGAAAAAGGTACACTATATATATATCTTCATTAAATGGGTTATAACTAAACAGTCTGATAGTTCCATGACTATCTTTGTATTCTGTTTTATGACTGTAGCTAACCTTTTCATATTTTTCAATGTACATTGATTTTTATAATATAAAAAACATGTCACCAATTATGCTTAAATGATATTTTTCTCACTTTATAAACGATGAAGCGCATCATAATTTAATGGCTCATATCCACCTCCTGATGCTTATGGGGTGAGACTATGTCATCCACTGACAGGGAACAGTTCTTTAAATGGTACAAGAACCTAAAATATTTAACTTCCAAGAAGAAATTCTTACATATTGTTCCAGTGATGTTAATCTTCTACGAGAGGCATGTCTGAAGTTCAGGAAAATATTCCTTGAAGAAACAGAAGGTGCTGTGGACCCCTTCAATTTCATCACCATTTCTAATGCTTGTTTGGCTGCATACAAATTCCTGTTTTTAGAGGAAACCTATTCGGCTACAATTGCAAATATCAGTGGAAGAGTAGAAGAGAATATTAAGCTGTTGAAAGTTGGTGGCGAGAGCAAAGTGTTCTTGGATGGGTAGTGGCAAGATGCCATCGGTTTTACGATAACTGAAGAAAACTTTGTCAGCACCCAATAGCCAAGATGATTCCAGTCCCCATTGAAAATCATTCTGAAGCCTCCATACAATGGCTAGAGTAGCAAGCCAAAAATTCAGGTGATAAAATTCAGCATGCTAGAAATGTTGGAGAATATCAAATTCCAGGTTCAAATATGAAGGTTGGTGGCTAATTCCAGGTTCAAATATGAAGGTTGGTGGTTACTGTTCAGAAACAAACACCTGTTTTGAATCCAATGGTGAGTCATAGCGCCCGCTCTCCCGCGGCGAAGCCGCGGAAGCGAAGCGACCAGGGTATACGTATGCGAATATGAGATATACTAATCGACTTTTTCGGCCAATCTAAACATAGATAAAATTACCTAAAATTGATAATTTATTCATAACTGAAGGGTCAGCCAGGGTCAGCGGAGTCCAAAATTCTATTGTTGGCAACGGCCGCCATTTTGTTTTGATTAATTCCCACCTCGATCAGCCTCGATCGGCAGCGAAGTTAGTGTAATTTATCAAAATGACCAAGAGCGAAAACTTTGATAAATAATTCTTGTCGGCACATGTTAGTTATACATGTACTTCATTATATATGGGCAAATAATGTCTTTAATACAAGCCAAAGATATTACAAATTGTGAATCTGAGCACTGAAGTTTAACAAAAAGTGAAATAATCAAATTGCATGAACAAATTTTGTTTACATATTTTATAAAAATATTAAAAATATTTGCCTCGAAAGAGGATTTTAGAGGCCCCACTGGGTGTTTAGATATTTTCTTCAATTTTCTATCGGTGTTTCCGCCTAAAAGTTGGATGGAATATTCTCAAAGTGCAAAGCCGACAAACGAAAACTATAAGTTACTATAAGTTCCGATAGATTGATAGATCGCAGAGTCCTTTTAAATAAATCGAATTCATCATAGATTCATACAACTTTAGTGTGTCCCAAATCAAATATTGGGTGATGAGGCATGGGTCGAGACATAATATAGTTCCAAAGATATTAACTATTTTAAGCCATTTGATTAATTGATGGTGTGAACCAATCCAATCATGTTATTGATAATGGCTTGTATATCATGTATTAAATTTCTATTCACAACGAGCGAAAGAAATATGAGTTTGTTGCTTGATAAGCTTGTATCAGTACGCACACATAAAAAAAACACGTCTGCGTGCACGTCGATGCAGACATGTTTCGCCGCTCAACATTCACACTGAAAACATGTTAAATAACTCAACACCTACGATTATGAACACAACTGAGGTAAGCAATGTGTACATATTTATGAAATCCATTCTAAGAATAGATTTCTTAAAGCCAAAGTCGACACTGACTGGCGAAATATTGCAGACAAAACCAAATAAAAACAAAACGCACAGTGACAGTGACTTCGAGCTTGAATTGAAATAAAAACAAAATGAATTTACCACAAGTTGTGCCATGGTTATTTCACAAATGACCGCAAAAAATTGCTATTTCAAATATAATTTAATGTTTCGCTTGCTGAATTACATAACAGATATACATGTATGAATCAAGTATTATTTAAAAACATGCAAAATAGCAATAGCAAATTAGCATGACGATTGTACAGTATAATTAACACTACCGTAACAGAATGAGACTGAGAGCAAGAAGTGATGGAGTCGCACCGAAATGTAGCAGCACCATAATCGGCTGATAATTCCAAGCCGGTCACCCATCCAAGGACTAACCGAGCTTGACGTTACTTAACCTCGGTGATCAGACAAAGCATCTAATGCGAGTAATGGCTGAGACCTGGACTGGAGGTTGTATCATGACAGTCCTCTAATGGCCAGACGAGCCCCCAGTGTAACAGGACGAGAGAGTGAGAAGTGCGTAAGTTGCACCGAACATTGGCATCACCCGGAAACCCAACCCAGTCAACCATCCAAAGACTAACCGAGCTTGACGTTGCGTCTAACGACCGTGTCCAAGAAATCTAGACCTCTCGGGTAGAAGAGTCATCTGCCTTCTATATTTACAACCATATTAGTCCTTTTCATGAAAATAAATTAAATTTAAAGCAAGTCGAAGATGTTAAATAAGTTATGTTTAAAAATATTATGCAATAATGCATGAAATTAATAAGTTTACGTTCAGACGACCACGATACAATCGTAAGCGGAAAGATTTCCGTCGCAGGAAGTAACCGGTAGCTCGATTGCGCATGCTAACATCAAAATTGTTGGTCATAAATTGATATCAAGCGCCGTTTGATTCTAGATGCGAAATGTGGATGTCCTTGGTTACCTCCACTTGCGATTGTATAGGCCTGCAACGATTCATCGTGATTTCGATTCATCGCGATTCGTCATTCATGATTCTATACGCGATTCATTTGTCTGTAATTTCGATACACTACGATACAGTTCCGCTTCCGTATTATGCAGTTACCATCCGAAGTAAATCGGGACCCCTCGTTCGTTTCCGTAAGCTGTGAATGCTTACGAAGTTTTATTGGAAGTAAATCTGTAAATTTCGTTTGTTTCCGTGACCTCGCACTTTGACCTTTGACACAAACGTTTGCAGAAGTGATATGACTGACCTACGTAACCTAGCCTCAGACTGTAAGCCATGCTCTGATTGGTTTAATTTGATGAACTGCTGTGATTTCAATCAATCAAATACTAGTATATTGGATATATCGTCTGCGCAAAACAACAACACGTGGGCCGTGGAAAGATGTCTGCTCAAGAAAGCTTAAAACTTGTCAATCCGACAGCGGCCTACAGGTAGAAAATCTGGCAGTATTTCGGTTTTGGGACGTAACCCTTTGAGGATGGAAAGCCATGCATTAAGACAGACAGAACTAAAACGATCTGCAAATTATGTTCGACGGCAACCTCTTACAAGACTGGTGTTACGACCAACATGTCACACCATTTGAAACGACATCATTCTCAGCCAGCTGTTGTGATTATATGATATATAAACAGATGAGTGAGAAACTTTTCAACTCTTTTACCGTCTTCAGTATCAATATGTCATGTTGTACTGGTATTTCCGGATGTGTACGAGCATACTACATTACTACATACTACAATACACATATAACTAAACAATTATGAAAGTCCACAGTAATATTAGAAAAACTATCATTAAAACTCAACCTGAGAGTGTGCAAATTTGGAGTGTTGAATAGCTATTTACTCGTGGGATAAAATTTTGCCTATCACGATACGTATTGTATCATTGGCCCCGTATCGCGATACATATTGTATCGTGACCAAGCATATCGTTACAGGCCGACAGCCGTGTGTACGTAAAAATTGTAGCTGGCAATGGTCGTAGGGTAGTCAATCACATTCTTTAGAACAACATATGCTATCATAATGTACGATGAGATTGCAATCGTCTGAACAAACTATTCCTCCACTTACGATTGTATCGTGGTCGTCTGAACATACATGTACACTAAGTTGTTCCCACAGTATGTTATACTTGTGATAGTTACTAGTACAGTATGCATGCACAGTGTTCACCTGCCCCTGGCGTATTGTGATAATCACCAACCAATCATCAGAAATTAGGAAATGATGGAATCGAGATAAAAAAAGATGCATGCAAATTTCAATGACGTGCCTAAAAACCAGGTAGAAAATGTAATGTTGCGAAAAATACATAATAATGCAATACTTCAGTATGGACAGTATGTCGTGATATAATATTAGTATACGAACATTTGCAAAACTAACTGTCAAGACTCAAGCAAGGTTTCGTTTCGGTCAACATTGTGTGGCTATATAAATCACTAAACACTCGCATGACGCAAACATTCTATTATTGGCTGACCTCGGGTTAAGTCAGAACAAATCGTGTTATGTTCCAGGTGATGACTTGCTTTCACATGCCCAAGTTGTACCCACTAACCAAGTTGTCCCTACCATCTAGGAAGCCCAGGTTAGACCGTTAACTTCTGGGTTGCCCTGGCTGATGTACCCTGCTGGACAAAACAAGTGTCCATTGGCACCGCGGTGTATTTGCCGTTCGACCGTGCTGTCAGAGTTTGTAACTGCAGTTGAGCACCGCGGCTGAGCGGCAAGTACACCGCAGCCAAACGTCAAGTACACATGTACACCATGGCCGAAAAGCAACTACAACGGGGCCGCATGGCATGTACACCGTGGTTAGATTTCTGGTTTGTATTGTCTTTTTTCAGTTTAATGAATGTACACAGCGGTAACTACACCATGGCCGAATGGCAAATACACCGCGGCCCAACTGTAGTTAGCCGGTGGAGCCGCGATGTACCGGTAGTTGCATTTCGGCCGCGGTGGCAATGATAACCGCACCGTGGTTAAGTGGGACACTTGTTTTACCCAGCAGGGTAAAAAGCTTGGTGAGAAAGCTTATGGTACATAAACCCGAGGCATCTGGGAGACTAGTGCTGTATGGTATTTTCGTTAATCATCAACACCAAGATACCATATGCAAACAAACGCTGCCTTACACCGCCCACATTATTAGGTCAACTTTACTTTGTAAAGTTTGAGCTATTGCCATGGCTTTGTCGTCTGTGTGTACATGTATGCGTGTGTGCGTAATTCGTCAACAATACAGGCTACAGGTCGTACCTTTGGTCTGATCATTATGAAATTTCACATAGCTGTTGACATCAACATTTAGACCGGAATGATTCATTTGGATAAAAAAACATGGCCACCAGTGGCCATCTTGGATTTCAATATTCAATCCATTAGAACGGTCTACAGGTTGTACTGTTCGTCTGATCATCATGAAATTTGTCATGGATGTTAATATTGACATGTAGATGGGAACGAGTAATTTTGGGGTCATTCGACCAAAAAACATGGCCGTCGACACGACTCGACAGCCATCTTGGATTTTACTCTTTGCATGACTAAATTATTTGGCACGCCCTACAGGTTGTACCTTTGGTCGGATCATCATGAAATTTGTCATGGCTGTTGACACAGGCATGTAGATAACAAGTCATTTTAGGTTCATTTGGTCTTAAAATGTGTCCACTGGCAGCCATCTTGGATTTTACTCTTTGCATGACAAAATCCTTTGACACACCCTACAGTCCACTTCCCTCATCCGATCATCTCCAGACTTCATATTAATCTTGATATTGATCTTACTAGATGGAAGCTATCATATGTTTTTAAATTTTATTGGAAAACATAGCCACCTGGATTTTACATCTGTAACCATCTTGGATTTAACTTTTTTATATACCGGTATACATGTACCGGTATATGTATCTCTTCATGTTGATAATCTAGTATTACTTAGACATTTCAACTTTCCGCACCCCTAATCGCTCCACATTAAATTATTCCCTTTCCAAGTTGAGGTACAGTGTCATTGACACTTTCATTATATGAAGTACAGCTATGCTCTAATTAATCGACCCTCCTTAACGAGGTTGACTTGCGGTATGACCGCAGTGTAATAACGCCTGACCGCGGTGTAATAACGCGGTCAGCCGCGGTATTGAAAACGCGGGCAACCGCGTGGTCGCGGTTGAGTTTTTGGTGCCACTACCGCTGTGTAAGTTTAAACCACAGTAAAACCTAGCGTCCGTATCGCAACTGAGCATTGTAAATTATCTGACAATAGACTGACATATTGCGCATGGAAAATATTAATCTGAAATTGAAAATAAATCGGTTCTAATTTACCACGGTCCCGATTTCCTTAAGCGTGCCAAATAAAGAGCGTCTGTTTATTCGTGATATGGTATATGGATAAGGCGTGCGCGATTAAGAATTAAAATGGCTTTTCGGTTCGAGCAAGATAATTATGCGATCGCCATGTGCACATTTCACCGACACAAAAATCATTTGGTTCAAGGAATTACGTGGGGACGTCAACCATTGAAGACGTCAGTACTCTAAAATAAATTTAGTTTGGCGCGAGGAATGAATGTAAGGTCAGTTTCTTAATTATTGGTGAAATGTTTTGAAAAATTAAGGGTACATTACTACATGTATGTTTGGGATCACCTCTAGATGGGAACGATTGAATTTGAACAATTTTCGATGAAATACATGGCACCCCCTCCCCCTTGAATCTGACCAAAAACACAATTTTGCATAATTCCATTCGCACCTTGCACCCCCCCCCCCCTTGCCCCTCAATGCGCAGGCCTAATAACCTAGATATATTCATAAACCATGGTTCTATATACCGGTACCCGGTATCTGAACCTGAAAATTCCATAAATACACAGAACGACATGATGTGTAAATGGGTTTGTCGATATGAGAGGGGATGGGTTCACATCAGAAGATTGTTTGCAAGATTGTCGGGATAACTTGGTTACTGGGTACAACTTGGGCATGTGAAAGCGAGTCATCACAGCAGAAAACCTGGAACATAACACGATTCGTTCTGTGTCCAGTAAATATTTAGTAACACATGTTTCCTATAAGAGATCTGAATACCAACTAACTTAAAGGTACTCAATCCGAACAGAGGGTCCCCATCTCAACAGATTCCAACAACAACAATCCGATCAGATGGTCCTATATTACTATTTCTTTGGCTTTGGGGGTACAAAATATTTGATTCGAGTCGAGGAACCCATCAAACAAAGCTCAGAGTTATTAAATATTGATTTTTGAAATTTGTTATTTACTCGAGATGAGTACTAATAATTGCCTTAAACTGCCGTAATCTGCTCTGGATGTGTACTCCAAAATCTATTCAAACAGACAAGGATGGATAACTCTAAAATCAAGTGGTAATAACAGCGCAATTTTGACTGAGTTCTGGGTCAGATAATATTCCCGATAATGAAAAATAATAGATTTCTAAAATCGATATCTAACAAATCTGAGCTTTGATGGGTGACTTCCTCGACTCGAATCAAATATTTTTGACCCCCGAAGCCATTGAAATAGTAATTGAGAGGAGTTTTATCGGATTGAGTACCTTTAATGTTACCAGTCAATGTGATTATGTCCCAAACCATGTGAACTCAGGATTAGATGCATGGCCAAGTTTGTGCCACACTCAGGAAGATTATAATCCCCACTCTATGCTAAACCAGGTCATACATGTGTATTATACCAGCGCCGAAGCCGACCCACCCAAACTCAGTTGCGGTAGTTTATGACAAAAAATTTGCTTTAGTATATCTGGGATAAATCGCAACCATCTTTCATACGGTACTTTGCGATAATTACTTTGCGATATTATCTTTGACTGATCAATCACAAACAAATTTGCGACACTTACCTTTGCTATTGCAAAGGTATGTTAATTTGTTTGCAAAGTAATTAACAGTTTTTATCGCAAAGATGATTGCTATTCTGTTATATAAAATTGCGAAGTATTTTACGATCTATCGTAAAGATGTTTGCAATTTATCGCAAAGTTTTGCGATTTATCAACATGTATTTTTAAATAGATATTTGGAAAGTGACAGGAGGGTTTTCAAAACTTGAACCCAAATTTGTTTGTGATTTATCATCAGTCAAAGATATCGCAAAGTAATTATCGCAAAGTATGAAAGATGGTTGCGATTTATCCCAGATATACTAAAGCAAATTTTTTGTCAGAAACTGCCGCAACTGAGTTTGGGTGGGTCGGCTTCGGTGCTGGTATTCCAGTCCCTATGTTGTTAGTTTGATTTAAAATTTGGGAAAGTCGAAAAATTATTAAAACAAAAAAACAGCGGTGTTTGAACAGGATGTCAATAAATTAGCTGACAGTGACACTCGAAAATCTTGGCGCAAATGCTGAGCTGCTTTTTTGTCCATAGTAGTTAGTACCGTGTATAATATTGTTACTTCATTTTCAGGATTTCCAAATTAAACCAATGGAACTTTGGGAGCGCTTGTTGGGTTTGAGTTTCTGGGTCAATAACAATGGCTGCATAATTAAGGAGACACACGTCTACCGGTATGTATTTCATGTTTAAATAGTAGTTGTATCAGTGTATACTATATGTACATTGTTGTTTATTATTGGGGGGGGTGGTGTCTGGGTTGGTCAGTGGTCCAGTGAGCACGGTACCGGTCACCAAGCTGTAGGACATGAGCTAGTGACTGACATGGGTTCGATTCCTATGTGGCGATCGGCGGAGTACATATGATATGTGCAGACGGTGCATCGTGACTACCTATTGTAGGTGACTAACCATAGATCACATGGTTTCCATCAACAACAAATGATCTGGCCTCATTGTTATATCGCCTTAGTTGTGGAAAGCAACAAAACCCCAAAAAATTTACTCAATGTTGCTACTGCCTTTCATTTATTTAGTGTGCTACACTTAGTTGTGTACAATTCAGTACAAATCACTGACCACTGTGAAGGTAGCCCATGTTTCCTCTGTTAATATTCCCATGTTATTAGCTCAACTTTACTTTGTAAAGTTTGAGCTATTGCCATGGCTTTGTCGTCCGTTTGTACGTGTGTGCGTGTGTACGTGTGTACGTAAGGCGTCAACAATGCAGTCTACAGGTCGTACCTTTGGTCGGATCATTATGAAATTTGTCATAGCTGTTGACATCAACATTTAGACCAGAATGATTAATTTTGGGGTCATTCGGTAAAAAAACATGGCCGCCAGTGGCCATCTTGCATTTCAAAATTCAATCCATTAGCACGGGCTACAGGGCGTACTGTTTGTCTGATCGTCATGAAATTTGTCAAGAATGTTAATAATGACATGTAGATGGGAACGAGTCATTTTGGGGTCAATCGGCCAAAAAACATGGCCGCCAGCAGCCATCTTGGATTTTACTCTTTGTATGACTAAATCCTTTAGCACGGGCTACAGGCCGTACCTTTAGTCTGATCATCATAAAATTTGTCATGGCTGTTGAAATTGGAATGTAGATGGGAATGAGTAATTTTGGGGTCATTCGGCCAATAAACATGGCCGCCAGTGGCCATCTTGGATTTCAAAATTTAATCCATTAGCACGGGCCACAGGTCGTACTGTTCGTCTGATCATCATAAAATTTGTCATGGATGTTAACAATGACATGTAGATGGGAACGAGTAATTTTGGGGTCATTCGGCCAAAAAACATGGTCGCCAGCAGCCATCTTGGATTTTACTCTTTGTATGACTAAATCCTTTAGCACGGGCTACAGGTTGTACCTTTAGTCTGATCATCATAAAATTTGTCGTGAATGTTAATAATGACATGTAGATGGGAACGAGTCATTTTGGGGTCATTCGGCAGAAAAACATGGCCGCCAGCAGCCATCTTTGATTTTACTCTTTGTATGACTAAATCCTTTATCACGGGCTACAGGTCGTACCTTTAGTCTGATCATCATAAAATTTGTCATGGCTGTTGAAATTGGAATGTAAATGGGAACGAGTAATTTTGGGGTCATTCGGCAGAAAAACATGGCCACCAGCAGCCATCTTTGATTTTACTCTTTGTATGACTAAATCCTTTAGCACGGCTACAGGTCGTACATTTAGTCTGATCATCATAAAATTTGTCACGGCTGTTGAAATTGGAATGTAAATGGGAACGAGTCATTTTGGGGTCATTCGGACAAAAAACATGGCCGCCAGTGGCCATCTTGGATTTCAAAATTTAATCCTTTAGCATGGGCCACAGGTCGTACTGTTCGTCTGATCATCATGAAATTTGTCATGGTTGTTAATATTGGATTTTACTCTTTGTATGACTAAATTCTTTAGCATGGGCTACAGGTCGTACCTTTAGTCTGATCATCATAAAATTTGTCATAGATGTTAATAATGACATGTAGATGGGAACGAGTCATTTTGGTGTCATTCGGCCAAAAAACATGGCCGCCAGCAGCCATCTTGGATTTTACTCTTTGTATGACTAAATTCTTTAGCATAGGCTACAGGTCGTACCTTTAGTGTGATCGTCATAAAAAATTTCATGGATGTTAACGATGACATGTAGATGGTATACAATCATTTTGGGGTCATTCGGCCGAAAACATGGCCGCCAGCAGCCATCTTGGATTTTACTTTTCTCTTCATGTCTATAAACTAGTATTAGACATTCAACTTTCCACATTCCTAATCGCTCCATTGACTGTAATACATTAAATTATTCCCTATCCAAGTTGAGCTACAGTGTCATTGACACTTTCATTATACTAGTAATTAGATGAAAGTAGCCTGTGTTTCCTCTGTTAATATTCCCATGTTATTATACTAGTAATTAGATGAAGGTAGCCGGTGTTTCCTGTCCTTCCCATGTTATTATCATTAAATGTAGGTACACCGGTAGTCCATGTTCCCTCTGTTCCTCCCATGTTATTATCATATTATGCCTATGGGGTCGGGCAGGGGGGGGTATTTTTTACAAGCACTTATGCGGGGGGGTGGGTCACTGGGTGGGTGGTTTGGTCGATGGGACTAACAAACAATTTTTTTCGCAACTCAGAACTTTTTTTCCTGCAAGTTTTTTGACTGTTTTTTTCAATGAATTTGGCTTAAAACACCTTAGAATAAGAGAAATAATGTAATTCTAACAGCTAAACTGACTGCAGGCAGTTATTGTGTTGTATTTTGTTGCAAATTTTGAAATCCAAGATGGCCGCCATGTTTTTTTGGCCGAATGACCCCAAAATGACCCGTTCCTATTTACATGCCAATGTTAACATCCATGACAAATAGTATGCACAAAAATTCATATACAGCTGTTTACAATGAATTCCCCCCGCAAATCTGCTTTAGTGTTAAAAGGGGGTGGGTGTCCAAAAATGGTTGGAAAAAATTGGACGCATGGTGGGTGGGGGTCCCAACAAGGGTCGAAAGTAAAAAATCAGCATACGTGCCTGAAAATGTTTTCTGACACCCCCCCCCCCCGGAGGGCATTTACCAGTACAGGTAGTCAAGGGCTCTGTCTGTCCGAGCATATCACCTTGTGACTCGTGTGTTGATTATCAGAGTTTGTTATCTTTTGTCATGGTGAAAGCACAGGTTGGTACCTACATTAGTTAGGCTAATTATTCAAGGTACCGGTATGTAACTTTGTTCCAAAATGTTGTTGTACGAGAAATGTCGATTTCATGACAATTAGGTGTTGGACATTGATTTTTATCTATAATTGTAGATGTATAGTGCAGACATTTAGCACCTGTGGACCTGGTTGAATTTTTCTGTAGTTCGATGGATCACATCCATCCTCAAGCTACTTATGTCATTTACTGGCATTTGTTTATAATGTGTAGGGGTAGGTCGCTTGAGACCCCACCACAGTTCAATTCACACCAGGTTCTCAGCTTCAGATTACGTTGGCCATGTAATTTTACGATTAAACCGTAAATTCACATTACGATGATGTTGTAATTTTACGATAGTTTTTCTGTCATAATATTACGATCATTTTGTAAATATACGATCAAATTTGTAAATGTCAGATTAAGTTGATCTCGTAATTTTACGACAGTTACTGATGGTCCAATTCCTGCCAACAGTTTCTGTCGTAATATTACAATGAAATTTGTTTGAGTGTATGATCATTTACATATACCGGTATGATTTTTGTAATTATGGTTAATTAATCATCAAATCCTACGAAAGATTAACAAGCGGGCGCAAATTACGTTTACGTATCATCATATTAATATAATAAGTGTTTAGAATTTCCAAATAAGATACCATTACATTCCATATTGAGACAACATTATTATATTTATTATTTATTTATTATTTTGCAGGATGTATGTACCATGGGTGTTTTCAGTGTTTCCCAACAAAAGGGTATCAAACAAAACACCCTCTTACTAAACAGACTCCTTTTCTGGCAATTTCCCAGGATTTGTTTGTGGAATACTAACTCTATGAATCCAGTTTTATGACACCTTTACATAGGCAAAAAACAAGACAGAATATTAAAGCTTACTTGATGTAAAATCGCGAGTTCTATTTGCTGTTATCTATTTTCGTGGTATTTCGTGGTCTATTTTATATTTTCTGGGGTCAAAATACCAATAAAAAGCACCGACGTGGGGGGGGGGGGGGTTAAAAGTCGACGCGCCGGTGCCCGTGAAACAAAACCCTTTTTTGTTTGCCTAATTAAAACATTTTATTTATATCTTGCAGCTTTTGGGAAAAGTTTGGTGAAAGTTTAAACGAACTCAGACAGAAATCATGAATGAAAGTCAACCAGCCACATTTTTAATATTATCAGCGATCTTACAAAGAACTTAAACGACTTTCACATCATTGGCAATGCGAACATCCAGCTGCAGTATAATATAGCAGATTTATTCCAAATGATAACAAGACAAATGCATGACTAATGCATGGGCTAGATTAAAGTTATATTCTGCATTGAATGTTCTTGGAGAAAATGTTATCTATTTTGATACTGGTAAATTTTACAAAAGGTTGATTTCCAAATATATATTTTAATCCAGCAAAAAAAAAACAAGACCATTTGATAGCTATTCTTGGATATATCAATCATATATTGTTTGATAAATGTATTTTTGTTTGTTTGACAGATTCAGTCATATATGTTCACCGTCCTGGTTGTCCTGATGTTCCAATTGGTGATTACCTTGGACAGTTTACAGACAAAACATATCCTGGTTATCACATTACACACTTAAGATCTGGAGGACCTAAAATTATGCATATAGGACCTAGGAGGGTGAAGAAGTATGTAAAGTTTGTGGGTTCAGTCTGAACCACAAAAATATGAAATTATAAACTATTCTGTTATGGACGCCTTAATCTTTAACCGTTCAGTGCCAAGTCCGATTTTTGTATCAACCCCATATACCCTGTGCCAATGCAATCTCTTATAATAAGAGAATGCATTGGCCTAACAATTGTTCATCATTTGTTATTTTTTTTCAATTTTAATAATTTTTTCTTATATTCTTTAACAAAAGAGACAAGATGATGATGGCACTACATGTACAGTTTTTTATAACTGAAAATAAGATCGATCGCCCTTTGCTATTAAATAGGGTGCAGAATAAAAAATATGCTCTTGTATATACAAAGCATGTTGTTATAGAAGATATGGACACTATTCCATTTGGGTATTGTTATAACAATTAACCAATGACATATAATTGTTTGTTCATAACCTATATGTATTTCTCAATAATGTATACTCTATTAAATGGGACCATAACACTTTGTTATAAGTGGTTTTATATTTGGTAGTTCCAGGTGGTTAAAATTTTGATTCGTGTCGTATATAGCTAATTTGCAAAGGGCTTCTCTTCTTCAATGTTGTTGAAAGGGAAGATTAACAGAACCAGGGTGAGTTCTCTTCAACTAACGTTTTTAGATCAGTTTTTGTCAACTTAGAGCATTTCAAATGAATCCACTGGTCGTACAAGTGACATCCCAGAGCATCTTGATTGTTTCTTACTGATTTGTTACAGGTTGAGCAAGGATATTTTATCGGCATTGCAGTTCGCGGTTGGGGTGGGTGGGGGTAGCTGTTACAAGGAGAGTAAAGTAGAATAGAGCAGCGTTTAACACTGGTACTATGATCAATATGCGACCAATGATTAATTTGATCAGTTTCATCATTGTGATAAAACAATGCCTTTAGCAGAACTACGGAATAAAAATAGTCTGAATTGAAGTATAGTTAGGGTGAGGTTTTGTCGTTTTCTGGAATGTTGAATCATTCTTCCGTTTCCGTCGATTCCACTTTTGCATTACTCTATACGCATTGACTGCGCATGCCTGAACCCGTTGTCATGGGTTTTTCTGCCCAAAATATGGTGAACGCATCCTCTCGGAATGTGTAGATTTTAATCAAGTTATTTCATCCAAGATACACACAGAAACACGTGTTTTTTTTTTCAATATTATTTAAGATTACATGCCACTGATAATAATGATATGCGGCGTTACCATTTTGTTTGTTTGGTTAAGGTTTTACGTCGTTTTAGACATTAAGCCACATCATGACTGAGAAACCGGAATCAGAATCAAGCAAATCAACTGTGTATAGACGTAACCAGTAAATTAAGACTAAAACGTAACAAAATATATATAGATAAAAACACCCAAATCAGAGCGCAGCAGCTAACAAAAATCAACGTTTGTATACAACGGAAGTGTCTGTATTCATTTATATGCTATTCTGGCAGATCGTGAGTACTATATAAATAAATTTGGATTATTCTAGTTCACTTTGCAATTAGATGTTGAACACTACACTTTAAAATGTGGAACCAAGCACTCACATTGTTAGTGTTGAAAGAGATGATGGCTAAATGTCAGGGACATATTCAAGATGTAGACGGTATGATAAGCATTTAATTTGGCACATGTTTTTGGTATTTAATAAAAAAGGGTTATGTTTCATTTTCATTGCAACTTCAGTACTTATAACACGACAGCATTTTCCATATGTTTTTTTTCTCTGCAACTACCAAAAACAAACAATTTTATTTACCTATTTACCTGCCTACCTACTTAACTGTGTCACTGATATCATAATCTCTGTTTTTCAGATATCATTCAATGGATTGTGGGCACATATAAAGGTATGGAAGAAAATCGTCATGATTACCAACATGGAGGCGATAAAGAAAACCTTCTAGTTGATTTGACTGTACGCACATTCAGATGGAAGAACAAATATGATCATCAATTGTTGCTGTGTTCGATACACTGCAGGAAATGGGGGACGTGATGAGAAATATTGAGTGTTAAGCATATGATGGACACAATGACATTGCAGGATAGGCTGTGCTGTGTGCAAGATGCTGCTAAATTTAGGAGATGATGATCGAAGTGCTGGTTATGAAGTAATCTGTGAAGACGAGGATGAGGTACATTTCGAATATAAACACACAAATGATGATAGTGATAAGCAAAATGTTGATCTTTCTGGAAATAAATAATGTCCATTGACAATCGAGAAAGGAGACTCTTCAGTAATTGTGCTGAACAATAACAATCTTACTGATGTGTCAATATTTCGAAAAGATGAATTGGTCAATACAAAACCATCAACATTGGAAATGATTGTGCTGGGCAAATGATTCTCCTGGGATGTACACCCCATAGCGATCTACGATAATGAACATGACATAATTGTGGTGCGCTAGTGTAAGAACAGTGACAATCAGGTATATATAATCTACCACACATTGAACTAGTTTTAATATGGATGTATTTATTATATGGAATAAATGCTCATAAGGTAGTATTTGAATTTTTTTTTTAGATCCCTACATACCTTCCTCCCTCGACAAAACAGTGTAGGGGAGGGGCTGAGGCGGCGTTAATAATATCCTCCCAAATAATGTTTGATAGTGTAGCAACAGCATTTTGAGCTTTCGTAACTGGAGAATAAATATGTAAAGTTTTAGGCTCATTGTCTAGTGATAAATTCACAATAGCAGTTATAATCACTGTGTACAATATTAGCATCTGGCAAAAATAAACCATTTCCGATCTCAGAACTTTCTGCCCTGAGAACTCCCATTTTTCTGATATGAGTTCATATTCCATTTTGATTCAGGAAAGGCTGTTACTACCATTAATATCCATATAATAAGACTCGTCATTGCTGTTATTTTTTGTCTGCAGACAGGACATTTCTCTATTTCTACGGCACACATTTTACATGCACAAACGTGTGAACATGGAAGAAAACAACAAATATTTTTATGGTCACCCAAACATATAACGCATGTGTCATTTTGTGTAATGTTATGATCAGAAGCATCAATTGACATAGTCAGGGAATCAATAATAGCGTCGGGAGTATCTTGTCTGTCTGTGTCCTCTTCTCTCCCAAAATTCTGTCTATTTCACTCTCCACTCAGGTGTTCACTGAAAAAGGGCAAGTCCTGCCCCCGCTCGTCCCCCTTGGTCAAGGGCAGGGGGGTGAGCTGCCCCCCTCTTCCGGCCGCCCCTGAATATAAAGTGTAAGCCAAGGCCGGCTCCAAATAAAATGTGTAAACGGGGTGTTATGTTTGGACCGTTGTTTCTCAATGGTTATTAATGAAATTTGGTATATATGTCCGGACTGAGGGATGGAATACACTAACGTTTGAATTCTTTTAAATTCACAAATTTGTCGATTTTCTTCAACTTTTTCGTTCTGGAACACACATTAATATTCAAATAACGTTTGTGGTCTCGGTATCAAACGCCCAAGTTCCGACCACGTCGCCATCGCTATGCGTATATAAGATTTACATGCCAATAACGTTGACAAAGCATTGGCGACAATATGGAGTAGAAACCGAGACAACTATCTGAATATTATAGTCTTAGAGTCGTCAATTAGTTAAAGCCGATTGCCTACGCCGATAAGTCACCGTATGGCTACCTTATATTACAATTTGACGACAGTTGGTAAGTTAGGCTGAAATGGTCATTGTCACCCCCTTTCGTTCAGTTGGGTACCCAGCTTTTTTAATTTTCAGTTGGGTACCCAGCTTTTGTAAAATTTACATTTGGGTACCCAGCAGAGCTGTATGAAATCTCACACAGAGCTTGATTTAATTAGTGATTTCCCTCAGTTGATTGCGAAACGAACCTGGCAAATGTGCGAATTCTTGTTTACATATGAATAATGATGTCTATTCGTCACGATGCTTGAAAATAATGGCATAGAAGAATTGCATTTATAGGACATAGGTACTGCAGATTGACTGCTCATAAAGCTGGGTACCCAACTGTAATTTAAAAAAAAAGCTGGCTACCCAACTGAAAGTTTTTAAAAGCTGGGTACCGAACTGAACGAAAGGGGTGACAATGACCATTTCAGCGTAAGTTAGGGTGTCAATTTGAAAAATTCTCACTCAATTAGGATGTAAAAATTTTGGTCTTCACGAAAGAGGTTGGAATAATAATTTGGACACTTAATAAGTCACTTTAGCCACGCCCTTGAAAAAAATTGATTTGATGATATGATGTCATGGCGATGATGATTTTAATAATAATAATATGTTGATGTCGGATGATGACGATGGTGATTATGAAATGGTTACATGCATATATACATATATAATCAATAAGTTTATTTCTCATGAACCTATACACACATATAGGTATAGAGATATAAACACAATTGCAGCCGATGTGTCATGTGTACGCCATATAAATATGTTTGGCGTATTGGGTAGATGCTCAGCTTTTGGAAATTGAGGCTTTTCTTCGTGCTGACAATGATATTAATGGCCCACTTGAACGTGTGTTAGGACATTCTAATGCAGTTTCCGCATATTTGAAATAGTCATGTTCTACCAATCGACGTGGGGATAGACTCTCTGATAGACTCTCTGGGTCAAAATAAGTAGTGATGAGCCGATAATCGGGGGCCGATTGTGGCCCATCGGATGACAATCGGTACTCGGGTTTGAACATCGGGATTTGCGATTGTCTAAATAATAAATAGGTGCTTGTTTTTCTTCAATAAACTGTTTTAAATATGACGATGTTTTGTTGAATAAATGACCAGTAAACATGGGGAAAGTGATACCAAACACAAACTTGACATGTCCTCTTCAATACCCCGGTCGTACCGGGGTCTATGTTTGAACAATATATTAGTGGGGAAGCACGTGACACTTTGTGTTAGAGTGAGGCTGCAAGCATGACGCCGTGATTGTGCATAATCATTAATTATTGGCATACCGGAACAGTCGTTTCAGTTGATTGATTTCGTTAGCATTATGATGTACACAACGTACATATCATGGGACTCATGTACGCCCATAGGTAACTTTATTGTTCGTCAACATGTAGACATTTTGACTTATGTCAGACTATCAAAAATCAAGATGTATGCATACGAAGTACAACAGAGCTATCTATATAGTACACATATACAGCGTAACAGGTATAAACTATACTATAGAAACCGAAAGTGCATGTCACGTGACTTTAAATAGTCAAAGACAATGTCATTCCATCCAGTCAGCCTCGTGTGACGTCACGTATAGGTCACCACCAATCATTATTATGATGACCATGCACGCTGAAATCGAATCGTGTCTGTGAAATTGACATGAACATGGTGTAACTTTCAACTAGTTCAGTCGGCTCATTTCCTTATCGCTGGGGCTTTCACATACCATCCGCTAAACGCGCGTGCGTGCGCGCATAACTTTTCGCTCCCAGACCGAAAAGCTGTCCGTTTTACGCATAAGCGGACAGGGGTATTCGGTGCGATGTCGTTAATCATGGGATATACCGTAAATATTTTGTGGTGTTTACGAATGAGAATGGTATATATGTCGGGGCGTATGCCAGCTGCTGGCACCATGGTATCTAATCTTGGGTCAAATTGCTAACCTCTGTTTTGGGCACATTGGCTCTCGGCTCTTTCGCATGTTCTGTATATCGTCGCCGATGAAATGCAATATTAACGAAAACTGTTCGCGTGACACCCTGAAATAACCAATGAACTTGTCTTTATCCGAATACAATTTTTTGACAATTAGATTAGCATATGCCCCTTGTTCTCTTCTTTTCTTAACTATTTCGTGCTCACAAAAGCGTCTTGGTCTCTTCCGTGGTCTTTCGTTATATATACACAAAGCAATCATTAGAACGTCGTCGTCGGAATCCATGGCGAAAGGACAATATGTAAACACAAATAATTATTCACGCATCCGTTAACGGATGCGTACGCGCAGAGGTAAACGGAGGTATGTGAAAGCTCCAAGCGCACGTCCGCCAAACGCATCCGTAAAACGGATGCGTAAAACGCAAGTATGTGAAAGCAGCTTAAAGCAGACAGCTTTTCGGTCTCGGAGCGAAAAGTTATGCACGCACGCGCGTTTAGTGGATGGTATGTGAAAGCCCCAGCGATAACATTGGAAATCGAAACGATGCGCGTACGGATGCGTTAAACGCATGCGTTAAACGCATGTATGTGAAAGCAGCTTTAGACGCGTTCCATTCCCTGGTAGTATTGAGAAGAGGACTCTGATGTATGTGCTTATCCCATATAGCACACGGGAGGATGAGTTGAAATAAATACCTGTATATGTCTTGTCTGTTCTCGGTATTAAGATAAGTGATAATATAATAACCGGACTAAGGACTTTATATCCGATTGACTTTATCACTGGCGTGCATGCTGATCAAATGAATGCAGTCCTTTGTTCACTTGTAAACGCTCTTTTTATACAACGAAATTAATAGACGCTCTTTATATATATTCCAAACTTCCACCACCATTGTGTTCTTTGTAAGACGCGTTCCATTCCCTGGTAGTTTTCAGAATTGGACTGATGTATGTGCTTATCCCATATAGCACACGGGAGGATGAGTTGAAATACCTGTATATGTCTTGTCTGTTCTCGGTATTTAGATAAGTGATAATATAATGACCGAACAAAGGACTGACTTTATATCCGATTGACTTTATCACTGGCGTGCGTGCTGATCAAATGAATTCAGTTCTTTGTTCGCTTGTAAACGCTCTTTTTATTCAACGACATCAATAGACGCTCTTTATATATATTCCAAACTACCACGGCCATTGTGTTGTTTGTAAGACGCATTCCATTCCCTGGTAGTTTTCAGAATTGGACTCTGATGTATGTGCTTATCCCATATAGCACACGGGAGGATGAGTTGAAATAAATACCTGTATATGTCTTGTCTGTTCTCGGTATTAAGATAAGTGATAATATAATAACCGGACTAAGGACTTTATATCCGATTGACTTTATCACTGGCGTGCATGCTGATCAAATGAATGCAGTCCTTTGTTCACTTGTAAACGCTCTTTTTATACAACGAAATTAATAGACGCTCCTTATATATATTCCAAACTTCCACCACCATTGTGTTCTTTGTAAGACGCGTTCCATTCCCTGGTAGTTTTCAGAATTGGACTGATGTATGTGCTTATCCCATATAGCACACGGGAGGATGAGTTGAAATACCTGTATATGTCTTGTCTGTTCTCGGTATTTAGATAAGTGATAATATAATGACCGAACAAAGGACTTTATATCCGAATAATTACACCCACTTCATTTGCTATAGTAAATTGCCGATGAGTTTATCAAAGCTAATGTAATTATATCGGATAATTACATTAGGATGTAATTATATCGGATAATTACATTAGGTCGAGATTTTATCAGCGCAACAAAAACGACCCAAAAGTACTTGCGCGCAATGATATTTGTAGTCCGTTGCATAGTAACTAAGGACGCTATTTTATTCGCACTCGTTTCGCAGTACACATTTATTTTCAAGAACGCTATGAAAGCCAATAGAAGAATAATAAATAACTATCCAAATAAAGACAATGCCCCAATATAATAAACATTCCCAAGCTGTTTACAGAGTGTAAATTTGGTCGTATTTGCGACGTTTCGTTACGAAATGCATGACTAAACATACACAACTTTTTAGTTTTCGTTTCATTTATAATTTTATTTACATTTTCCCAGCTGGCACCACTTGTAATTTTGTAAGACCACAGGAGTGTGGAACTTGATTAAAAAAAATGATAATTAGCATAATTAAGGCAGTTATTGATCAAGTTCCAAGCTCCTGTGGTAAGAGTATTAAATTTAGTGGTTATATATTCTGGGCACTACAATTTATATTATAGGATGAAATTTTTAATTACTGTTTACAGATGTCCCCAAACATTGTACCAGTCCCGTGAGAAAACTGCAACATATTTGTTCCCTTCGTCTCAGTGTAACGATATGTTACACGATATGTTACAAAGCGTTTCATGATTTCTGAGATTCCACAGAGACTGGCCCTACGTACAAACTGAAACTTACAAAGTCCCCGTAAAAAAAAATATGCAGCATTCAATGTTTCTACACCTCCTTTTATTGTAGCGTTATGTTGAAAAGTGTTATGAGGCGTTACCGGTACATGTTACAAATTATATTAAGTCCCCCCCCCCCCCCAAAAAAAAACGCAGCATATTATTAAAACTCATCTCAATGCAGCGATATGTTACAAAGTGTTACGAATCGTTATATGATTTCAGAGATCCACAGTGACCGCTCGTAGACAGGACTGTGTTACAAATGATATAAAGTCCCTGTAAGAAAACTGCAGTATATTTTTTCAACTCGTCTCAGTGTAGCGTGAGGCGTTACCGGTACATGTTACAAATTATATTAAGTCCCCCCCCCCCCAAAAAAAAAACGCAGCATATTATTAAAACTCATCTCAATGCAGCGATATGTTACAAAGTGTTACGAATCGTTATATGATTTCAGAGATCCACAGTGACCGCTCGTAGACAGGACTGTGTTACAAATGATATAAAGTCCCTGTAAGAAAACTGCAGTATATTTTTTCAACTCGTCTCAGTGTAGCGATAAATTGTTACGAAGCATTACGTTACATGTGTAACAGAACGAGAGAGTGAGAGAGAAGTGTGGGAGTCGCAGCGACAGTTGGCAACACCCGGAATCCCAAGCCGGTCACACATCCATGGAATAACCGCGCCCGACGTTGCTTACTTCGGTTATCACACAAAGCTAGCGTGTAACGACCGTGAACTCTCGATCAGAGAAGTCATCGGCCTTCTATATTTACAACGCGACCGCTATACACATGATTTCTGAGATCCACAGAGACCACTCGTTGATTGGTGTTACAAATAATGTAACGTCCCTGTGGGAAAACTGCAGGATATTTCTTCTACTCGTCTCAGTGTACCGATATGTTAAAAAGTGTTACAAAGGTTAACGTGTCTGCATTATCTGGACACAAGCGATTTAATAATCACTTTAAATTTTACCAAATATATTAGTTTTTGGAAAATAAATCATCTTAAAATTCCTTAAATGCCATGATGATTTAATTCTTCTGAAAACTTGTTTCTCGGTAAAATCACAATGACACAAAATGACTGCGAAAAATCGAAAATTGTAAAGTATTTGGCTAACTGCCGATAGATAGGAGGATTCCTGTAAGAAAATGCTCACTAAACTTTTTGATTATCGCATGTTCATGATTCCCAGTTGACATGGAGACTAACTGTATATTTTCCTCTTCCAAAATTCTGCTAATTTTTAAATTTGATCAAAAGTTTATTAATGTTTTGTTTCGTCCTTGACATACGTTCGGGAAAAACCCACTCGATCTGCAGATCGATCGATATTATTCGGACGGGAATGCAGCGAGTTGTTTTCGGCTCAAGTCTTGTCTGTTATTCGAGAACATATAGTTCCTTGTTTCAATCGTATTTTAAGGGCGAATATGTCTTTAAAATCAATATTTAACAATCGATGGCATAATACATGGCAGTATACATGGCGCTATCCGTACAATTCTATCGAATTTTTACCCCTTTGTTTCACCCTATTGTCTTAAGGGGCCAATGGTAGGGGTTTATTAGGGGTCCTTAGTGTATGAAAGCCACCCCTTTTCCTTCTCACTTATATGATAGGTAGAATGAATTAATGAAGCCCCTCCTTTTCGTTCTTAATTATTTGATAGGTTTTAATTAATTAAAGTCGCTGATTCTTAATTATATGATAGGGTGCCGAAAACAATGGAAGTGTGCAGGTGTTTGGACCACGCTATCCTGAAACAATGGAATCGTGCACCTGCAGAGTCACCTGGTTAGACCACGTGCCGACGCCTTTTTCATAATCCCGCCACAATTATTTAGCGTCACCATGCTTCTCGTGCACCATTTGAAAACAAAGGAAGCATGCACCTGCAGAGTCACCTGGTTAGACCGCGCGTTTTCGAAAGCGTGTCCAAAACCTGACTAATTTATTCATCCATACCACACGTTCCCCGAACAATGGAATCCCGCCCTTAAATTATCATTATCAAATCCGGAAATCATACGGGAATCAATCAAAAACGACTTCCGGATTTTGATTGACATCTAATGGACAAACATATTTACTCTATAAAAGGTGCACCCGCTTATTATACTGAGCATTGATATACACATTACCAGACAAATGTAAGTACATATTTAACAATAATTCTAAAATGTATCAGTGAAACGTCATATAATCACTACTGTTTTTAATTTAAATAATATTGATCACTCTTTTAAATAGTTTCGAATTTAAAATAATTTATCACTGAGTTGCTCTTTATCACGATGTTATTTTAAAAAGCTTTTCTCGTATATCAGTTTGTTTTTCACATGATCAATTTTAGAATTAATGATATTAAATACATTACCCCTTCAAAGAATAACGAAATAATCCAGGTGAATTTTCTTTATATTGATCAATAATGTTTTAGTTCAGTCGAGGTCTTTTTTTCTCTGGTTCGTCATCGTCCTCACTGTCCTCATCATTGTCTGTATCATCATCGCTCTCCTCACTTATGATGATGAGCTCGTCCAAATCCTCATCAGTCTCTATCCATTCTATTTCATCTTCTGCTGTTACCAGAGGATCGACGATTGGAGCATCTTGATCCTCGTCCGATATGACAATGGTTTCATGTTGGTCGTCCTCTATATCCCACGGGATATTTATCATTTCGATTGTGTCATCACTGAAATGCTGAAAATAATAAAATAAAAAATACATTAGTCTTCTAACACATTATATAAATCAACAAAGTGTTTAAAAATAATCTCATTTATTAATAAATAACCATTGGATACTAACAGAATAAAACGAAAATTTTCCGAAACTAACCTTGCCTCTGTGATAATCTGTGGAAAGCATTTTTGAAATTATGCTAATGTTTGTAATTCGCCACGTTATATACACCCCTATATTTCACACGTTCATTTGACATTCAACTCAATGTTAACACACGTGTCAATTACACCACAAGCTGTTTTTTTCAACGAGCTAGACTTATTCACACCTAACAGGTATCAAAGGCACAAGGGCATTCTGTTGCTGCAGATCCGTATACATCTGCGCCAACTGGTTGTCAGATAAACGGTTATCGCCTTTTTTAGGCTTGGAATCAGTGCCTTTTTTAGGCTTGGAGATACTGCCTTTGTTAGGCAGATTGGCAGCCTGAGAATCGCCGTTATTAGACTGGCTGCGACCCGAAAGCAAAGGGTCAACAAAAGGTAGCGGAATATCCGTGGCATCAACAATCTCATAAGGGCCAGGACAGAGAGTGAGACAATCACCCGAATGTTCAGAGTCTGATGAACTTCCCGAATCACTTCCACCCGAAGTCATGGTAGAATAGTAAATCCAAAGATGTAGAAAACAACACAACACGAGTTAAACTACACACACAATAATTAAATCCACAAGAGAATAAAAACACGACTGCTCTGTGTAAACGGAAAGAACGCATTGCCTGTGAACGCGATAGAATGCTATCTCAATGTGGTTCCTTGGTGTAAGAAGATAGGATGGAATTACAAACAAACTTCACCTTACAGGTAAGCCTTGTTTAATTGATAAATTTTATACACACAATTAATTATGGTTATCGGTCGCGCTTCAAAAGAAAATGACATGCGAACATTCCGAAAGCAGAAATTTCCCCGTCATAACAAACCACCCGATTTATGTTTCAAATTACACATCTGAGTACTGTACACACAATGAAACATAGTTATTGTTCGCGCTTCAAAAGAAAATTGACATGCGAACATTCAGAAAAGCAGACTGTGGATAAAAAAATTCCAGTCATAACAAACCACCGATTAATGTTCAAATTACACAGCTGAATTATGGTTATCGTTCTCGCTTCAAAGGAAAATTGACATGAGAACATACAGAAAGCAGTCTGGACAAAAATTTCCAGTCGTAACAAACACCCCGACTAAAGTTCAAAATACACTTACATTGTGCTGCACCGCCTCCATTATGCCCTGTTCAGGTTCTCGGCTGGGCTCTGCTGGCCATAGAACTCTCTGGATCTACAAAAACAAAAATACACAATAATTAATTCACGGTAATGTAATGATTAAAAATGATCATGTGAAAAACAAATCAGGTATATGAAAAAAGGCTTTGTCGATAACGTCGTAAAGAAATGTTACTCACGTGTTAAACATCAAGATCTTTATGTCTTACTTTAAATAAGTACGTTATTATAAAGCTGTTTAAACATGCTATTAAATACGTTAAAATAGAGAACAGTTATGTCTTAATGATGTTACCATTTTAAAATTAAATAAGATATTATAAAATAAAGAGTGGTTTGTTTTCTTAACAATTCTCTTATAAAATAAAGAGTGGTTTGTTATATGTTTAATATATCAGATGTTACTTTTTTGTTTAAATAAATCGATATAAAATAAAGAGCGTTTACTTACCAGAGGCCTATCTTCCGGCGCGGTTTGCAACACTGGGGATACTGGACACTCCATAACAACGTTTTTTTTAGGGGTCGAGGTAAACATAGTTAATGATAAAATATAATGTGTTTCCAATATATATACCATCAATTAATCACGCCTTAATCTTTGATTGGTTAAATTTTTTTTTTGGGTAGATGGTAACGGGAGGTGGAGACAAGCGCTCTATAGAATACGCCAATCTCGTTTTGAAAATGGTTATAACACAGTGATTCAGCGCTCTATAGAATACGCCAAATCTCGTTTTGAAAATGGTTATAACACAGTGATTCAAAAGCTAACTGCATGTGCTTAAACTTGAACACTACGTGGTATATTCTAAACAAACGATGAAGGTACAATTAAAATATTTTATTTAAAAAATCCATCATTGTGTCTGAACTGCATATTTCACATATTACTAATCCTGGCCCCAGTGTTTGGTGTGGGGGAATAATAAAATCCTTAAAGTGGGTGATAGCGTCCGAAATGTCACGTTTCAGCTCACATAAAGTCTGAAACTCTGTAACAGATACACAAAATAAAATCCTTAAAGTGTGTGATAGCGTACGAAATGTCACGTTTCAGCTCACATAAAGTCTGGAAGTCGGTAACAGATAGACAAAATAAAATCCTTAAAGTGTGTGATAGCGTACGAAATGTCACGTTTCAGCTCACATAAAGTCTGGAAGTCGGTAACAGATAGACAAAATAAAATCCTTAAAGTGTGTAATAGCGTACGAAATGTCACGTTTCGGCTCACATAAAGTTTGGAACTCTGTAACAGATAGACAATTTCCAAGCTTCATTGATTTTATTTCAAAAATCCGTCATTGTGTCGGAACTGCATATAACACAAGCTATTAACGATTCTTGGTCCGGGTGAGAGAAGGAACAAGGGATAAAATCGTTATAGTCAGGAATATAGTCCGAAATGTCACGTTTCAGCTCACATAAAGTCTGGAATTTTGTAATAGTCAGACAAATGCCACGCTTCGTTGGGCTCAGTTCATTACTATCATCTCTGTAATACGTTCGTACGTGTACCAATTTGAAGTCCTCACTATATGATAAACATGTCTTTCGTCCAATATGAAACTGCAGATTTTCCGATACATATAGCAGTCTGCAAATCTTCAATGTATAAACATAAGTTATACCAAAGGTTTTTGTCCAATGAAACGCCCTTCAAAGTCGGAGTGATACCATCCAACCATCTGCGTATGTCAATACGAATTTCCCCTTTAAATTCACTGACATTAACGAATTTCTGAGCTCCGATTTGGTGCGTTAAACATGCCATAGTTATATATTTCGTAATGGAAAATATATCTTCATAACATTATTATATAGTATCTCTCAACCAATCAAAAACGCGCCTTCAACCGTCAGATAGTAATGTTTATTGATTTTTTTTTTTAAACGTGTTGAAACAGGTTATCAAACAAACAAAACGCGCTCTCAACCGTTAGACAACAATAGTTATTGATTTATTTTAAAAACGTGTTGAAACACGTTATCAAACAAGCAAAACGCGCGCATCAACGTGAGTAATTAATGTTTATTGTTTATTATTATCAACCAATTAAAATCCCCCAAACCTCAACCATGAGTCGTCGATCTATAAAACGTGACCAATCAAAATCGTTATGAGTTCCTCAATATATTGAATATTCAAACATTTCTCAAACGGATTTCAACCTGTGTCAACAGGGTTTCAGCCAGTCAATTATCAACCTGTATCAGCCGGATTACAACCAGTCAATTATCAACCTGTATCAGCCGGATTTCAGCCAGTCACTTATCAGCCTGTATCAGCCGTATTTCAACCAGTCAATTATCAACCCGTATCACCCGGATTTCAACCTAGTAGTGGACCTTTTATTCAACAGGGCTATATAGTTCAACCTACCACCGTAGCGTCTACCTTAGGACCTGATATTCAACCGAGCTATATAGCTCAACCGATCAGCACCGATTCGACCCTCGCACAGGCCCCTACAATGAGCGTGTCAGCCGTCGGGATCATTAGACGAAACTCAGCCCTTTGACATTAGCCATATATCAAACCAAACGATACACAGCCTTTTGACAATAGCCATCTGTCAAACACATCGACTGACGTCACACAACCATTTGACACTACTCAACCATCAACTTCGACATCAGGTAATGATGTCACACCAACATCAACCAATGACACTACAACACGGTCTAATGATACAGAACCGAACGATAATAATCAACCATCAACTTCCACATCAACCAATGATACCTCACCACATAGTAACGAACCGAACGACATTAATCAACCATCAACTTCCACATCAACCCCTGATGCATCACCACAAACGTCGGAAGAACCCGAAATGAGTCATCCATACTTCCACATAAATAAGATCGCTACCAAAAAGTTTCTGAACAGCGCTGCCTACGAGAATATCTATTAAATTAGATTCAAGGCTGATATGTATGGACAAACGTTAATATCACTACAAACTATATTGCAAGAGGTATTTGAATATGTGTTGAATATCATACCATCATCCGACGATGATTACGGACGTTTTACTCTGCATACAGTCGACCTTGACCGACCTATTGCGACTGGATTACGTTTGTGGAAACATTTAAATTCTCAAGTGGTTATGGATCAAATAGCTAATGTTTTAAATTCAAACGAGGATATTAAATTGGATCATACCTTTACTGTGTATATTGGTTCTATAATAAAACCCGTCGGTGGTAAAAGAATCATATTAGACGGACCAGCATCCATGTCGAACAAGAAAAGTGTCACTACGATAGATAATTCGGACCAAATATGTTTAGCACGTTCCATAGTCGTATGTGTAGCCAAACAAAATATCGTACCCATCGATGAATGGAACGTGTTGAAAGAAACCAAACTGTCTAATCTGGAGATATTTATGAATTATCACAAAGTGTCAGAAACATACTACCAAAGCCTCGTGAAGTCTAAACGATCGGAGCAAAAAAAAGCTGCTATTAGACTACTTGAAATGTTACAACTACCTATAGATGAACCAGGAAATTTTCAACAATTAAATTTATTCGAGGACTTTTTTGATGTTAATGTGATAATTATTGGTGCCGACTGTGTAACAAAGTTATTCGATCATCGACTGAAAAGACATCTAATGTATATTTATATTATCATAATCATCATTTCGACGCTATTACCAGTGTTACAGGTTTCTTTGCGCAGGCATATTTCTGTGAAAAATGTTTGAAACCATTCAGTAACAAAGACGGGCACCAATGCGCTAGTTACTGTATTTCTTGTAAATCCAAGGATTGTGTCATTGGAACTAAAATGACATGCCGAAATTGTTGCGTAACGTGTCGTTCTATGGATTGCTTCCTACGTCATAAGAGCGGTAAAACACCTCAATGCTTCCAGTTTCATAAGTGTACAAAATGTTTTTAAATAGTCAAGATCAAGGAACGGAGTATGGAGGAACACCGCTGCTACGAATACAAGTGTCTTTCCTGTAACAGCTATGTAATCGGTGAACACGACTGCTTCGTTAGACCAATGAAGAAAGTGAAAAAAGGTTCTAAGTTCATTTTTTATGATTTCGAAGCGACTCAATCTACACCTTACAAATGTGACGCTTACGAAAATCGTGGATATTGTCCGGAATGTGACGCGGATACCACATGTAACACCTGCAAACGGTGAGTAAATAAAGCCGTATTGTGCACGCAACCTTATATCCCAAAAGTGAAATAAATTCTGCAGTCAATGAACCCATAGCATATTGTCAAACTCCCCACCACACAGTAGATATAACACCTGCGTTTATCGATAGTGTCAATGTTCCATACAATGTGACACAAATGTATACACAACCATTTGAACGGGGGGACCTTATTTTAAAGCACTGTGTGAATTTTAATTAATAGCATAGTTTCCAACACCAGGCGTTTGTCAATTAGATCGCGGTGTCAGAAATGTCCGTCTCCCGTCGATTTATTTAAAGATGGTTTGTGTGTGTGTGTTTATTTAAATATGCACTGTATGTTTAATTAAAGATTGAATTCTATTTTGTTTTATTTTCAGCTGCATTATATGTAAATTACCATACTGTGGAATGGATAGACACGTCCCTAATTTGGTCATAGCTCAGAGTGCGTGTGACCTGTGTCAGGACTATTCACTCGATGATATGTCCTTATGTAACGAATGCGGGACACGTTGCGAAAAATGTAACAAACTCAGTCCGACTGGTGAATACGTGTTGACACCTTGTGAGGGGTGTGGTAAACGATGTTTTAAGGCCGAAGGGCCAGATACACTACAAAAATTCGGTGAATGGTTGTTTGATAAATCCCATAAATATTTTACTGTGATAGCCCATAATTCAAAAGCATATGACGCTGTATTTCTACTGGATTTCCTCACAGATAGAGGCACACTGCCATCCAAACTTATATACAACGGTTCCAAGATTATGCTGCTCACTGCCAATTATAATATAAGAATTATTGATTCTCTGAACGTTTTAAATATGGCCCTAAGTGAATTACCTAAATGCTTCGGGTTGGATGAATTAAAAAAAGGATACTTCCCACATTATTTCAACAAGTTTGAAAATACAGACTATATAGGGGTTTATCCTGATGCGAGCGAATATGGTGTGGATACCATGACTGGTTCGAACAGAGACGCATTCTTGAAGTGGTATGACAGTAAAAAAAATAGTGTTTTCAATTTTCGTGAGGAAATATTGGCTTATTGTGAAAGTGACGTTGATATTCTCAGGAGAGCCTGTTTGTCATTTCGGACAATGTTTTTGGATATAACTGAGGATAAAATCGACCCGTTCCAGTATACAACCATTTCAGGCGCTTGTATGACAGCTTTCAAAACACTGTTTCTAGAAGAGACTTATACAGTGACTGTTGGTGCCGAGGAAAATGTTCCTATGGTCAAGGTCAATGATGAATATCGTCTTCTGCTAAACGATGAGTGGGTTAATGGAGATGGTTACGACATAACTCATGAAAAGTTCGTTTCTACACCCATCGCCAAAGTTCGATGTACACCACTACAGATACATTCCCAAGCGTCTATACAGTGGTTGGATTACGAAGCATTAGATAGAGGTGTGACAATTCAACACGCCAGAAATGGTGGGGAGTTGAAACTACCAGGCTCTAGGATGAAAGTAGATGGATTCTGCGCAGAGACCAACACTTGTTTCGAATTTAACGGTAAACGCTCTTTATTATCGCTTCAACTGTTCCCTATTTCAGCTGTTTAATGATAAGTTTAAATTGAATATATATTTAACATATAACAAACCACTCTTAAATTTTCAGGGTGTTTATATCATGGGTGCAAAATCTGTTATGACACACAAAGACATCTGAAAAATCCGTTATCCAAACTATCTATGCATGACTTGTACATGATGACGATGAAGAAAGAAATTGCCATTAGAGACGCTGGTTATAAATTAGTGACTATGTGGGAACATGATTGGACTAAGATAAAGACTTCATTACCATCTATTAAAGAGTTTATTGAAAAATCTGATACCATGCCACCGCTCGAAGCCAGAGATGCGTTCTACGGGGGTCGGACTAACGCTGTCAAATTACGTCATGACGTCACGGATCAGGAGAAGATACTATATATAGACTTCACTAGTCTGTATCCATTTCAGGTACGTGACTCAGCTTGTTAGATGTATAAGTTTTGAAGAAAAAAATATTGAATGAAACTTTGAGTGAACAAGTACGCGCAATATCCAATTGGCCACCCCATCAGGATATACGATAATTTCAAGGATATATCAGAATATTTCGGTGTGGCCAGAGTGAAAATACAACCACCGAAAGGACTGTTTCACCCGGTGCTACCTGTCAGGTGATTATGCGCTCAATATACTTTACAATCATATTACTTTAATATAAGTCCATTCTCATTTTTAGAACGTCACAACACGTCCATTCTAAAATACGTTAGAACTCATTTTTGTGTGTTTTGTAGGTCTAATGGCAAGCTGAAATTCGGCCTCTGTCGTAGCTGTATGGAGATAGAAAATACAACCCCGTGCGTTCACGATGACTCTCTTAGAGCGATTACTGGTACGTGGGCGATCCCGGAGATAGAGATGGCTGTTATTAAAGGGTATAATATCATAAAAATTTATGAAATTATGCATTGGTCGTCGACGGCTCAATATAACAAATTGACAGGTGACGATGGGCTCTTCGCATCATACATAGATAGGTTAGTAATATTAATAATCCTTCAACGACTCTCTTCTACTACAATTTTTCTTGACCATGAATATAGCAAAATTGCTTTGTATTATTTCATAGATTCCTGAAGGTGAAGCAGTCAGCTAGTGGATGGCCGGATTGGTGTCATAGTGAAAAAGATAAAACCAAATACATATCTGACTATCTGGAGAATGAAGGAATACAGTTAGACTATGATAAGATTGAGAAAAATCCTGGGCTTAGGAGCGTGGCTAAACTGATGTTGAACAGGTAATATATAACAATGTTTGTATAATAGAGTTGTTCAGAATATTTACCAAAACAAATAACAATTGTTAAAAATTGTTAAAAAATTTATAAAAAAAAATGACGCATAGTTATTTATTTATATATATTTGTTAAATTGTATAATAGAGATGTTCAGATAGTTACCAAAAAAAAATATATATATATTTATTTAAAAACAAATGTAGGCACAGCTATGTATATAGAGTTGTATAATTGTAATATGACCATACGTAATAAAGCCCACGTAGATTAATCTGGCAGTTTGCAATCCAAAATACAGTAGTATCGTAAGTTATAATACTGCAACACGGCTTTTACAACCTAGCCACATGTTGCAAACACAGCGATAACATTGATCGTATCAGATGGAACATTTGCATAATTCCAAGAGTTTGTAAACAACAGCGGTTACATTTGATCATATCAGATGGAACATTTGCATAATTCCAAGAGTTTGTAAACAACAGCGGTTACATTTGATCATATCGGAAAGGAACATATTTAAAGTTCAAAAGAGTTTCATATATATATATATATATATATATATGTAAATATATTCCAGAACATCAATTCATACATTTCTTATCTTGAACATACTGTTCTGATATGATATTCATATTTGGAATATATTTGCATATAGATTAAGATATAACCACAAATCCAACTTGGTGTAAAATGTTGGAACATATGTGAACAAAATGTTTAATATGACAGTCCAAACAAATCAAACAACATGGTGAATCTTTATGAGATATTCACATACATGTATATCAATACTAACTTACAACCCAAACAGGAATATTAAAGGGAATAATTTGCACACAATAATTTTAAATTAATATGTATTTAATCTTGAAATAATATAATGGTGTATCATAACAGCTGCAACCAATCACAATCTTGTTGGAAGTATATAAACCCATCATTTCAGCCCATCCTGTAAGAGAAAACACATCAAATTTAAGTTATAAATTACATTGAGTTATGGCACAAGCACAATTGGATCAAAGAAAATTACTTCTTGACAACAAATTTGATGTTAAATTCCAAAACAACGGAACAATTGTGTTAACACTGGATTCAAAAACATCTATAACAATCAGACAAGGCAAGAAACAGTTCATTCTTAAAAAAGGCGCAAAGACTTGTTTTATAGATGCAGATATTTTTCAAGTTAATGTGTGATATGAAATTAAGTATTTTATATCTTCAATCATACTTGGACACCACACCAATGTTGAACGGTGACGTTTGCTGACAAGATTCATTGTCTACTATTTGATGGACATAAAAAAAAATAATTAACAACACTATGGCTGAAGATACAGCAAATTCCACAAAAGAAGAGTTCATACATTCATATTATTACAATATTGGAAATCCTGGATCATTTTCTGGAATAACAAAGTTACATTCAGCTTTGAAAAATAATGGATTTTACCACTACTCTCGAGAATACATAGCAAAATGGTTGAGAAAACAAGACAGTCATACTCTACACACTCAAGTGGACAGGAAATTTAAAAGATTGAATCTGATTGTTTCTGGTATTGGGGATCTTTGGGATATGGACTTGCTATCTGTTAAAAATTTGAAGAAATATAATAATGGTACACAATATTTATTAGTTGTTATAGATGTATTCTCCAAATTCCTATGGTTACAACCTTTGAAAAACAAGTCTGCAGCAGCTGTTATTGATGGTATAAAAAATATATTTAATGCAACTACCAAGAGAACAAAAAAAATTCGCTCAGATTTTGGAAAGGAATTTATTAATAAAAAACTAACAGCATTTCTTGAAGGAATGAATATACATTTGTTCCCTGTACATAATGAAACTCATGCAACTGTCGCAGAAAGAGTTAACAAAACTATCAAGAGAATTATGTTTCAATATTTCCATAAAAATCAAACTTATAAATTTATTGATATTTTGGAAAAACTTAAAGATAGATATAATTCAACGCCACATAGAACCTTGGATTATATATCACCCAATCAAGTCAATGAAGCTAACCAGGGCAAACTGGGTATCTCGATATATAAAAAATAAGGATTATTCAAATAAAATTAAGTATAAATTCAATAAAAATGATCTAGTAAGGATCACATACACAACATATTTTCCGTAGATCATATCAAGAGCAATGGACTGAGGAAATATTCAAAGTAGATAACAAATTTCATTCCCTTGATATACCATTATATCAACTCAGAGACTATCTGGATGTAACAATTCAAGGTTGGTTTTATGAGAATGAATTACAGCTAGTTGAGAAGGATGTTAATAGCCTTTGGTTGATTGAAAAAAGGATAAAGAAGCGTGTAGTGAATCACAAAGTTCAGTGGCTGGTGAAATTCAGAGGTTGGGTTCTCGATTCAATGAGTGGATTCCAGAAAGTGAAATAAAATCTATAAACACATAAAAAAAAAAAAATAATAATAATAATGGATATTTTCATATATTCTAGTAGTGATGATTATAATGATACCTATCCCGACAATAAACCATACAAATTTACCATAGATACCAAAAATCCGATAATTCTACATGGACAATGGGAAGTAAGCATGGAAGAATTCACATATCTATGTACAGACAGGAAAAAGATAAAAGAATATAAATTCCGGGAATTATTGGTACACATAGATATTATACATTCTTCTTATCACAGAGCTGAACAAAAACCAATAAGTGGAAAAATTACTTCAACCATGGAGTTTACAAAGTGCTAACAATCCTTTCATAAAAGTCAGAGTTAGCGAACTGTCATCCATCAATGTGTATATATATGATCACCTTGATAAACCAGCAACATTTCTCACAGACCCAGTATCAATTGTGTTTCATTTTCGTAAAATTCCACAATGAGCAGAACCATATACATACCAGACGCTACAGTCTGGATAGAGCACTATAAAACCCAAGTGCAGAGACACCACAAATCAAATTTCCAGGATATTGAGAGGGTGAAACAAGCAAAAGCATCTGCCTGTAATAAGATTGAACTCAAGCTAACATCTCCGATGAAACAGACAATAGAACAAATGAAAGATGAACTGAAAAGAGAAACACCACCAAGCTCTACCACAACAAACCATTCAAAGAAACGAAAACAGTACGTAAAAAAAAAATACGAAATCGACCAAAAGTTAAAAATCCAGAAAAAATAAAGTGAACACTGAAGACATATTCACAAATTAAAACAAGTATGGCTATGCTAGACAAATCAGTCTTCCATGAAGGTGGACCCAAAGAGTTATCGATCTTCACAATACCAAAAACACAAACCGCCGTAGATCAAATTTATGTGCATGAGTGTAGACCCGTGTCACAAATAACTGGAGATGGTCCAGTGGAATTCTCAATATCTACTCAAAATGGACTAGATTATCTTGACTTGAAGAATTCACTTCTCTACATCAAACTGAAAATTGTGAAAGCTGATTGATCTAATGTTCCAAAAGAAGAGACTGTTGCACCTATAAATAATTTTCTCTACTCATTATTTAGTTAAGCGGATATTTCTCTACAAGGTAACAATATTATTCTATTCCAGGAAATGATTATTATCCATATAAATCCATTTTTAATGCATTGTTGAACTATGGCATAGAAGCTCAACAGTCAACACTACAAGCCCAACTATTTCATAAAGATACTGCTGGCTCAATGGATGAGACAGATCCAGTGTCAGGTATCACAGGACTCTATGAAAGATTAAAACTTACTAAAGAAAGTAATTTTTTTGAAATGGCAGGTCCACTGAATCATGATCTATGTAAGATGGATAGGTATATTTTGAATCAAGTGGCAGTACAAATAAAATTATATCGAAATAGATCTAGTTTCTGTTTGATGTCTCCTGAGACCTCACCTGATTATAAAATTTCTATAGAAGACATTGCCTTCAAGGCTATGATAATTAAATTGAATCCAGCAGTAGTCCTTGCACAAGCAGAAATCATGAAAAATATAAATGCAAAATACCCATTTATAAGAAGCGATGTAAAAATAATGACAATTGGTAAAGGACAAACTTCGTTTGTCTCAGATAATATATTTCAAACAATGAAACCCATTAAATTAGTTGTGGGCTTGGTTAACAGTGCAGCTATTTCAGGTAGTTACTCATTGAACCCATTCAATTTTAAAAATTATAAAGCAAACAGTATTGCAATTTATTCTGATGGGGTACCAGTCAATGGATCACCACTCAAAGTGAAATTCAATGGAAAGCAAGCCACATATATTCCTGGCTACACAAGCATTCTCAAATGGAAAGATGACATTTCCAATAACTCTGGTAGCCATATTGACCTCGATGATTATCCACGTGTATACACTATATATTGCTTCAAACCAGAACCAAACTATCCAAACCAGAGTTTTACCAGTTTAATAAGAACTTCAAATACTCGTTTAGATATTCAATTTGATGAACCACTACCAGAAACTACTGCATGCATAATATATGGCCAATTTCCAGCATATTTTGAGATAACACAAAATAGAGATATAATTTATGACTGAACACGAAGTTAGAAAGTTCAAATGCATAAAAGCAGTCATGGAGTGAGCATGGTGGAATACATACAGCACTGCTCCATTCGTTTTTCCCACAAACATCTTAGTTGTTGGATGTACAGTCAGGAAAAACACATTTCACAAAAAGTATTATTGAAAATGTAGATGGAATGTTTACAGCATGTGGATACTATTTACTACTGTTATAGTGCTGACCAACCACTATATGATGATTTGGGAACCAAAGTAATATTTCATCATAAAATTCCTTCTGCTGAACAAATGGCTAGCTGGTTTGAAGACACATCCAAAAATAAGGTGATAATACTCGACGATCTTCTATCAGATATATCAGACAATAAGGAAATTAGGAATCTTGTATTAGTTGAATCACATCATCTCAATGTAACAACGATAATTCTATCACATAATATTTTCCCTAAAGGCAAATATATCAGGAGTATTTCTCTTAATTGTCATTATATAGCTCTTTTCAAAAACAACAGAGACCAACAACAGGTTATGACCCTTGGTCGGCAAATATTCCCTAATAATTATGCTGTTTTCAAGATCGCCTATTATAAAGCTACATCCACAAAGTTTGGATACCTTATTATAGATGTACATCCAAACAGAGAAGACGAATATAAATTGAGATCGAAAATTTTCCCTGGTGAGGACACAATTATTTACAGTGAGACTTAATCAGAATGATGAAGCTAACCAAGGAACAGAAAGCGTTGATAGAAACTTTACGACAACCATCCTATGTATGGCGAAAGCATGTGTTGAAATGTATAACCAAAAAGCATATAATATTCATTATCGAATGTGTATTCAACAAAGTTCGTACATTTGTGGAAGAAATACAAGAAACAATTGAGACAACTGATTCGTGCTAAATTACATAAAGTACGACTCAATTTACTATCTAAAATTGTGAAGATTTTACCAACAATTTCTCAACTAATTCTCAATCACTTTATTGATGGCCAAAGAGATGATATTGGTTCCAAAGTTAAAGTATGAGAAGATGAAAACAATTATATTTAACTTGGAGAGATCTAGAGCAGAAATGGAGAATGTGAAGTCTGAAACAGAAACCAAAGAGCAACAACTACAGCAAATCTCAGATGAAAACACAAACAGAGAAAAAATAATGAATCCAAAAATGAATAATGTTAAACAAATCTTGTATGCAACAAATATTAAACCACATCATATGAATTATTCTGATGACACAACCCAGGATAATTATAAAGATAATTTATTAAAAACCCCAACTGACAACTCATTAAATGATCAAGAAGTACCACATATTGACAACAAAAATAGTGGGGTTAAAAAAAGGTGAAAGAAATTGAAACACAATGTGTAATGTAAAAAAAAAATAGCCAATGAGCAGTCATTATTTACACCGCAATCACATGACCAAACTAAAATAGTGTATAAAAATTGTGGACACATCATTTTTTCTTCATTTTATCAGACTCTTAAATAGACTTTAGACACTCATTATAAGTCTTATCAGCTCTCTGAGAATGGCTACAGAAACAAATCACAAACCATATAGAGGGAAGCATGATTATGATGATGAACCTAACATATCTGATTGGGAAACAAATTGGTTTCCAGGATGGCTAAAGCGGTATATACCTAAACTATATTGGACCAAAGAGAGAAAATTTCTAGTCTGTAGCATGGGTATATTGTTCTATTATATCATTATTCATCCATATTTAACATGATTATATTCTATAACCTGTATATAACCTTCTATTTGTTGTAACATGTGTGTTTAGTATTATGATACCATCATTAATTTAAGTAAAATGTATATGATATTGTATTCAATGTAACATATGTATGTTAATTTGATTCTTATCAATGCTACAATTCAAATAAATATGGTACAGGTATGAAGTTGTTGTTTCATTCCAATCTCCAATGGGGAAATTCACTCGACATAATATGTGACTGTTTCTTGTTCATATTTCAAATTTGTGACCTTTCTCATGTGTTATGGATTGGAACAATATTATAGACAAGCTATATTCTGAAATTAATTCTGAGGACTTAGCTCGTGCTGAAAATGTTACAGATGAACAATTCCTAAATAATCTGAGAGAGATAACTGTGAATGATGACCAACAACCGACCACAACCCATTTGTCAACGGGGGCACAGAACACCAAACAGTTCAAATGTGAGAAATGTTATTCATGTCATGGAAGTCTTAAGAGACATACATCTACTATACATGATGGTGCTACTTACATTTGTGATATATGTTCAGGGGCTTACAAATCTCCATATACTCTGCAAAGACATATGCAATGCATCTCAGTTCACCTGATTGTATTGGAACGGCAAGGTTTATTCTGGCCTGTATATTAATACAAAAACAAAATATTGCTTAGTACATATATACAAGCAACAACTTTGTATGGTGTATTAATTTCAATCAATATACAAAGACAAGCGTATATTTTGTATAGAATTGAATAAAAAAAGTAGAGCATTGATTGTTATTCTATTCTTGATATGAAGAATAAAGAGCGTTTATCAGCGTCTATGAAGTATATGGGAAAAGAAAAATTGATTATTTCATGCATTTGATTATTGTGAATATAAAACATTACAAAAAAAATATTTAAGTAAACAATAACAAACACAAATGTTAAATATTATTTTTAAATTATCAAGATATAAATAAACTTGCGGCCGTCTTGGCTCGACAGCTTGATTGGGACCCACGACAAAGTTGCATTTGGCCTGTTGATAGAGAAAAAAGAACAAAATAAAACACCAATTTTATATATATATATAAATACAACAACAATGTTTATTATTTGATATTAACTAAAAAAAATAGATATTTATTCTCATAGTAAACAATAACAAACACAAATGTTAAATATTATTTTTAAATTATCAAGATATAAATAAACTTACAGCATTGTCTTGCGGCCGTCTTGGCTCGACAGCTTGATTGGGACCCACGACAAAGTTGCATTTGGCCTGTTGATAGAGAAAAAAGAACAAAATAAAACACCAATTTTATATATATATATAAATACAACAACAATGTTTATTATTTGATATTAACTAAAAAAAATAGATATTTATTCTCATAGTAAACAATAACAAACACAAATGTTAAATATTATTTTTAAATTATCAAGATATAAATAAACTTACAGCATTGTCTTGCGGCCGTCTTGGCTCGACAGCTTGATTGGGACCCACGACAAAGTTGCATTTGGCCTGTTGATAGAGAAAAAAGAACAAAATAAAACACCAATTTTATATATATATATAAATACAACAACAATGTTTATTATTTGATATTAACTAAAAAAAATAGATATTTATTCTCATAGTAAACAATAACAAACACAAATGTTAAATATTATTTTTAAATTATCAAGATATAAATAAACTTACAGCATTGTCTTGCGGCCGTCTTGGCTCGACAGCTTGATTGGGACCCACGACAAAGTTGCATTTGGCCTGTTGATAGAGAAAAAAGAACAAAATAAAACACCAATTTTATATATATATATAAATACAACAACAATGTTTATTATTTGATATTAACTAAAAAAAATAGATATTTATTCTCATAGTAAACAATAACAAACACAAATGTTAAATATTATTTTTAAATTATCAAGATATAAATAAACTTACAGCATTGTCTTGCGGCCGTCTTGGCTCGACAGCTTGATTGGGACCCACGACAAAGTTGCATTTGGCCTGTTGATAGAGAAAAAAGAACAAAATAAAACACCAATTTTATATATATATATAAATACAACAACAATGTTTATTATTTGATATTAACTAAAAAAAATAGATATTTATTCTCATTCCAAAAATTGAGCTACAGTTTATTTGACATTGCAAACTGATAGAGTTATCCCCCATCGCTACGCTGAGCAGTGATTAGCGTAGAGGGCGCTGTTTGCACCGGTACAGGAACTGTTCATGGACCAGGAAGTGCAATTATCGATAAGCTTGTTCCCGAGTTTACAATCGAGCAGACCCGGATATTTTCAATTGCGTAGTTGCAACAATAATGATGTGCTCGCTAATGTTAGTCGTTATCTTCACAGTTTTGGTTGCAAATGTGTCTTCTGAGACTTGTTTTGCAGAGGGCATTGTTTACAGGTGTACGTCACGGATTGAAAGTGACCAACTAGATATGCATGTTTTGATTGTGGAAAATGCACAGAAAGAAGTCGGCAATGATTTGTTGATTGCGAACCTGAAGATCGTTAATTTGCTTGGTGACGAGATCAATTGCGGTGATTTGGCAGAGTCTATCGAAGATTACGAGTTAACAGTAAACGGGGAAGTATGTCAAAATGTAAGTACTTTTATTTTATCATTTTTAGGAGGATGTTAATTGATAAAAACATTTTAAAATAGGTATTTATTGTTTTTGTTTTCATATAAATCTCTGCATCAAATATTTATGAGTGTTACTTTGTACAGTATTGAAAACAATACACATTTATCTGTCTGTTCGGTTAATGATTTTTTTTTTCCATTTTAATGTTGATTTTATTTAGACAAAACGCTCTTTATTGTTTTACTGAAAAAAGATTTGTTTATTGTATTGGAGGTTAGACGCTGAACCCACAAAATAGATTTCTCGCAAGATGTCAGCAATATGTATGTTATGGTGGCTTCGGACTCTAGTGGTAATACATTCAATGACTTCATGTAGTTACTAGCTATGAACAAAACAAGTGTCCAATGACACTGCAGTGTATTTGCTGTTCGGTCGCGGTGTCAGAGTTTGTAACTGCAGTTGAACACCGCGGCCGAGCGGCAAGTACACCATGGCCGAATGTCAAGTACAACGGGGGCTCATATGGCATGTACACCGTGGTTAGATTTCTGGTTTGTATTGTCTTTTTTTTTTTCATTTTAATGAATGTACTAGTACACAACTATGATAAGTTTATTTATTATTTTTTGTATTTTTTACAGACAGCTACTGTTAAGTTGATATCGACCTTGTTGCTGCCATCGACCATGCCCAGTGATACAATGCCATCCACCAGAACATTCAGAACCATATCAACCACAACTGAAATTCCGACATCACCAGTTGTTGACTTGGATTCACAGAAATCTACATTGGGTAGTGCCATTACTGTTTTACAAGGTAATTACATTGTTTTCAATTTTTTTTTTATTCTCATCGAGAAAACATTTCGGTTAGACTTGAAATGTGATTATAAAATTCTAGACAAACACTTTGAGATTATGTGATTACAACAACAACATCTATGGATCATGTGGTATGAAACAGTAACTTTCACTACAATTGTAGTCAACATTTTCAATGCTACTGAAATTAAACCGGGGTTGATCTTTTACATATATTGCCTAAACTACAACAGACACTGTATCAATTAATTGATGTGTAGTTATGTTTTTATTGTAGTTAAACATGCATCGCTAGTCATTTGCGGTGGTGTGACAACCAAGTTCCATGATACAGCATTAAAATTGTGCACACATGAATGTTTTTTTGTTTTTTGTTTTTTTTCAAATTGTGTGCACATGAATGATTTTTAGCATTGTCTTTAATTACAGGACCTTGGGATGTAGTAAATTACATCATGATCTTGATGACATACATTGTCGGAGCCCTAATGATTATATGCATATGTCAACGAAGGAGAAGAAATCGAACCACTATTAATCAAGCAGATGATTTTGAAAATGTACACTATGAGATGCCGCTACAAAGCAGTCATTATGATTAATATTTTTCTTTAAAGGTCCACTTATTTTTCAAATTAATTCCCATATTACATTATATAAAATAATTTGGAATTGAATATATAATTTGAAAGAGAAATACCCAACAACACATTGTATTATCAACGCAGTCAGTATAATAAAATTGGTCAATGCAGGGTGATTAACTCTATATATATATTAATGATAGAGTTGCTCCTCCTTTACCATTGATAAAAAAAATGAATTCTGTTACATTCTGATATCTGAAAGAGATACAGCTGTTTCAAATACGATGAATTATAGTATGCTAATCATATTTTATGTCATAGATTGTTATTAAAATCGAAAAATTAAGTGGACCTTTAATTGATGTTTCTATTTTCAGTTCATCTTTTCTTGTTAATTCAATCTAATGCTATTATTCTACATTTTTACTTTTTAAAATTAAAACAAATGTTATTAGTTAGTGTAATAATGACAGTTAGCATTGTTTGAAATTTCAGGCTTCCATAGGCATATTAAATTAGAATTTTCTTTAATTATGGAATTAAATTAAAGAAGAAAAGTTAATATGATATATACCACATTAAAACCATAAACAAACAAAACAAAATGATTGGATCAGATATTTGTACATTTGTATAAAATAGCAAGGAAAGCATGATCTGTTCTGTTGGTGAATAATTGATTTAGTTTTATTATATTTTTTTTGTGTCTATTTTATTTTTTGTTAGGTGCTGTCATTATGGTATTGATTGCAGTTGTGCAACAAGTGGAACAACTATTGAGAGAATTTGTGAGGACCTTTACAACAAATATGGCTAATCAAATAAGAACATGAATATGAATAACATGAAGCATTATAGTCTATACAAATATATCAAAAGAGTTTTGAATCCTCCTAGAAGATCTAATAGATGTAGGAAATCTCCAGAAAGATATGGTTACAATTAGACTTACCTTATTCTCAAATTCAGACAGCTTTATGGTGGCTTCATATAATTCGCCAAAAGCGAGTGGCAAATCTTTATATTCATCATAAGAAAAAGACAGGGTCTTTCCTTTCGAAGCATCATTAAGATGTACCCATGTTTTGTTGGCCCACCGATTTAACTTCAGATATTTATTATTTCCAAAGTGCATTTTATAATAAGCATCACTGCCTTGCTGTATGAATTCCAGAGTTCTATTTGGTGCCATTTTGGAAAAAATTAATTTTGATAAATTTTGAAAACAATTTTGAAGAGAGAATTCCGTACTGATTCTAAATTAAATTGAGACCATATATAGTTTAGTTTGATAATTGAAGGTACGTGTCCTTAAATTATTATTGACCAATCAATTGGACACACGTGACTATTAGCCCCCATAAAATTTCACGTGGTCATTTTGTTTTGTTGAATATTTGGGGAGGTGACAGACATTTGATAACCTTCGTCCAATCATGTAGATACACATGATATCTCCCAAACAGATGTTGTCCAACCACATGTGGCCAGACTTCATGAATAATTATTTCTTTATAGTCCTTTAATCATGATTTGAATTCTTAACAATATTATTCCTGCGTGGAACCTACCCACCCCAATTAAATTTTTTTTTTTGCTGAATATTCATGGTGACAGTAAATTGAGGGACTTTCCATCCTCCATAATCTGTAGAGTGACGTGTAAGAATTTGAATTTCTATGTCACATGAGGTGAAGCCTCTATTCAAATTAATCGACATCACACACTTCCTATTGTAAACTCCATTGATTGAACGTTCTGATAATGGCCGTTATCCACTTATATGCTGGGTACACATTATTCATTGACCATTCGTTGTTTTGATTGAGATTATTATCTCATACAAGTGTTGTACCGGTGTTTAACATAAATGGTAATTTATTTTGATGACCATTCTACCTAACAGACATTATTTACCTGGGGCTATCATGTGTTTGAGATTAATATCTCACATGTGTTGTCATTTCTGCATTTTAACATCCATGTTGGCCTATAGGTTATGAAATGTAACATGCCCATATTTCATGTTATACCAGAGAGAGAAAAACTTCTTTAATCCATGTACATCATGTTTATCTAGCTTTGTATAGTTAGTATCAATTTTAAGTTGATAAAATAATACTAATATGAAAAGGGATATAATTATATTATTCCAGATCTATAGTATTGTAAATTTGACATGTTTTTGTTTATTATTGTGAAATATAAAACTTATTGATAAGAGTTTGTACATAAGGTGCTATTTAAAAAAAAAAAAAAAGAGATTTCATCTCTAATTCTTACTGTGATTTGCAAGATGTGTTTCCATTTCATCAAGTCTATTTTGATACATTCACACATGCATCATTTATTGTGATTTACACATTTTGCCTTCATTCCAAAATCTTTTATAAATTCTGCCATTTCATCAAGTCTTTTTTTGATACATTGAGACATGTGCATCATTTATTTTTGATACATATTATGGTTGGGGTTTACACGTCTTGTCTTCATTTCCAAATCTTTCATAAATCCTGCCATTGCAATTGTAGCGCCCATGTAGCGTAGAATTGTCCATGAAACAGACGATAACCGATTATCTGGACATCGTCATGATATCTCATTGCTACTGTATTATCACACCCTTACCATTTGGCAAGTTCAAGAAACAACAGATAACCTATATTCTGGGATGGGTATTTTCCTTAAGAAATTAGCTTGATGGGGGTCTTGAATGTGTCTATCTGGCCAGCTGCTCTTAATTATGAGAGGGCGGATGGCATCAACCATTGACGACGTACACTAAATATGTGCATTAAATTGTAAGGTTTTATTTTGTTTACAACTGAGTCGGTTTTAGTCAGGATATGACGGATGTTAAACAACATATGGCCACAACAGTGGATGTCAAATGTTCGCGAGGCGTTTCTTGGTGGCCTTGTACGAACATAAATCGTTTCGCAGAACTGTTTGTCGTACTGTTTAATAATGCTAATCTAGCAGTTCCGTCGTGAACGCTCTTTATATTGAGATGGTAAAAACGTTATCTGGGGAAACGCTCTTTATATGAGATATGATGTTACTGCGAGTCAAAACTTTCTCAGTCGGTTAGTCGACGTATTTGAACATATGGTTGAGGAAATTAATTGATTGTATACATCACCCTCATCATGTCATCATGTAGTATTATCAAATACAACAATATATATATCTAGAATAGATATCGTGATACGATGTAATGGCTGGCGTGGTTATAGTGGATTCGTAGTCTGACTACAATTTAGGTGATTTATAAACATCAATGTCTTCATGTCAGTGTAAATCAAACCAGAACTCTAAATAGTTTCGCACAATAAGTACGGACTATGTCCCTTGTACCACCCTGTGTATGCATGTCATGCATATACCGACCATTCAAATAACTCTACTTTTGTTGGAATATCGATACCGTACACTAAACGAGTAAGTTTAATCTTGTAACATCAAACATAATAACAGAAGCAAACGCTCTTTACATCGATGTGAATATAAGTTGACGCTCTTTATGCATGGTCTTATCTAAGTGGGTCACGCATACTGTTAGTTTGCCATCGATTGTAAGTTTGTGTATTTTGTTTATGGCTGAGTCGGCCTTTATTCAAGTTTACCCAGGGTATGACTGAGATTGATAACATATATGTTCACGAATGATTGGATATACTAGGCCAAAGCCAAAGAGAATCAGTTATTGGCACAAAGAAAGCACACCAATGTCATTAACTTCACTTAACTCCTTTTTTTGGCTGTTTTTGTTTCTTCAGCTCTTTGTGGGACTTCTCCATTTTCGGTCGCATATATCCTCGGATATCACCTGGAGTAACTGGGAAATCGCAGCATTACATTCTCTAGAACAGAAAAAAATAAAATAATATACTTGTCAATACTTTGATGTTTCTATGAACTCTAAACAATTGCACCGCTGGGGAGAGGCATAACAAGCCCATTTATGTAGTACAGTGGGACAAATTGATCGGATCGGTCTGGGGGAAAAAACGAACAATGGGGGCACTTTAGTCAAGATTACCAGGTCATGTTTCTTTTTTTTTTAGATACCAAGTATTATTAATATAGATTATTGAAGTGTATTCAAACATACAGGTACTCTTATTAAATTTCAAGTAAACAAAACCTCCTCCCTGTATGCTTCTTATTTGGGGATGCCTCTAATTGTGTTTATTCATTCCAAATAACTGCTTTTCACATAAAACTCGTCATTGTTCTTTAACTCCTCCTTGAATTCAAATACCCATTTGCATATATATCTATATCCTTCGTCTTCTATGTATTGTTTTGTGAGTGTCCTCTCTCAGAGATCCGCCATGGACATGTTAATCACTGGAGGTGGTATATATAGTTAAAGGTGGAAATACACCTGCTTCTGTGTTCTTTTTTTAATTGAGAGGACTTGGTTAACTGAATGTGTTGATACATGTTACAAGGTATGGGGGCACACAAAGTGAAGTCCAAGTATTCCCAAATTTCTAGTGGACGGTATAGAGTCAATTTTACAAGGCAATAGTATGTAAAATAGTATTACTAAAAGTTATATAGGAATAAATATATCATCTACTGGAAACAAGTGTTCCAAATTATCTCTTTATTCTTCCCTGATGTACACACATCATTATTATTAATATATTTTGTTACTACAGTAGAATATTATTATATGTAAATGAATAATCAAACAGTTGAACTTCTCCCCCCCCCCCCCCCTGTGAACTTCTGAACATGTAATAACGTAGAGGTCATATGATGCACAAAATACATAGAACTGTGTGTGGTCATATTTTTATTCTGCTTTTTTTTCATTTTGTATTTGCTCGATCATTTTGAATAGTGTTGATATTCGCGAATACCACATCCGATCAACACTATTCAAAATGACTAGCTGTATAAAAAAAAGCTTTCAAATAAATATGATCATGAACAGAAAAGACATTATGTTCATGCTTTTGTGAATTGAATGCTCGTGGACACATACAAGTGATCTATTCTGTTGGTTATTGCATTCTCTCAAAAATCATGTTTATACAGAGTTCAAATATTTTTTGAGCCTTTAGCCAAAAGTTTAGGTGATTAATTCATCTTCACAATAAACATAACAAATGCAATAACGAGCAGCAGATTTCACTTTTCGTGTTCACGAGAAGTTCAGTTAACAAAAACAAAACAGAATCAATGATCGAAGGGGAGACGGAAATTGGTGAGGGGGAAATGGGGCTACACAACCACCCCCGTTTAAAAAAAACCCAATTTATTAATAAACAAAACAAAATCACATACCTTGACAGTGACGGGACATTTTCTTGTTCCAATACTGACAAACAGTCCCCCTATTTCTCAATTCCTCGACTGCAGTCAGTACACTTAACATTTGTGAGACCATTGAATCTTAACCATAACAATCCTTCGAACAGATTCACGTCAACAAAGTTGACTCCAGCAGCATTGTCGACAGAAAGTATTTCAACACGGTTTTGGCTCAATTTCCAACATTTTGTGACAATAGATCCTTCCGCGTCGCAAGACCAGAGCATGCCGATTGACTCACGTGATTTAAATCAATGCCCGTTACACTCAGAATGAACAATACCATAGAGGAATGCATGCTGCGTAATGTTGTGGAGAATCGAAATAGGCAGATGCAATCACGTGATCAGTTAATGTAACTGCTCGATCACGTGTCACGCCCCCTTTTGGTTCAGTAGCTGATTAGTGATTTCTCAAGACATTGCATATTTGAGAGCGCATATTTGATTATCATCCCCTATTAACCAAAATATTCTCTCCAGATTTCTTTTGGCTCTAATATTCATGAGTTGATCCGTATTTACATTTTGGACCAATATGCCCCACACGAACGAAATGCGAGTAATGTAAAGTAGAACCATCAATTAATTTTCGACAGAATCTGAACGAATACACCCTTTGTTCTGTCTGTGATATGAGATTTACTCTATTTGTTTGTAGCGCCCGTGCAGCGTAGAATTGTCCATGAAACAGACGATAACCGATTATCTGGACATCGTCATGATATCTCATTACTACTGTATTATCACACCCTTACCATTTGGCAAGTTCAAGAAACAACAGATAACCTATATTCTGGGTTGGGTATTTTCTTTCAGAAATTAGCTTAATGGGGGTCTTGAATGTGTCTATCTGGCCAGCTGCTCTTAATTCTGAGAGGGCGGATGGCATCAACCATTGACGACGTACACTAAATATGTTCATTAAATTGTAAGGTTTTATTTTGTTTACGACTGAGTCGGTTTTAGTCAGGATATGACGGATGTTAAACAACATATGGCCACAACAGTGGGTGGCAAATGTTCGCGAGGCATTTCTTGATGACCTTGTACGAACATAAATTGTTTCACAGAACTGTTCGTCGTACTATGTCATAATGCTAATCTAGCCGTTCCGTCGTGAACGCTCTTTATATTGAGATGGTAAAAACGTTATCTGGGGAAACGCTCTTTATATGAGATATGATGTTACTGCTAGTCAAAACTTTCTCAGTCGGTTAGTCGACGTATTTGAACATATGGTTGAGGAAATTGATTATATACATCACCCTCATCATGTCGTGTTATCAAATACAACAATATATATCTAGAATAGAGATTGTGATACGATGTAATGGCTGACGTGGTTATAGTGGATTCGTAGTCGGACTACAATTTAGGTGATTTATAAACATCAATGTATTCTTGTCAGTGTAAATCAGACCAGAACTCTAAATAGTTTCGCACAATAAGTACGGACTATGTATCACCCTGCGTATGCATGTCATGCATATACCGGACATTCAAATAACTCTACTTTTGTTGGAATATCGATACCGTACACAAAACGAGTAAGTTTAATCTTGTAACATCAAACATAATAACAGAAGCAAACGCTCTTTACATTGATGTGTATATAAGTTGACGCTCTTTATGCATGGTCTTATCTAAGTGGGTCACGCATACTGTTAGTTTGCCATCGTAAGTTTGTGTATTTTGTTTATGGCTGAGTCGGCCTTTATTCAAGTTTACCCAGGGTATGACTGAGATTGATAACATATATGTTCACGAATGATTGGATATACTAGGCCAAAGAGAATCAGTTATTGGCACAAAGAAAGCCCACCCAATGTCACTAACTTCACTTAACTCCTTTTTTTGGCTGTTTTTGTTTCTTCAGCTCTTTGTGGGAGTTTGCCATTTTCTGTCGCATATATCCTCGGATATCACCTGGAGTAACTCGGAAATCGCAGCATTGCATTCTCTGGAACAGAAAAAAATTAATAATATACTTGTCAATACTTTGATGTTTCTATGAACTCTAAACAAGTGCACCACTGGGGAGCAGCATAACAAGCCCATTTCTGTAGTACAGTGGGACAAATTGATCGGATCGGTCTGGGGGGAAAAAACGAACAATGGGGGCACTTTAGTCAAGATTACCCAGGTAAGGTTTCTTCTTTTTTTTAGATACCAAGTGATATTAATATAGATTATTGAAGTGTATTCAAACATACAGGTACTCTTATTAAATTTCAAGTAAACAAACCCCCTCCCTGTATGCTTCTTATTTGGGGATGCCTCTAATTGTGTTTATTCATTCCAAATAACTGCTTTTCACATAAAACTCGTCATTGTTTAACTCCTCCTTGAATTCAAATACCCATTTGCATATATATCTATATCCTTCGTCTTCGATGTATTGTTTTGTGAGTGTCCTCTCTCAGAGATCCGCCATGGACATGTTAATCACTGGAGGTGGTATATATAGTTAAAAGTGGAAATACACCTGCTTCTGTGTTCTTTTTTTAATTGAGAGGACTTGGTTAACTGAATGTGTTGGTACATGTTACAAGGTATGGGGGCACACAAAGTGAAGTCCAAGTATTCCCAAATTTCTAGTGGACAGTATAGAGTCAATTTTACAAGGCAATAGTATGTAAAATAGTATTACTAAAAGTTAAATAGGAATAAATATATCCTCTACTAGAAACAAGTGTTCCAAATTATCTCTTTATTCTTCCCCGATGTACACACATCATTATTAATAATATATTTTGTTACTCCAGTAGAATATTATTATGATATGTAAATGAATAATCAAACAGCTGAACTTCTCCCCCCCCCCCTGTGAACTTCTGAACATGTAATAACGTAGAGGTCATATGATGCACAAAATAGATAGAACTGTGTGTGGTCATATTTTTATTCTGCCTTTTTTCATTTTGTATTTGCTCGATCATTTTGAATAGTGTTGATATTCGCGAATACCACATCCGATCAACACTATTCAAAATGACTAGCTGTATAAAAAAAAGCTTTCAAATAAATATGATCATGAACAGAAAAGACATTATGTTCATGCTTTTGTGAATTGAATGCTCGTGGACACATACAAGTGATCTATTCTGTTGGTTATTGCATTCTCTCAAAAATCATCTGTTTATACAGAGTTCAAATATTTTTTGAGCCTTTAGCCAAAAGTTTAGGTGATTAATTCATCTTCACAATAAACATAACAAATGCAATAACGAGCAGCAGATTTCACTTTTCGTGTTCACGAGAAGTTCAGTTAACAAAAACAAAACAGAATGAATGATCGAAGGGGAGATGGAAATTGGTGATGGGGAAATGGGGCTACACAACCACCCCCGTTTAAAAAAAACCCAATTTATTAATAATAAACAAAACAAAATCACATACATTGACAGTGACGGGACATTTTCTTGTTCCAATACTGACAAACAGTCCCCCTATTTCTCAATTCCTCGACTGCAGTCAGTACACTTATCAATCCTTCGAACAGATTCACGTTAACAAAGTTGACTCCAGCAGCGTTGTCGACAGAAAGTATTTCAACACGGTTTTGGCTCAATTTCCAACCTTTTGTGACAATAGATCCTTCCGCGTCGCAAGACCAGAGCATGCCGATTGACTCACGTGATTTAAATCAATGCCCGTTACACTCAGAATGAACAATACCATAGAGGAATGAATGCTGCGTAATGTTGTGGAGAATCGAAATAGGCAGATGCAATCACGTGATCAGGTTAAGGTAACTGCTCGATCACGTGTCACGCCCCCTTTTGGTTCAGTAGCTGATTAGTGATTTTCAATACTTTGCATATTTGAGAGCGCATATTTGATTATCATCCCCTATTAACCAAAATATTCTCTCCCGATTTCTTTTGGCTCTAATATTCATGAGTTGATCCGTATTTACATTTTGGACCAATATGCCCCTCACGAACTAAATGCGAGTAATGTAAAGTAGAACCATCAATTAATTTTCGACAGAATCTGAACGAATACACCCTTTGTTCTGTCTGTGATATGAGATTTCCTCTATTTGTTTGTAGCACCCGTGCAGCGTATAATTGTCCATGAAACAGACGATAACCGATTATCTGGACATCGTCATGATATCTCATTGCTACTGTATTATCACACCCTTACCATTTGGCAAGTTCAAGAAACAACAGATAACCTATATTCCGGGTTGGGTATTTTCCTTCAGAAATTAGGGTCTTGAATGTGTCTTGAATGTGTCAATCTGGCCAGCTGCTCTTAATTTTGAGAGGGCGTATGGCATCAACCATTGACGACGTACACTAAATGTGTTCATTTAATTGTAAGGTTTTATTTTGTTTACGACTGAGTCGGTTTTAATCAGGATATGACAGAGGTTAACAACATTTGGACACAACAGTGGGCGGCAAATGTTCGCGAGGCATTTATTGATGACCTTGTACGAACATAAATCGTTTCACAGAACTGTTCGTCGTACTGTGTCATAATGCTAATCTAGCCGTTCCGTCGTGAACGCTCTTTATATTGAGATGGTAAAAACGTTATCTGGGGAAACGCTCTTTATATGAGATATGATGTTACTGCGAGTCAAAACTTTCTCAGTCGGTTAGTCGACGTATTTGAACATATGGTTGGGGAAATTAATTGATTATATACATCACCCTTATCATGTCATCATGTAGTATTATCAAATACAACAATATATATCTAGAATAGAGATCGTGATACGATGTAATGGCTGACGTGGTTATAGTGGATTCGTAGTCGACAACAATTTAGGTGATTTATAACATCAATGTCTTCATGTCAGTGTAAATTAGACCAGAACTCTAAATAGTTTCGCACAATAAGTACGGACTATATCCCTTGTACCACCCTGTGTATGCATGTCATGCATATACCGGACATTCAAATAACTCTACTTTTGTTGGAATATCGATACCGTACACTAAACGAGAAAGTTTAATCTTGTAACATCAAACATAATAACAGAAGTAAACGCTCTTTACATTGATGTGTATATAAGTTGACGCTCTTTATGCATGGTCTTATCTAAGTGGGTCACGCACACTGTTAGTTTGCCATCGATTGTAAGTTTGTGTATTTTGTTTATGTCTGAGTCGGCCTTTATTCAAGTTTACCCCATGATATGACTGAGGTTGATAACATATTATGTTCACGAATGATTGGATATACTAGGCCAAAGCCAAAGATAATCAGTTATTAGCACAAAGAAAGCACACCAATGTCATTAACGTCACTTAACTCCTTTTTTTTGGTTGTTTTTGTTTCTTCAACTCTTTGTGGGACTTCTCCATTTCTGTCGCATATATCCTCGGATATCACCTGGAGTAACTGGGAAATCGCAGCATTACATTCTCTGGAACAGAAAAAAATTAATAATATACTTGTCAATACTTTGATGTTTCTATGAACTCTAAACAAGTGCACCGCTGGGGAGAGGCATAACAAGCCTATTTATGTAGTACAGTGGGACAAATTGATCGGGATCGGTCTGGGGGAAAAAACGAACAATGGGGGCATTTTCGTTCCATTCCATTTTTTATATACTGGCACGCTTCTTTTTGACCACCCTCGACTATATCAGTATCAAACCAAACACGTACATAGAACAATTAACCTTTCACTAACTTCCAATATTATTCACTATAATATTATATATTGTGTATACTCTTTGAATACCAAGTGGTATCACTTGTTTAATCTGAATCGTCACTTGATAATTCAACACAGAGTTGTCCATTTTCAAAACAACATTTACGTTTCCATTCCATTTTTGGTGTATTGGCACTCTTCCTTTTTTTCACCACCCTCGACTTTATCAGTACTTTCATCTGCTGTCAAGTTAGTGTTTGATGCTTCCGAGGTGTTGGCTGAGGTGCTGACTTGTTCTGTTGATGTGATGGCTTGTGATGAGATCCTAGCCAGACTGGCTGCACTTGTGCTGGCTTTGCCACTGGCTGCAATTCTGCCAGCTTGTACAATATTCTCACTTACAGTCGATGCCCATGCGTTGGCTGCACAGTGTATTGCCTCATTATCAAATATTGGTTCAGGTAGGTTGGCCATCTGAAAAATAATATGTTCTTCAGATTTCTCCTACGATGGACAGTCCTATCAGAATCACCACTGTACCAGCATATTCTAAAATTTACCAGCCAAACGTATGACAACAGTAGAGATGCGAGTAGTAGCAGTAAAACTCCAATCACTGATAATGTTCCTGCTACAACAACCAATATAACAACCAGTACTACTACATATACTAACTAGTACTATCAACATGACAACTTCAGATAAGTTTGATTATATTATAACAGTGACACAAGGTAAAGAGTAAAATCTAAGCTTAAAAAAAAGGAAAAAAACTATGCGGAACCTCATTCTGATCACTGCCATCAAGCTGTTTTTAACAAAACAAAATCACATACCTTGACAGTGACGGGACATTTTCGTGTTCCAATACTGACAAACAGTCCCCCTATTTCTCAATTCCTCGACTGCAGTCACTACACTTAACATTTGTGAGACCATTGAATCTTAACCATAACAATCATTCGAACAGATTAGTAGTATAAGGTATCACGGGTGGACACGCCCTTATTTAACATGGTGGGTATGGGGCCAACCACTTTTCCAAAAAACGGTTGAGAAGATTTTGAGATAAGAGTAGGAGCTAGTGGGTATGAGATTAGACAGGTGTTTGTAATATAGATAGATGTAGTGCTGTGTTTGTTGGTTTATAAAATATCGAGACTGATCCCCTGGTGATTGTTCCTTCGAGTTCAGGGATTTTGGTTTGGTTGGGGGGGGGGTATATGAATATTTTATATTATGAACCAGCAGCAGCGAGTAAGTTGAGTAATTCGGGTGAAGTCAGATATATAATATAGATGGGGATCTTTCTTATATATAATGTTTGGGGTTATATATAGGTAAATTATTTATATGTATTATATGATTAGACATGATGTGGGATATCTAATTACTGGCAGGGAAATTGTTTTTCAAATCAAATTATCTGTAATTTATAATTGCCCCCACCCTCCTCCCAACCAAACAGCGAGTGTAACAAGACAACTGATCGACAGGGTTTCGTTTAATTATGAGGTTGTGGGAATAAGGTGTGACACCTATCTCACTCACCCCCCCCCCCACACTTTCCAAGGGAGTCTATCCGTGTATCTCCCTCCACCTCGACTTGCTACGAGACAGACAACTTATTTTATTAATATGAGCACTGCGTCTGTAAGACATGTATTTTCTATATTCTATATTGAATAGGAGGGGGAGAGTCACAACTAATCTATGGGAATTAACATTTGTATTTCTCAATATATATCTATGAGGTGTCTTTGCCAGTGTGTTATATATACAAATGTTTTTTATAATATCAATAGGTCAACCTATATCTCACAAATTGATCTATTTTGTGTAGTCATGGGCCTATAGTACATGGCACTATTGGTCGGTCATGTCACTGGGTTGATTTATATCTCAAAATTTATCTATTTGGATGGGCTATAATAGATAGTACTGGTACCATATGTAAATTTTCACAAGCTATTGGAAGTATATAAGTCTTCTCACTAAAAGGTACTATCTATCGCTAAAAAAAATGTCAAAACGAAAGGTTGCCACTACTGAAGTTATCACTATTGAAACTCAGGCGAAGAAAAAGAGGCCACGTGTACAGTTTGTGACAGCATTGGAGCTACAAGCACATTCTATTGAACAATTTGAGAACTTGGAAAAAACATATCACGTTTGCTGATTTAGAACAAGACTGCGCCTTCAAGCTGCTGTCCAGTGAACTAATAGAGAAAGAGAAGGACAAATATTATATAGTGAGGGCAAAGAAATACAATACTAAAGACAATGAGTTCACGACAACAATACCAGGCTATTACGAGGATGAAATGGAATATGCAACACACTTTGTAAATTGTTGTCAAAAAAGAACCTCAAAAGGACACTATATGAATATTATTCTGTTCATGTCGGTAGCTTCCTTCCATGGAACTAATGAGGAATTGGACACACGTTATGATAAGGAAGATAATGTGGTGGATGCTTGCAGTGGACGACATGAAAAACATGCTAAGAAACTTTATTGTATATACTGTAGAGATGCTTTCGGACACCAGCATGTTTGCCTGGATGAAGATGGACCCCGAGAATATAATTATTGTGAAATATGTGGAAAAGTGAAATTCTCCTAATTCTTATAATAATGTCTGGTGAAAGGTATAATATAAATATATAACTATATTTTGGTTTTTCTTTTATTTCCTATCTTACTGTTCAAGGGTTAAGCACTACAACATAAAGAGTTGTTATTATTTCAATGGAATCAATCCTGAAAGTCTTTTAGTGTATTTTCAGACCACTTGTATTTATAACACAGAACAACAGTCAAGCGCCACTAAAATTTATATATCAACTTGTACCTTAATTTAATGTCTAACCTACAATATCCGTAAAAAATGACTCTTTCCCCTCCCTATCCTATATTTGAATACAAGTGGTATGACTATACCCAAAATGGCAGACTTTCAGGAATATTTTCCACAGAGGAGTTGTGTATATAACAAATATGGGGGGGGGCGGTTGTATAGGGTTTGATTATAGGTCAGGATTTAGTTTAAAAATTTAATTTCTGAGTTTCAATACTTGATCTGACTCAAGTAAAATATATATATATATATACTATATTCTGAAATATAGGTTCTCTATCAGTAAATTTCTATATTTAGAAAATGTCAAAAACAGTGTAATGCAATGCACAATAATGCCAATCAGTTATCAGTATAATACTTAAGAGTATGAGTTGAAATATGGACAATTGTATTAAATGAACTTATACAAGTCTATTTCGGTTGTAACGAAGAAGTGGAGTTATATCCTATATATATCAGTGAATTACACAATTATATATATTTTGAAGGAATACTAAATATGTAGTATACACGAAATCTATATATATTTCAATGGTGAATAATGTTTATTGAAATATATATCGATTGGTCCAATGCTGAATATTTAGTATTCCTTTAAAAATCAACAAATAGAGTGACATATTGTGTCAGGTGCTGTCACGAGGAGAAGTCGTGCTTATTTGACCCAAAAAATACATATGGTGATGTAAAACAAAGATATGAAGACAATTATTTATTTATTCTTATCTGACATATATTCTATATCTCTTATCTTCTTTTATCTTTCTATATCTCTTATCTTCTTTTATCTTTCTATATCTCTTATCTTCTTATCTGAAATATAAAAAAGGAAAAAACAAAATCACAGATGCTCACTTATAAAAAGCTATGGCACAGGCTCAGCTTGATCAGTTACAACAATATGATTCACAGTTGTCTCACGAGAATGAGATTGTTATTGAAATTGATAAAAAGACAAAAATCATTATAAAGAAAAACAGAAAAAATATATTCTTGCACAGAGGAGTTACGAGTATATCTTTTAGTTTAGATATATGGAATTCTATATGTAATTGTCAACTGGGTGTGGACTTTGTACATTCTTACTTGAATTAAGAGTGATATGGATGTTACTGAACAGAATAGTGTCTACCTTTATTTTTGTCGACAACTCTTCTACTACACCGCTGGACGTGTCTATGAGGAAATAGAGAAATTGTGTCGTCTCATGTTGTGGATGTGAATTGAAAATAACGGATGACACTCTTCATACATGTTTGAGTTTAACATTTGAGGAGACAATAGATATTTTCTTTTCGAAAGTAATAGATGAATTAAATATAGAAACAGTTATTACATTATTTATAGGAGGATCCTCGGATGAAGAGTATAAGATCGCAATCCACACATTCCAGAACGACAAACAGTGGATAAGTGACAATAAACCTACTGAAAAATGGAAAGCGGAACTTCTACAAATTCTGAAGGGGATGTTAGAGATCCTGAACATTATATAAATGACTATTATTATAATATTGCTAATCCTTCATCTTTCAGTGGTGAAAACAAGATATATAAAGTATTGAATCACAATGATAATCTGAAAATGTCTAGAAAAAAATTACAACAGTGGATAAACAATCAAGATGCACACAGTCTTTATACACCGGTGAAAAGGAAATTTCAATGACTGAAAATGGTCGTATCCGGTAGAGTTAGTTTATGGGAAGCAGATTTGTTATCTGTACAAAATATATCGGAATATAATGATAATAATACTTTTATTCTCGTTGTAATTGATGTTTTTTCAAAATATCTCTGGTGTGAATCCCTGAAGAATAAAACTGCAAAAGCCGTTGTAGCTGGTATGCAGGCTATATTTTCAAGAACGGCAAGACATCCAAAAACATTGCGCACAGACAAAGGTATGGAGTTCGCCAATAAAATACTTAAAAGCTTGCTAGATAAAAAGAGTATCAAGTACTCAAACCCACAGAATGAGTTAAAATGCAGCGTTGCTGAAAGGGTTAACCGTACAATTCGTGTCAAAATGTACAAGTATTTTTATAAGCATAGAACGTACAGATATGTTGATATTTTACAAAGTTTAGTCGACAGTTATAACAATACTCCACATCGAAAGCTAGGCAATATTTCTCCTAAGGAAGTTGACTAGAAAAATATAGGGAAAATTTGGAGTGATATCTACTTGAAACGTAAACAAAAGAGAAAAAAGATACCCTTCAAATACAGTATAGGGGACAAGGTTAGAGTTACGTTTCTCAAGCATCCGTTCACTGGAGCATACCATCAACAGTGGAGTGGGGAGATATTCAAAATAAAAAAACAGGTATCACAAGCAATACACCCCGCTTTACATACTAGACGACTTTAACGGTGAACCTATACAGGGACTTTTTTATCAACCCGAGTTGAAAAAAGTAGAAAAAGACGAAGACTCGTTATGGATAATAGAAGAAGTATTGAAAACTAAGAAAATCAAAGGCAAGACTAAATATTTAGTTAAATGGGATGGTTGGTCAAACAAATTTAATTCGTGGGTGAACCAGGAGGATACCCAACATGTCGGTCTCTCTTCGTGATATGTACATCTACGCACAGAGTGACAAATATAGTCAATTCTTCCCCAAAAATAAACCGTATCATTTTATGATACCATTAAAGAAAAGACTAATTTTGCCTCTAAAATCGGAAGTAGCACTATTTAGCTTCAATTACAAGTGTTCTGCAAATCATACCACATCAAACAGACATCTACTAGTTTACAGTAATATTGTTGAAAATTCCGTCGTGTTTCTTGAGGAAAAAACAATTTTGTGCAGGATAATCCCATCTGAAGACGACCAATGGAATCTTGACCAGAATAGTATTCACTATAAATCAGTAAAATACAATGAAATCAGTTATATTGATATTGTTATAAAGGATGAAAATGATAGTGAAGCAATATTTCTAACGGAACCCGTTGTACTGACACTACATTTACGACATGAGTAAAGAATTGTATGTTCCAAATCCAGACTACTGGGTGGAATATTATAAGAAAAATAGTGAAAAGAATAATGTACCACCTGACCTGGACTATAAAAGACTGAGAAAAGGAGAGGTTGATATCAATTTGAAAATGGTATCACCGGTGCAGCAAGCAGTTTTACAGGCAGAGGAAGAGCTCGTTAGGGAAAATATCAAAATGTCTGGAAAAAAGTATAAAAGACGAAAGAAGAAACAGACCAAGCATAAGGGAACCAAATCTCGTGGTGTGCAGAAGAGAAAAAACAGTCAAAAAAGAAAAAGTTATCACCTAAGAAATACAGAGATATCTTCTCAAAATAGATATGGCGATGATGGACAAACAATTGTTTAAGGAGACACTTCCCAAAGAGCTTGATTTGTTCCAAATTAATCCAACTATTACAGCCGTTGAAAATGTATATTACCAGGAGTATAGACCTATATCTCAAATATCTGGATACTCACCGATTGAATTCAGCGTAAATGGCAACAGCAGTGTCAGCTTCTTGGATCTGAAAAATTCAAGACTTTATGTTAAAGTGAAAATCACAAAGCCGGCGGGAGGAAAGATAACTGTTGTTGATAAAGTTTCCATAGTCAACCTGTTTCTACCATATCTTTTCAATCAGGTAGACGTATCGCTGCAGGGAAATATGATCGTAGCTGGGAATCCCTACAATGCATACAAATCCTTTATAGATGTTCTTTTGAATTACGACAATGAAAATAAAGATCAACAATTAAACACACAATTATTTGAATTGGACGATGCAGATGATATGGATGATGTTGCTTTACGAGGAAAGAATGCTGCTGTATACACTCGACATAAATATATAGAGCTGGGAAAATCTATTGAACTGGAAGGTCTGCTGTACCACGATCTGTTCCAGATTGAGAGATATATAACCAATCAAGTTGATGTTCACTTGAAGCTATTCAGAAGTAAACCGGAGTTTTGTTTGATGTCCGAAATGGCTTCTCTTGATTACGAGGTTGTCATTGAGGATATTGTATTCAAAGCATGCAAAATTAAAGTGAATCCAGCAGTTATTTTCGGAGTCAGAAATGATGAAAACTATGAATGTGAAGTATCCATTCACAAAAACTGACATCCGAACTATTTCTATCCCGAGTGGTCAGAGAAATTTTGTTGCTGATGATTTATTTCATAGGATAAAACCGACCAGAGTAGTAGTTGCCTTCGTATTAAGCGAGAGTTTGTCTGGCTCATACTCGTCTAATCCTTATTACTTTCTTAACTGTAACATAACACAAATATCAATAATTGCAGATGGTGCCCCAGTAGATGCCTCGCCATTAAAATGTAATTTTGATGCAGATGGGAATTCAATTGCACCTTTCGTTAATTTCTTGAAATTCAAAGGTGAAAATAACTTCAGTGACGTAACTTCTGGTATCAGTCGCAAAGATTATGAAAAAGGTTACACTTTATTTTGCTTTAATCTTGAACCTACATTCGACAGTGATAAGTAAACAAATTTGTTCAAAAATGCGAATGTGAGGTTGGATGTACAGTTTGGCAAGCCACTCCCTAAAACAACATCTTGTTTAATTTACGCACAATTTCCAGGATATTTTGAGATAACGCAAAACAGAGATGTTATATATGAATAATTTCTTTGTCAAATAAACTATTTTGCTACAAACTGTCTTCTCATAATGTCGTCAATGGAAGATTGGTGGGAAAATGAAAGTTTAATCCCGTTTCTATCACCAACGAGTATATTACTGTGTGGTCCGAGTCAAAGTGGGAAAACTTTTCAAGTGAAAGATATAATCAACGGAAAGGATGGAATGTTTGATCATACAATTCAGTCAGTGAAATTCTGTTATTCTGCATGGCAAGATATATACCGAGACATAAATGCTGATTTCCATAAAGGAACACTGACAGAACGCGAAATTGAGGAATGGGCTGAGGAACATGTCGGTGCGAAGCTCCTGATTGTGGATGATTTGATGGAGGAGGTTATTCGAAGTCAAGATATGCTACAACTCTTTACCGTGAAGTGTCACCACGCCAATATAAACGTTATTTTTATAATACAAAATCTTTTTCCAAAAGGAAAATATATGAGATCGATATCACTGAATACTAACTATATAATTTTGTTCACATTTTTGAGGGATCAACAACAAATCAAAATGTTGGCCAGGCAAGTTGCTAGTGGTAAATCAGATTCGTTTATGGATGCATACAATATAGCCACATCTAATAAGTTTTCTTATTTTCTGATTGATATACACCCACATTCTAACAAACAGTACCAGTTCAGATCAAACATTCTGCCTGGTCAGGACGAAATCGTTTTTGAATTGTGATAATGGAGAATACTATAGAGGATTTGCTGAAAACTTTACAAACGATAGACTATCTAACGAGATCGCAAACTGATATATTGTCTGAAGTTATGTACAACATCTTAGACGGCACTGTTCCATTGTCGAAGCAAGACCACGACTTGTTTAAAAAATATGTCAAGTATCTAATAGAAAAAAATCTTCTAGCAAATTGTTCAGATATTCTTCCACATATGCTGAAGGCAGCTATCCTGTACTTTCAAGATGGTGAAGGAACTGATTATATTAGCCAAGAGAAAATACGAGAAAATGAATAAAATTATAGAAAGCAAAGAAGATTATGCTCCTGAGAATCTATTAATAAAGGATGATATTACGATATCAGACACTGATATTAAATCAACACAGACAGAACGCGGATCGATTGGAGTCTTCAACATATATCGTCGCGAAGAAGAAGAGAAGAAAATGGAAAAATATATAAAATTATCCCTCCCCTTTTTGTAAATTTAACACGTGTTCTTTTTTCTCCCTTTGTATGGTTTAATATTGACAAGCAAAAGATATAGACATACTATGGGAAAATAACAGGTGTTAAAAATTATACGATAAGTGAGCGATAAGCAACCAGATATATATCTTCTTTTTTATCACTGTGTATAAATTCAAACCCAACTTTTCAAATCGTGTTAGATTGTAACTATGGAGAATAAAAGAGCTGTTTCGAAATTTCGATGTTCGGACTGTGGAAAAACCTATGAAAACAAAAATACTTTGACCAGACATAAATCGGAAGTTCATTCTAGACAAAAACATCTGTGTGAAGTGTGTGGTAAACTTTTCAAAACTGAACGAACACTGAAGGTACACACTGACAAGAAGCATAAGGGTATCAGCGACAATACAGTCAATGCAGATGAGTCGAGGGATAATGAAATGGAAATAGATGAAACCAGTGGATCTGAAATAGAGCCAGTGCGGAGTGCTTTAAACAACAACGTATTGGTTTATGAACTTTTCCCAGATGACGAGTATGACAAAAGGGACGTTCTGACTTTCTTTTCCAATAAGTATGAAACTGTTGAAGAGTTGGTGAGAAAGAACTTAAAAAAGAACGGAGTTAAGTGATGGTTAAATATTCAGATACGTCTGTACAAAGAAAGTCCAGAGGAGGAGGAGGGGAGAAAATTTATGGTAACCCACTTTAGAAGTCATACCTACAGATACGCCACGATAAACGAATTGTCTACTGAATATTTTGACGATGCATTCCACAAGATGTTTGAATCGTTTGATATTTTTATTTATCAAGGGAGTGGCTGGCGAATTGATGAAATTCTGAAACTGGAAGTTCATATAGCGATTTACAATCCATTATCAGCTTCATCATATATACCTCTACCGAAGGAATTTATTAACTCTAAAAGTCTGACCAAGTGATGAATTTACACGACGAAAAGTGTTTTATGTACTCGATATTAGCATCTAAGTATCCGTGTAACACCAACTGCTGCACTGTGGAATCTCTCCTCGATCATGAGGAGGAATTGAAATTCGACGGGCTTTGATTTCCCAATACTCGTCAAATATGTTGGAAAATTCGAGAGGATCAATGGAATTTCTGTAAATGTTTTCGGATATGAAGATAACACGATTTTCCCTCTCTATATAACACATTCGGTTTCGAAGGAACATCATGCAAATTTGTTATATCTAAAAGATGGAGATCGGTCACATTACGTTTGTATAATAGACCTGGACTCGTTCCTTTTTCGTACAAAGAAATCGACAAAGGTGAAGCATTATTACTGTCCATATTGTCTGCATGGTTTCTTGAAAAAGGAGAACCATTTAACAAAGCAATTTAACTAAGCAATACAAAGTTTAAATATATTTGTACACCACAAAAAGGTGATCTCGGATAATTATATCGCCTAGATATATACAGTAATATCAGGTAACATCAGTGAAATGAAAGAAAGTACGTAATTGTAGTATATAATAAAGTTTAAGGTCCACTCGATTCGCGTTCTGTTAGATAGATATATACATAATATGGAATATCACAAATACGAAAACGGAACTTGGGTTTATATAGATAGTTTAGAGTTACATCCCATTGAATACATGCCCACTAAATATCATCTAATTTCTGGATAATTAAACCAAATAGCACCGACTTGAATGACGCATTTGCTTTGATTAGCCTTGTTGTAGTTGGGTCAATATGTACACAGTTTCTTTGCTTTGCTTAGCGTTTTACAATGCTATAGGCATTGGTTGTCAACTATGAAAGATCATCAAAGTCAAACCGCACGCTCGCCAGACTACATGCCTGTAATAAACTTTCACCCACCAGGACAACAAATACATATGTCAATTGCGCGCTGGTGACTGGTTAGGTTGGTCCCTGCTTTTGGTATTTGAAATATATAGATATATTCGATTTGTAGAGATAATCATTAGTGATAAGGGGGAATTGTGGACCACGTGTTTTGCTCGTATTAGAGAGGGGGTCGGTTTCGGGAGGTAATAGGCCTACTGTACTTACTTCATCGAGTATTATCTGAACAGCATTTTCTACACTGCTAACACTGCTATTAGCTGTGTCGATTTCATCCTCTGCCAGATCGCTAACACTTCTATCTGTGACAATCGGTTTCTGTTTAAAAGAAGTATACACCAAATAATTATTTATTACTTAAAAGTGTGCACGTACATAACGCTTGAAGCCCTCTATTGCTAATAGTTTCGCTAGCTGTTTTGAACTCAAAGTTGATAATAATATTCAAACAATATAGCTCTATTATTTGTCACAATTATCTAAACATTATTGATATACTGCTTGCATATCTAAGAATACTATATACAGTTTATTTGATAGGGAACTTGTGAAAATACAGCTGGGATCTTACTGTGACGAAGTGTGGTAAATACTAGCCAAAGTTATATTGTGCACGTCGTTACGAGAGACCTGTCATATTATTTGTGATCAGCGAATTTTTCCGGATTTTGTATTCAGAATTTGTTCCGTTTCCTATTCCTAACTTTTTTATTTTTGTGGATACACTTCCTTTTTTGGTTGCTTCCGTTTTATCAAAACAAAGAAAATGTCGTGCTTTGTTTTTATACTGTTTTTAGTGTCTTTATTCCCGGTTGAAAAGACTTACATAATTGACGACTGTGAAATTCATAGAGAAAGCTCGATGATATGTATGAACGTTATCGAAATAACAAATGATCGATCAATGGATATAACAAACTTATATATTTCGCAAGCCAACAGAATGGACCTCGAATTCACAATGCTTCCAAATCTCAGATATGTGGAGATAGTTGATTCTGCTAACATCAGCTGTGAAGATTTTACTGGGATTGAAGTTGTTATTATCGATGGAGTGGAGTGTGAAGGTAAGATTTTTTTTTTGATTTTTTTTTATATGTGATTCGATATATTAAAAAAAAAAATTATTGCCCTGTGTAACCTATTCAGACTTATTGTCAAATATCAATAACTATGGCCATAACATATTGATTACATTTTTTCCTGTAAAGAGCCATGGGGGAGCAGAAAAAAACTGCGGGACACAACGTACCGGGGGGGGGTGGGGTGTACCTATGCGTTAAAAATTTACATGTAACTTTTTTCCTTATTCATTTAGGGGGGGTGTTGTCGGAAAAAATTTGCATGTAATTGTTTTCCAAATATGTATTTTCAGACTCACAACTTCAATTTTCTCTTATTTTATAGAATATGGATTAACTTTAATATCCAAATTATATATATATATATAAGTAGTACAATCCATATAAAACAATTTTGGATAACCACTGTCTTGGTTTACATGTGATATTAACCCTATTAACCCTTTTAATAATACCGACTATGTCAGTGTCTACCAGTCGAATGCAGAATTCTACCCTGCGATCGCTTATCTGGTAAATTTTTACTGCAGAACTATCCCCCATATTTTAAACAATTTTTCTGGGGGGGGGGGGGTAGTCAGTGGAAAAAAACTGCAGTGCGAATCAACCTCGGAGAATATCTATATATAAATATATATATATATTCAATATCAACACAACAAACACATTCTTATGGTCAGCAAAGAAGAATCATAACTCGTGGTCTTTCGGTCGTAATTTGACTTTGCTTTTGAAGAGTGACGATATAGTTTTGCGAAAAATATATAAATATATCAAAGATATCATTTATCTTGCAAGGTGAATCAGATAAAATAGAACCACACATACCGGTACACAGTTTGGGTAACAGTATGGCCAGTCAGTTTATAGATTTGATTTTTATTTATTTAAAACCAATAAAATAAACTTGAGGTGTGGGGGGGGGGGGTGTTTGAAGACGGTCATTCGGGTTGCGGGAAACACGTACATGTATTTCAATTTTTTTGATCTAATCAACTATTTCAACCAGATTAAAAGATATTGGAGTATAGTTAATTTCAGTTCAATTTCGGTCTATATAAAGATCCAGTCTGTTTTATATTTGTATTGAATAAATTAAACAACAAATACTGTAATTCACTCAGACTTTTATATATTGGACTGAATTCTATTGTTTGAGATATACAAAACATTATTGAGCTCAGCTTTTTAATCTTTTTATTAATGCAACAGGTTGCCCTCTGATACATATCTTGGAAAATAAACAAAATATCTCAAAATATTTTCACCCTTTTCTCTTCCTTAGCCACCAGAACAGACACCTTAACCACAACTACTGACGCATATCCATCAACTGATCAGAAGACGGTGTCGAGCAACATCAATCATCCAACAGCTGATACAGGTATAATAATATTATAATATTGGAATATAGTTAATTTCAGTTTGATTTCAGTCTACATAAAGACCCAGTCCTTTGTTTTACATTTGCAGAGATAGGTAATAACCCAACTATTTTTAATAAATTAAACAACAAATACTTTTATTCACTCAGACTTTCATATATTGGAATGAATTATATTGTTTGAGATATACAAAACATTATCGAGCTCATCTTTTTAATCTTTTTATTAATGCAACAAGTTGCCCTCTGATACATATCTTGGAAAATAAACAATATATCTATATATTTTCACCCTTTCTCTTCCTTAGCCAGCAGAACAGACAACTTAACCACAACTACTGGCGCATGTCCATCAACTGATCAGAAGACGGTGTCGAGCAACATCAATCATCCAACAACTGATACAGGTATAATAATATTATAAGCAGCTTAACCTTTTATTTATTAAATTGAACTATCCTATTTATTTATAAAAGTATTTTGGAAAATTTCCTCAAATTTGAGGTACAGATAACTGTGTGCCACACAAAAACAAATAGCTGACATAATATCGATCAGGAGTTCCTTTATAGTTTGCATAATTTCAAGTTCAGAATAATCCACTATTTTATATTACATATTTAGGTACGAAGACTTTGATCAAATCATATTTGTGTTGATAGTTGAAAATTTAATTCACTCAGAATTTTATACATTTTATATATTTATTTTGTTTGATATATACAAAACATTATTGAGCTATTATTTACAGATAACTACAGTTCACCTTGTATAATTTATTACTATTTACTTGTTCCCACCTGATTCTGGTAAAGAATAAACAATCTAACAATTACACTCTGTATAATTTTCAGCTTACTAGCTGTTTTGTGTTGAATGTATAGTGCTTTAATTACTAGAGTTACCCTTCCTGGACTACAGTTTGTGTTGCAATATATAAATAATTAAAATCTTGCATTATTTTATATTACTATTTCAGCGACCATCGAAATGTCGAAGACTGGCAAAAGACAAATATCAACACCAGCTGGTGAGTAGCATTTATAATTTATTTAATAAAAATTGCACTAAATACTGTAATTAACCTATATCCACTATTACAGACTTTGAAAGTTTGATTCAGACTAGCTGATCACTAACACATCCAATATTCTTTTCTTTTTGTTAATTAAATTTCAATATATATATATATATATTGCAGTCCTTCAAATAAGATAGGCTCGGTTTAGCTCGAGCTTGTCTGAGTCCGTCTTTTTCTATTGTACGGGAGCTTGAGTGAAAATTTGGCAATACATTAATATATATCATTTAGAAAAATTTGTCACGCATATAACTAGATATCTGAATATTGAACTATTGCCTTCTATCTGAACTCAATAAAAAGATAACACATTATAGCCCCACCCCCCCCCACTTTCTTATTTTGTGATAAATAAAACCCCCTCTCCCCTATATATAAAAATAGTTTAAAGATATCACTTTTTATAATAAACTATTTGATATTTGTATATTGATATTTTAATTGATTTCACAGGCTCAGATAGATACAATTTAATAGGTATTTTATTCTTGTATTTCAGATATTGTTAAGTATATATTATCACCAGTAACAGCGGCTGTGTGAAGTTTGTTGCTTGGAATAATAGGTTGGTATGGCAAACGATGGATTAGAAGGAGACGTGTTGCAAGGTATTGGAGGAGGGTGAGTTCTAGAGATGTGGAGCTGACCAATATTACAACAACCGACGACTCATTGTCTGCTTCAGATGGATCCAATTTAGATATGTCAAATATTGTAATTGACAAATCTAAATTGCCTACCACTGCATCCACTTTGGATTACACTGTTTCGACTTTAATTGACCCATCTGATTTGGATACAGATGTAAGCGAAACCATATTAGATCAGCCAATTACAATTGAAATAGACTCAGCCAGAGTGCATTATGTCAGTGATTCAACGACTCCTTCGGATAGTGGAATCACGGACACATCCACACCAATTCGCAAAAGTGGGAGACCTACTTATCCACCAGATAGGTATTCACCTTCAAATTATTGATAATATCAATAATTTGAAGGTGAATTCTCTAGTCAGTTGAAATTTGCATTGTGAAAGAGTAGAAATATCTGACCTATCTAAATAAGAAATAATATATTTGGTTAAAAGGTTTAATTAATAAGACTTACCTTAATATTCTTCCGATCTTGGAAATTTTTAACTTGTCGAAGTCGATAGCGAATAGCAGACAAATTCTGGGTCAAAAAGACCAATTCATTTTCTGTCAATTCAATATATGATTTGTTCAGATTATGATATATTTCTAGTTTTTCGTGATCCTTTTAATGAAAGTTTTATTGTTTTTGTAGAGCCTAGAGACGCTTTGTAAATCATGGTAGAATTACTTTCAACTGTTCGGTTTATAGTTCTTTGGAAATTCATGATATAAATTACAGAGTTATTTAAAAAATATATATTATTTAGTATTTATACCTGATATTATCTCACAATATGTTACTTTCCGGTCATTGTTGATGACTTGGTGTGGTTGTTTGCATAAAGGTGCTATATAATTAGTTATTTGTTCCTAAGTTTATCCAATAGAATAAGAGTAAGTAGCATTTGACAGTTTTCATTCTCTTTTTGAGAAACTATTGTTTAACTTTCGTGGCCTTGGCAATCCTTGTGTGATAGTGCCATTACCCCCTACTAGATAAAAATTAGATCTGAATTGACCCAGTGACATGAGAGGGAAAGAGATAGTACATATTTTTTGTTCTTATTTGAACTTTTTTTATCTCGTAAATATTGTTGATTTTGTTATTATACTAGTGGAGAGCTCCACCGATCCGTCCATCAACTCTGAACGTCTCGAAACATTTAGCATTGTCTAGTTTCCATTAATCATAATATTGATCTGTAGTTGAGAAAATAGATTAATTTTGAATTTATTTGAATAAAACAAGATAGTTACGATGCCATCTTGAATTTCAAAAATATATCCTTTAGCATTGACTTGAGGTCACAGGCATTATTAGTTGTATTATCATAAAATTTGTCATAAAGGTTGACTGTGTCATTTTGGATTTAAATTATAAGACTATATAAATATTAACCTTAAATAAGCTAGAATCTATTTAGATTCGCTGATCATCATACAGTTATTAATATAGACAATTTAATTTTTAGTCACCGTCACAATTACAGACAATTCTATATTTATTCACTATATCTACTGTGTCATTGACACTTTCATTCACTGTTTCTCGGATAGGGATATTGGATTTTTTATATACTTCGACTTTGTGATAGACCATCTTAGGAGTATAGCCTGGATCTTACGTTGCCTTGATATTATATTTATTTTCATTTTTGATCTTTCATTGTTGACTATTAAAGACCCACTTAAGTTTTGAATCACCAGATCATATACAACATATTCAATATGATATACCATTTGAAAGAGGAAGCTTCAAAACATTGTGTTGTTAACTAATACGACTGAATAAACAGGGAACATATTGTTTTTGTTGAGCTACCAAGGTGTGTCCTTATTTAATTTTGATCCGGACTGTAATATATACTATATTATACTCAATAGAAGGGGAATAACTCTATCTCTTAGTTGAATTCTGAAGCATTCTGGGTTGAAGAGGGGGGCCTTGAATTAATCTCTATCTCTTGGTGGACAGTCCTGTGGACACAGCTGCTTTGTGATCTGGTGGAATATATATCTTTTTGGCTCCTCTTCCAAATAGTATATATTATAGAATAATATTATCTGAGCATTCAAAAATTAAGTGTGCCTTTAATAGTATATATTTTCACACCATCATTTTGTTTCTGCGTGTTTTTATGAGAAAAGACATATTTGCCTATAAGACATAACCAAGGCAGAGCCAAGGGACTTATAAATACACATTCAGAATACAGCTGTTTATTTCTCATATCTAAATAAATATAAAAGATAATATTTCACGAGGATTTTATATAGCTTGGTCTGAGAAGTGTTACCATTTTATGCAGAGATTAAATCACATTTTTGCAGATATCAGGTCAGATGTATATTTCCCAGCCCAGTGATAAATATACATTGAAAGATATTTTTTATCAGTAGTTTACATTACTTGATCTATCAGGGATATAGAATTGCTTTGGCCCTCCCAACAACTAAAAGACATGTTCATTTAAATTCACCTTGCATATATTTGGGTAAAATCTGAGGTCTAGTATTAGACTGTTTTTTAATTTAGATTTTTCAACATTAATATTCTATTTAAATTTGTTTAATAATCATCATTATTCTCACTGCATTTATTGTTTGAGTTCTTTGTATAATACAAGTTGATATTTTGGCTAGGACCCTGTGAATAAGGATTTTGATATAATTTGGTATATCGATAGAACATCATAGGGTAAAGGATATAAAAATATCAGGTGTTTCACACATCAATACCTATCAGAGTTATAGTCCTTGTTCAACTTATAAAATTATCGAAATTCATTTCATTAAGACGTTCTGCATTATAACTCAAGCATTGATTATCGGATTTTCGTAGGCTTTGGTATAATAATAAACCAGTATAGGTGAACTAATATACAGATATAAAGGGTTTCGCCTATCAATACCTACCAGAGTTATAGACGTTGTTCGACTTAGAAAATTGCTGAAATTCAGTTCATTAAAACATATTGCATTAAATTAAGCATATATTACTCTTTTTTTTATAAAAATCATATTTTTTTACCTTTTGGCGATCATTTTATATATATACATATTGTTGATTTTTTGTAAAAGACATACTATTTTTTAATAATTACAAGTTATTTTATATACAAATAGTTTTTTTTAGTAGTCACCCCCACCCCTTTTTATAATTTGCTATATAAATATACATACATATCTACATACATCCAGATCGTCTGTGTGAAAACATTTAAAAAGCCGGTTGGTAGCAAAATATATATAGTACCAGTATTACCATCCTCTCAAATTACCAGACTATTTAAATTGTGAGATATAAATCGACGCAGTAATATAACCAACATATTGTCTACATAGACGTGTTGATACACGTCGGTCAGAACATTGTTAGATATACATACAGAGAAACAGTTATAAATTCATTCCCATAGCTTTAGTTGCGACCCTTGATATATTAGAAAAGATCCCCATCTATACCCAGTACTCGGGAATTTTCATTATATATCTGACTTCACCCGAATTACTCGTCAACTTACTCGCTGCTGCTGGTTCATAATATAAAATATTCATATACCCCCCCCCCCCCCCACCAACCAAACCAAAATCCCTGAACTCGAAGGAACAATCACCAGGAGATCAGTCTCGATATTTTATAAACCAACAAACACAGCACTACATCTATTTATATTACAAACACCTGTCTACTCTCATACCCACTAGCTCCTACTCTTATCTCAAAATCTTCTCAACCATTTTTTGGAAAAGTGGTTGGCCCATACCCACCATGTGAAATAAAGGCGTGTCCACCCGTGATACCATATACTACTCAGATTCACGTCAACAAAGTTGACTCCAGCAGCGTTGTCGACAGAAAGTATTTCAACACGGTTTTGGCTCAATTTCCAACCTTTTGTGACAATAGATCCTTCCGCGTCGCAAGACCAGAGCATGCCGATTGACTCACGTGATTTAAATCAATGCCCGTTACACTCAGAATGAACAATACCATAGAGGAATGCATGCTGCGTAATGTTGTGGAGAATCGAAATAGGCAGATGCAATTACGTGATCAGTTAATGTAACTGCTCGATCACGTGTCACGTCCCCTTTTGGTTCAGTAGCTGATTAGTGATTTCTCAAGACATTGCATATTTGAGAGCGCATATTTGATTATCATCCCCTATTAACCAAAATATTCTCTCGTGATTTCTTTTGGCTCTAATATTGATGAGTTGATACGTATTTACATTTTTGACCAATATGCCCCTCACGAACTAAATGCGAGTAATGTAAAGTAGAACCCTCAATTAATTTTCGACAGAATCTGATCGAATACACCCTTTGTTCTGTCTGCGATATGAGATTTCCTCTATTTGTTTGTAGCGCCCATGTAGCGTAGAATTGTCCATGAAACAGACGATAACCGATTATCTGGACATCGTCATGATATCTCATTGCTACTGTATTATCACACCCTTACCATTTGGCGAGTTCAAGAAACAACAGATAACCTATATTCTGGGTTGGGTATTTTCCTTCAGAAATTAGCTTAATGGGGGTCTTGAATGTGTCTATCTGGCCAGCTGCTCTTAATTATGAGAGGGCGGATGGCATCAACCATTGACAGTAAACTAAATATGTTCATTAAATTGTAAGGTTTTATTTTGTTTACGACTGAGTCGGTTTTAGTCAGGATATGACGGATGTTAAACAACATATGACGACGGACGTACACTAAATATGTTCATTAAATTGTAAGGTTTTATTTTGTTTACGACTGAGTCGGTTTTAGTCAGGATATGACGGAGGTTAAACAACATAACAGTGGGTGGCAAATGTTCGCGAGGCATTTCTTGGTGGCCTTGTACGAACATAAATCGTTTCGCAGAACTGTTCGTCGTACTGTTTAATGATGCTAATCTAGCCGTTCGGTCGTGAACGCTCTTTATATTGAGATGGTAAAAACGTTATATGGGGAAACGCTCTTTATATGAGATATGATGTTACTGCGAGTCAAAACTTTCTCAGTCGGTTAGTCGACGTATTTGAACATATGGTTGAGGAAATTAATTGATTGTATACATCACCCTCATCATGTCATCATGTAGTATTATCAAATACAACAATATATATATCTAGAATAGAGATCGTGATACGATGTAATGGCTGACGTGGTTATAGTGGATTCGTAGTCTGACTACACTTTAGGTGATTTATAAACATCAATGTCTTCATGTCAGAGTAAATCAGACCAGAACTCAAAATAGTTTCGCACAATAAGTACGGACTATGTCCCTTGTACCACCCTGTGTATGCATGTCATGCATATACCTAACATTCAAATAACTCTACTTTTGTTGGAATATCGATACCGTACACTAAACGAGTAAGTTTAATCTTGTAACATCAAACATAATAACAGAAGCAAACGCTCTTTACATCGATGTGAATATAAGTTGACGCTCTTTATGCATGGTCTCATCTAAGTGGGTCACGCATACTGTTAGTTTGCCATCGATTGTAAGTTTGTGTATTTTGTTTATGGCTGAGTCGGCCTTTATTCAAGTTTACCCAGGGTATGACTGAGATTGATAACATATATGTTCACGAATGATTGGATATACTAGGCCAAAGCCAAAGAGAATCAGTTATTGGCACAAAGAAAGCACACCAATGTCATTAACTTCACTTAACTCCTTTTTTTGTTTCTTCAGCTCTTTGTGGGACTTCTCCATTTTCTGTCGCATATATCCTCGGATATCACCTGGAGTAACTGGGAAATCGCAGCATTACATTCTCTGGAACAGAAAAAAAAATATATATACTTGTCAATACTTTGATGTTTCTATGAACTCTAAACAATTGCACCACTGGGGAGAGGCATAACAAGCCCATTTATGTAGTACAGTGGGACAAATTGATCGGATCGGTCTGGGGGAAAAAACGAACAATGGGGGCACTTTAGTCAAGATTACCAGGTCAGGTTTCTTTTTTTTTAGATACCAAGTGATATTAATATAGATTATTGAAGTGTATTCAAACATACAGGTACTCTTATTAAATTTCAAGTAAACAAAACCCCCCTCCCTGTATGCTTCTTATTTGAGGATGCCTCTAATTGTGTTTATTCATTCCAAATAACTGCTTTTCACATAAAACTCGTCATTGTTCTTTAACTCCTCCTTGAATTCAAATACCCATTTGCATATATATCTATATCCTTCGTCTTCTATGTATTGTTTTGTGAGTGTCCTCTCAGAGATCCGCCATGGACATGTTAATCACTGGAGGTGGTATATATAGTTAAAAGTGGAAATACACCTGCTTCTGTGTTCTTTTTTTAATTGAGAGGACTTGGTTAACTGAATGTGTTGGTACATGTTACAAGGTATGGGGGCACACAAAGTGAAGTCCAAGTATTCCCAAATTTCTAGTGGACAGTATAGAGTCAATTTTACAAGGCAATAGTATGTAAAATAGTATTACTAAAAGTTATATAGGAATAAATATATCCTCTACTGGAAACAAGTGTTCCAAATTATCTCTTTATTCTTCCCTGATGTACACACATCATTATTAATAATATATTTTGTTACTACAGTAGAATATTATTATGATATGTAAATGAATAATCAAACAGCTGAACTTCTTCCCCCCCCGTGAACTTCTGAACATGTAATAACGTAGAGGTCATATGATGCACAAAATACATAGAACTGTGTGTGGTCATATTTTTATTCTGCTTTTTTTTCATTTTGTATTTGCTCGATCATTTTGAATAGTGTTGATATTCGCGAATACCACATCCGATCAACACTATTCAAAATGACTAGCTGTATAAAAAAAAGCTTTCAAATAAATATGATGATGAACAGAAAAGACATTATGTTCATGCATTTGTGAATTGAATGCTCGTGGACACATACAAGTGATCTATTCTGTTGGTTATTGCATTCTCTCAAAAATCATCTGTTTATACAGAGTTCAAATATTTTTTGAGCCTTTAGCCAAAAGTTTAGGTGATTAATTCATCTTCACAATAAACATAACAAATACAATAACGAGCAGCAGATTTCACTTTTCGTGTTCACGAGAAGTTCAGTTAACAAAAACAAAACAGAATCAATGATCGAAGGGGAGATGGAAATTGGTGAGGGGGAAATGGGGCTACACAACCACCCCCGTTTAAAAAAAACCCAATTTATTAATAATAAACAAAACAAAATCACATACCTTGACAGTGACGGGACATTTTCTTGTTCCAATACTGACAAACAGTCCCCCTATTTCTCAATTCCTCGACTGCAGTCAGTACACTTAACATTTGTGAGACCATTGAATCTTAACAATAACAATCCTTCGAACAGATTCACGTCAACAAAGTTGACTCCAGCAGCGTTGTCGACAGAAAGTATTTCAACACGGTTTTGGCTCAATTTCCAACCTTTTGTGACAATAGATCCTTCCGCGTCGCAAGACCAGAGCATGCCGATTGACTCACGTGATTTAAATCAATGCCCGTTACACTCAGAATGAACAATACCATAAAGGAATGAATGCTGCGTAATGTTGTGGAGAATCGAAATAGGCAGATGCAATCACGTGATCAGTTAATGTAACTATTCGATCACGTGTCACGCCCCCTCTTGGTTCAGTAGCTGATTAGTGATTTCTCAAGACATTGCATATTTGAGAGCGCATATTTGATTATCATCCCCTATTAACCAAAATATTCTCTCCCGATTTCTTTTGGCTCTAATATTCATGAGTTGATCCGTATTTACATTTTGGACCAATATGCCCCTCACGAACTAAATGCGAGTAATGTAAAGTAGAACCCTCAATTAATTTTCGACAGAATCTGATCGAATACACCCTTTGTTCTGTCTGTGATATGAGATTTCCTCTATTTGTTTGTAGCGCCCATGTAGCGTAGAATTGTCCATGAAACAGACGATAACCGATTATCTGGACATCGTCATGATATCTCATTGCTACTGTATTATCACACCCTTACCATTTGGCAAGTTCAAGACACAACAGATAACCTATATTCTGGGTTGGGTATTTTCCTTCAGAAATTAGCTTAATGGGGGTCTTGAATGTGTCTATCTGGCCAGCTGCTCTTAATTATGAGAGGGCGGATGGCATCAACCATTGACGACGTACACTAAAGATGTTCATTAAATTATAAGGTTTTATTTTGTTTACGACTGAGTCGGTTTTAGTCAGGATATGACGGATGTTAAACAACATATGGCCACAACAGTGGATGGCAAATGTTCGCGAGGCATTTCTTGGTGGCCTTGTACGAACATAAATCGTTTCGCGGAACTGTTCGTCTTACTGTTTAATAATGCTAATCTAGCCGTTCCGTCGTGAACGCTCTTTATATTGAGATGGTAAAAACGTTATCTGGAGAAACGCTCTTTACATGAGATATGATGTTACTGCGAGTCAAAACTTTCTCAGTCGGTTAGTCGACGTATTTGAACATATCGTTGAGGAAATTAATTGATTGTATACATCACCCTCATCATGTCATCATGTAGTATTATCAAATACAACAATATATATATCTAGAATAGAGATCGTGATACGATGTAATGGCTGACGTGGTTATAGTGGATTCGTAGTCTGACTACAATTTAGGTGATTTATAAACATCAATGTCTTCATGTCAGTGTAAATCAGACCAGAACTCAAAATAGTTTCGCACAATAAGTACGGACTATGTCCCTTGTACCACCCTGTGTATGCATGTCATGCATATACCGAACATTCAAATAACTCTACTTTTGTTGGAATATCGATACCGTACACTAAACGAGTAAGTTTAATCTTGTAACATCAAACATACTAACAGAAGCAAACGCTCTTTACATCGATGTGAATATAAATTGACGCTCTTTATACATGGTCTTATCTAAGTGGGTCACGCATACTGTTAGTTTGCCATCGATTGTAAGTTTGTGTATTTTGTTTATGGCTGAGTCGGCCTTTATTCAAGTTTACACAGGGTATGACTGAGATTGATAACATATATGTTCACGAATGATTGGATATACTAGGCCAAAGCCAAAGAGAAGCAGTTATTGGCACAAAGAAAGCACACCAATGTCATTAACTTCACTTAACTCCTTTTTTTGGCTGTTTTTGTTTCTTCAGCTCTTTGTGGGACTTCTCCATTTTCTGTCGCATATATCCTCGGATATCACCTGGAGTAACTGGGAAATCGCAGCATTACATTCTCTGGAACAGAACAAAAATAATAATATACTTGTCAATACTTTGATGTTTCTATGAACTCTAAACAATTGCACCGCTGGGGAGAGGCATAACAAGCCCATTTATGTAGTACAGTGGGACAAATTGATCGGATCGGTCTGGGGAAAAAAACGAACAATGGGGGCACTTTAATCAAGATTACCAGGTCAGGTTTCTTTTTTTTAGATACCAAGTGATATTAATATAGATTATTGAAGTGTATTCAAACATACAGGTACTCTTATTAAATTTCAAGTAAACAAAACCCCCCTCCCTGTATGCTTCTTATTTGGGGATGCCTCTAATTGTGTTTATTCATTCCAAATAACTGCTTTTCACATAAAACTCTTCATTGTTCTTTAACTCCTCCTTGAATTCAAATACCCATTTGCATATATATATATATATCCTTCGTCTTCTATGTATTGTTTTGTGAGTGTCCTCTCAGGGATCCGCCATGGACATGTTAATCACTGGAGGTGGTATATATAGGTAAAGTGGAAATACACCTGCTTCTGTGTTCTTTTTTTAATTGAGAGGACTTGGTTAACTGAATGTGTTGGTACATGTTACAAGGTATGGGGGCACACAAAGTGAAGTCCAAGTATTCCCAAATTTCTAGTGGACAGTATAGAGTCAATTTTACAAGGCAATAGTATGTAAAATAGTATTACTAAAAGTTATATAGGAATAAATATATTCTCTACTGGAAACAAGTGTTCCAAATTATCTCTTTATTCTTCCCTGATGTACACACATCATTATTAATAATATATTTTGTTACTACAGTAGAATATTATTATGATATGTAAATGAATAATCAAACAGCTGAACTTCTTCCCACCCCCACCCCCTGTGAACTTCTGAACATGTAATAACGTAGAGGTCATATGATGCACAAAATACATAGAACTGTGTGTGGTCATATTTTTATTCTGCTTTTTTTCATTTTGTATTTGCTCGATCATTTTGAATAGTGTTGATATTCGCGAATACCACATCCGATCAACACTATTCAAAATGACTAGCTGTATAACAAAAAGCTTTCAAATAAATATGATCATGAACAGAAAAGACATTATGTTCATGCTTTTGTGAATTGAATGCTCGTGGACACATACAAGTGATCTATTCTGTTGGTTATTGCATTCTCTCAAAAATCATCTGTTTATACAGAGTTCAAATATTTTTTGAGCCTTTAGCCAAAAGTTTAGGTGATTAATTCATCTTCACAATAAACATAACAAATGCAATAACGAGCAGCAGATTTAACTTTTCGTGTTCACGAGAAGTTCAGTTAACAAAAACAAAACAGAATCAATGATCGAAGGGGAGATGGAAATTGGTGAGGGGGAAATGGGGCTACACAACCACCCCCGTTTAAAAAAAACCCAATTTATTAATAATAAACAAAACATAATCACATACCTTGACAGTGACGGGACATTTTCTTGTTCCAATACTGACAAACAGCCCCCCTATTTCTCAATTCCTCGACTGCAGTCAGTACACTTAACATTTGTGAGACCATTGAATCTTAACCATAACAATCCTTCGAACAGATTCACGTCAACAAAGTTGACTCCAGCAGCGTTGTCGACAGAAAGTATTTCAACACGGTTTTGGCTCAATTTCCAACCTTTTGTAACAATAGATCCTTCCGCGTCGCAAGACCAGAGCATGCCGATTGACTCACGTGATTTAAATCAATGCCCGTTACACTCAGAATGAACAATACCATAGAGGAATGAATGCTGCGTAATGTTGTGGAGAATCGAAATAGGCAGATGCAATCACGTGATCAGTTAATGTAACTGCTCGATCACGTGTCACGCCCCCTTTTGGTTCAGTAGCTGATTAGTGATTTCTCAAGGCATTGCATATTTGAGAGCGCATATTTGATTATCATCCCCTATTAACCAAAATATTCTCTCCCGATTTCTTTTGGCTCTAATATTCATGAGTTGATCCGTATTTACATTTTGGACCAATATGCCCCTCACGAACTAAATGCGAGTAATGTAAAGCTCAATTAATTTTCGACAGAATCTGAACGAATACACCCTTTGTTCTGTCTGTGATATGAGATTTCCTCTATTTGTTTGTAGCGCCCGTGCAGCGTAGAATTGTCCATGAAACAGACGATAACCGATTATCTGGACATCGTCATGATATCTCATTGCTACTGTATTATCACACCCTTACCATTTGGCAAGTTCAAGACACAACAGATAACCTATATTCTGGGTTGGGTATTTTCCTTCAGAAATTAGCTTAATGGGGGTCTTGAATGTGTCTATCTGGCCAGCTGCTCTTAATTCTGAGAGGGCGGGTGGCATCAACCATTGACGACGTACACTAAATATGTTCATTAAATTGTAAGGTTTTATTTTGTTTACGAGTGAGTTGGTTTTAGTCAGGATATGACGGATGTTAAACAACATATGGCCACAACAGTGGATGGCAAATGTTCGCGAGGCATTTCTTGGTGGCCTTGTACGAACATAAATCGTTTCGCAGAACTTACTGTTTAATAATGCTAATCTAGCCGTTCGTCGTGAACGCTCTTTATATTGAGATGGTCAAAACGTTATATGGGGAAACGCTCTTCATATGAGATATGATGTTACTGCGAGTCAAAACTTTCTCAGTCGGTTAGTCGACGTATTTGAACATATGGTTGAGGAAATTAATTGATTGTATACATCACCCTCATCATGTAGTATTATCAAATACAACAATATATATATCTAGAATAGAGATCGTGATACGATGTAATGGCTGACGTGGTTATAGTGGATTCGTAGTCTGACTACAATTTAGGTGATTTATAAACATCAATGTCTTCATGTCAGTGTAAATCAGACCAGAACTCTAAATAGTTTCGCACAATAAGTACGGACTATGTCCCTTGTACCACCCTGTGTATGCATGTCATGCATATACCGAACATTCAAATAACTCTACTTTTGTTGGAATATCGACACCGTACACTAAACGAGTAAGTTTAATCTTGTAACATCAAACATAATAACAGAAGCAAACGCCCTTTACATCGATGTGAATATAAGTTGACGCTCTTTATGCATGGTCTTATCTAAGTGGGTCACGCATACTGTTAGTTTGCCATCGATTGTAAGTTTGTGTATTTTGTTTATGGCTGAGTCGGCCTTGATTCAAGTTTACCCAGGGTATGACTGAGATTGATAACATATATGTTCACGAATGATTGGATATACTAGGCCAAAGCCAAAGAGAATCAGTTATTGGCACAAAGAAAGCACACCAATGTCATTAACTTCACTTAACTCCTTTTTGTGGCTGTTTTTGTTTCTTCAGCTATTTGTGGGACTTCTCCATTTTCTGTCGCATATATCCTCGGATATCACCTGGAGTAACTGGGAAATCGCAGCATTACATTCTCTGGAACAGAAAAAAATAATTATATACTTGTCAATACTTTGATGTTTCTATGAACTCTAAACAATTGCACCGCTGGGGAGAGGCATAACAAGCCCATTTATGTAGTACAGTGGGACAAATTGATCGGATCGGTCTGGGGGAAAAAACGAACAATGGGGGCACTTTAGTCAAGATTACCAGGTCAGGTTTCTTTTTTTTTAGATACCAAGTGATATTAATATAGATTATTGAAGTGTATTCAAACATACAGGTACTCTTATTAAATTTCAAGTAAACAAAACCCCCTCCCTGTATGCTTCTTATTTGGGGATGCCTCTAATTGTGTTTATTCATTCCAAATAACTGCTTTTCACATAAAACTCGTCATAGTTCTTTAACTCCTCCTTGAATTCAAATACCCATTTGCATATATATCTATATCCTTCGTCTTCTATGTATTGTTTTGTGAGTGTCCTCTCTCAGAGATCCGCCATGGACATGTTAATCACTGGAGGTGGTATATATAGTTAAAAGTGGAAATACACCTGCTTCTGTGTTCTTTTTTTAATTGAGAGGACTTGGTTAACTGAATGTGTTGGTACATGTTACAAGGTATGGGGGCACACAAAGTGAAGTCCAAGTATTCCCAAATTTCTAGTGGACAGTATAGAGTCAATTTTACAAGGCAATAGTATGTAAAATAGTATTACTAAAAGTTATATAGGAATAAATATATCCTCTACTGGAAACAAGTGTTCCAAATTATCTCTTTATTCTTCCCTGATGTACACACATCATTATTAATAATATATTTTGTTACTACAGTAGAATATTATTATGATATGTAAATGAATAATCAAACAGCTGAACTTCTCCCCCCCCCCCCTGTGAACTTCTGAACATGTAATAAGGTAGAGGTCATATGATGCACAAAATACATAGAACTGTGTGTGGTCATATTTTTATTCTGCTTTTTTTCATTTTGTATTTGCTCGATCATTTTGAATAGTGTTGATATTCGCGAATACCACATCCGATCAACACTATTCAAAATGACTAGCTGTATAAAAAAAAGCTTTCAAATAAATATGATCATGAAAAGAAAAGACATTATGTTCATGCTTTTGTGAATTGAATGCTCGTGGACACATACAAGTGATCTATTCTGTTGGTTATTGCATTCTCTCAAAAATCATCTGTTTATACAGAGTTCAAATATTTTTTGAGCCTTTAGCCAAAAGTTTAGGTGATTAATTCATCTTCACAATAAACATAACAAATGCAATAACGAGCAGCAGATTTAACTTTTCGTGTTCACGAGAAGTTCAGTTAACAAAAACAAAACAGAATCAATGATCGAAGGGGAGATGGAAATTGGTGAGGGGGAAATGGGGCTACACAACCACCCCCGTTTAAAAAAAACCCAATTTATTAATAATAAACAAAACAAAATCACATACCTTGACAGTGACGGGACATTTTCTTGTTCCAATACTGACAAACAGTCCCCCTATTTCTCAATTCCTCGACTGCAGTCAGTACACTTAACATTTGTGAGACCATTGAATCTTAACCATAACAATCCTTCGAACAGATTCACGTCAACAAAGTTGACTCCAGCAGCGTTGTCGACAGAAAGTATTTCAACACGGTTTTGGCTCAATTTCCAACCTTTTGTGACAATAGATCCTTCCGCGTCGCAAGACCAGAGCATGCCGATTGACTCGCGTGATTTAAATCAATGCCCATTACACTCAGAATGATCAATACCATAGAGGAATGCATGCTGAGTAATGTTGTGGAGAATCGAAATAGGCAGATGCAATCACGTGATCAGTTAATGTAACTGCTCGATCACGTGTCACGCCCCTTTTTGGTTCAGTAGCTGATTAGTGATTTCTCAAGACATTGCATATTAGAGAGCGCATATTTGATTATCATCCCCTATTAACCAAAATATTCTCTCCCGATTTCTTTTGGCTCTTAATATTCATGAGTTGATCCGTATTTACATTTTTGACCAATATGCCCCTCACGAACTAAATGCGGGTAATGTAAAGTAGAACCCTCAATTAATTTTCGACAGAATCTGAACGAATACACCCTTTGTTCTGTCTGCGATATGAGATTTCCTCTATTTGTTTGTAGCGCCCGTGCAGCGTAGAATTGTCCATGAAACAGACGATAACCGATTATCTGGACATCGTCATGATATCTCATTGCTACTGTATTATCACACCCTTACCATTTGGCAAGTTCAAGACACAACAGATAACCTATATTCTGGGTTGGGTATTTTCCTTCAGAAATTAGCTTAATGGGGGTCTTGAATGTGTCTATCTGGCCAGCTGCTCTTAATTCTGAGAGGGCGGGTGGCATCAACCATTGACAGTAAACTAAATATGTTCATTAAATTGTAAGGTTTTATTTTGTTTACGAGTGAGTCGGTTTTAGTCAGGATATGACCTTTTGTGACAATAGATCCTTCCGCGTCGCAAGACCAGAGCATGCCGATTGACTCACGTGATTTAAATCAATGCCCGTTACACTCAGAATGAACAATACCATAGAGGAATGCATGCTGCGTAATGTTGTGGAGAATCGAAATAGGCAGATGCAATCACGTGATCAGTTAATGTAACTGCTCGATCACGTGTCACGCCCCCTTTTGGTTCAGTAGCTGATTAGTGATTTATCAAGACATTGCATATTTGAGAGCGCATATTTGATTATCTTCCCCTATTAACCAAAATATTCTCTCCCGATTTCTTTTGGCTCTAATATTCATGAGTTGATCCGTATTTACATTTTGGACCAATATGCCCCTCACGAACTAAATGCGAGTAATGTAAAGTAGAACCCTCAATTCATTTTCGACAGAATCTGAACGAATACACCCTTTGTTCTGTCTGTGATATGAGATTTCCTCTATTTGTTTGTAGCGCCCGTGCAGCGTAGAATTGTCCATGAAACAGACGATAACCGATTATCTGGACATCGTCATGATATCTCATTGCTACTGTATTATCACACCCTTACCATTTGGCAAGTTCAAGAAACAACAGATAACCTATATTCTGGGTTGGGTATTTTCCTTCAGAAATTAGCTTAATGGGGGTCTTGAATGTGTCTATCTGGCCAGCTGCTCTTAATTATGAGAGGGCGGATGGCATCAACCATTGACAGTAAACTAAATATGTTCATTAAATTGTAAGGTTTTATTTTCTTTACGACTGAGTCGGTTTTAGTCAGGATATGACGGATGTTAAACAACATATGGCCACAACAGTGGATGGCAAATGTTCGCGAGGCATTTCTTGGTGGCCTTGTACGAACATAAATCGTTTCGCAGAACTGTTCGTCGTACTGTTTAATAATGCTAATCTAGCCGTTCCGTCGTGAACGCTCTTTATATTGAGATGGTAAAAACGTTATCTGGGGAAACGCTCTTTATATGAGATATGATGTTACTGCGAGTCAAAACTTTCTCAGTCGGTTAGTCGACGTATTTGAACATATGGTTGAGGACATTATTTGATTGTATACATCACCCTCATCATGTCATCATGTATTATTATCAAATAAAACAACATATATATCTAGAATAGAGATCGTGATACGATGTAATGGCTGACGTGGTTATAGTGGATTCGTAGTCTGACTACAATTTAGGTGATTTATAAACATCAATGTCTTCATGTCAGTGTAAATCAGACCAGAACTATAAATAGTTTCGCACAATAAGTACGGACTATGTCCCTTGTACCACCCTGTGTATGCATGTCATGCATATACCGAACATTCAAATAACTCTACTTTTGTTGGAATATCGATACCGTACACTAAACGAGTAAGTTTAATCTTGTAACATCAAACATAATAACAGAAGCAAACGCTCTTTACATCGATATGAATATAAGTTGACGCTCTTTATGCATGGTCTTATCTAAGTGGATCAAGCATACTGTTAGTTTGCCATCGATTGTAAGTTTGTGTATTTTGTTTATGGCTGAGTCGGCCTTTATTCAAGTTTACCCAGGGTATGACTGAGATTGATAACATATATGTTCACGAATGATTGGATATACTAGGCCAAAGCCAAAGAGAATCAGTTATTGGCACAAAGAAAGCACACCCAATGTCATTAACTTCACTTAACTCCTTTTTTTGGCTGTTTTTGTTTCTTCAGCTCTTTGTGGGACTTCTCCATTTCTGTCGCATATATCCTCGGATATCACCTGGAGTAACTCGGAAATCGCAGCATTACATTCTCTGGAACAGAAAAAAAAAGAATAATATACTTGTCAATACTTTGATGTTTCTATGAACTCTAAACAATTGCACCACTGGGGAGAGGCATAACAAGCCCATTTATGTAGTACAGTGGGACAAATTGATCGGATCGGTCTGGTGGAAAAAACGAACAATGGGGGAACTTTAGTCAAGATTACCCAGGTCAGGTTTTTTTTTTTTTTAGATACTAAGTGATATTAATATAGATTATTGAAGTGTATTCAAACATACAGGTACTCTTATTAAATTTCAAGTAAACAAAACCCCCTCCCTGTATGCTTCTTATTTGGGGATGCCTCTAATTGTGTTTATTCATTCCAAATAACTGCTTTTCACATAAAACTCGTCATTGTTCTTTAACTCCTCCTTGAATTCAAATACCCATTTGCATATATATCTATATCCTTCGTCATCTATGTATTGTTTTGTGAGTGTCCTCTCTTAGAGATCCGCCAAGAACATGTTGATCACTGGAGGTGGTATATATAGTTAAAAGTGGAAATACACCTGCTTCTGTGTTCTTTTTTTAATTGAGAGGACTTGGTTAACTGAATGTGTTGGTACATGTTACAAGGTATGGGGGCACACAAAGTGAAGTCCAAGTATTCCCAAATTTCTAGTGGACAGTATAGAGTCAATTTTACAAGGCAATAGTATGTAAAATAGTATTACTAAAAGTTATATAGGAATAAATATATCCTCTACTGGAAACAAGTGTTCCAAATTATCTCTTTATTCTTCCCTGATGTACACACATCATTATTAATAATATATTTTGTTACTCCAGTAGAATATTATTATGATATGTAAATGAATAATCAAACAGCTGAACTTCTCCCCCCCCCCTGTGAACTTCTGAACATGTAATAACGTAGAGGTCATATGATGCACAAAATAGATAGAACTGTGTGTGGTCATATTTTTATTCTGCTTTTTTTCATTTTGTATTTGCTCGATCATTTTGAATAGTGTTGATATTCGCGAATACCACATCCGATCAACACTATTCAAAATGACTAGCTGTATAAAAAAAAGCTTTCAAATAAATATGATTATGAACAGAAAAGACATTATGTTCATGCTTTTGTGACTTGAATGCTCGTGGACACATACAAGTGATCTATTCTGTTGGTTATTGCATTCTCTCAAAAATCATCTGTTTATACAGAGTTCAAATATTTTTTGAGCCTTTAGCCAAAAGTTTAGGTGATTAATTCATCTTCACAATAAACATAACAAATGCAATAACGAGCAGCAGATTTCACTTTTCGTGTTCACGAGAAGTTCAGTTAACAAAAACAAAACAGAATCAATGATCGAAGGGGAGATGGAAATTGGTGAGGGGGAAATGGGGCTACACAACCACCCCCGTTTAAAAAAAACCCAATTTATTAATAATAAACAAAACAAAATCACATACCTTGACAGTGACGGGACATTTTCTTGTTCCAATACTGACAAACAGTCCCCCTATTTCTCAATTCCTCGACTGCAGTCAGTACACTTAACATTTGTGAGACAATTGAATCTTAACCATAACAATCCTTCGAACAGATTCACGTCAACAAAGTTGACTCCAGCAGCGTTGTCGACAGAAAGTATTTCAACACGGTTTTGGCTCAATTTCCAACCTTTTGTGACAATAGATCCTTCCGCGTCACAAGGCCAGAGCATGCCGATTGACTCACGTGATTTAAATCAATGCCCGTTACACTCAGAATGAACAATACCATAGAGGAATGAATGCTGCGTAATGTTGTGGAGAATCGAAATAGGCAGATGCAATCACGTGATCAGGTTAAGGTAACTGCTCGATCACGTGTCACGCCCCCTTTTGGTTCAGTAGCTGATTAGTGATTTTCAATACATTGCATATTTGAGAGCGCATATTTGATTATCATCCCGTATTAACCAAAATATTCTCTCCCGATTTCTTTTGGCTCTAATATTCATGAGTTGATCCGTATTTACATTTTGGACCAATATGCCCCTCACGAACTAAATGCGAGTAATGTAAAGTAGAACCATCAATTAATTTTCGACAGAATCTGATCGAATACACCCTTTGTTCTGTCTGTGATATGAGATTTCCTCTATTTGTTTGTAGCGCCCGTGCAGCGTAGAATTGTCCATGAAACAGACGATAACCGATTATCTGGACATCGTCATGATATCTCATTGCTACTGTATTATCACACCCTTACCATTTGGCAAGTTCAAGAAACAACAGATAACCTATATTCTGGGTTGGGTATTTTCCTTCAGAAATTAGCTTAATGGGGGTCTTGAATGTGTCTATCTGGCCAGCTGCTCTTAATTATGAGAGGGCGGATGGCATCAACCATTGACGACGTAAACTAAATATGTTCATTAAATTGTAAGGTTTTATTTTGTTTACGAGTGAGTTGGTTTTAGTCAGGATATGACGGATGTTAAACAACATATGGCCACAACAGTGAATGGCAAATGTTCGTGAGGCATTTCTTGGTGGCCTTGTACGAACATAAATCGTTTCGCAGAAATGTTCGTCGTACTGTTTAATAATGCTAATCTAGCCGTTCCGTCGTGAACGCTCTTTATATTGAGATGGTAAAAACGTTATCTGGGGAAACGCTCTTTATATGAGATATGATGTTACTGCGAGTCAAAACTTTCTCAGTCGGTTAGTCGATGTATTTGAACATATGGTTGAGGAAATTAATTGATTATATACATCACCCTCATCATGTCATCATGTAGTATTATCAAATACAACAATATATATCTAGAATAGAGATCGTGATACGATGTAATGGCTGACGTGGTTATAGTGGATTCGTAGTCTTGACTACAATTTAGGTGATTTATAAACATCAATGTCTTCATGTCAGTGTAAATCAGACCAGAACTCTAAATAGTTTCGCACAATAAGTACGGACTATGTCCCTTGTACCACCCTGTGTATGCATGTCATGCATATACCGAACATTCAAATAACTCTACTTTTGTTGGAATATCGACACCGTGCACTAAACGAGTAAGTTTAATCTTGTAACTTCAAACATAATAACAGAAGCAAACGCTCTTTACATCGATGTGAATATAAGTTGACGCTCTTTATGCATGGTCTTATCTAAGTGGGTCACGCATACTGTTAGTTTGCCATCGATTGTAAGTTTGTGTATTTTGTTTATGGCTGAGTCGGCCTTGATTCAAGTTTACCCAGGGTATGACTGAGATTGATAACATATATGTTCACGAATGATTGGATATACTAGGCCAAAGCCAAAGAGAATCAGTTATTGGCACAAAGAAAGCACACCAATGTCATTAACTTCACTTAACTCCTTTTTTGGCTGTTTTTGTTTCTTCAGCTATTTGTGGGACTTCTCCATTTTCTGTCGCATATATCCTCGGATATCACCTGGAGTAACTGGGAAATCGCAGCATTACATTCTCTGGAACAGAAAAAAATAATTATATACTTGTCAATACTTTGATGTTTCTATGAACTCTAAACAATTGCACCGCTGGGGAGATGCATAACAAGCCCATTTATGTAGTACAGTGGGACAAATTGATCGGATCGGTCTGGGGGAAAAAAACGAACAATGGGGGCACTTTAGTCAAGATTACCAGGTCAGGTTTCTTTTTTTTTAGATACCAAGTGATATTAATATAGATTATTGAAGTGTATTCAAACATACAGGTACTCTTATTAAATTTCAAGTAAACAAAACCCCCTCCCTGTATGCTTCTTATTTGGGGATGACTCTAATTGTGTTTATTCATTCCAAATAACTGCTTTTCACATAAAACTCGTCATTCTTTAACTCCTCATTGAATTCAAATACCCATTTGCATATATATCTATATCCTTCGTCTTCTATGTATTGTTTTGTGAGTGTCCTCTCAGAGATCCGCCATGGACATGTTAATCACTGGAGGTGGTATATATAGTTAAAAGTGGAAATACACCTGCTTCTGTGTTCTTTTTTTAATTGAGAGGACTTGGTTAACTGAATGTGTTGGTACATGTTACAAGGTATGGGGGCACACAAAGTGAAGTCCAAGTATTCCCAAATTTCTAGTGGACAGTATAGAGTCAATTTTACAAGGCAATAGTATGTAAAATAGTATTACTAAAAGTTATATAGGAATAAATATATCCTCTACTGGAAACAAGTGTTCCAAATTATCTCTTTATTCTTCCCTGATGTACACACATCATTATTAATAATATATTTTGTTACTCCAGTAGAATATTATTATGATATGTAAATGAATAATCAAACAGCTGAACTTCTCCCCCCCCCTGTGAACTTCTGAACATGTAATAACGTAGAGGTCATATGATGCACAAAATAGATAGAACTGTGTGTGGTCATATTTTTATTCTGCTTTTTTTCATTTTGTATTTGCTCGATCATTTTGAATAGTGTTGATATTCGCGAATACCACATCCGATCAACACTATTCAAAATGACTAGCTGTATAAAAAAAAGCTTTCAAATAAATATGATTATGAACAGAAAAGACATTATGTTCATGCTTTTGTGAATTGAATGCTCGTGGACACATACAAGTGATCTATTCTGTTGGTTATTGCATTCTCTCAAAAATCATCTGTTTATACAGAGTTCAAATATTTTTTGAGCCTTTAGCCAAAAGTTTAGGTGATTAATTCATCTTCACAATAAACATAACAAATGCAATAACGAGCAGCAGATTTAACTTTTCGTGTTCACGAGAAGTTCAGTTAACAAAAACAAAACAGAATCAATGATCGAAGGGGAGATGGAAATTGGTGATGGGGAAATGGGGCTACACAACCACCCCCGTTTAAAAAAAACCCAATTTATTAATAATAAACAAAACAAAATCACATACCTTGACAGTGACGGGACATTTTCTTGTTCCAATACTGACAAACAGTCCCCCTATTTCTCAATTCCTCGACTGCAGTCAGTACACTTAACATTTGTGCGACCATTGAATCTTAACCATAACAATCCTTCGAACAGATTCACGTCAACAAAGTTGACTCCAGCAGCGTTGTCGACAGAAAGTATTTCAACACGGTTTTGGCTCAATTTCCAACCTTTTGTGACAATAGATCCTTCCGCGTCGCAAGGCCAGAGCATGCCGATTGACTCACGTGATTTAAATCAATGCCCGTTACACTCAGAATGAACAATACCATAGAGGAATGAATGCTGCGTAATGTTGTGGAGAATCGAAATAGGCAGATGCAATCACGTGATCAGTTAATGTAACTGCTCGATCGCGTGTCACGCCCCCTTTTGGTTCAGTAGCTGATTAGTGATTTCTCAAGACATTGCATATTTGAGAGCGCATATTTGATTATCATCCCCTATTAACCAAAATATTCTCTCCCGATTTCTTTTGGCTCTAATATTCATGAGTTGATCCGTATTTACATTTTGGATCAATATGCCCCTCACGAACTAAATGCGAGTAATGTAAAGTAGAACCATCAATTAATTTTCGACAGAATCTGAACGAATACACCCTTTGTTCTGTCTGTGATATGAGATGTCCTCTATTTGTTTGTAGCGCCCGTGCAGCGTAGAATTGTCCATGAAACAGACGATAACCGATTATCTGGACATCGTCATGATATCTCATTGCTACTGTATTATCACACCCTTACCATTTGGCAAGTTCAAGAAACAACAGATAACCTATATTCTGGGTTGGGTATTTTCCTTCAGAAATTAGCTTAATGGGGGTCTTGAATGTGTCTATCTGGCCAGCTGCTCTTAATTCTGAGAGGGCGGGTGGCATCAACCATTGACAGTAAACTAAATATGTTCATTAAATTGTAAGGTTTTATTTTGTTTACGAGTGAGTCGGTTTTAGTCAGGATATGACCTTTTGTGACAATAGATCCTTCCGCGTCGCAAGATCAGAGCATGCCGATTGACTCACGTGATTTAAATCAATGCCCGTTACACTCAGAATGAACAATACCTTAGAGGAATACATGCTGCGTAATGTTGTGGAGAATCGAAATAGGCAGATGCAATCACGTGATCAGTTAATGTAACTGCTCGATCACGTGTCACGCCCCCTTTTGGTTCAGTAGCTGATTAGTGATTTCTCAAGACATTGCATATTTGAGAGCGCATATTTGATTGTCATCCCCTATTAACCAAAATATTCTCTCCCGATTTATTTTGGCTCTAATATTCATGAGTTGATCCGTATTTACATTTTTGACCAATATGCCCCTCACGAACTAAATGCGAGTAATGTAAAGTAGAACCCTCAATTAATTTTCGACAGAATCTGATCGAATACACCCTTTGTTCTCTCTGTGATATGAGATTTCCTCTATTTGTTTGGAGCGCCCGTGCAGCGTAGACTTGCCCATGAAACAGACGATAACCGATTATCTGGACATCGTCATGATATCTCATTGCTACTGTATTATCACACCCTTACCATTTGGCAAGTTCAAGAAACAACAGATAACCTATATTCTGGGTTGGGTATTTTCCTTCAGAAATTAGCTTAATGGGGGTCTTGAATGTGTCTATCTGGCCAGCTGCTCTTAATTCTGAGAGGGCGGATGGCATCAACCATTGACGACGTACACTAAATATGTTCATTAAATTGTAAGGTTTTATTTTGTTTACGACTGAGTCGGTTTTAGTCAGGATATGACGGATGTTAAACAACATATGGCCACAACATTGGGTGGCAAATGTTCGCGAGGCATTTCTTGGTGGCCTTGGACGAACATAAATCGTTTCGCAGAACTGTTCGTCTTACTGTTTAATAATGCTAATCTAGCCGTTCCGTCGTAAACGCTCTTTATATTGAGATTGTAAAAACGTTATCTGGGGAAACGCTCTTTATATGAGATATGATGTTACTGCGAGTCAAAACTTTCTCAGTCGGTTAGTCGACGTATTTGAACATATGGTTGAGGAAATTAATTGATTATATACATCACCCTCATCATGTCATCATGTAGTATTATCAAATACAACAATATATATCTAGAATAGAGATCGTGATACGATGTAATGGATGATGTGGCTATAGTGGATTCGTAGTCGGACTACAATTTAGGTGATTTATAAACATCAATGTCTTCATGTCAGTGTAAATCAGACCTGATATATAAATAGTTTCGCACAATAAGTACGGACTATGTCCCTTGTACCACCCTGTGTATGCATGTCATGCATATACCGGACATTCAAATAACTCTACTTTTGTTGGAATATCGATACCGTACACTAAACGAGTAAGTTTAATCTTGTAACATCAAACATAATAACAGACGCAAACGCTCTTTACATTGATGTGTATATAAGTTGACGCTCTTTATGCATGGTCTTATCTAAGTGGGTCACGCATACTGTTAGTTTGCCATCGATTGTAAGTTTGTGTATTTTGTTTATGGCTGAGTCGGCCTTTATTCAAGTTTACCCAGGGTATGACTGAGGTTGATAACATATATGTTCACGAATGATTGGATATACTAGGCCAAATAAGAACAAAATTACTAGCACAAAGAAAGCACACCCAATGTCATTAACTTCACTTCACTCCTTATTTTGGCTGTTTTTGTTTCTTCAACTCTTTGTGGGACTTCTCCATTTTCTGTCGCACATATCCTCGGATATCACCTGGAGTAACTGGGAAATCGCAGCATTAAATTCTCTGGAACAGAAAAAAAAGAATAATATACTTGTCAATACTTTGATGTTTCTATGAACTCTAAACAAGTGCACCGCTGGGGAGAGGCATAACAAGCCCATTTAAGTAGTACAGCGGGACAAATTTGATCGGGATCGGTCTGGGGGAAAAAACGAACAATGGGGGCATTTTTGGTGCCATTCCATTTTTTATATACTGGCACGCTTCTTTTTTACCACTCTCGACTATATCAGTATCAAACCAAACACGTACATGGAACAATTAACCTTTCACTAACTTCCAATATTATTCACTATAATATTATATATTGTGTATACTCTTTGAATGCCAAGTGGTATCACTTGTTTAATCTGAATCGTCACTTGATAATTCAACACAGAGTTGTCCAATTTCAAAACATTTTCGTTTCCATTCCATTTTTGGTGTATTGGCACTCTTCCTTTTTTTCACCACCCTCGACTTTATCAGTACTTTCATCTGCTGTCAAGTTAGTGTTTGATGCTTCCGAGGTGTTGGCTGAGGTGCTGACTTGTTCTGTTGATGTGATGGCTTGTCGTGATGAGATCCTAGCCAGACTGGCTGCACTTGTGCTGGCTTTGCCACTGGCTGCAATTCTGCCAGCTTGTACAATATTCTCACTTACAGTCGATGCCCAGGCGTTGGCTGCACAGTGTATTGCCTCATTATCAAATATTCGTTCAGGTAGGTTGGCCATCTGAAAAAAAATATGTTCTTCAGATTTCTCCTACGATGGACAGTCCTATCAGAATCACCACTGTACCAGCATATTCTAAAATTTACCAGCCAAACCTATGACAACAGTAGAGATGCGAGTAGTAGCAGAAGAACTCCAATCACTGATGATGTTCCTGCTACAACAACCAATATAACAACCAGTACTACTACATATACTAACTAGTACTATCAACATGACAACTTCAGATAAGTTTGATTATATTATAACAGTGACACAAGGTAAAGAGTGAAATCTAAGCTTAAAAAAAGGAAAAAAACTATGCGGAACCTCATTCTGATCACTGCCATCAAGCTGTTTTTAACAAAACAAAATCACATACCTTGACAGTGACGGGACATTTTCTTGTTCCAATACTGACAAACAGTCCCCCTATTTCTCAATTCCTCGACTGCAGTCAGTACACTTAACATTTGTGAGACCATTGAATCTTAACCATAACAATCCTTCGAACAGATTAGTAGTATATGGTATCACGGGTGGACACGCCCTTATTTAACATGGTGGGTATGGGGCCAACCACTTTTCAAAAAAATGGTTGAGAAGATTTTGAGATAAGAGTAGGAGCTAGTGGGTATGAGAGTAGTCAGGTGTTTGTAATATAGATAGATGTAGTGCTGTGTTTGTTGGTTTATAAAATATCGAGACTGATCCCCTGGTGATTGTTTCTTCGAGTTCAGGGATTTTGGTTTGGTTGGGGGGGGGGGGGGTATATGAATATTTTATATTATGAACCAGCAGCAGCGAGTAAGTTGACGAGTAATTCGGGTGAAGTCAGATATATAATATAGATGGGGATCTTTCTTACATATAATGTTTGGGGTTATATATAGGTAAATTATTTATATGTATTATATGATTAGATATGATGTGAGATAACTAATTACTGGCAGGGAAATTGTTTTTCAAATAAAATTATCTGTAATTTATAATTGCCCCCCCCCCCACCCTCCTCCCAACCAAACAGCGAGTGTAACAAGACAACTGATCGACAGGGTTTCGTTTAATTATGAGGTTGTGGGAATAAGGTGTGACACCTATCTCACTCACCCCCCCCCCCACACTTTCCAAGGGAGTCTCCGTGTATCTCCCTCCACCTCGACTTGCTACGAGACAGACAACTTATTTTATTAATATGAGCACTACGTCTGTAAGACATGTATTTTCTCCCTATAGTGTGGTAAATTCTATATTGAATAGGAGGGGGAGAGTCACAACTAATCTATGGGAATTAACATTTGTATTTCTCAATATATATATATGAGGTGTCTTTGCCAGTGTGTTATATATACAAATGTTTTTTTATAATATCAATAGGTCAACCTATATCTCACAAATTGATATATTTTGTGCAGTCATGGGCCTATAGTACATGGCACCATTGGTCGGTCATGTCACTGGGTTGATTTATATCTCAAAATTTATCTATTTGGATAGGCTATAATAGATAGTACTGGTACCATATGCAAATTTTCACAAGCTATTGGAAGTATATAAGTCTTCTCACTAAAAGGTACTATCTATCGCTAAAAAAAATGTCAAAACGAAAGGTTGCCACTACTGAAGTTATCACTATTGATACTCAGGCGAAGAAAAAGAGGCCACGCATACAGTTTGTGACAGCATTGGAGCTACAAGCACATTCTATTGAAAAATTTGAGAACTTGGAAAAACATATCACGTTTGCTGATTTAGAACAAGACTGCGCCTCCAAGCTGCTGTCCAGCAAACTAATAGAGAAAGAGAAGGACAAATATTATAGCAACCACCCCAGTGGGTGTTTATACCTAAATGCATGTGAATTATGACGTCATATAATTTTTCTATATTTCTATACCAAGAGTGAAAATAGCGTGTATGCTTTTTCGTAAATTTCACACGTGACTTCCGGGAGGTTACTGCGCAGAATCCAGCAGAAACTGATCGAAGGATTACGTTTTCTTCACTTCAACTTCAACACAATCGACTGTTAGTAACGGTGTTCTGAGTTAGGAGAGCAGCGTGCTCCGAAGACAACCGAGACGGAGGAATTTACATACAAGTACAACAACAACAACGATTGCCGATGATCACTTTTTAATTGTCCTCACTGAGTCATTCAGAGACTCAATCAAATAATAGATTAATCGAGGATTAATCACAGCCTTTCTAGTCTGATAACATGGCATTCGGTAAAATATTACCGTGGCACAGTTTGTGATTAGCCATCTCGATTGTAATTTGTAAACAAATCTTCTACTCGAAATTTGTAAATTAAAAAAACAAATCAAATGTGCATGTGCGATAATCAGATAATCAATATCATCCATGACCCAACCCGGACACACATACCAAATCGCATTCACATCCATTGAGAAACAACGAAGAAGTGCGACATTACACTTTTATTTAGAGCCGGCATCGGCGTCGACAAACACTTTATAAACACCGATTTCTCCACTACAAGGTCAAGGCCCCACATGGCACGAAATTGAAAAATCAACGAGTGATTGATCTGTGTTTCATGTAATTTGCAACAATGAATATTGTTTTCAGGATTTTATGGATTATTGTGTACCACATATACACGAAGACTATGCAATTCAATGTTAAGTGTATTCAATTTCATGACATCATGTGTAAACTGTGTTTGTGACATGATTATTGCACTTTCACTTTCGACAGGAGCTTGGAGGCATTGTTGAATTTGTTCTCTAATCATCAAAGGTTGCACAGGTATTTGCTTATCATTAATTTAATCATTTGATTTAGGACTGAAAAAGAATTGTTTCTGTTTTCAAATTGAAAAGATCAATCGTACTGCCCTGCTGGACAAAACAAGTGTCCATTGGCACCGCGGTGTGTTTGGCGTTCGGCAGCGGTTTCAGAGTTTGTAACTGCAGTTGAGCACCGCGGCCGAGCGGCAAGTACACCATGGCCGACCGTCAAGTACACATGTACACCATGGCCGAAAAGCAACTACAATGGGGCCGAATGGCATGTACACCGTGGTTAGATTTCTGGTTTATATTGTCTTTTTTCAGTTTAATGAATGCACACAGCGGCAACTACACCATGGTCGAATGGCAAATACACCGCGGCCCAATTGTAGTTAGCTGGTGGAGCCGCTGTGTAGTTGCATTTCGGCCGCAGTGGCAATGCTAAGCGCACCGTGGTTAAGTGGACACTTGTTTTGCCCAGCAGGGTAGTACATGTGTATTCAGTTCAAATTCATACAGATATCTTTCAGACTTTCATGTTTACAAAATGTAGGCGCGAATAGTCCCGCTCGCTGGGTTTTGGCCAGCCGCGCGGTTTCTATCAAGATAAAATAAACAGCGGAAATACATTCATAAATGTTGCGTAAATTGAATTAGTTTACTCACGATGGATGTCCATTGAAACTCTTTGATGGTTTAACACTGCTTAATCCACTATCCATAAGCACAAGTGAATGTTACACACTGTGTTTTCATATTGTACATGCTCCTATATTAATTGTAATTCATAATTATTAATAAGGAATTAATTTAATACTCCGATTCAATGCTGACGAAATAAATACGGAAACATCTCCCGGCCACGTGGTCTCGCTTTGATTTTCAAGGAATTTATGTGACGTCATAAGCCATACATAGAAATCGTTCAAATGTATTTTTAGCTTCGAATCATTCAGTCTCAGACAGATAGTGCATTTGACACTTCACATCGTGTGACGTCAAAAACTTAAACTGCCGACAATGCCGACAATGAATGTTGGTTTTGGAGAATTCATTTGATATTTTGCTACAACATTCAAGCTGTTTCTTTATACTTGTACGCTCTCCATATTTGGCCTAGGCGCGCAATTGATCGCTCACTGGTTTTCAATTTTAGCTGCGCGATGGTGCGCAAGAGCGATCGCGCGCCTCAAAAATTAAAGTCTGATCTTTCTGTTGATTCCAACGTTAACACTATTGCTTAATATTTTTACCACTTTATTAGATGAACATTATTTTACCCACACGTCATGATTCCACGATTTTAAGGTGAAGTTGAACAGAAGCGAGCGCTAAGCTTTGTTTTCATTAACGCATGCTCACACCAGGACGGTGTGGTAATAATAGTAATAGCATGATTTTGTCGGGCACCTTGGTTTCTTTACAGCCCTCCAGGAATGATTAACTCCGTCTCGGGTCTATAAATAGGCCCTCGGGCTGTTAATCATTCCTGTCGGGTCCAGGTGCTACCACGGCCGAGTACTAGTAGCAACCACCCCAGTGGGTGTTTATACCTAAATGCATGTGAATTATGACGTCATATAATTTTTATATAATTTTTATATATTTCTATATACCATGAGAGAAATTACTGTGTACGTTTATTTGTGAATTTAACACGTGACTTCCGGGTGGTGACTGCGCAGAATCCAGCAGAAACTACAGGGTGCTCCAATATAACGGAGGAATATGCATACAACAACAACAACTGATCAAATTCATTCCCAGATTCTAGAATGTACCCGACTTTCAAGTTTAGCCTATTCAGTTCTTTCTGAGGATTAATTACAGCCTTTTCATCTGATAAAAATCATTGGTATATCATTAGCATAATAATTAATTACCCCCCGTCAAGCGACCGTCCTGTCAGTGTCATCCGGCTTACGGCAGTTACTTGATCGGAAATTACTTCCGTATATCCCATAGACCGATAAGGCCTTCACCTTCGCTTCATGGCAAACAATTTTCACAAATGTACGAGTGTACGTAGATTAATTAATCGCATGATTTCGTGACAATCGACAGTTACTGCGTTAGGCTTCACTGTAAACTCTTACAGACAACAATGATCAAGATTCCAGAATCATTCAATCAACCAAAAAGTTCGAAGTTCAAAGAAAGATAAAAAAAATGAAAGAATGAATTCTGTGTTACGTGTATTGTAAATTGTAGTATGTTTCCTAGTTACCATCTTCAACTTAAGTTCAAGGAATTGATATCTGATGAGGATTCTTGTGGAGTTTTGAACACAACAGCACAATGCGTGCTCCTGGAGGTATTTTTCTCCAAATCCAAGATTTTTTTAAAGGTAGGTCTGTTTGCTTTAAATTAAAAATTAAATTTTGATTATAATTTCATTTAATCATTTTTGATCATTTGACAATTTGTCGTGGTCATTCGTTGGTCATCAGTGTCACAGTCAGTGTGTTTGTCGTCATTCGTGTTTGGTTGTCGTTTTTCGTCCTTGGTAGTTTGTCGTCGTGTTTATTGTTGGTTACACATAATTTTGAAACCTGCAGGCCTGGGTCGATGTGTTTGTCATCAAGACATTTTTCGTCATCGATCATTCGACATCGTGTTCATCTTTGGTTGTTTGTTTTTCGTCATCAGTAATTTTTCGTCATCGATACGATTGTTCGACATCGTGTTAGTCGTTGGCCATTTGTTTTTCGTCATCAGTCATTTTTTGTCATCAGTCGGTATTTTTCTTCGTTGTTGTTTGTTGCCATTTGCCATCGTCATCCTCGCCATTTATCTGTCATTTGCCACCATTCGTCAGCCGGTGTGTTTTTTCGTTAGTTGTTTTTCATCATCGGTCATTTGTTCATCGGTTGTTTTTCGGAAATTCTGTCTGTGTGTGGGACCACTTAACTGCGGTGCGGTTAGCATTGCCACCGCAGCTGAAATTCAACTACCGCTATTCTCAAAGTAATTGACCAGAAAAACGGGGTGATACCCCGGTCATGACCGCGGTGATACCGGTAATAAACGGTTGCGGTATCGAGACGGTCATGGCGTGGAGTTACGGTATTGGGCGATAATGATACCGTGGTCTTTTAGCGGGCACCGCATTAATTTTGTTGAATACCGCGGTGATTTTCATGGAACTCTTTTAGGGGAGGTATTTACTCACACATACCGCTATACTTAAAGTAATTGACCACCAATAACGTGGTGTCACCCCGTTAATATGGCGGTACTATACCGCGGTATCCTCCAATACCGCGGTACTGATACCGCTTGTTAACGCGAACAAGTATGTGTGAGTAAATACTTCCCCTAAAAGAGTTCCATGAAAATCACCGCGGTATTCAACAAAATTAATGCGGTGCCCGCTAAAAGACCACGGTATCATTATCGCCCAATACCGTAACTCCACGCCATGACCGTATCGATACCGCTACCGTTTATTACCGGTATCACCGCGGTCATGACCGGGGTATCACCCCGTTTTTCTGGTCAATTACTTTGAGAATAGCGGTACTTGTTCGCGTTAACAAGCGGTATCAGTACCGCGGTATTGGAGGATACCGCGGTATAGTACCGCCATATTAACGGGATGACACCACGTTATTGGTGGTCAATTACTTTAAGTATAGCGGTACACCGCGGCACCACCGGCTAACAGTTGGGTCGTGATGTAATTGCCATTCGGCATGGTGTATTTGCCACGGTGTACTTTCATCAAACTGAAAAAAGACAATACAAACCAGAAATCTAACCACGGTGTACATGCTATTCGACCGTAAGGGTAGTTGCCTTTCGGCCCAGTGAACTTGCCGTTTGGCCGCAATGTACTTGCCGTTCGGCTGCGGTGCTCAACTGCAGTTACAAACTCTGACACCGCAGCCGAACAGCAAATACATCGGTGCCAATGGATACTTGTTTTGTCCAGCGGGGGTACATGTATTGTATGTCTACTTTGATCCCGGAAATGGGCGGGTCCAATTTCATGAGTGACCATGTCCTTGACCATGACCTTGCTCATATACATGTAGGTACATAGAACTTCTGTCTCTGTGTGTTATAGACTTGAAAACTGCACGACTGATCGGACTAAAATTTGGTATTAATGTACCAAAGGCCTACATGTGTACTTTGATCCCGGGAACTACATGTATATGGGTGGGTCCAATTTCATATGCGACTGTGTCCTTGACTGCGACCTCGATATATACTTATACATTGTACATGTATACCGGTTGGCAACGTTGTTCCCTAAAGAGCCCGGATGAAGTCAGGCACATCAGATAAGTGTACCGGTACAGACTTTCATTTTTGAGACGCGCGATCGCTCTTGCGCACCATCGCACGGCTAAAACTGAAAACCAGCGAGCGATCGATTGCGCACCTAGGCCAAATACAGAGAGCGAACCTGATAACGCTATTATCAGTGTCTACCCAGACGAGGTCACACGGTGTGACGTGTCAAATGCACTATCTGTCTGAGACTGAATGATTCGAAGCTAAAAATACATTTCTATGTACCGGTATGGCTTATGACGTCACATAAATTCCTCGAAAATCAAATCGAGACCACGTGGCTGGGAGATGTTGATATTTATTCTGTCAGCTTGGAATCTGAGTATTAAATTGATTCCTTATTAATTATTATGAATTACATTTAATATAGGAGCATGTAGAATATAAAACATAGTGTGTAACATTCACTTGTGCTTATGGATAGTGGATTAAGCAGTGTTAAACCATCAAAGAGATTCACTGGACATCGATCGTGAGTAAACAAATTCAATTTACGCGGCATTTATGAATGTATTTCCGCTGTTTATTTTATCTTGATAGAAACCGCGCGCCTGGCCAAAACCCAGCGAGCGGGACTCTGCGCGCCTACATTTTCTAAAAATGAAAGTCTGCCGGTATACATGTATGTGTACATGTACATATGTACATGTAATAAGTAATAATTTAGAAATAACAGTTACCAAATTATGAAAGTTTCCTCAATAATATCCTAATAGTATACATGTAGAATAATGATCATATTAAGAATGTGTTATTTTCCGCAAAACACTTTGTGTGAGCAGAGCGTTTGTATATATACAGCATGTAAATAGTGAGCGATAAGCAAAACACCGTGGTGATTGATTAGGTTGAGAGTGATTCATGGTGACCCATTCAACACCAAAATCGGAGATTTAGCTTATTAAATGGCTATACCGGTAATGCGGTATGTTGTAAATAAGTTCATGATTCCACTGAAAATTTGATATAACCCTTTCTTTACTAAATGGATTCTCCCACCAAGTAAAAAAGAATTTATTTGAATGATCTATTATTCATTCAGAGGGGTGTTCAGGAAATGCAAGCAGATGACAACAGACTAACAGATAATACATACATGTACATGTGTAGAAGGATATCTATTAATTGGTTGGAAATGTTCAGAAAAGTTCAACAAACGACTTTATCTGAACACTTCCCACAACATCTACTTGTCAATAAGCATTTAGTAAATGAAGGGTTAATATATGATTCTCAATAGAACTAGAGGTGGGCGGTCCCCAAGTCTGAATTTAGTGTGGCTGACATTTGCGGAATGAGGTCCCCAGAGGGCTAGCATCACCAAATTCACCCTCTGGGAACCTCATTCAGCTTAGGCCTCGCTGTATGGGAGGCATTGGGTCAGATTCCACAGTTGAAGTTGGTGATGTTCAGCCATTAATTACTTTGATTATGCGATTTAACTTGGATTAAATTAAATTTTAATTGGAAATACCCATGATCAGTGTGTTGGTGAACTGCTTGGTGAACTTTCAAGCACCGTACATCTATAAAATGGCTTTGTTGATGTCAAATGATCCAATATTCCCAATATTCAATAAATTGTGACCTACAAAACTTGAAAATATAAGGGTACATGTAACATAACTTGCTGAATGCTGATATAAGCCCAAGTTGCCAGGAAATGATATGGGGGCCATTGGTTCATTTCTTTCACCTTTCATATGCTTCAGAACAACCAAACAGCCCCCATTTTAGGTTTACTTTAAAAAGTACCCCCAATAGTCACAAGGGGGTACCCCCCCCCCCCCCCCCCCCCTCACTCAAACCTATCACCTCTGTCCCCCAAAATGTCCCCAAATTAGCCTAATCTAAAGGCGTGAAATAACGGTGGTATTTCTAACAAAATTTCATATACATGTATATGCAGTGGGGGTCTACTCGGTGTTGAGTGTTTTGCTTATCGCATACTCTTTACATACATGTAGATGTACTATTTGTTTACATAAGATGACGTTTGCTTACATACAATGTAACACAAAGTACTAACATAACAACATGCTGAAATTAATGTGATACATGTATTTATGATTGGTATAAGAACAAGGTTTGTTTATAATATTAATTCTGTTTATGGCGGTTTTAACGGATGTTTTAACAGCTATACCCAGCGCCAACACTTACCCAATCTTTAAAAAGATCCTCATGGACATATATCATAATTTTCTTCAACGTCTGGTGTGACAACCCGCTAATACCTGTAGGACTGTAGACCAACCTAACGGCATGTATCGTAACTCCACCGCAGTGACCGTTTCCATACTGCTGTCATTGCCAATTCATTAAAAGCGACACATCACATATTCATTATTAGCTCAACGACGTCCATGTGTGCGTGTGTGTGTCCGTCAACAATTTCCTTTGGCGCGGGCTACAGGTCGTACCTTTGGTCTGATCTTTATCAAATTTGTCATGAATGTTGACATTGACATGTAGATGGGAACAGGTCATTTTGGGTCATTGGCCAAAAAACATGGCGACTGACAGCCATCTTGGATTTCAAAATTAAATCGATTGGCGCGGTCTACATGTCTTACTGTTTGTCTGATCATCATGAAATTTATCATGGATGTTAACGAGTCATTTTGTGGTTGTTCCACCAAAAAACATGGCTGCCAGCAGCCATCTTTGATTTTACTCTTTGCATGACTAAATCCTTTGGCGCGGGCTACAGGTCGTAGCTTTGGTAGGATCTTCATGAAATTTGTCATTGATGTTAACAATGACATGTAGATTGGAAAGAATCCTTTTGGGGTCATTCGGACAAAAAACATGGCCGCTGGCAGCCATCTTGGATTTCAAAATTAAATCGATTCGCGTGGTCTACAGGTCATACTGTTCGTCTGATTATCATGAAATTTGTCATGGATGTTAATAATGACAGGCAGATGGGAACGAGCCATTTTGGGGTCGTTCGGCCAAAAAAACATGGCCACCAGCAGCCATCTTGGATTTTACTCTTTGCATGACTAAATCCTCTGGCGCGGGCTACAGGTCGTAGCTTTGGTCGGATCTTCATGAAATTTGTCATTGGTGTTAACAATGACATGTAGATGGGAACGAGCTGTTTTGTGGTCATTCGGCCAACATACATCTTGGATTTTACTCTTTGCTTGACTAAATCCTTCAGCACAGGCTCTAGGTTGTACATTTGGTCATATCATTATGATATTTGTCATCGCTATTGACATGTAGATGACATGTAGATGTGAACGAGTCATTTTGGGGTAGTTTGACCAAAAAACATTGCCACCAGCAGCCATCTTTGCATGACTAAATCCTTTGGCACAGGCTACAGGTCCTTACTTTGGTCAGATCATTATGAAATTTGTCATGAATGTTGATGTTGACATGTGGATGAGAGTGAGTCATTTTGGGGTCATTTGGCCAGAAAACATGGCCGGCAGCGGTCATCTTGGATTTCAAAATTCAATCCATTAGCACGGGCCACAGGTCCTATCTTTTGTCTGATCATTATTAAATTTGTCATGGATGTTAAAATGGACATGTAGATGGGAAATGAGTAATTTTGGGGTTGTTCGACCAAAAACATGGCCGCCAGCAGCCATCTTGGATTATACCGGTACTCTTTGCATGACTAAATTCTTTGTCAAGGGCTACAAGTCAAATCTTTGGTCCAATCATCATGAGATTTGTAATGGATGTTAACAATTACATGTAGATGGGAAAAGGATCATTTTGAATTCAACCAAGAAACCTGGTCGCCAGCAGCCATCTTGTATTTTACTCTTTACATGACTAAATCCTTTGACACGGGCTACAGGTCGTATCTTTTGTCGGATCATCATGAAATTTGTGAAGGATGTTAACAATGACATGTAAATAGGAAGGAGTCTTTTTTGTGTCATTTGGCAAAAAAACGATGGTTGTCGCGGCCATCTTGGATTTTAATCTTTGCATAACTAGGCCTTTCAACTTTCCACATTCCTAATCGCTCCATTAACTGTAACACATGAAATTATTCCCTTTCCTCATTGAGCTACAGTGTCATTGACACTTTCATAATTACATTTCAGTCAATTCACATTTTCAGCTGCATATACATGTATACCAGTATGTGAACCAATTTCATCATTACAGAAATTGCAAATTCCTCGTTGATTCCATCATCTCAACATTTCATTAAAGTGAGACTTTATGTTTACACATCGATTCATTCAGGCAACATTTTTTTTCCATTTCTACACTGGTCATTGCATTGATCGTCTTCAATGGGAATAATCTATAATTATATATATATGTATATCATTGTTAACTATTAAAGTGACATTTCTCTTCCTCCCGATCGATATTGCATTAAAATGACGCTTCATATTCATTACACTTCATTCAATAATTTCTGTTTCTACATCACTTATTGCATTGATTGCCTTCAGGTAAGGTAAGCTATGTCCGACTCAAATATTAAAGTGACGCATCATATTCACTACACTTTATTCAATAATTTCTTTTTCTACATAGTTTACACGTATTGCATTGATTGCCTGCAGCTAAGGTAATCTATGTCCGACTCAAATAATACAAATATTAGAGGCATTTCATTTCCATCCATTAATTCTAAGGAAACTTCTGCTGTGATATATATATATATATATATATGTATATATACATACAGGGTACTACATGTGCTACACCACTCGGAGAAATGTCTGTGTCATCACACTAAAATACCATGTTAGAACTTGAATTGATATATTCGTAATCGTATATAGTCACCAATAGCCGGGTTACTACCGTAGTACCTGACATTGCCTGTCTATTGAACTATTCAAACCCAAACAGGCCTGGTTGATTTTACTGTGGGATGATGGTTCACTTCCATCCTCAAGCTACTTTTCTTTTCTGACGTGCAGGGGTAGATATGCTTGAGGCCCCACCACAGTTAAATTCGCACCAGGTTCTCAGCTATTATTATCTTATGTTCGAACTTTACTCATATGTTTGGACTGATCATAACCATGATTTCAATGCTGGGTTTGAATAGTTCACTAGATGGGCAATGTCCGTTACTACGGTAGTAACCCGGCTATTGGTGACTATATATAATAATAATAATATCCGATTACGAATATATTAATCCAAGTTGTAACATGGTATTTTAGTTTGATGACACAGACATGTCTCCGAGTGGTGTAACACATGCAGTACCCTGTATGGTACATCATATAATTATTGTAACGTTGAACTTAATTATCAACTTGGTGGTTGCTCCATTACGTGCCACGTACGATCATATTATAGTGAGGGCAAAGAAATACAATACTAAAGACAATCAGTTCACGACAACAATACCAGGCTATTACGAGGATGAAATGGAATTTGCAACACACTTTGTAAATCGTGGTAAAAAAAGAACCTCAAAAGGACACTATATGAATATTATTCTGTTCATGTCGGTAGCTTCCTTCCATGGAACTAAAGAGGAATTGGACACACGTTATGATAAGGAAGATAATGTGGTGGATGCTTGCAGTGGACGACATGAAAAACATGCTAAGAAACTTTATTGTATATACTGTAGAGATGCTTTCGGACACCAGCATGTTTGCCTGGATGAAGATGAACCCCGAGAATATAATTATTGTGAAATATGTGGAAAAGTGAAATTCTCCTAATTCTTATAATAATGTCTGGTGAAAGGTATAATATAAATATATAACTATATTTTGGTTTTTCTTTTATTTCCTATCTTACTGTTCAAGGGTTAAGCACTACAACATAAAGAGTTGTTATTATTTCAATGGAATCAATCCTGAAAGTCTTTTAGTGTATTTTCAGACCACTTGTATTTATAACACAGAACAACAGTCAAGCGCCACTAAAATTTATATTTCAACTTGTACCTTAATTTAATGTCTCACCTACAATATCCGTAAAAAATGACTCTTTTCCCTCCTTATCCTATATTTGAATACAAGTGTTATGACTATACCCAAAATGGCAGACTTTCAGGAATATTTTCCACAGAGGAGTTGAGTATATAACAAATATGGGGGGGGGCGGTTGTATAGGGTTTGATTATAGGTCAGGATTTAGTTTAAAAATTAAATTCGAGTTTCAATACTTGATCTGACTCAAGTAATAGCGAGCCCGAAACGAGACCCCGCAGGGGTCTCGTTCGCGAGCGATAAGCATATACGTGTATGCGAGATCTACCCTATACTATTCGATGTTTTGGCGGGAAATCTATAAATAGACTATATATATAGTATATATGGTAATTGATTACTAAATATAGATGTCGGAGACCCACGAACCTACTTAGTGATGTTGTCGGAGACCCACTAACCTACTTCGTGATGTTCTCGGTTTTCCGAAGTTCTATGTCGCTGACCAATCAAAATTAACATTACTGATCAATTGCCAATCAAAATTAACGTTACTTATCAATTACTATGGTTGACTTTGACTCCATTTCCATTGCTTGAGTTCCACCTCGAATTTCATAATAATTAGATAACTGATTACAGTGGCCAGGAGCAAATATAAATGTCTTTTTCAGCAAAGGTAAGTTATACTCCATTACATAGTAAATACCATGAACATGAATGGCGAAACATTTTGTAAATTTGCTGACGATATATTTCATAAAATTTATCAAAATCAGACAAAAACGTCAAAAGACGAAAAGTGCTGAAATTGGGAAACGGGAATTGTAAAAGTTTTGTCTTCATATTTCATTCAATTATTAAAACTGTTTGCCTCAAAACACAATTCTAGTTTTCATCTTGGACATTTGGAGCTTGGCTTTAAATTTCTATCGATGTTTTCGCCTAGAACATTGATGGAGGATTGTCAAAGCTCGAAGCCGACAATCGGACAAACAAAAATTATAACTTCAGAGCGATACACTTTCAGCTGTTTCCCTTTAAATTTAAATTGAACGGTTACCAAGGAAATCCATTGTACTGCTCGTCGTAACATCGGCGAGAAAAAAATTAGTTCCCATCATTTGAGTCATTATATTCACAAAAGAAAGACGGAATATAAATTATGTGATAATAATTATTGATGACTGGTTGACAATTTATGTATTTGTATAACGAGCGAATGAAATTACGAGTTTGTTTTGAATTAGGCTAGTAGTAATTGTACGCAAAAATAGTCCGTTGATAACATTACAAAAAATTCTAAATAATGGGTGCTGAATACAGGTACGATTAAATCGGATCAGTTAATAACAATAGAAAGAACATCCATAGTTGCCCAGACGGAGTATATGCATAGCACCGAGGTAAGCATTATATGCCGAGTTACCGTACGAATACCAGTTGAACAACATATTTGATAGCAAATTTTAGACAGAGAAGTCACAAGGTCACGGTGTTCAAAATCAAAGGCAAAGGTTGCCGACCATTTTCGCACAAAAAAATAACAAATGCCTTCGTTTCTCACGATGAACTAGATATAATATTTGATGCAAAATAGCATGACAATATGAAAATCGGTATTAAAACAGAAGTTTATCAAACTTTATGCATATTGTCATTATTGACATTATTGTTGGAAATTAATATATTCCTAATTTCGAGGCATCTGTATTCTCATTCTGTGTCTGTTGTCAGTGTTGATACTACTATACTAGTAATAGTATTTCATTTTCAGTGCAGGAACAAATTCTGGTTATAGACAACAATGGTCCAGGTGCTACCACGACCGCACAACTTTACAGTGTACCCCGCTGGACAAAACAAGTGTCCATTGGCACCGCGGTGTATTTGCCGTTCGGCCGCTGTGTCAGAGTTAGTAACTGCAGTTGAGCACCGCGGCCAAACGGCAAGTACACTGCGGCCAAAAGGCAACTACCCTCGCAGTCGAATGGCATGTACACAGTGGTTAGATTTCTGGTTTGTATTGTCTTTTTTCAGTTTGATGAAAATACACCGTGGCAACTACACCATGCCGAATGGCAATTACACCTCGGCCCAACTGTAGTTAGCTGGTGGAGCCACGGTGTAGTTGCATTTTGGCCGCGGTGGCAACACTCACCGCAGTTAAGTGAACACTTGTTTTGTCCAGCAGGGTACCGGTACATCTATGGTATAAGTTATATATGTCATCAAGGTCGTTTTTCGGTTGATCTATGAGCGTATAGACCGATCAGTAGACGAATAACATACTGTATAATTCCGCGAAGCGGATTATACTAAGTATGTTATTCGTCTACTGATCGGTCTATACGCTCATAGATCAACCGAAAAACGACGTTGATGGCTTATAATTACAACTATAACACTTTATTTTCAGCTATCTACTATTAATCCATCTCAGAAAATTAATTGCAAAAACATGATTTTCCGTTGGACGATCTCAAAATTGATGGGCCGAAAATAAATTGGCCGAAATTGTCAAGCAAACTTTCAGAAAATAAATATTTACGCTTCAACTTCAATTTTCAGCAATGAACAATCCATGATAAAAAGAATTACTTGTTTGGCTACGATTTACGTTTAAAATGACTCAACAACAACCCAATAATTATCAACACACAGAGTCGAATCCGCTATCTCCGGTAAAATTATTAACTCCAGACCAGTCCAGACTCGATCCAGTCCGATCATTCATGACCGATGTAATTAGGAAACAAATGCCCTGATCATATATAATGTGCTCGTGACAAATGTCATGTCATTAGCATTGTAATAAAGCTGAAAAATGTTAAAAGGGTTGTAATCGGGTAACACATTTTATTTATTTCAATAAATTTTGCCATGTTGATCAGACTGATTTATGATAAGTTGTGTTCGCAGCAGTAACTATACACGTTGTCATAGACGCTTTTTCGAAAATTGGACAAATAAAAAACGCGGCACGAACTTTGAGTGTTCAATCGAGCTTTACAAAAACATGAATACGGCTGAAATGAACATACATAAGTATAGTATAGTGTAGATAAGAAGCAGAGACATGGAATATAGGCATAGACTACTTGTTCAAATGTTTCTAACATTGAGTTTTCGAGTTGTTTTTTCACTGAAATTCTAATGGAATTCTCGTTCCGCGCTTTCGCGTCATCCGGTGACGTCGTGTGGGGCGACGGTTATAGACTCGCCCAATGTTCTTAAAGTGTCACTACGCGATGTGACTCGTCTACTGCAAAGTCTATGCACTGATAGACGCAGGTCACGCGGTAGCCTCTCGACCAATCAAATGCCCGCATTTCGACGAAAACGAAAGTAGTTGTAATTATATAACCATGTACAGTAGTGACTCAAGTTCAGTTCTTTAACATGCACACCGATGCATATATGCAGTTCTTGGAAATTTGTGTCAAAATTTGACCAAAAAAAACTGAAAAAACAGATACCCCCACCCCTATTTATTATTATCCTATTGACAAGTACAAAAGATGTGCGAAAGGAAGGGCTTCACGAAATTTATGATTTCATGCAATTCGTATGTAGCAAATTTTGTGGGCGGGGCCAAACTTTAACACTGAGGCCTATGGAAACATTTTTGGTACATGAACATGTACCGGTACATAGTTCCTTCCAACTTATGTAAAGCACAAAAAATCAAGTTTTTCGTATTTCGGCCTACCGGTATGGTGGAATATAATCTAATCATTGTTGTCAGTTTGGCGAAGCATACATACCCTGTTCATGTACTTAGACATTATTCTACACCAGATTTTGATTTTATGGCCATTTTTCGCGGCGTGGAGATTATTTGCACCTAATGACCTCAGTGAGATTTTCGCGCATTTATCACCATTCTGTATCTGGTGTGCTCATTTAAGTGAGGAACCACTTCACATCGATATCTTAATATCTATTGGTGGATAACTGACTATCGAAAAATACTCGATTCATATATCCCAAACAGTTTTAACCTTGTAGCTGCCAACTTGTCGACCACATGGAAATTCATAGCTTCCAGGTACGGGGGGGGGGGGGGGGGGGGGGTTATAAAAATCCGCCATTTTATTCAGAAACCCGGGAAGTTCAGTTTAACGAAGCATATAATCTGAAACAGGATTAACAAACATTGTCTATGTCGTTCAGTGCCTGCGCACCGTGGACATTAAAGGCATCTTCTGCTTGATTAATGATTATTTGTTACCCAAATTTCCACCGATTTTGAGACATTTTCCAAATAAGGTACCGGTACTAGTATGTGGTGACCACGAGGCACCCATGATTTTTAATGTTGAACTGCAGACGATACTGATCAATTTCCGAATATTACTTCTTTGATTAATGAACGGACATTCCCATAATTGCCGACGGCAAGGAAAAATTTCCATCGAAATTTTCCTGGTAAATCAGGTGGGTGGGGTTGGAAATATTTTTCAGGCATGTATGCTGATTTTTTTACTTTCGACCCTTCTTGGGACCCACCCACCCCACGTCCAATTTTTTTTCTGTTTTTGGCATTTTTTTTCGACCATTTTTTGACACCCACCCCCCTTAACACTAAAACAGAGATTTGCAGAGGCCCTGGGGGGGATTCACTGTAAACAGTTGTATATGAATTTCTGTGCATACTATTAGTCATGGATGTTAACATTGACATGTAAATACCCTGCTGGACAAAACAAGTGTCCATTGGCACCGCGGTGTATTTGCCGTTCGGCCTTTGGTGTCAAGAGTTTGTAACTGCAGTTGAGCACCGCGAGTACCGCAAGTACACACAGACACTGCGGCCAAACAGCAAGTTCACTGCGGCCGAAAGGCAACTACCCTCGCAGTCGAATGGCATGTACCGGTACACCGTGGTTAGATTTCTGGTTTGTATTGTTTTTTTTTCAGTTTGATGAAAGTACACAGTGGCAACTACATGTACACCATGCTGAATGGCAATTATACCGCGGCACACCTGTAGTTAGCCGGTGGAGCCGCGGTGTAGTTGCATTTTGGCTGCGGTGGCAACGCTAACCGCACCACAGTTATTTGAAGTGGACATTTGTTTTGTCCAGCAGGGTAGGAACGAGTCATTTTGGGGTCATTCGGCCAAAAAAACAATGGCTGCCTGTGGCCATGTTGGATTTCAAAATTCAATCCATTAGCATGGGCTACAGGCTACATGTATGCTGTTTGTCTGATCATTATGAAATTTGTCATTTAGGTTAATATTATCATATAGATGTGTTTTAAGCCAAACTCATTGCAAAAACAGTCAAAAAGACTTGCCGGAAAAATATTTTTGAGCCGCTGTAGCAAATTTAGTGGCCAATAGTGGGCAGGGCCAAACTTCAACACTGAGGCCTTTTAGGCCCATTTAGTTCATTCTAACCTAAACATTGACATGTAGAAGGGAACGAGTCATTTTGGGGTCAATCGCCAATAAAACATGGCCGCTGGCAGCCATCTTGGATTTTGCTCTTTGCATGACTAAATTGTTTGGCGCCGGCTACATGTTCCTTTGGTCGGATCATTCTGAAAAATTAGTCATAGCTGTTAACCTCTTCGCTGCTATGACGTCCGTAACTATTACGGACGTAAAAGTGCACGGCGTGTGCTATATGGTCCGTAGCTACTACGGACCTACTTCATCACACGAGCAGTAAGCCATTATACATAACTGGAACTCAGAGATCGGTGCATTGGAATAACTGTATCTCAAAGTTTCAAACAGTGTGTGATGTTCCACGATTGTGAACGATAATAGCATTTCAACTGAGTCAGTTTTATGGTTCTTGTGGTATTCCCGTTATAGTTTCCCATTGGAAAATGACAGCAACGTCAACAGCCCAGCACACGACGTCATAACGTCATTTAGCAGCGAAGAGGTTAAAGGTACTCAATCCGATCAGACCCTCATAAATTACTAAATTATATTTCTTTGTCTTCGAGGGTAAAAACAATATTTGATTGGAGTCCAAGGAACCTACGGTACCCATCAACGCTCAGAATGATCAGATATCAATTTTTGAAGTTTTGTTATTTCTATTGTTTCTGGCCCAGAAACACGCCATCAAAAGGATGGTCTCGGTCAAAATTGCGTTTAATATTATTACCACTTGATTTTAGAGTTATCCATCTTCGTACCGGTATGTTTGAATAAGTGTTTCTGGGGCAATTATTAGTACACATCTCGAGAAATAACAAACTTCAAAAATCAATATCTGATCACTCTGAGCTTTGATGGGCGAGTTCCTCAACTCAAATAAAATATTTTTTACCCCTGAAGTTGAAGCCAAAGAAATAGTAATTTTATAGGGGCGCTTAATCGAACTGAGTACCTTTAACATTGACATGTGTGGTAGATGGGAACGAGTCATTTTGGGGTTATTCGGTTTTTGGTTCGGTATACACATACCAGTATAACAGGATATCTTCCCCCCCTGGATATCTTCCCCCCCACCCTGGATATCTTCCCCCCCATGTACGACTAAAAAATAATTTCACTCATTTGATATTGTTTGGTTCTGAAATGGCCAGAAAAATGTTTTTTGAGATTAAAATTTTTGTTTTTGTTTTTTTTTAAAGTGACAAAATTATTGTTTTCACGAATTTGATTGTCTTTTTTTTTTTTTTCAAATGTCCAGGCTTGGATATTCCACCACCCCCCCCCCCCCCCACCCAGCACCTACATGACAAAAAAATCATCTTATGGTTTTATCGCTTATTTTGCTTTATATATTCATGAGTCAGGGTTTGGGGTGGGGGGAAGATGTCCAGGTCAGGATATCTTCCCCCCCCCACCCAGCACCTACATGACAAAAAAATAATCTTATGGTTTTATCGCTTGTTTTGCTTTATATAGTCATGAAACAGCGAGAAATTAACTTCTTCTGAGAACAAGTTGTTTGAGTCAGGGTTTGGGGTGGGGGGGGAGATGTCCAGGTCAGGATATCTTCCCCCCCACCCAGCACCTACATGACAAAAAAATAATCTTATGGTTTTATCGCTCGTTTTGCTTTATATAGTCATGAAACAGCGAGAAATTAACTTCTTCTGAGAACAAGTTGTTTGAGTCAGGGTTTGGGGTGGGGGGGGGGAAGATGTCCAGGTCAGGATATCTTTTCCCCCCTCCCCCACCCAGCACCTACATGACAAACAAATAATCTTATGGTTTTATCGCTTGTTTTGCTTTATATAGTCATGAAACAGTGAGAAATTAACTTCTTCTGAGAACAAGTTGTTTGAGTCAGGGTTTGGGGTGGGGGGAAGATGTCCAGGTCAGGATATCTTCCCCCCACCCAGCACCTACATGACAAAAAAATAATCTTATGAAATAATCTTATGGTTTTATCGCTCGTTTTGCTTTATATAGTCATGAAACAGCGAGAAATTAACTTCTTCTGAGAACAAGTTGTTTGAGTCAGGGTTTGGGGTGGGGGGGGAAGATTTTTTTGTCATGTAGGTGCTGGGTGGGGGAAGATATCCTGACCTGGACATCTTCCCCCCCCCCCAAACCCTGACTCAAAAAACTTTTTCTCAGAAGAAGTTAATTTCTCGCTGTTTCATGAATATATAAAGCAAAACAAGCAATAAATCCATACAATGATTTATTTGTCATGTAGGTGCTGGGTGGGGGGGGTGGATATCCTGACCTGGACATCTCCCCCCACCCCAAACCCTGACTCAAACAACTTTCTCTTGGAGAAGCTAATTTCTCGCTGTTTCATTACTATATAAAGCAAAATAAGCGATAAAACCATAAGATGATTTTTTTGTCATGTAGGTGCGGGGTGGGGGGGGGGGGGTGGAATATCCAAGCCTGGACGTTTGAAAGAAAAGAAAAAATTTGAATTAAAAAAAATAAAAAATTCTGGTCATTTCATGAACAGACAATCAAATTCGTGAAAAAACTAATTTTGTCAGCTGATTTTGTCACCTTTTTTTTTTTTATATAAATAAAAACAAAATTAATAAAAAAAAAAAATTTAATCTCCAAAAACATTTTTCTGGCCATTTCAGAACCAAACGATATCATATGAGTGAAATTATTTTTTAGTCGTACATGGGGGGGGAAGATATCCAGGGTGGGGGGGGGATATCCTGGGGGGGAAGATGACGTGTTACACCGGTACACACATGTACATGTAAATGTAGATTTTGGAAATAAATTGGACCACCCACCCACCCCGGCCCTACATGTATATACAGCATTTTTTTTTGCAGAACCCCCCCCCCCTTCAATGACAGGGAATAGTGTATTTGGCACTGTCAAATTCAACTATACGCATGTACGGTACTAGTAATAGATACCGTAGGCCTAAATATACCTACAATAAATATGTACATGTAGAAACGTCACAATGATTTGCGCATGTTCTCTTCAAACCCGCCATCCCAGGTGACAGGTATATGCCTATATGGGTGGACATGGTGATTTGAGTATGGCATTCAACATGTACGCATGTACGTAGTCGGTCAGATAGCCCACTTATCCAGATGAAATCATACGACTAATATACAAAGAAAAATGGGGGGGGGGGGGTATATATTGGATTAAATTTGTCTTCTATCTGGCATTTGCAGAATGAGGTCCCCAGAGGGTGAATTTAGTTATGCTACCCTGCACAGCAGTCTAGCATCACCAAATACACTAGCCATGGTCCTCATTCTGCTTAGACCTCATCTTCTGGGAAGTATATAGGCATAAATTGACATTTTTACTTACTTTAGCCCTTCTGTTTAGTTTCTATATCCCCTAATTTGTGAATATAAAATGCATAATTGAGGTGCCCAATGGGTGCACATCACCAACTTTAACTGGAGAACTTCAATCTAATGCTATGTCTCCCATAGCAGTTGAGGCCTACCCAGAATGAGGTCCCCAGAGGGTGATGCTAGCCCGCATTGCAGGATTGTGTCATTAAATTCACCCTTTGGGGACCTCATTCTGCAAATGTCAGACACTATGTTCACATTGTTCAGGCTTGTCTGTTCGAATATTATGTTCTTAACCACCAGTATCCAGTTGAACTCATTATACCCTGATTTTGCAAAGAAAACTTGGGGGGTATATTGGATTGAATTTGTCAGTCTCTATGTCAGACTGTTCTCCCATCCATCCATCTGTCATTATGTCTCTATCCGTCCATCAATGGTTTTTTTCTCCAGATACATATTAAAGACCAAATGGGTTTATATATTTAGGTGTGGATGTCCCCCAGGTGACTCACATTCAGATTTGTTCAAATGAGTTCATCAGGTCAAATAGGTGAGAAGTCAGGGCCATAACTCTTTCCTTCCATAGTAATTCTTAAAACAATTTCTTCTCAAGAACCATCTGGACTATTTAGATTATGTTTGGTATGGATGGTCCTTCAGTGACTGGGGTTTAGATTTTTTTCAGATTTGGGGTCATTTTAGGAAAATCAGTTCAGTTCAACTCTTAAAATCAAATGTCTGAAATTACCAAATGAATGGATCTCATAGATGGGGATTCACGTTTGTTCAAATAGGGGCGGAGATAAGAGATTTAATTTCCTCAGTTCCTCCCATGTTATTATGATTACCATATGCCTACGGGGGGGGGGGGGCATATACGGGTAGACGTAGTCAAGAGCTCTGTCTGTCCTACCATATCAGAGTGTAATTCAGGTGTTAATTATCAAAGTGTGTTATCTTTTGGCAAGGTGAATTCACATATTGGTACCCACATTAATTTAGGCTAATTTTCAAGGCACATAACTTTGTTCCATAATTCTGTTCTGTGAGAAATGTCGGTTTCATGGCAATTAGGCAATGGAAATTGATTTTTGATCTATAATTGTAGATGTAATTTAAGACATTGATCACCTGTGGACCTGTTTGAATTTTTCTGTGGTAAGACGGATCGCATCCGTCCTCAGGCTGTGTCATTCGTGTTTCCAATGTGAAGGGGTAGATTGCTTGAGACCCCACCACAGTTCAATTCACACAAGGTTCTCAGCTTCTGTAAATGTCAGATTACATCTGCCATGTAATTCTACAATTAGACCGTATATTCACGTTAAACAGTTTCTGTCGTAATATTACGATGAACAACAATTTTCTTTAGTACATTTGTGTTGGTTTAACTTATAGTATCTCCATTTATCGGACGTTAAACAAAAAACAAGATGAAATTTAAGACTAAATTGGTTAAGAGTTTCGTCCCCAGCGACAGCCATTTTTCTGGGTTTTTCACATTTCTAAAAATAGACAGCGGGAGGTTCTGGCAGCGTTCAGACATAGCGTAGCGAGGGGACTGAACACTGTTTGCAGCTTGACATGGAAGTTGCAGAAGAAAATTATACACAAGGACATTGGGTAAATATTTTTACACAAATCGTGTGATAAATGATTTGAACTCTCTAACAAATGATATACAATGTAGATGTATATGCAATTGTCTATCGACTTGTCCCGTAGACATACATGTATGATGATGATGCACTTGAGTGATTCAACTTAAAACAACTTGATAAGAACATGCACACTGGAACTTCCAGTCATTGAATGATTTTAACATATATCAAGATTGCCATCAACAATTATTCATAAAAATAAACGAACACAAGTGAGAAACGGTACATGTGTGATTTATATATGTCACCATATTCTATTTGTATACTGAATTTGATCAACTTCTAAGGATTTTTGTATTTATTAGAACGAACACAAGCGGGAATCGCGCTTGTTTTCGTTGTTTAGTAGCATATAGTACACCCTGACTGCAATTGAGGGTGGTTCTTATACAAGGCTATTGCGTACTCAGATTAATTAACAGATGTGTTGGCGACATAATATTATGACTTATTGTCGAATTCACGCCATGGATATTAAAATAAAATCATGGTGTGATATTACATGGGGGAGGCTTGAGAGAAACGAAGCCGATTGGGCGGCCATCCATCCGATTTGACACCTCAATATAACATTTCTGCTGCTTCGGTCCTTAAAATTGGATTTTCCGTAAGTCACTTGTGGGTTGCAACCCACAAGTCAATCAAACAAAAGATCGCACCTCACAAGTATACTCACGTCGGTCCGCCCGTTCGTCCGTCCGTCCGTCCGACCTCATAACTCGAACAACTATGAACCGATTTCAATAATTTTTTGTATGCAATCTCCCTGGGACGGTCTCTCCGCATGATGTTAATTGCGGTTCGGTCCGACTTTTTTTTTCAAGTTACGCCTCTTTTTCGACTTATTTTGACTTAGAAAATTCTGTCCGACTTAATAACTTTAACAAATATGAACCGATTTCAATAATTTTTGGTATACATGCTTCTCACAATACCCTCGCTACATGATGCGGCTAGGGATTGGCTCAGACCGTTTTTCGTAATATTACACCTCATTTTCGACTTATTTTGACTTAGAAAATTCTGTCTGACTTAATAACTTTAACAAATATGAACCGATTTGAATAATTTTTTCTGTACAAGCTTCTTGTGACACCAACCACACTCTTAGAAAAAATAGGAACCCAATGGTTCTTCATTGGTTCCCCACTTGTCCTCCAGGCGGAACCACATGAAGAACCAACTGGTTCTTCAGGGGACCTAGAACCATTTGGTTCTTCATATTTGGGTTTATCGGGAACCAAACCAAGAACCATTTGGTTCCTCATTATTGTGACTATTAAGAACCAAATCTAGAACCATTTGGTTCTTCATTATTTATACACCGCAGAACCAGTTGGTTCTCCACTACTGAATATTTGGTTCTTCGTTGATATAATTGGTTCTTCATGTGGAACCATTTGGTTCTTCGGGAATAATAATTTGGTTCTTCAAGAGTAATAATGGTTCCTCACAGAGAAAATTGAAGAACCAAATTTGGTTCTTCAAGTTTGTCCTCCAGGCGGAACCAATAGGTTCTTCATGATTAAAATTTGGTTCTTCATCCCAAGAACCAAATGGTTCTTCATTGGTTCTCCCTCAAGAACCAATCCCTGGTTCTTCATTGGTTCCAGTTTGGTTCTTCCCCAAGAACCAATTTCCCCTCCTCCCTTCCACGAAGAACCATTGGTTCTTCATTTAGAATAAATTTGGTTCCTTGTTTGGATACATGCCCAAGAACCAGTTGGTTCTAGTAACAGAGATTGCATTATCAGCACTGAAAATGCATTTCATTATGTGTACAGGTGAATCAGAAGAAAAATGTTGCATAAAGATAATCATTTATTAATTAAACTTGAAAACTATTCTACATATAGTCAGGTGGAATTTTGGCACAATATGTTTAAGAATTCAGTATTTTAAAGAAACCCAATCCGATCAGATGCTTCTAAGTTATTATTTCTTTGGCTTTGGGTGTAAAAAATATTTGATTCGAGTCGAGGAACCCACCCATCTCAAAGCTCAGATTGATTAGATATCGATGTTTCAAATGTGCTGTTTCTATTGTTTGTGATCCAATCTTTTCGACGACCATGCGCTAAAAACGGACAAATTGCAGTTGTAAGATGGATAAATCTAAAATCAAGTTGTAACTATTAACAAGAAAAGATTGGACCACAAACACATAGAAACAGCACATTTCAAACATCGATATCTAACCAATCTGAGGTTTGATGGATGGCTTCCTCGACTAGAATTGAATATTTTTTTACCCCCGATGCCAAAGAAATAGTAATTTAGGAGCATCGGATCGGATTGAATATCTTTAAGGATAGCAAACCATACTTGTAGCTTGTCGATTTATTTGTCACATTAAAATAAATTTTTTAGGACAAACAATTTTTTCATTGGATCAATAATCTCATTTATGGTTTTGTTTTAAACGTGAAATTTTGAAAGATATTTATAGATTCACCATCATTCTCTTGCCAATTTTGTTGTAAAGGCCTCAAAAAAAGAAAGTCCCCCCCCCCCTAATATATTCGGTAATATTTTATGAGATATTGGATGGATTTTGATGAAAATCTCTGAATGACTTGAGGTACCAGAGACATCAAGTGTGATATAAGCACTATGCGGTGAGGTGACATATGGCTGAGTGAGCATGAATTGAATGGAAAAGGGCCACTTTTAAAAAGTTGCAAAAACACAGATAGAGTGATCAGTCATTCGGCTGTGCTGTTGTCCCCCCCATTTCTCGCACGGGCTTGAAACATCCTTATCTGTTGGTACATCAATGCCTATATGGTTTACTGAAAAAAGGCTTCAAATAGACTGATTCCAATAACTCTGTGTCGTCCACAGCATGTAACTGCATTACTGCAAGGTGTCTTTCCAAATTAATGTGGTTAGCCTGAATGGCCTGGGCATGCAGTGGGCACATTGGGTCCCGAAGATAACACGCATGTTATCGTGGATAAGTGTCACTTTTGGACCACATTTACAGCCAGTAGCAACTTGAGTGAACAATGGAACACTGGAGTGATTGTTCACTCTACGTCAAGTGTTTTGCAGCTTTTGAAAAGCACCACTTTTCCAATCAATTTGTGCTCAGTCGGCCATAACATAACCCACAAGACCTTGTCTCGTACACTGTGCAGGCTCTGAACCAGATACGACAAAACAATTGAATGATGTTTCGTCAAAATCCATCTCATATTTCATAACATATTAACAAATATATTAGGGGGAACTTTTTTTTTGGAGGTGTTTAGAACCCCAAATGTCATGTTGAAAATTTGTTTATTTATCTATTTGCGATAAATCATGAGTTTAGTGACCAACTGAATTACCATTTGATGTTAAATGGGATATTAATGAGAATTTCTCAGGCCTCAAAATAATGTGCTGGACATTTTGAAGAATGAGGTCACCAGAGGGTGAGTTTAGTGATGCTACCCCTTATAGTGGGCTAGCATCACCAAATTCATCCAATGGGACTCATTCTGTTTAGGAATTGATCAGCTATGAGGTCCTCAGAGGGTAAATTTGGTGATGCTAGCCTGCTATGTGGGTTCCATCACTAAATGCACCCTTTAGGGACTTCATTCTGCAAATGACCGGCACCTTATTTAGCTGCCTGGAAATACTTCAGACTAGTAACATTTAAATTTTCTCTGGGAGTAGTCAGAATCATCTTGATGCATATTTTCTGGACGTTTTAGAAATATGCGACACGTGTTGACTTCATCATACGATTTCCTGGTTCTTTCCAATAATATTAATAAATTATTACCCGTTTCAACAACGCCAAACAGTTGTTAGAAAATGAACACAGCAACTAGAATAGTATTAAATAGCGACGCTGCGATGTGTATACATTAACAACCAATGTCAAACCACAATAGAAGTGCAACTACTGATGCAAAATGTCCATTCAGAAAGTCAACAAATGATATGCACAAATTAAACCAGATCTAATTATTTGGGAACTTGACATTCGTGTACACAGATTTGAGTGTATATGGTTCCGGAAGATGCCACTCCAAATGAATCCATTTGTTGTTTTCCTCGATAGTTCAGACTTCTCGCAAGAGACAAATAAACAAACGCACGCCTCGTGTGCGCGAAAACCAGAACATACACATAGCTTGTTCTGATTAGTCCCAGAAAAAAAAATAAGGTGGAATATATCAATAGCTCAATTGAATCTTGATATTTCACTTTGCAACATAGCAGTCGTGTCATATATCACAAGACCAGAGATACAAATCACGAATATGTCAATAGTGCGAATTAGCTTATTGAGCCACACAGTTGCACCAAATAGTGAGATTTGAGAAAACATTAAAGGTACTCAATCCGATAAAACTCCTCTCAATTACTATTTCAATGGCTTCGTGGGCCATCAAAGCTCAGATTTGTTAGATATCGATTTTAGAAATCTATTATTTTTCATTATCGGGAATACTTTCTGGTCCAGAACTCAGTCAAAATTGCGTTATTATTACCACTTGATTTTAGAGTTATCCATCCTTGTCTGTTTGAATAGATTTTGGTGTACACATCCCGAGCAGATTACGGCAGTTGAAGGCAAATTATTAGTACTCATCGCGAGTAAATAACAAATTTCAAAAATCAATATCTAATAACTCTGAGCTTTGTTTGATGGGTTCCTCGACTCGAATCAAATATTGTTTACCCCCAAAGCCAAAGAAATAGTAATATAGGACCCTCTGATCGGATTGTTGTTGTTGGAATCTGTTGAGATGGGGACCCTCTGTTCGGATTGAGTACCTTTAAACTTTTGTATTTGTATGACAACTGGTAAGATATTCTGAAGTCGCTCCCATCCGACGCCCTCAGCATCCACATTCCTTGACGTTTTAATAGAAAGAATGGGACTTTATCTGACTATTCTGGTAACAATGCTGGTCCACAGTTTCATAACTGACATGCTTAGAGCGGGGAATGTAAAAGTGTTTCTCATCCTTATTTTGAAGGTCACATTGTCGTTCATTCTTATTTTGAATATCAGAGTTCTCTGTTAACATGGTTTCATCTGACCTCTCTGCATTTAGATTCCAACTACATTCCTATGTGAATCTTCAGAATGAAATTGTCTACTAAATATATTTTCGTCAATCATCTCGAATGAACACACATCACATTTGAAGACAGCTCCGCTAGATGGGCGATATCTTTCCAAAATGACATCTCAATGAAACAGATCGCCGGCACACATAGTCACAAAAGTTACGTAATTTGACACGGTTCTTGTCTATATGCAGCAACTGATGACGTTTCAGGGATAACCGGTCTTTGAAACTGACCTGACACGTTGGACATCTACAAATAAAAAATAATATCTCATTAAATGACTCAGGGCATTAAACGTAAATGGCTCATTCGAACTGCCAAAACCGTTGATGCACCGGCTTCATATGCTCTGAAAAACATTTTGCCAAAGTCACAGCCATTTCTCAGCCATTTTCAACTTTCGCCAGAAGTAAGATAAACGCTCTTTATTGCTACCATATCAGAAGTAGAGTACCATGGAACGTTCTTTTTTGTTCCATTTCTTGTAAATGGCTGTTTTGTGTTTGGGACCCTAAAACGATATTCACAGACTCACAGTTGTATTTTTTCATTACTTCAATGCGTCTTTTTGGGTTACAAAATGTTCGTAGAAAGGTAGTTAAAGGTACTCAATCCGTAAAGAGGGTCCCCATCTCAACAGATTCCAACAACAACAATCCGATCAGAGGGTCCTATATAATGGCTATATTACTATTTCTTTGGCTTTGGGGGGTAAACAATATTTGATTCGAGTCGAGGAACCCATCAAACAAAGCTCAGAGTTATTAGATATTGATTTTTGAAATTTGTTATGTTCTCGAGATGAGTACTAATAATTGCCGTCAATTTCGTATCCTGTTCGAGATTTGTACTACAAAACTCTATTCAAACAGACAAGGATGGATAACTCTAAAATCAAGTGGTAATAATAACGAAATTTTGACTGAGATCTGGGCCAGAAAGTATTCCCGATAATGAAAAATAATAGATTTCTAAAATTGATGTCTAACAAATCTGAGCTTTGATGGGTGACTTCCTCGACTCGAATCAAATATTTTTGACCCCCGAAGCCATTGAAATAGTAATTGAGAGGAGTTTTATCGGATTGAGTACCTTTAAGATATTTATCGAACTATTTCGATACTTGGAAAAATTCTGAAGCTAATAATATTATTTCTATCATGGAGCACAAACCGGGCTGTGGCTTCAATATCCCTTCTATGATGGGATCGGCACAGCAGATGCAGAATTAAAGATCATGTGACAGGAATTCTCTTATATATGCGAGTCTCCCATAGGCAGCCTCGCATATACCAGATAATGCACTGGCTTATAGTCATGGTAAATATTGTTAGGATCGTGCATTCTCTTAATAAGCATCTCATATGAGAGACTCACATATATAAGAGAATGCATTGGCACACATGTTTTTTGCTCCAGCCAAGGAAGGGTTAATAAAAGGCAACAAGTTCCCAAATAAGGTGGCTTTGTTTGACAATGTATATTCGTGTGATTAATCCACATAGTAAATTTGAAAGGTATCGGATAATCATAATTTGAGTTAACATCCAGACAACAAAATAATCATCAAATTCTAATTCGAAAAGGGACATAACTCCACCAGAAATGGTTGGATGGATCCAAATCTTCCATGTGCTAAGTTTCATCAAATTGTGTTACTGACTACTGTTAAAGTTATCATGCGGACAACAGATGATGGCAAGACATGGATGCATACCACGCATACACACGGGCACCGCTCATTTCTATATTATATAATTATTATTCTATGTCAATCAGCAATTAGGTCCTACATGTAAAACTTTGTTGTTATTATATTTATAATAACAACAATCAGATTTTGCATATAAAAACTATTGCTATATGCTACTTCTAGATTGCTGATAACATTCCTATCAGTCTAATAAAAGACCTCTCCAGTTGAACTTATTATCTTAATATTTCCTGAGAGAACTACATGTACTCGTCAATGATTATTTAGTACAGAAAGGGTTAATGACTTTATATTCGCTGGCGAGCAAGCTTGCAATATTGTGTATGTCATTTGCAGAATGAGGTCCCCAGATCATGAATTTAGTGACACTATCCTGCCCAGCAGGCTAGCATCACCAAATTCACACTCTGAGAACTTCATTCAGCTTAACTTCCCTTAAGCCTCAACTGCTATGGGAGACCTAGGATCCCATTGACGTTCCCCAGTTGAAGTTGGTGATGTTCACCCATTAGTTACTTTGATTATGCATTTTATCTTCTGCAAATTAGAGGATATAGAAATTTCTAAGAAGGAAAAAAGTAACTAAAATCAATGTTAATTTGAGACTACAGATATTTCCCAGATGAGGCCTAAGCAGAATGATAATACAATCGGTGCTAATATGTCGATGAGTTACTGCTCTGGTGCCAGTCAGAGTGCTTGGTGATAAGTTTATGCCTTGATTTTTGGTTTCACTTAAGTTCAGTTTAGCATAGACATTTGGTTCTTCATTTGGTTCTTCAAAACGCGTGAGTCAGTGTTCTAGAGAGCGCGAAGAACCAAATCCCCATAATATCGGTTCTTGGCGACGTGAAGAACTGTAGAGAACGCCCTCTAAACTGGTAATAATAGTCAATACCGTAAATTAAGTGAAATATATCTACAATCTGAAAGCTTTCAAGTTTACTTTAATTAGGTCTGATTTAAATTCAACTGAGATTAATTTACAAAACATCCGACATCCTAAATATAAATTAAGATAACTAATATAATCACCTTCAAAAGTAGCAACACGTGCTGTCAACTGGCAGTCTGGCACTCGATCAACCATTGCTCCACATCGCCAGCACTCCACATGGCCGGTTCATTTGTCGATTCTGTCGGATTTTGTTCCATCGCCTCTCACAAAAATCAGCGATCGAAAATGGCGGTTCTGAAAACTCAAAACGAGGTCGTAGTTCTGTTCCATTTGGGCGACACGCATTTATTACGAACCGCAACTCATGTTATACAAAGTTGGTTCTTCATTTGGTTCTTCAAAACGCGCGAGTCAATGTTCGGTTCTAGAGAGCGCGAAGAACCAAATCCCCATAATATCGGTTCTTGAAGGCGTGAAGAACCGTAGGGTTCTTGACTGTTCTTAGAGTGCATATCGATATTATTAGTCCGAATTTTTCTTTAAAGTTAAAAATCATTGTGGTTGAGTTTACAGATAATGCGTGTTGAATTTGCCACGGTGGGGGTATGCTAGCACTCGAGTGCACACCTCTTGTTGACTTAAAATTGGGTAAAAACCCCTATTTTCATATCATCACCATTTCTGCCCCATGCAAGTACCGGTATGTCTCCATCCAGGAGCTCAAGTGTATTTGAATAAAGGGCATCTCCTGCAGATATTTACAATATCCATGGTCATAAAAAGGGAATAAGGGGCTACATGGGCCTGCTTCCCTCGTGTGGTGGTCCTATATAGTCTCGAAAATTGAAGAAAAAACATATTTCCTAATGCATATCAGCATCACTGCCCATGATTGTTTATCTCCACCCGGATCTCTAGTGTTTTTGGTAAAAGGGACATCTCCTGCATATATATAAAATTATATACAAGTTCCATGGTCATAAACAGGGAATTAGGGGTTCCATGGGGGGGGGATTGCTTCCCTCATATGGACCATGGTGTACAGCTTTCCGATGAATGGCAACAAGCCATATTTCCGACTAAATCCTGAAAAGTTACCCTTAATTTTGCTGTGGTTAAGGAGTCGATTACTTAGGGCATTACTGTACTTATTGACTTAAAATTGGGTAAAAAACCCTATTTTGATGTCAGCATCCTTGCCCCATGCAAGTTTGTCTCCACTCTGGAACTCTAGTATATTTGAATAAAGGGGCATTACATGCACAGATACATACCATATCCATGGTCATAAAAATGGGGTTACAGGGCCTGCTTCCCTCATGTGGTGGGCCTACATAGACTCGAAAATGGAAGAAAAACATATGTCCTAATGTATATCAGCATCCCTGCCCCATGAATGTTTATCTCCACACAGAGCTCTAGTGTATTTGATAAAATGGACATCTCCTGCACAGACATATACAAGTTCCATATATATGGTAATCTATGGAAAGTTCCAAGCCAAAGGGTTGATTCAATTAATATTTCCAACAGTTGAAAGTATTGAAATAACAGTTAACTGTTGCAAAATTCCAACCCAGTGGGTGCAAATTTATGTCCCGTTTCTATTTGTGAATTCATGCATTCGTTATTGTCATAAAAGTAGGCCTACATTTGAGGGCTCGCAAATTACGTTTACGTATAGTCATATTATATATATATATACTATATTCTGAAATATAGGTTCTCTATCAGTAAATTTCTATATTTAGAAAATGTCAAAAACAGTGTAATGCAATGCACAATAATGCCAATCAGTTATCAGTATAATACTTAGAGTATGAGTTGAAATATGGACAATTGTATTAAATGAACTTATACAAGTCTATTTCGGTTGTAACGAAGAAGTGGAGTTATATCCTATATATATCAGTGAATTACACAATTATATATATTTTGAAGGAACACTAAATATTTAGTATACACGAAATCTATATATATTTCAATGGTGAATAATGTTTATTGAAATATATATTGATTGGTCCAATGCTGAATATTTAGTATTCCTTTAAAAATCAACAAATAGAGTGACATATTGTGTCAGGTGCTGTCACGAGGAGAAGTCGTGCTTATTTGACCCAAAAAATACATATGGTGATGTAAAACAAAGATATGAAGACAATTATTTATTTATTCTTATCTGACATATATTCTATATCTCTTATCTTCTTTTATCTTTCTATATCTTTTATCTTTCTATAAATGTTATCTTCTTATCTGAAATATAAAAAAGGAAAAAACAAAATCACTGAGATGCTCACTTATAAAAAGCTATGGCACAAGCTCAGCTTGATCAGTTACAACAATATGATTCACAGTTGTCTCACGCAAATGAGAATGAGATTGTTATTGAAATTGATAAAAAGACAAAAATCATTATAAAGAAAAACAGAAAAAATATATTCTTGCACAGAGGAGCTACGAGTATATCTTTTAGTTTAGATATATGGAATTCTATATGTAATTGTCAACTGGGTGTGGACTTTATACATTCTTACTTGAATTAAGAGTGATATGGATGTTACTGAACAGAATAGTGTCTACCCGTATTTTTGTCGACAACTCTTCTACTACACCGCTGGACGTATCTATGAGGAAATAGAGAAATTGTGTCGTCTGTCATGTTGTGGATGTGAATTGAAAATAACGGATGACACTCTTCATACATGTTTGAGTGTTTAACATTTGAGGAGAAAATAGATATTTTCTTTTCGAAAGTAATAGATGAATTAAATATAGAAACAGTTATTACATTATTTATAGGAGGATCCTCGGATGAAGAGTATAAGATCACAATCCACACATTCCAGAACGACAAACAGTGATTAAGTGACAATAAACCTACTGAAAAATGGAAAGCGGAACTTCTACAAATTCTGAAGGGGATGTTAGAGATCCTGAACATTATATAAATGACTATTATTATAATATTGCTAATCCTTCATCTTTCAGTAGTGAAAACAAGATATATAAAGTATTGTAACACAACGATAATCTGAAAATGTCTAGAAAAAAATTACAACAGTGGATAAACAATCAAGATGCACACAGTCTTTATACACCGGTGAAAAGGAAATTTCAATGACTGAAAATGGTCGTATCCGGTAGAGATAGTTTATGGGAAGCAGATTTGTTATCTGTACAAAATATATCGGAATATAATGATAATAATACTTTTATTCTCGTTGTAATTGATGTTTTTTCAAAATATCTCGGGTGTGAATCCCTGAAGAATAAAACTGCAAAAGCCGTTGTAGCTGGTATGCAGGCTATATTTTCAAGAACAGCAAGACATCCAAAAACATTGCGCACAGACAAAGGTATGGAGTTCGCCAATAAAATACTTAAAAGCTTGCTAGATAAAAAGAGTATCAAGTACTCAAACCCACAGAATGAGGAAAAATGCAGCGTTGCTGAAAGGGTTAACCGTACAATTCGTGTCAAAATGTACAAGTATTTTTATAAGCATAGAACGTACAGATATGTTGATATTTTACAAAGTTTAGTCGACAGTTATAACAATACTCCACATCGAACGCTAGGCAATATTTCTCCTAAGGAAGTTGACTAGAAAAATATAGCGAAAATTTGGAGTGATATCTACTTGAAACGTAAACAAAAGAGAAAAAAGATACCCTTCAAATACAGTATAGGGGACAAGGTTAGAATTACGTTTCTCAAGCATCCGTTCACTGGAGCATACCATCAACAGTGGAGTGGGGAAATATTCAAAATAAAAAACAGGTATCACAAGCAATACTAGCAAGCTTTACGTACTAGACGACTTTAACGGTGAACCTATACCGGGACTTTTTTATCAACCCGATTTGAAAAAGTTAGAAAAAGACGAAGACTCGTTATGGATAATAGAAGAAGTATTGAAAACTAAGAAAATCAAAGGCAAGACTAAATATTTAGTTAAATGGGATGGTTGGCAAAACAAATTTAATTTGTGGGTGAATCAGGAGGATACCCAACATGTCGGTCTCTCTTCGTGATATGAACATCTACGCACAGAGTGACAAATATAGTCAATTTTCCCCCAAAAATAAACCGTATCATTTGATGATACCATTAAAGAAAAGACTAATTTTGCCTCTAAAATCGAAAGTAGCACTATTTAGCTTCAATTACAAGTGTTCTGCAAATCATACCACATCAAACAGACATCTACTAGTTTACAGTAATATTGTTGAAAATTCCGTCGTGTTTCTTGAGGAAAAAACAATTTTGTGCAGGATAATCCCATCTGAAGACGACCAATGGAATCTTGACCAGAATAGTATTCACTATAAATCAGTAAAATACAATGAAATCAGTTATATTGATATTGTTATAAAGGATGAAAATGATAGTGAAGCAATATTTCTAACAGAACCCGTTGTACTGACACTACATTTACGACATGAGTAAAGAATTGTATGTTCCAAATCCAGACTACTGGGTGGAATATTATAAGAAAAATAGTGAAAAGAATAATGTACCACCTGACCTGGACTATAAAAGACTGAGAAAAAGAGAGGTTGATATCAATTTGAAAACGGTATCACCGGTGCAGCAAGCAGTTTTACAGGCAGAGGAAGAGCTCGTTAGGGAAAATATCAAAATGTCTGGAAAAAAGAAGTATAAAAGACGAAAGAAGAAACAGACCAAGCATAAGGGAACCAAATCTCGTGGTGTGCAGAAGAGAAAAAACAGTCAAAAAAGAAAAAGTTATCACCTAAGAAATACAGAGATATCTTCTCAAAATAGATATGGCGATGATGGACAAAAAATTGTTTAAGGAGACACTTCCCAAAGAGCTTGATTTGTTCCAACTATTACAGCCGTTGAAAATGTATATTACCAGGAGTATAGACCTATATCTCAAATATCTGGATACTCACCGATTGAATTCAGTGTAAATAGCAACAGCAGTGTCAGCTTCTTGGATCTGAAAAATTCAAGACTTTATGTTAAGGTGAAAATCACAAAGCCGGCGGGAGGAAAGATAACTGTTGATGATAAAGTTTCCGTAGTCAACCTGTTTCTACCATCTCTTTTCAATCAGGTAGACGTATCGCTGCAGGGAAATATGATCGTAGCTGGGAATCCCTACAATGCATACAAATCCTGTATAGATGTTCTTTTGAATTACGACAATGAAAATAAAGATCAACAATTAAACACACAATTATTTGAATTGGACGATGCAGATGATATGGATGATGTTGCTTTACGAGGAAAGAATGCTGCTGTATGCACTCGACATAAATTTATAGAGCTGGGAAAATCTATTGAACTGGAAGGTCCGCTGTACCACGATCTGTTCCAGATTGAGAGATATATAACCAATCAAGTTGATGTTCACTTGAAGCTGTTCAGAAGTAAACCGGAGTTTTGTTGTATGTCCGAAATGGCTTCTCCTGATTACGAGGTTGTCATTGAGGATATTGTATTCAAAGCATGCAAAATTAAAGTGAATCCAGCAGTTATTTTCGGACAGTCAGAAATGATGAAAACTATGAATGCGAAGTATCCATTCACAAACTGACATCCGAACTATTTCTATCCCGAGTGGTCAGAGAAATTTTGTTGCTGATGATTTATTTCATAGGATAAAACCGACCAGAGTAGTAGTTGCCTTCGTATTAAGCGAGAGTTTGTCTGGCTCATACTCGTCTAATCCTTATTACTTTCTTAACTGTAACATAACACAAATATCAATAATTGCAGATGGTGCCCAGTAGATGCCTCACCATTAAAATGTAATTTTGATGCAGATGGGAATTCAATTGCACCTTTCGTTAATTTCTTGAAATTCAAAGGTGAAAATAACTTCAGTGACGTAACTTCTGGTATCAGTCGCAAAGATTATGAAAAAGGTTACACTTTATTTTGCTTTAATCTTGAACCTACATTCGACAGTGATAAGTACACAAATTTGTTCAAAAATGCGAATGTGAGGTTGGATGTACAGTTTGGCAAGCCACTCCCTAAAACAACATCTTGTTTAATTTACGCACAATTTCCAGGATATTTTGAGATAACGCAAAACAGATGTTATATATGAATAATTTCTTTGTCAAATAAACGATTTTGCTACAAAATGTCTTCTCGTAATGTCGTCAATGGAAGATTGGTGGGAAAATGAAAGTTTAATCCCGTTTCTATCACCAACGAGTATATTACTGTGTGGTCCGAGTCAAAGTGGGAAAACTTTTCTAGTGAAAGATATAATCAACGGAAAGGATGGAATGTTTGATCATACAATTCAGTAAGTGAAATTCTGTTATTCTGCATGGCAAGATATATACCGAGACATAAATGCTGATTTCCATAAAGGTACACCGACAGAACGCGAAATTGAGGAATGGGCTGAGGAACATGTCGGTGCGAAGCTCCTGATATGCTACAACTCTTTACCGTGAAGTGTCACCACGCCAATATAAACGTTATTTTTGTAATACAAAATCTTTTTCCAAAAGGAAAATATATGAGATCGATATCACTGAATACTCACTATATAATTTTGTTCAAATTTTTGAGGGATCAACAACAAATCAAAACGTTGGCCAGGCAAGTTGCTAGTGGTAAATCAGATTCGTTTATGGATGCATACAATATAGCCACATCTATTAAGTTTTCTTATTTTCTGATTGATATACACCCACATTCTAACAAACAGTACCAGTTAAGATCAAACATTCTGCCTGGTCAGGACGAAATCGTTTTTGAATTGTGATAATGGAGAATACTATAGAGGATTTGCTGAAAACTTTACAAACGATAGACAATAATAAACACAAAAAAGTAATTCAGTATCTAACGAGATCGCAAATAGATATATTGTCGGAAGTTATATACAACATCTTAGACGGCACTGTTCCATTGTTGAAGCAAGACCACGACTTGTTTAAAAAATATGTCAAGTATCTTCGCAAAATAGTGAATAGTAAACATAAAAATAGAAAAAATCTTCTAGCAAATTGTTCAGATATTCTTCCACATATGCTGAAGGCAGCTATCCTGTACTTTCAAGATGGTGAAGGAACTGATTCTATTAGCCAAGAGAAAATGAATAAAATTATAGAAAGCAAAGAAGATTATGCTCCTGAGAATCTATTAATAAAGGATGATATTACGATATCAGACACTGATATTAAATCAACACAGACAGAGAACTCGGATCGATTGGAGTCTTCAACAGATATCGTCGCGAAGAAGAGAAGAAAATGGAAAAATATATAAAATTATGATAATCCCTCCCCTTTTTGTGTAGTAAACTTTTGAATGAGAAATTTAACACGTGTTCTTTTTTCTCCCTTTTTATGGTTTAATATTGACACGCAAACGATATAGACATACTATGGGAAAATAACAGGTGTTAAAAATTATACGATAAGTGAGCGATAAGCAACCAAATATATACCTTCTTTTTTATCACTGTGTATAAATTCAAACCCAACTTTTCAAATCGTGTTAGATTGTAACTATGGAGAATAAATGAGCTGTTTCGAAATTTCGATGTCCGGACTGTGGAAAAACCTATGAAAACAAAAATACTTTGACCAGACATAAATCGGAAGTTCATTCTAGACAAAAACATCTGTGTGAAGTGTGTGGTAAACTTTTCAAAACTGAACGAACACTGAAGGTACACACTGACAAGAAGCATAAGGGTATCAGCGACAATACAGTCAATGGAGATGAGTCGAGGGATAATGAAATGGAAATAGACGAAACCAGTGGATCTGAAATAGAGCCAGTGCGGAGTGCTATAAACAACAACGTATTGGTTTATGAACTTTTCCCAGATGACGAGTATGACAAAAGGGACATTCTGACTTTCTTTTCCAATAAGTATGAAACTGTTGAAGAGTTGGTGAGAAAGAACTTGAAAAAGAATGGAGTTAAGTGATGGTTAAAGATTCAGATACTTCTGTACAAAGAAAGTCCAGAGGAGGAGGAGGGAGAAAATTTATGGTAACCCACTTTAGAAGTCATACCTACAGATACGCCACGATAAACGAATTGTCTACTGAATATTTTGACGATGCATTCCACAAGATGTTTGAATCGTTTGATATTTTTATTTATCAAGGCTGGCGAATTGATGAAATTCTGAAACTGGAAGTTCATATAGCGACTTACAATCCATTATCAGCTTCATCATATATACCTCTACCGAAGGAATTTATTAACTCTAAAAGTCTGACCAACGTGATGAATTTACACGACGAAAAGTGTTTTATGTACTCGATATTAGCATCAAAGTATCCGTGTACACCAACTGCACTGTGGAATCTCTCCTCGATCACGAGGAGGAATTGAAATTCGACGGGCTTGATTTCCCAATACTCGTCAAATATGTTGGAAAATTCGAGAGGATCAATGGAATTTCTGTAAATGTTTTCGGATATGAAGATAACACGATTTTCCCTCTCTATATAACACATTCGGTTTCGAAGGAACATCATGCAAATTTGTTATATCTAAAAGATGGAGATCGGTCACATTACGTTTGTATAAGAGACCTGGACTCGTTCCTTTTTCGTACTAAGAAATCGACCAAGGCGAAGCATTATTACTGTCCATATTGTCTGCATGTTTTCTTGAAAAAGGAGAACTGTGATCAGCATAAGTTTGAATGCGCAAATTACGGACTTCAAAGAACATCGTTACCCAAGGATAAAGATAAACTAATCAAATTCAAAGATTACCACAAGCAAGCTCCGATTCCATTCGTCTTGTATGCAGATTTCGAGACTGTGAATAAAGATATAGATACTTGCCATCCATCCGCGAACGTATCATATAGCCTCAATTATTAAGAATTGATACTGTGCAGTCATGGACTAAAAAGAGTTTGCTATCAAGATAGCCAACATAACAAAAGAACTCAAATATACAGAGCGGAGAGCGGGGTTATCGAACATTTTATTAACTGTTTGATCAAAGAGGAAGAAGAAATTACTGCTATACTGAATAGAGTTATACCGATAACTATGATCGATATTGATAAAAGGAATTACCAAAATACAAATAAGTGTTATATGTGTCAGGGTAGATTTCGCTTGAACAACAAGAAATGCAGAGACCATTGCCACATTACGGGAAAATTCCTAAATGCAGCGTGTAATTCTTGTAATTTACAGAGAAAGAAAGCTCCGAATTTCATACAGGTTGTCTTCCACGGTGGTACCAACTTCGACTTTCATTTGATAATGCGATCACTAGGCAAGTTCAAAGACTGGGATATCACGTGCATAGCTAAATCCAGAGAGAAATATATATCGTTCACTTTTGGAAATTTCAGATTTATCGACAGTTATCAGTTCCTGAGCGCGTCACTTGATACGCTGGTGAACAATTTGAGAGACAATGCAGACTACTAATTCAAATACTTGAAAGATGAAGGCTCGCTTTCGGACGAACAGCTGGATTTACTTTTAAAAAGGGGAGTTTATCCATACGACTATATAACGTGTTTTGAGAAATTCAATGAAATAGCGTTACCACCCAAAGAATACTTCTTCAACAAGTTGTCTAACAAAAGTATAGATGATTCTCAATACGAACACGCTTTGAAAGTTTGGACATGTTTTAGAGTCCGTGATTTGGGTGAATATCACGATATATATCTTCGAACTGATGTCTGCTTATTAGCCTGCATATTTCAACAGTTCCGAGACTTCTGTTTGACCCAATACAAAATAGACCCAGCCCATTATCTCACATTACCAAGTTTCTCGTGGTCCGCAATGCTCAGAGAGTCTGGAGTGACCTTGGAACTGATAACCGATATAGACATATATCTTATGATCGAAAAGGGTATGAGGGGCGGAATGTGTTCTATATACAGAAGAATGGCAGACGCTAATAATCTGTATATGAAGAACTACGACCCTACAAAACCAACTGGTTATATAGTGAATTGGGACTGCAATGCCCTATATGCTAGGACGATGATGGAACCGATGCATAAAGGTGACTTTGTATTTCTCACTCGAAAAGAAATATCGGAGTTGAATATAGCGGAACTATCTGCAGATTCGGATGTTGGATATATCCTGGAGGTTGATTTAGAATATCCGAGTTTATTACATAATTCTCACAACGATTTCCCATTGGCACCGGAAAAAAGGACTTGTAAATACGACGATATTTCTCAATACAGCAGAGAAATGCACTCATTGATATATCAAAAGAAGAGAGTGGTATTGTCTGAGAAGTTGATACAAACACTATACGATAAAGAAAATTATGTTATACACTATAGAAACCTTCAACTCTATCTCAAACTAGGAATGAAATGCACCAAGATTCACGGAGTTTTGAAGTTCTCGCAATCGCCATGGTTAGCCAGCTACATGCGTCTCAATTCGAACTTGAGGGCGCGAGCCGAGAACGAGTACGACCGTTCACTGCTAAAATTACTGGGAAATTCCATATTTGGCAAATCAATGCAAAATGTGCGCAAATATAGGAATATAAAAATGTGTTCGGAGGCGAAATTAAAAAAAGCAGTGAACAAGAGCAGCTTCAGAACGGTGACTATTTTTGACGAAAATTTGGTTGCTATTGAAAGTCAAATTCTGAACTTGGTGTTGGATAAACCTATATACCTGGGTTTTTCAATTTTAGACATATCCAAAACATTTATGTATTCATTCCATTATGAATCTATAAAACCAAAATTTGGAGACAATGTGCACGTTTTGATGAGCGACACAGACTCCTTCGTTTATCATATAGAAACTGATGACATTTTCGATCTAATAAAGGAGAGGATAGATCTTTTCGATACAAGTAACTTTCCAAAATCGCACGAGTTGTTCAGCAAACAGAACAAGTCATGTCCAGGTTTATTCAAGGACGAATGTAAATCAGCTATCGTGGATCAATTCGTGGGTCTTAGACCAAAGATGTACAGTATGATAATGAGTGATGACGAAGAGGCACTGAGATCAAGAGGAGTTGAGAAGGAGAGACTGAGAGCTAAAGGCGTGAACAGTCACGAGCTCACACACAAATTGTACTTGGAATGTTTGCAACAGAAACCAAATTTCATGCGCTCATCTTACAACAAAATAACTCACAGTAAGCACCACTTGTTCGGAACTACGATAAGAAAAAATGCACTGTCGGCATATTGCGATAAAAGATGGTGGAAATCGTGTGGTGTACTATCCTATGCATTTGGACATTATAAAATCGTTGATGAAAATATATAGATGTTTTCTCTATAAGTGTAAGGGCTCAGTCGTTTCAATGAAATTATATATAAACTATACACTTCACTCTTATTCAATTAGATTTATTGAATTGGAGTTCGGTGTAAGTCTATATCAAGTAATTATTAAAGTGTTATTTCAGAGACTTATAGAGTTAATTGTACTTCAAATAAATTATTTTGAATTTTCCACAGGTCAAATATTAATATTGTAAATAAAACTGTACACTTCACTCTTATTCAATTAGATTCATTGAATTAGAGTTCAGTGTAAGTCTATATCAAGTAATCGCAAATATTATCAGATCTTGATCAGATTGTTTTTGAAATTGTTATTCTATTTATAATTTAACTAAATCATAACATATACTCTATTATTTTTTGGTTGTTTGCTTAATACAATTAAATATTTACTTACTCTCTTGCGTAACTTTCACCATCCTACATCACTTTAGCTGTTGCTGCTGCTGCTACTGTCTTTGTCCACATAGTCTTCCGAGTCTGTATAGTCCTGTTTTTGTTATATAAAACAAAAACGGTAAATTAGTAATAGAATATATTAAAGCCCCCCCCCCCAAATTTATACTATAAAATATAATTAAAATACTACAATTTATCACTATTTGAAATATCTGTGCCTCTGAAGATACTCAGAGATATATAAAACTGCTGAAGACCCCCCCTCTGGAAACCAGAATACAACAGTAATCAAACTTTTTCAATAAAAGGGGAAGAACACTATCCTTAATATATAGAGTTATCCTCCCCCCCCCCCTGTATTGAAAATAATACTGATTTTTACTTCAACCTTGATAACAAAACGTGTTAGCAACTCAACAAAAACAACATCATCTGTGCCTCAGAGATGCTCACAGAGAAATTGAAAACTGCTGAAGACTCCCCTCCCTCTGCAAACCAGAATACAACAGTATTCAAACTTCTTCAATAAAAGGGGAAGAAAACTATCCTTAATATAGAGTTATTCCCCCTGTATTGAAAATAATACTGATTTGTACTTCAACCTTGATAACAAAACGCATTAGCGACTCAACAAAAACAATATATTCAAATTACGCCAAATTAAAAAAGTACTTACAAAAATATTACTATCATCTGTGGTACTGTATTCACTGTCACCACTCTCTCTGGCTATAATAATCTCCTGTTTAATAAATAAAGTATTTAAATTAATAATAGACTGTATTAAAGTTTGTGTCAATTTATATGGTTGATTTTTTGTGCACACATAAATTAATTATCAACCTCTCTATTGTCTATTGTTTTATCAACACCAAATAATAATTTCTTCTTAAATGTGTGCCCCCCCCCCCTTCCGTACATCAAAAATATATTTCTCTATAGTCAGTTATTCTACCCTGTTGTATAAAAGAAGTGTCCACTTAACCGCACCGCAGCAGTGTTGCCACCACAGCTGAAATACAACTACACCACGACTCAACCGGCTAACAACAGTTGGTTCACGGTGTACTTGCTATTCGGCCATAGTGTAGTTGCCACAATATACGTTTATTAAACTGAAAGGGTCCTTGATGTTCGGCCACAGTGTACTTACTATTCAGCCGTGGTGCTCAACTGCAGTTACAACCTCTGACACTGCGGTGGAACGGCAAATACACCGCGGTGGCAATTAACACTTGTTTTGTCCAGCAGGGTATATTAGTATAACCCCACCCCCCCCACTATATACAAATCATCATCTGTCACTTGCAGGGACCGACATAACTATAAGAATTCAGGAGCCAGTTCACAAGGCTATATGGCAAATTTAGGAGCCACATTTGATTATTGAAAGCCGAACTTTCAGTATTTGATTTTTAATTATTCAAAACAAATATAAACACTGATATAATTTAATATATCACTTTAGTGTTGAAACGATTAGTGAATTTCAGAGTCAACTTGTCAAGACCCAAAAGTCGCGTTGCGTCGACTAGTCGGTACCCGATATAAAAACTTTCAAACATAACATGGTACGGAAAATTCATCGTACATGGCATACACTGATCACTGATGCAATGACGGTCTATTGCGTAGCGCATTTCCCTGCATAGACACCAATTTATTTGGGAAATAATACTGTAAACATCTTGATATTTATCCAACACACTGAATGTAATTATATAATTAGACATGTGGTGGATAATAATTAGAAACTCGATTATTTATACAGGTTTTAAATTTAATATCTGCATTCGAGATTTCGTTTAGTCACGTGATTACCAATAAACCGGTGCCGAGTGGTGTCACCATAAAATGTTAATGTTCCGACTAAATACGCCCTATAGAATAGGCTATGTTGTAGAATACGATAGCCAGTTCTTAATGTCAGTATCATTTATATATGGTAGCAACAATGACGTCACCTTAAGCGACCTTCAATTGATCAATTGAAATATACACAGTGTCTAGATCAAAGCGGTCTCCGACAAACGATAAAGCCGCGTCAATTATTGCCATGATGTCGCAGTGATGTCTTTGACCTCAAACAACGAGTGAGACATTGTGTTGTCAATTTCATTCTTTCAATTAATAGTCGTGTCACCGTGTGTGTCTATACTAGTAACACTGTCAATTCCGGGTGCCACCAAATGTTATACTTACCGTAACTTACGCGCAGTTAACACCGTTTATGTCGGAATCGATCTTGAAAACGTTATACATGGAACTAATACACTATGTTCCGACTAGTCGACGACAAAATTCAGAGTCGACGTTCTGACATTTCAGCGTCGTCTACGACTAGTCGATTAATCGTTTCAACCCTATATCACTTCAAACAACACAAAGAATATCTGATTGATAATAGAGATTAGAGTGGTAAATTTAATATTTACTGGTTTGTGTTTTGTGCTAGACACTGATAGAGTTTTGTAACAATACTTTTATGTTCTTTGTATGTCACTATACTATCAGATATCTTATCAAACTGAATATATTTATTAACTGAACCCTCAATCTTTATCATTACAAAGGTGTACAAAGTTTTGATAGTCAGATTCGAGTGACTCAATTACTAAGATTTTCGGATACTAGTAATAGATCGTATTTTGTTTTGCTATTTAACAAAGCAATACAAAGTTTAAATATATTTGTACACCACAAAAAGGTGATCTCGATTAATTATATCGCCTAGATATATACAGTAATATCAGGTAACATCAGTGAAATGAAAGAAAGTATGTAATTGTAGTATATAATAAAGTTTAAGGTCCACTCGATTCGCGTTCTGTTAGATAGATATATACATAATATGGAATATCACAAATACGAAAACGAAACTTGGGTTTATATAGTTAGTTTAGAGTTACATCCCATTGAATACATGCCCACTAAATATCATCGAATTTCTGGATAATTAAACCAAATAGCACCGACTTGAATGACGCATTTGCTTTGTTTAGCCTTGTTGTAGTTGGGTCAATATGTACATAGTTTCTTTGCTTTGCTTAGCGTTTTACAATGCTATAGGCATTGGTTGTCAACTATGAAAGATCATCAAAGTCAAACCACACGCTCGCCAGACTACATGCCTGTAATAAACTTTCACCCACCAGGACAACAAATACATATGTCAATTGCACGCTGGTGACTGGTTAGGTTGGTCCCTGCGTTTGGTATTTGAAATATATAGATATATTCGATTTGTAGAGATAATCATTAGTGATAAGGGGGAATTGTGGACCACGTGTTTTGCTCGTATTAGAGAGGGGGGTCGGTTTCGGGAGGTAATAGGCCTACTGTACTTACTTCATCGAGTATTATCTGAACAGCATTTTCTACACTGCTAACACTGCTATTAGCTGTGTCGATTTCATCCTCTGCCAGATCGCTAACACTTCTATCTGTGACAATCGGTTTCTGTTTAAAAGAAGTATACACCAAATAATTATTTATTACTTAAAAGTGTGCACGTACATAACGCTTGAAGCCCTCTATTGCTAATAGTTTCGCTAGCTGTTTTGAACTCAAAGTTGATAATAATATTCAAACAATATAGCTCTATTATTTGTCACAATTATCTAAACATTATTGATATACTGCTTGCATATCTAAGAATACTATATACAGTTTATTTGATAGGGAACTTGTGAAAATACAGCTGGGATCTTACTGTGACGAAGTGTGGTAAATACTAGCCAAAGTTATATTGTGCACGTCGTTACGAGAGACCTGTCATATTATTTGTGATCAGCGAATTTTTCCGGATTTTGTATTCAGAATTTTTTCCGTTTCCTATTCCTAACTTTTTTATTTTTGTGGATACACTTCCTTTTTTGGTTGCTTCCGTTTTATCAAATCAAAGAAAATGTCGTGCTTTGTTTTTATACTGTTTTTATTCCCGGTTGAAAAGACTTACAAAATTGACGACTGTGAAATTCATAGAGAAAGCTCGATGATATGTATGAACGTTATCGAAATAACAAATGATCGATCGATGGATATAACAAACTTATATATTTCGCAAGCCAGCAGAATGGACCTCAATTTCACACTGCTTCCAAATCTCAGATATGTGGAGATAGTTGATTCTGCTAACATCAGCTGTGAAGATTTTACTGGGATTGAAGTTGTTATTATCGATGGAGTGGAGTGTGAAGGTAAGATATTTTTTTGATAGGTGATTCGATATATTTAAAAAAAATATTATTGCCCTGTGTAACCTATTCAGACTATTGTCAAATATCAATAACTATGGCCATAACAAATTGATTACATTTTTTCCTGTAAAGAGCCAGGGGGGGCCGAAAAAACTGCGGGACACAATGTACTGGGGGGGGTGGGGCGTACCTATGCATACAAATTTACACGTAAATTTTTTCCTTATTCATTTAGGGGGGTGTTGTCGGAAAAAATTTGCATGTAATTTTTTTCCAAATATGTATTTTCAGACTCACAACTTCAATTTTCTCTTATTTTATAGAATATGGATTAACTTTAATATCCAAATTATATATATATAAGTAGTACAATCCATATAAAACAATTTTGGATAACCACTGTCTTGGTTTACATGTGATATTAACCCTATTAATAATACCGACTATGTCAGTGTCTACCAGTCGAATGCAGAATTCTACCCTGCGATCGCTTATCTGGTAAATTTTTACTGCAGAACTATCCCATATATTAAACAATTTTTCTGGGGGGGGGGGGGGATAGTCAGTGGAAAAAAAATGCAGTGCGAATCAACCTCGGAGAATATCTATATTATAAATATATATATATATTCAATATCAACACAACAAACACATTCTTATGGTCAGCAAAGAAGAATCATAACTCGTGGTCTTCCGGTCGTAATTTGACTTTGCCTTTGAAGAGTGACGATATAGTTTTGCGAAAAATATATAAATATATCAAAGATATCATTTATCTTGCAAGGTGAATCAGATAAAATAGAACCACACATACCGGTACACAGTTTGGTTAACAGTATGGTCAGTCAGTTTATAGATTTGATTTCTTTTTATTTAAAACCAATAAAATAAACTTGAGGTGTGGGGGGGGGGGGTGTTTGAAGACGGTCGTTCGGGTTACGGGAAACACGTACATGTATTTCAATTTTTTTTATCTAATCAACGATTTCAACCAGATTAAAAGATATTGGAGTATAGTTAATTTCAGTTCAATTTCGGTCTATATAAAGATCCAGTCTTCTGTTTTATATTTGTATTGAATAAATTAAACAACAAATACTGTAATTCACTCAGACTTTTATATATTGGACTGAATTCTATTGTTTGAGATATACAAAACATTATTGAGCTCAGCTTTTTAATCTTTTTATTAATGCAACAGGTTGCCCTCTGATACATATCTTGGAAAATAAACAAAATATCTCAAAATATTTTCACCCTTTTCTCTTCCTTAGCCACCAGAACAGACACCTTAACCACAACTACTGACGCATATCCATCAACTGATCAGAAGACGGTGTCGAGCAACATCAATTATCCAACAGCAGATACAGGTATAATAATATTATAATATTGGAATATAGTTAATTTCAGTTTGATTTCAGTCTACATAAAGACCCAGTCCTTTGTTTTACATTTACAGAGATAGGTAATAACCCAACTATTTTTAATAAATTAAACAACAAATACTGTAATTCACTCAGACTTTTATATATTGGACTGAATTCTATTGTTTGAGATATACAAAACATTATTGAGCTCAGCTTTTTAATCTTTTTATTAATGCAACAGGTTGCCCTCTGATACATATCTTGGAAAATAAACAAAATATTTTCACCCTTTTCTCTTCCTTAGCCACCAGAACAGACACCTTAACCACAACTACTGACGCATATCCATCAACTGATCAGAAGACGGTGTCGAGCAACATCAATCATCCAACAACTGATACAGGTATTATAAGCAGCTTAACCTTTTATTTATTAAATTGAACTATCCTATTTATTTATAAAAGTATTTTGGAAAATTGTCTCAAATTTGAGGTACAGATAACTGTGTGCCACACAAAAACAAATAGCTGACATAATATCGATCAGGAGTTCCTTTATAGTTTGCATAATTTCAAGTTCAGAATAATCCACTATTTTATATTACATATTTAGGTACGAAGACTTTGATCAAATCATATTTGTGTTGATAGTTGAAAATTTAATTCACTCAGAATTTTATATATTTGACTTTAATTTGTTTGATATATACAAAACATTATTGAGCTATTATTTACAGATAACTACAGTTCACCTTGTATAATTTATCACTATTTACTTGTTCCCACCTGATTCTGGTAAAGAATAAACAATCTAACAATTACACTCTGTATAATTTTCAGCTTACTAGCTGTTTTGTGTTGAATGTATAGTGCTTTAATTACTAGAGTTACCCTTCCTGGACTACAGTTTGTGTTGCAATATATAAATAATTAAAATCTTGTATTATTTTATATTACTATTTCAGCGACCATCGAAATGTCGAATACATCGAAGACTGGCAAAAGACAAATATCAACACCAGCTGGTGAGTAGCATTTATAATTTATTTAATAAAAATTGCACTAAATACTGTAATTAACCTATATCCACTATTACAGACTTTGAAAGTTTGATTCAGACTAGCTGATCACTAACACATCCAATATTCTTTTCTTTTTGTTAATTAAATTTCAATATATATATATATATATTGCAGTCCTTCAAATAAGATAGGCTCGGTTTAACTCGAGCTTGTCTGAGTCCGTCTTTTTCTATTGTACGGGAACTTGAGTGAAAATTTGGTGATACATTAATATATATCATTTAGAAAAATTTGTCACGCATATAACTAGATATCTGAATATTGAACTATTGCCTTCTATCTGAACTCACTAAAAAGATAACAAATTATAGCCCCACCCCCTCCACTTTCTTATTTTGCGATAAATAAAACTCCCTCTCCCCTATATATAAAAATTAGTTTAAAGATATCACTTTTTATAATAAACTATTTGATATTTGTATATTGAGATTTTAATTGATTTCACAGGCTCAGATAGATACTCTCACTGTATTTGCACAGCTGAAGGACTAAAGTTGCATACATAACAGAAAGATAATTTTTTTGGTTAAAATGTTTTTTAAAAATTACAATTTAATAGGTATTTTATTCTTGTATTTCAGATATTGTTGAGTATATATTATCACCAGTAACAGCGGCTGTGTGAAGTTTGTTGCTTGGAATAATAGGTTGGTATGACAAACGATGGATTAGAATGAGACGTGTTGCGAGGTATTGGAGGAGGGTGAGTTCTAGAGATGTGGAGCTGACCAATATTACAACAACCCGACGACTCATTATCTGCTTCAGGTGGATCCAATTTAGATAGGTCAAATATTGTAATTGACAAATCTAAATTGCCTACCACTGCATCCACTTTGGATTACACTGTTTCGACTTTAATTGACCCATCTAATTTGGATACAGCTGTAAGCGAAACCATATTAGATCAGCCAATTACAATTGAAATAGACTCAGCCAGAGTGCATTATGTTAGTGATTCAACGACTCCTTCGGATAGTGGAATCACGGACACATCCACACCAATTCGCAAAAGTGGGAGACCTACTTATCCACCAGATAGGTATTCACCTTCAAATTATTGATAATATCAATAATTTGAAGGTGAATTCTCTAGTCAGTTGAAATTTGCATTGTGAAAGAATAGAAATATCTGACCTATCTAAATAATAAATAATATATTTGGTTAAAAGGTTTAATTAATAAGACTTACCTTAATATTCTTCCGATCTTTGAAATTTTTAACTTGTCGAAGTCGATAGCGAATAGCAGACAAATTCTGGTTCAAAAAGACCAATTCATTTTCTGTCAATTCAATATATGATTTGTTCAGATTATGATATATTTCTAGTTTTTCGTGATCCTTTTAATGAAAGTTTTATTGTTTTTGTAGAGCCTAGAGACGCTTTGTAAATCATGGTAGAATTACTTTCAACTGTTCGGTTTATAGTTCTTTGGAAATTCATGATATAAATTACAGAGCTATTTAAAAAAAAAAAATATTATTTAACATTTATACCTGATATTATCTCACAATATGTTACTTTCCCGTCATTGTTGATGACTTGGTGTGGTTGTTTGCATAAAGGTGCTATAGAATTAGTTATTTGTTCCTAAGTTTATCCAATAGAATAAGTGTAAGTAGCATTTGACTGTTTTCATTCTCTTTTTGCGAAACTATTGTTTAACTTTCGTGGCCTTAGCAATCCTTGTCTGATAGGGCCAGTCCCCCTACTAGATAAAAATTAGATCTGAATTGACCCAGTGACATGAGAGGGAAAGAGATAGTACATATTTTTTGTTCTTATTTGAACTTTTTTTATCTCGTAAATATTGTTGATTTTGTTATTATACTAGTGGAGAGCTCCACCGATCCGTCCATCAACTCTGAACGTCTCGAAACATTTAGCATTGTCTAGTTTCCATTAATCATAATATTGATCTGTAGTTGAGAAAATAGATTAATTTTGAATTTATTTGAATAAAACAAGATAGTTGCGATAGCCATCTTGAATTTCAAAAATATATCCTTTAGCATTGATTTGAGGTCACGGGCATTATTAGTTGTATTTATCATAAAATTTGTCATAAAGGTTGACTGTGTCATTTTGGATTTAAATTATAAGACTATATAAATATTAACCTTAAATAAGCTAGAATCTATATAGATTCGCTGATCATCATACAGTTATTAATATAGACAATTTAATTTTTAGTCACTGTCACAATTACAGACAATTCTATATTTACTCTCTGTTACAAGTTAATCTACTGTGTCATTGACACTTTCATTCACTGTTTCTCAGATATGGGATATTGGATTTTTTATATACTTCGACTTTGTGATAGACCATCTTAGGAGTATAGCCTGGATCTTGCGTTGCCTTGATATTATATTTATTTTCATTTTTGATCTTTCATTGTTGACTATTAAAGACCCACTTAATTTTTGAATCACCAGATCATATTATATACAACATATTCAATATGATATACCATTTGAAAGAGGAAGCTTCAAAACATTGTGTTGTTAACTAATACAACTGAATAAACAGGGAACATATTGTTTTTGTTGAGCTACCAAGGTGTGTCCTTATTTAATTTTGATCCGGACTGTAATATATACTATATTATACTCAATAGAAGGGGAATAACTCTATCTCTTAGTTGAATTCTGAAGCATTCTGGGTTGAAGAGGGGGGAGTCCTTGAATTAATCTCTATCTCTTGGTGGACAGTCCTGTGGACACAGCTGCTTTGTGATCTGGTGGAATATATATATATCTTTTTGGCTCCTCTTCCAAATAGTATATATATTATAGAATACTATTATCTGAGCATTCAAAAATTAAGTGTGCCTTTAATAGTATATATTTTCACACCATCATTGTTTCTACGTGTAATTATGAGAAAAGACATATTTGCCTATAAGACACAACCAAGGCATAGCCAAGGGACTTATAAATACACATTCAGAATACAGCTGTTTATTTCTCATATCTAAATAAATATATAAGATAATATTTCACGAGGATTTTACATAGCTTGGTCTGAGAAGTGTTACCATTTTATGCAAATGATTAAATAACATTTTTGCAGATATCAGGTCAGATGTATATTTCCCAGCCCAGTGGTAAATATACATTGAAAGATATTTTTATCAGTAGTTTACATTACTTGACCTATCAGGGATATAGATTTGCTTTGCCCCCCCCCCAACAACTAAAAGACATGTTCATTTAAATTCACCTTGCATATATTTGGGTAAAATCTGAGGTCTAGTATAAGACTGTTTTTCAATTTAGATTTTTCAACATTAATATTCTATTTAAATTTGTTTAATAATCATCATTATTCTCACTGCATTTATTGTTTGAGTTCTTTATATAATACAAGTTGATATTTTGGCTAGGACCCTGTGAATAAGGATTTTGATATAATTTGGTATATCGATAGAACATCATAGGGTAAAGGATATAAAAATATCAGGTGTTTCACACATCAATACCTATCAGAGTTATAGTCCTTGTTCAACTTATAAAATTATCGAAATTCATTTCATTAAGACGTTCTGCATTATAACTCAAGCATTGATTATCGGATTTTCATAGGCTTTGGTATAATAATAAACCAGTATAGGTGAACTAATATACAGATATAAATTTATATCATCTATTATTGTCATAGACCACGGGTTTTTGATATTCAGATAGCTCAGGTTTTTTCCATACATTACTACCAGAGTTATAACCCCTGTTTATAGACTGCCAATATACCAGATCAAATATTGGGAGACATCTTGTCTAAATAGTCATTTTTTTTAAATATATCGGTATAAAATTTTCCTGACTTATTTTTTTGAAAATTGCTTCTCAGGGTCCTATCGTTGATTTAGTTGAATTTCTATATTTGAGTCGATCATTGTGTATATTGTTGATTTTATCAAATTTTTTGTCAATATATATTACTTTTTTTTAATAAACATATTTTCTACCTTTCGGTGATCATTATATACATACACACACATATATATATATATATATATATATATATATACTAGCAGGGTTACCCGGCGTTGCCCAGGTTAATGTATGCTGTGGATATGTGTTGGGAATAGAGAATGCTCTTGCTTAAAGTGTTATACGTTTCCTCATAAATTGTATATTCAAATAGCATCACAAAACATGATTATTACAGTCATGGAATATAAGTAGTGGCTCACCTTGTCAATTGTCATTCTGTTTATCGCGATTAATCCGTTCCACCAATAATGAAGTATTTATTTATTTACAACTGCGTATACATTAGACGTTATAATATGATACATGAACATCATAAACACATTAGTTCGATAAAAGATGATAATTGGGTTTTACATATTGAGATGTATCAATCAATCTAGTAGGTTGGGCAAAGATCTCGAGGACACACGGCTATCATATCTCCATGAAGATACAGATGTTTCAAAGAAATTTCCAGGTGCTCCTCTGTTCATGGTGTTATATATTGGCTAAATATTCTTAGTTTAAACGAAAAGTTGCTGCGCAGATATATCAGCTACATGTGCCAGACACAGAGCGAGATTTTGAGTTGTTTATGTCAGTCGATGAGTCTGTTCTAAAACCCCTGTCAGATGTCAGTATTGGTAGGATCCTGAACAGTCTTGTGCTACTAACTGCATTTTCTTGTATATCAGAAGAAACTATATTTAACTGCACACTGTGACCACTATTTTTGAACAGGCCTTCCATATCTCTTGACAAATTGTAACTTTTTGTGGAAACTGTATTGAATGGAACAGACTAAATTTTGTTATTATATATATGCAATCCTCTGACGGTTCGATGTCTCTCAGTTTGCACGAATATAGGTATCTCTTCAATAGGATGATAAATATACGTTTAGTGCTTCTTCTAGTTATTGTGTGAATGCCTTGATTGCCATTCCCATATACGTATGACTGTTAAGAAGATATAATTGTTCAAGTGACTTATGTGGGTCACCATATATAATTAAATTAAATACAAATTCGTATCAAATTTAAGGTCCCCATATCTCCCACCCATAGGGCACCAATTTGGTGTATCTAAACCACACGATAAGATGCCTCGTCTCACGGAGAAGAATATGTATCAATCTGGTGGAAATCGGCACTAAAAACATATATATAACTTTTTGTGTCCCTCTCATCTCTATACACCACTGACTCGAATGGCCACACTTGTGACATCCTTAAACCATACGATTAAACTCCTGATATCATGGAGATGATTGTTTATAAGTTTGGTGATAATCGGCGACTAAACAATTTTTTTTATCAAATTTGGTGCCAATCCCTCCCCTCTCCGTCTCTCACCCAAACAGCACCACTATGGCGTCTTTAAATCGCGATTAGATTCCTCGTATCATGGATAACAACGTGTATCAATTTGGTGGAAATTGGCGTTAACAAAATTGTGCATCAATTTTGGTGCCCCTGTCCCTTTCAATGCAACACTGACTGGAATGAGGCCACATTTGACAGATAAAAGCCACACCATTAGACTCCTCATACCATGGGGATGATTTTGTATAAGTGTGGTGGCAATCGGCGACTTATTATCAAATTTAGTGCCCACCCCCTCCCAATCTCTCATCCAAAAACAACAATTTGGCGTTGTTAAATCGCACAATTAGATTCCTTGTATCATGAAGAAGAATTTATATCAATTTGGTGGAAATCGGCGCTAAAATTATTTTTATCAATTTTGGTGCCCCTCTCCCCTTCCGTTCAACCCTGACTCAAACGACGCCACTTTTGACATATTTAAACCACAACGTTGGATTCTTCATATCATGGGGATGATTATATGTAAGTTTCGTGTAATCGGCGACAGAAAACAAATCTGCCCCCCCCCCTTCCGGGCACCCCTGACTCGAACGGCGCGACTTTTGCCATATTTAAACCACGCCATTAGATACCTCATATTATGGGGATGATTATATATAAGTTTGGTGGCAATCGGCGACAAATTTTTGTTCTGCCCCTCCCCCTTTACTGCCCCTGACAACAACGGCGTCACCTTCTCGTAAAAAGCTACTCATATTAGACCCCTTTGGCATCATCTAGATGGTCCCCTGTGAACTTCTATAGAACACAGACAGACAGACAGACAGACATTCGCAAATATAGATATAGATGTTTTGTTGATTTTTTGTAAAAGAGATTTTATTCTTATAGTTGAATTGTTATATTTCGGCGATTATTGTATATATTGTTGATTTTGTCAAAATTTTTGTTAATATATGTGACTTTTTTTTATAAAAATCATATTTTCTACCTTTCGGCAATCATTTTATATACATATATATGTTTTGTTGATTTTTAAAAAAAGAGATTTTATTCTTATAGTTGAATTGTTATATTTCGGCGATTATTGTATATATTGTTGATTTTGTCAAAAAGAGATTCTATTTTTTAATAATTACAAGTTATTTTATATACAAATAGTTTTTTTTAGTAGTCACCCCCACCCCTTTTTATAATTTGCTATATAAATATACATACATATCTACATACATACAGATCGTCTGTGTGAAAACATTTAAAAGGCCGGTTGGTAGCAAAATATATATAGTACCAGTATTACCATCCTCTCAAATTACCAGACTATTTAAATTGTGAGATATAAATCGATGCAGTAATATAACCAACATATTGTCTACATAGACGTGTTGATACACGTCGGTCAGAACATTGTTAGATATACATACAGAGAAACAGTTATAAATTCATTCCCATAGATTTAGTTGCGACCCTTTATATATAAGAAAAGATCCCCATCTATACCCAGTACTCGGGAATTTTCATTATATATCTGACTTCACCCGAATTACTCGTCAACTTACTCGCTGCGGCTGGTTCATAATATAAAATATTCATATACCCCCCCCCCCCCAACCAAACCAAAATCCCTGAACTCGAAGGAACAATCACCAGGGGATCAGTCTCGATATTTTATAAACCAACAAACACAGCACTATATCTATCTATATTACAAACACCTGTCTACTCTCATACCCACTAGCTCCTACTCTTATCTCAAAATCTTCTCAACCATTTTTTGGAAAAGTGGTTGGCCCATACCCACCATGTTAAATAACGGCGTGTCCACCCGTGATACCATATACTACTCAGATTCACGTCAACAAAGTTGACTCCAGCAGCGTTGTCGACAGAAAGTATTTCAACACGGTTTTGGCTCAATTTCCAACCTTTTGTGACAATAGATCTTTCCGCGTCGCAAGACCAGAGCATGCCGATTGACTCACGTGATTTAAATCAATGCCCGTTACACTCAGAATGAACAATACCATAGAGGAATGCATGCTGCGTTATGTTGTGGAGAATCGAAATAGGCAGATGCAATCACGTGATCAGTTAATGTAACTGCTCGATCACAATATGTCTACATAGACGTGTTGATACACGTCGGTCAGAACATTGTTAGATATACATACAGAGAAACAGTTATAAATTCATTCCCATAGCCTTAGTTGCGATCCTTTATATATAAGAAAAGATCCCCATCTATACCCAGTACTCGGGAATTTTCATTATATATCTGACTTCACCCGAATTACTGGTCAACTTACTCGCTGCTGCTGGTTCATAATATAAAATATTCATATACCCCCCCCCCCCAACCAAACCAAAATCCCTGAACTCGAAGGAACAATCACCAGGGGATCAGTCTCGATATTTTATAAACCAACAAACACAGCACTACATCTATCTATATTACAAACACCTGTCTACTCTCATACCCACTAGCTCCTACTCTTATCTCAAAATCTTCTCAACCATTTTTTGGAAAAGTGGTTGGCCCATACCCACCATGTTAAATAACGGCGTGTCCACCCGTGATACCATATACTACTCAGATTCACGTCAACAAAGTTGACTCCAGCAGCGTTGTCGACAGAAAGTATTTCAACACGGTTTTGGCTCAATTTCCAACCTTTTGTGACAATAGATCCTTCCGCGTCGCAAGACCAGAGCATGCCGATTGACTCACGTGATTTAAATCAATGCCCGTTACACTCAGAATGAACAATACCATAGAGGAATGCATGCTGCGTAATGTTGTGGAGAATCGAAATAGGCAGATGCAATCACGTGATCAGTTAATGTAACTGCTCGATCACGTGTCACGCCCCCTTTTGGTTCAGTAGCTGATTAGTGATTTCTCAAGACATTGCATATTTGAGAGCGCATATTTGATTATCATCCCCTATTAACCAAAATATTCTCTCCCGATTTCTTTTGGCTCTAAGATTCATGAGTTGATACGTATTTACATTTTGGACCAATATTCCCCTCACGAACTAAATGCGAGTAATGTAAAGTAGAACCCTCAATTAATTTTCGACAGAATCTGATCGAATACACCCTTTGTTCTGTCTGTGATATAAGATTTCCTCTATTTGTTTGTAGCGCCCGTGCAGCGTAGAATTGTCCATGAAACAGACGATAACCGATTATCTGGACATCGTCATATCTCATTGCTACTGTATTATCACACCCTTACCATTTGGCAAGTTCAAGAAACAACAGATAACCAATATTCTGGGTTGGGTATTTTCCTTCAGAAATTAGCTTAATGGGGGGTCTTGAATGTGTCTATCTGGCCAGCTGCTCTTAATTCTGAGAGGGCGGGTGGCATCAACCATTGACGACGTACACTAAATATGTTCATTAAATTGTAAGGTTTTATTTTGTTTACGACTGAGTCGGTTTTAGTCAGGATATGACGGATGTTAAACAACATATGGCCACAACAGTGGATGTCAAATGTTCGCGAGGCATTTCTTGGTGGGTCTGTACGAACGTAAATCGTTTCGCAGAACTGTTCGTCGTACTGTTTAATAATGCTAATCTAGCCGTTCCGTCGTAAACGCTCTTTATATTGAGATGGTAAAAACGTTATCTGGGGAAACGCTCTTTATATGATATATGATGTTACTGCGAGTCAAAACTTTCTCAGTCGGTTAGTCGACGTATTTGAACATATGGTTGAGGAAATTAATTGATTGTATACATCACCCTCATGTCATCATGTAGTATTATCAAATACAACAATATATATATCTAGAATAGAGATCGTGATACGATGTAATGGCTGACGTGGTTATAGTGGATTCGTAGTCTGACTACAATTTAGGTGATTTATAAACATCAATGTCTTCATGTCAGTGTAAATCAGACCAGAACTCTAAATAGTTTCGCACAATCAGTACGGACTATGTCCATTGTACCACCCTGTGTATGCATGTCATGCATATACCGAACATTCAAATAACTCTACTTTTGTTGGAATATCGATACCGTACACTAAACGAGTAAGTTTAATCTTGTAACATCAAACATAATAACAGAAGCAAACGCTCTTTACATCGATGTGAATATAAGTTGACGCTCTTTATGCATGGTCTTATCTAAGTGGGTCACGCATACTGTTAGTTTGCCATCGATTGTAAGTTTGTGTATTTTGTTTATGGCTGAGTCGGCCTTTATTCAAGTTTACCCAGGGTATGACTGAGATTGATAACATATATGTTCACGAATGATTGGATATACTAGGCCAAAGCCAAAGAGAATAAGTTATTGGCACAAAGAAAGCACACCCAATGTCATTAACTTCACTTAACTCCTTTTTTTGGCTGTTTTTGTTTCTTCAGCTCTTTGTGTGACTTCTCCATTTTCTGTCGCATATATCCTCGTATATCACCTGGAGTAACTGGGAAATCGCAGCATTACATTCTCTGGAACAGAAAAAATAATAATAATGTACTTGTCAATACTTTGATGTTTCTATGAACTCGAAACAATTGCACCGCTGGGGAGAGGCATAACAAGCCCATTTATGTAGTACAGTGGGACAAATTGATCGGATCGGTCTGGGGGGAAAAAACGAACAATGGGGGCACTTTAGTCAAGATTACCAGGTCAGGTTTCTTTTTTTTTTAGATACCAAGTGATATTAATATAGATTATTGAAGTGTATTCAAACATACAGGTACTCTTATTAAATTTCAAGTAAACAAAACCCCCTCCCTGTATGCTTCTTATTTGGGGATGCCTCTAATTGTGTTTATTCATTCCAAATAACTGCTTTTCACATAAAACTCGTCATTGTTCTTTAACTCCTCCTTGAATTCAAATACCCATTTGCATATATATCTATATCCTTCGTCTTCATTGTATTGTTTTGTGAGTGTCCTCTCTTAGAGATCCGCCATGGACATGTTAATCACTGGAGGTGGTATATATAGTTAAAAGTGGAAATACACCTGCTTCTGTGTTCTTTTTTTAATTGAGAGGACTTGGTTAACTGAATGTGTTGGTACATGTTACAAGGTATGGGGGCACACAAAGTGAAGTCCAAGTATTCCCAAATTTCTAGTGGACAGTATAGAGTCAATTTTACAAGGCAATAGTATGTAAAATAGTATTACTAAAAGTTATATAGGAATACATATATCCTCTACTGGAAACAAGTGTTCCAAATTATCTCTTTATTGTTCCCTGATGTACACACATCATTATTAATATATTTTGTTACTACAGTAGAATATTATTATGATATGTAAATGACTAATCAAACAGCTGAACTTCTCCCCACCCCCTGTGAACTTCTGAACATGTAATAACGTAGAGGTCATATGATGCACAAAATACATAGACCTGTGTGTGGTCATATTATTCTGCTTTTTTACATTTTGTATTTGCTCGATCATTTTGAATAGTGTTGATATTCGCGAATACCACGTCCGATCAACACTATTCAAAATGACTAGCTGTATAAAAAAAGATTTCAAATAAATATGATCATGAACAGAAAAGACATTATGTTCATGCTTTTGTGAATTGAATGCTCGTGGACACATACAAGTGAACTATTCTGTTGGTTATTGCATTCTCTCAAAAATCATCTGTTTATACAGAGTTCAAATATCTTTTTGAGCCTTTAGCCAAAAGTTTAGGTGATTAATTCATCTTCACAATAAACATAACAAATGCAATAACGAGCAGCAGATTTCACTTTTCGTGTTCACGAGAAGTTCAGTTAACAAAAACAAAACAGAATCAATGATCGAAGGGGAGAGAGAAATGGGGCTACACAACCACCCCCGTTTAAAAAAACCCAATTTATTAATAAACAAAACAAAATCACATACCTTGACAGTGACGGGACATTTTCTTGTTCCAATACTGACAAACAGTCCCCCTATTTCTCAATTCCTCGACTGCAGTTAGTACACTTAACATTTGTGAGGCCATTGAATCTTAACCATAACAATCCTTCGAACAGAGTTTACACCAGCAGCGTTGTCGACAGAAAGTATTTCAACACGGTTTTGGCCCAATTTCCAACCTTTTGTGACAATAGATCCTTCCGCGTCGCACGATCAGAGCATGCCGATTGACTCACGTGATTTAAATCAATGCCCGTTAGTGTAAACATATTTTTATTTCCAAATCCAAACATAATGCCCGTTACACTCAGAATGAACAATACCATAGAGGAATACATGCTGCGTAATGTTGTGGAGAATCGAAATAGGCAGATGCAATCACGTGATCAGTTAATGTAACTGCTCGATCACGTGTCACGCCCCTTTTTGGTTCAGTAGCTGATTAGTGATTTCTCAAGACATTGCATATTAGAGAGCGCATATTTGATTATCATCCCCTATTAACCAAAATATTCTCTCCCGATTTCTTTTGGCTCTTAATATTCATGAGTTGATCCGTATTTACATTTTTGACCAATATGCCCCTCACGAACTAAATGCGAGTAATGTAAAGTAGAACCATCAATTAATTTTCGACAGAATCTGAACGAATACACCCTTTGTTCTGTCTGTGATATGAGATTTCCTCTATTTGTTTGTAGCGCCCGTGCAGCGTAGAATTGTCCACGAAACAGACGATAACCGATTATCTGGACATCGTCATGATATCTCATTGCTACTGTATTATCACACCCTTACCATTTGGCAAGTTCAAGAAACAACAGATAACCTATATTCTGGGTTGGGTATTTTCCTTCAGAAATTAGCTTAATGGGGGTCTTGAATGTGTCTATCTGGCCAGCTGCTCCTAATTCCGAGAGGGCGGATGGCATCAACCATTGACGACGTACACTAAATATGTTCATTAAATTGTAAGGTTTTATTTTGTTTACGACTGAGTCGGTTTTAGTCAGGATATGACGGATGTTAAACAACATATGGCCACAACAGTGGATGGCAAATGTTCGCGAGGCATTTCTTGGTGGCCTTGTACGAACATAAATCGTTTCGCAGAACTGTTCGTCGTACTGTTTAATAATGCTAATCTAGTCGTGAACGCTCTTTATATTGAGATGGTAAAAACGTTATCTGGGGAAACGCTCTTTATATGAGATATGATGTTACTGCGAGTCAAAACTTTCTCAGTCGGTTAGTCGACGTATTTGAACATATGGTTGAGGAAATTAATTGATTATATACATCATGTAGTATGATCAAATACAACAATATATATATCTAGAATAGAGATCGTAATACGATGTAATGGCTGAAGTGGTTATAGTGGATTCGTAGTCTGACTACAATTTAGATGATTTATAAACATCAATGTATTAATGTCAGTGTAAATCAGACCAGATCTCTAAATAGTTTCGCACAATAAGTACGGACTATGTCCCTTGTACCACCCTGTGTATGCATGTCATGCATATACCGAACATTCAAATAACTCTACTTTTGTTGGAATATCGATACCGTACACTAAACGAGTAAGTTTAATCGTGTAACATCAAACATAATAACAGAAGCAAACGCTCTTTACATCGATGTGTATATAAGTTGACGCTCTTTATGCATGGTCTTATCTAAGTGGGTCACACATACTGTTAGTTTGCCATCGATTGTAAGTTTGTGTATTTTGTTTATGGCTGAGTCGGCCTTTATTCAAGTTTACCCAGGGTATGACTGAGATTGATAACATATATGTTCACGAATGATTGGATATACTAGGCCAAAGCCAAAGAGAATCAGTTATTGGCACAAAGAAAGCCCACCCAATGTCATTAACTTCACTTAACTCCTTTTTTGGCTGTTTTTGTTTCTTCAGCTCTTTGTGGGACTTCTCCATTTTCTGTCGCATATATCCTCGGATATCACCTGGAGTAACTGGGAAATCGCAGCATTACATTCTCTGGAACAGAAAAAAAAAAATAATATACTTGTCAATACTTTGATGTTTCTATGAACTCTAAACAATTGCACCGCTGGGGAGACATAACAAGCCCATTTATGTAGTACAGTGGGACAAATTGATCGGATCGGTCTGGGGGAAAAAACGAACAATGGGGGCACTTTAGTCAAGATTACCAGGTCAGGTTTCTTTTTTTTTTTAGATACCAAGTGATATTAATATAGATTATTGAAGTGTATTCAAACATACAGGTACTCTTATTAAATTTCAAGTAAACAAACCCCCCTCCCTGTATGCTTCTTATTTGGGGATGACTCTAATTGTGTTTATTCATTCCAAATAACTGCTTTTCACATAAAACTCGTCATTGTTCTTTAACTCCTCCTTGAATTCAAATACCCATTTGCATATATATCTATATCCTTCGTCTTCTATGTATTGTTTTGTGAGTGTCCTCTCTCAGAGATCCGCCATGGACATGTTAATCACTGGAGGTGGTATATATAGTTAAAAGTGGAAATACACCTGCTTCTGTGTTCTTTTTTTAATTGAGAGGACTTGGTTAACTGAATGTGTTGGTACATTTTACAAGGTATGGGGGCACACAAAGTGAAGTCCAAGTATTCCCAAATTTCTAGTGGACAGTATAGAGTCAATTTTACAAGGCAATAGTATGTAAAATAGTATTACTAAAAGTTATATAGGAATAAATATATCCTCTACTGGAAACAAGTGTTCCAAATTATCTCTTTATTCTTCCCTGATGTACACACATCATTATTAATAATATATTTTGTTACTACAGTAGAATATTATTATGATATGTAAATGAATAATCAAACAGCTGAACTTCTCCCCCCCCCCCCCTGTGAACTGCTGAACATGTAATAACGTAGAGGTCATATGATGCACAAAATAGATAGAACTGTGTGTGGTCATGTTTTTATTCTGCTTTTTTTCATTTTGTATTTGCTCGATCATTTTGAATAGTGTTGATATTCGCGAATACCACATCCGATCAACACTATTCAAAATGACTAGCTGTATAAAAAAAAAGCTTTCAAATAAATATGATTATGAACAGAAAAGACATTATGTTCATGCTTTTGTGAATTGAATGCTCGTGGACACATACAAGTGATCTATTCTGTTGGTTATTGCATTCTCTCAAAAATCATCTGTTTATACAGAGTTCAAATATTTTTTGAGCCTTTAGCCAAAAGTTTAGGTGATTAATTCATCTTCACAATAAACATAACAAATGCAATAACGAGCAGCAGATTTCACTTTTCGTGTTCACGAGAAGTTCAGTTAACAAAAACAAAACAGAATCAATGATCGAAGGGGAGATGGAAATTGGTGATGGGGAAATGGGGCTACACAACCACCCCCGTTTAAAAAAAACCCAATTTATTAATAATAAACAAAACAAAATCACATACCTTGACAGTGACGGGACATTTTCTTGTTCCAATACTGACAAACAGTCCCCCTATTTCTCAATTCCTCGACTGCAGTCAGTACACTTAACATTTGTGAGACCATTGAATCTTAACCATAACAATTCTTCGAACAGATTCACGTCAACAAAGTTGACTCCAGCAGCGTTGTCGACAGAAAGTATTTAAACACGGTTTTGGCTCAATTTCCAACCTTTTGTGACAATAGATCGGGTGTGACTAATTAGTGCCCGGGCACGCCCGGGCAAGCCCGGGCACGCCCGGGCAGGTCCGGGTGTTCTCATGGCCCGCAGACAGTCTAATATGATGCCACATGGTAGTAGGATACAGAATAAGCATATATTGTGAAAATTGACTTGCTGTGTCGTCCACCGGCGGGTTTATTAACCATTTAAATGCCGATATTGACTAAAAGAACCCGGGAGAGCCCAGACGGACGCATAGACCCGACCATATTATATATCGATGACTAATGGTAGCGAGGCACTTACTAAAGGTATATATTGCAAATATCGACTCGCTATCTCGCTCGCGGCCGGCTTCATTAACCCCTTAAATGACGATATGCGCCAGAAGAACATGGCGCATGCCCGGGCAGGCCCTGGTGATCTCATGGACCCGCAGACAGTCTAATATGATGTCATATGGTAGTAGGATACAGAATAAGCATATATTATGAAAATTGACTTGCTGTGTCGTCCACCGGCGGGTTTATTAACCATTTAAATGCCGATATTGACTAAAAGAACCCGGGAAAGCCCAGACGGACGCATAGACCCGACCATATTATATATTGATGACTAATGGTTGCGAGGCACTTACTACAGGTATATATTGCAAATATTGACTCGCTATCTCGCTCGCGGCCGGCTTCATTAACCCCTTAAATGACGATATGCGCCAAAAGAACATGGCGCAAGCCCGGGCACGCCCGGGCAGGCCCTGGTGATCTCATGGACCCGCAGACAGTCTAATATGATGTCATATGGTAGTAGGATACAGAATAAGCATATATTATGAAAATTGACTTGCTGTGTCGTCCACCGGCGGGTTTATTAACCATTTAAATGCCGATATTGACTAAAAGAACCCGGGAGAGCCCAGACGGACGCATAGACCCGACCATATTATATATTGATGACTAATGGTTGCGAGGCACTTACTAAAGGTATATATTGCAAATATTGACTCGCTATCTCGCTCGCGGCCGGCTTCATTAACACCTTAAATGACGATATGCGCCAGAAGAACATGGCGCAAGCCCGGGCACGCCCGGGCAGGCCCTGGTGATCTCATGGACCCGCAGACAGTCTAATATGATGTCATATGGTAGTAGGATACAGAATAAGCATATATTATGAAAATTGACTTGCTGTGTCGTCCACCGGCGGGTTTATTAACCATTTAAATGCCGATATTGACTAAAAGAACCCGGGAGAGCCCAGACGGACGCATAGACCCGACCATATTATATATTGATGACTAATGGTTGCGAGGCACTTACTAAAGGTATATATTGCAAATATTGGCTCGCTATCTCGCTCGCGGCCGGCTTCATTAACCCCTTAAATGACGATATGCGCCAGAAGAACATGGCGCAAGCCCGGGCACGCCCGGGCAGGCCCTGGTGATCTCATGGACCCGCAGACAGTCTAATATGATGTCATATGGTAGTAGGATACAGAATAAGCATATATTATGAAAATTGACTTGCTGTGTCGTCCACCGGCGGGTTTATTAACCATTTAAATGCCGATATTGACTAAAAGAACCCGGGAGAGCCCAGACGGACGCATAGACCCGACCATATTATATATTGATGACTAATGGTTGCGAGGCACTTACTAAAGGTATATTGCAAATATTGACTCGCTATCTTGTTCGCGGCCGGCTTCATTAACCCCTTAAATGACGATATGTGCCAGAAGAACATGGTGATCTCATGGACCCGCAGACAGTCTAATATGATGTCATATGGTAGTAGGATACAGAATAAGCATATATTATGAAAATTGACTTGCTGTGTCGTCCACCGGCGGGTTTATTAACCATTTAAATGCCGATATTGACTAAAAGAACCCGGGAGAGCCCAGACGGACGCATAGACCCGACCATATTATATATTGATGACTAATGGTTGCGAGGCACTTACTAAAGGTATATATTGCAAATATTGACTCGCTATCTCGCTCGCGGCCGGCTTCATTAACCCCTTAAATGACGATATGCGCCAGAAGAACATGGCGCAAGCCCGGGCACGCCCTGGTGATCTCATGGACCCGCAGACAGTCTAATATGATGTCATATGGTAGTAGGATACAGAATAAGCATATATTATGAAAATTGACTTGCTGTGTCGTCCACCGGCGGGTTTATTAACCATTTAAATGCCGATATTGACTAAAAGAACCCGGGAGAGCCCAGACGGACGCATAGACCCGACCATATTATATATTGATGACTAATGGTTGCGAGGCACTTACTAAAGGTATACATTGCAAATATTGACTCGCTATCTCGCTCGCGGCCGGCTTCATTAACCCCTTAAATGACGATATGCGCCAGAAGAACATGGCGCAAGCCCGGGCACGCCCTGGTGATCTCATGGACCCGCAGACAGTCTAATATGATGTCATATGGTAGTAGGATACAGAATAAGCATATATTATGAAAATTGACTTGCTGTGTCGTCCACCGGCGGGTTTATTAACCATTTAAATGCCGATATTGACTAAAAGAACCCGGGAGAGCCCAGACGGACGCATAGACCCGACCATATTATATATTGATGACTAATGGTTGCGAGGCACTTACTAAAGGTATATTGCAAATATTGACTCGCTATCTTGTTCGCGGCCGGCTTCATTAACCCCTTAAATGACGATATGTGCCAGAAGAACATGGCGCAAGCCCGGGCACGCCCGGGCAGGCCCTGGTGGTCTCATGGGCCCGCAGACAGTCTAATATGATGTCATATGGTAGTAGGATACAGAATAAGCATATATTTTGAAAATTGACTTGCTGTGTCGTCCACCGGCGGGTTTATTAACCCTCTAAATATCGATATTAACTAAAAGAACCCCGGAGAGACCGGACGGACACAGAAACCTGATAATATTATATATTGATGACTAATGGTAGCGAGGCACTTACTAAAGGTATATTGCAAATATTGACTCGCTATCTCGTTCGCCGCCGGCTTCATTAACCCCTTAAATAACGATATGCGCCAGAAGAACATGGCGCAAGCCCGGGCACGCCCGGGCAGGCCCTGGCTGCCTCCTGAACCCGCGAACAGTCTAATATGATTCCGTACGGTAGTAGGATTATGAATAAGCATGCAAATTTACTTGCTGTGTCATCAACCGGCGGGTTTATTAACACTTTAAATGCCGATATTAACTTAAAGAACCCGGGAGAGCCTCGACTGACACAGCGACCCGATCATATTATATATTGATGAATAATGGGATCGAGGCACTTACTAAAGGTATATTGCAAATATTGACTCGCTATTTCGTTCGCGGCCGGCTTTATTAATCCCTTAAATGACGATCTGCACCAAGGGAGCACGGGAAAGTCCGGGCAAGTCCGGGCAGGCCCTGGTGGCCTCATGGGCCCGCGGACAGTCTAATATGATGTCGTATGGTAGTAGGATATATACAGAATAAGCATAGATTATGAAAATTGACTTGCTGTGTCGTCCACCGGCGGGTTAATTAACCATTTAAATGCCGATATTAACTAGAAGAACCCTGGAGACTTCTCGGGTTCGGTGATACCTTCGGGTTTGGCGATATACCACGTACACGGGGTGAACTACGGGAATAAATAATAAGGTTTTAGAGAACTTATAAACTTTATTTCATCTAAACGGCACTATCAGTAAATAAAAAAAAAAATATATATATATATATATCACATCACCTTGAAACATTTTATACATAAATATATTTGCAAGTAAAAATCATACTGTGCACAACATTTCCCGGAAATAGAATCGCTTGAATGATATTACTATAATGGAGACAGAAGTACGATAACAAAACTCCATCCAAATAATTGTCATTTCAATTTCAGAAATGAAACTATGCGTCATGCATAATTTATATTCCATTAATCTCTATATTTTCCCTTTTGGTAAGTTATAGAACTTAAAATTGCAGGACATTTTGTCCGAGAAAAACAGAATAGCTATCTTCAAATAAGTTGTTCTGTGTATAGATCAGTTAAAATTTCTAAATTCTCAAATAAACAGAATATTTGTGTATACGCGTATAATTTCCAGGAATGTTCGGGAAACAATATGTACATGATAGTATGGCAGTGTCTATTCGCCACCCGGGTGGCGAATAGTCATATAACATAGAAATCGCTATTCGCCACCCGGGTGGCGAATAGCGTTTATATATTTTCTTTATTTGCTCCACATACGGAGAGTATGGTGATCTCGAGCATCGGGTATAATGATTGTCAGTCCTTACGCAAAAGGCTGTGAGTTGGGTTGCAATATGAGTGGGGGGTACATAACATTGTTTTTCTAACACTGGAACTTCAAATACGCATACAAGCATATTTTAGCTCAAAATTATGTGATCTGTATGATCGACAGATGGAGATGGAGGAGGGGGAGGATGGGGTGGGTGTTGCATATCTGATTGAGTATTTTAGGGGGTGGGAGAAGGTGTACCGTTTTTTGTCAAAAACTTGGTGTCAGATTATTTGTTGTGCATTATATGTAAGGATTTGTGTGCTACATTAGGCGTTCTTTTCAAGGTTTAGAAGTGCATTTCGGACAAATATTTGTCATTGGAATTTGAGATGGGGGGTGGCGAATAAAAGTGTTCTTAAATCTCGGACGTCAGTTAGATTTCTTCATTTGTGCATTGGATTAGCCGATCCCTAAATCATAAACAATCATTTTCTAAAACTGGTAGTGTGGAATTGCGAAAACAAATATGTGACCTGAATTGGTTGGGGGAGGGTGGGTGACGAATAACTTTAATCTCAGAACTTGGATGTGCATTATGTTAGACGATTCTTCAATCATAAACAATCATTTTGTAGACCTGGATATTGAATTGAAAACAAAAATTTGCGATCTGAATTGGTTGGTAAGGGGGTGGGGAATAATTTTATTCTTAAAACGTGGATGTCAGATGAGCTTGTTATTGTTTTGCATTAGATTAGACGTTGCTGCAATCGAAATCAATCATTTGATAGACCAGGAAGTTGAATTGCGAACAAAAATGTGAAATCTGCTATCTGAATTGGTTGGTGGGTGGGGGGGGGGGGGGGGGGGTGTGACGAATAACTTTTATATTAAAGCTTGGATGTCAGATGAGCTTCTTATTTTGTGCATTAGATTAGACGATTCTTCAATCATAAACAATTATTTTGTAGACCTGAAAGTGGAATTGCGAACAAAAATTTGCGATCTGAATTGCTTGGTGAGGGGGGGTGGCGAATAATTATATTCTTAAAATGATGTGGATGTCAGATGAGCTTGCTATTGTTTTGCATTAGATTAGGCGTTCCTGCAATCGAAATCAATCATTTGATAGAACAGGAAGTTGAATTGCGAACACAAATGTGCGGTGTGGGGGGGGGGGGGGGGGGTGTCGAATAACTTTTATATTAAAACTTGGATGTCTGAAGAGCTAATCTAATGCAAAACAATAACAAGCTCATGTGATATCCACGTTTTAAGAATAAAATTATTCGCCACCCCCCTCACCAACCAATTCAGATCGCAAATATTTGTTTGCAATTCAACTTCCAGGTCTACAAAATGATTGTTTATGATTGAAGAATCGTCTAATCTAATGCACAAAATAAAAAGCTCTTCTGACATCCAAGTTTTAATATAAAAGTTATTCGCCGCCACCCCCCCCCACCCCCCCCCCCACACATCAACCAATTCAGATTTCACATTTTTGTTCGCAATTCAACTTCCAGTTCTATCAAATGAATGATTATGATTACAGGATCGTCTAATCTAATGCAAAACAATAACAAGCTCATCTGACATCCACATTTTAAGAATATAATTATTCGCCACCCCCCCCCCCCCTCACCAACCAATTCAGATCGCAAATTTGTGTTCGCAATTCCACTTCCAGGTCAACAAAATGATTCTTTATGATTGAAAGAATCGTCTAATCTAATGCACAAAATGAAAAGCTCATCTGACATCCAAGTTTTAAGAATAAAGTTATTCGCCACCCCTCCCCCACACACCAACCAATTCAGATATCAGATTTCAGAATTTTGTTCGCAATTCCACTTCCAGTTGTATAAAATGATTGTTTATGATTATGACATCCAAGTTCTGAGATTAAAGTTATTCGTCACCCACCCCTCCCCAACCAATTCAGGTCACAGATTTGTTTTCGCAATTCCACAAACTACCAGTTCTAGAAAATGATTGTTTATGATTTAGGGATCGGCTAATCCAATGCACAAATGAAGAAATCTAACTGACGTCCGAGATTTAAGAATACTTTTATTCGCCACCCCCATCTCAAATTCCAATGACAAATATTTGTCCGAAATGTACTTCTAAATCATTATACCCGATGCTCGAGATCACCATACTCTCCGTATGTGGAGCAAATAAAGAAAATATATAAACGCTATTCGCCACCCGGGTGGCGAATAGCGATTTCTATGTTATATCACTATTCGCCACCCGGGTGGCGAATAGCCACTGCCTGATAGCATTTATGGGGAAAACTCACAACAGCTGAAACGAAAAATGTCCACCAACAGTACTATATAAGCCACACATATATACACGTGTTTGCAATATAGGGCAAATGAATATAATTTTGTCAAATTGTTTAGAACATTTCCCGGAAATCTAATCACTCGAACTTCCATATATATGTGTATTTTCGAAAGATTTATCGGACATTTTCAAATGTTTACAGTTAACAAAGGATGCTAAAACTAGTTAGTAACAATTGGGTGATTGGCGTATATGATTTCCAGGAATGTTCATGAAACAATTTATGAATAATATATAACAAGCAAAACAAATATGAGAACCACAAGATATATAACAATCATACCTACTAATAGCACAATTGAAAGTATAATATATACATACATGTACACGTGAATAGATATATAATTCAAAACTTTTTCAAACTGTTTGCATAGTTCTACCCAATAACATAGCTTTCTGCACAAGGTCTTCGTCAGTGATGATATATCATCACTGATGAAGGCCTGATGCCGAAAGCTATGTTATTGAACAGATCTAACTAGATGTGCATCTACTACACGGCCCCTGTCTTAGTGGGTGACCCATGATGTGCCAGATGTTTGCAATATTGTATAAGAATGGTATCGCTTATTTGAAGTTGATACCATATTGACGTATTTTCAAAATACACTGAGGTTGATCGAATGTTTAAAACTTTAACAGAATACTAGCTACTGGCTGTACATATCAAACATGTAAAACCTGGTGTTGTAGCATAACAATTTGCGTAAATGGGTGAATTCCAGGACATTGTAGTATTCAAATAAAATTTCAGAAAAGTAAGCTACTCTAAAGAAAATCGGAATATAACTATGTATATATATGTGATTTAATACATGACCTTTTTTCGCTAAGGATAGTAACGATGCTCTCTCTTCAAAGCTGACCGAACTATGTTATTGTCAATGCTTATTACATTATTTGTATGTATCACACGCTCGATCAGACTGTTTAAAATTCAGAACCACTAGAATTGCAACATTGGACTTGGAAACAAACATTGAAACATCGATTGAACTATCAAATTAAAATCCCATAGACACTATATAGTCACTATCAAATAAGAAGTATTGTCAGTTTTTTTGTCTTTTCGGTGCGCTGGGTGTCTTTGCCGATTTTGTACGTTTTTTCTGCGATGGTTTTCGTGCCGTTGGTGTTGTTCGTGGAACGGTTAGTGTACCATCTGTTGATGTTACTGTGCTTGATTTCATCGATTGACCGCTTAAAAATTTACCGACCTTGCATGATTTCTCCTCGTCTGTCATAGGTGTCCACTGTGAATGAAGCACACGAAATTTCTTCATATGTGGAGCAAGTTCGTAGTCCTAATATATGCTTATTCTGTATCCTACTACCATATGGCATCATATTAGACTGTCTGCGGGCCCATGAGACCACCAAGACCTGCCCGGGCTTGCGCCATGTTCTTCTGGCGCATATCGTCATTTAAGGGGTTAATGAAGCAGGCCGCGAACGAGATAGCGAGTCAATATTTGCAATATATACCTTTAGTAAGTGCCTCGCTACCATTAGTCATCAATATATAATATGGTCGGGTCTATGCGTCCGTCTGGGCTCTCCCGGGTTCTTTTAGTCAATATCGGCATTTAAATGGTTAATAAACCCGCCGGTGGACAACACAGCAAGTCAATTTTCCTAATATATGCTTATTCTGTATCCTACTACCATATGGCATCATATTAGACTGTCCGCGGTCCCGTGAAACCACCAAGACCTGCCCGGGCGTGCCCGGGCTTGCGCCATGTTCTTCTGGCGCATATCGTCATTTAAGGGGTTAATGAAGCCGGCCGCGAACGAGATAGCGAGTCAATATTTGCAATATATACCTTTAGTAAGTGCCTCGCTACCATTAGTCATCAATATATAATATGGTCGGGTCTATGCGTCCGTCTGGGCTCTCCCGGGTTCTTTTAGTCAATATCGGCATTTAAATGGTTAATAAACCCGCCGGTGGACGACACAGCAAGTCAATTTTCATAATATATGCTTATTCTGTATCCTACTACGATATGGCATCACATTAGACTGTCTGCGGGCCCATGAGACCACCAAGACCTGCCCGGGCTTGCGCCATGTTCTTCTGGAGCATATCGTCATTTAAGGGGTTAATGAAGCCGGCCGCGAACGAGATAGCGAGTCAATATTTGCAATATATACCTTTAGTAAGTGCCTCGCTACCATTAGTCATCAATATATAATATGGTCGGGTCTATGCGTCCGTCTGGGCTCTCCCGGGTTCTTTTAGTCAATATCGGCATTTAAATGGTTAATAAACCCGCCGGTGGACAACACAGCAAGTCAATTTTCCTAATATATGCTTATTCTGTATCCTACTACCATATGGCATCATATTAGACTGTCCGCGGTCCCGTGAAACCACCAAGACCTGCCCGGGCGTGCCCGGGCTTGCGCCATGTTCTTCTGGCGCATATCGTCATTTAAGGGGTTAATGAAGCCGGCCGCGAACGAGATAGCGAGTCAATATTTGCAATATATACCTTTAGTAAGTGCCTCGCTACCATTAGTCATCAATATATAATATGGTCGGGTCTATGCGTCCGTCTGGGCTCTCCCGGGTTCTTTTAGTCAATATCGGCATTTAAATGGTTAATAAACCCGCCGGTGGACGACACAGCAAGTCAATTTTCATAATATATGCTTATTCTGTATCCTACTACGATACGGCATCACATTAGACTGTCTGCGGGCCCATGAGACCACCAAGACCTGCCCGGGCTTGCGCCATGTTCTTCTGGAGCATATCGTCATTTAAGGGGTTAATGAAGCCGGCCGCGAACGAGATAGCGAGTCAATATTTGCAATATATACCTTTAGTAAGTGCCTCGCTACCATTAGTCATCAATATATAATATGGTCGGGTCTATGCGTCCGTCTGGGCTCTCCCGGGTTCTTTTAGTCAATATCGGCATTTAAATGGTTAATAAACCCGCCGGTGGACGACACAGCAAGTCAATTTTCATAATATATGCTTATTCTGTATCCTACTACCATATGGCATCACATTAGACTGTCTGCGGGCCCATGAGACCACCAAGACCTGCCCGGGCGTGCCCGGGCTTGCGCCATGTTCTTCTGGCGCATATCGTCATTTAAGGGGTTAATGAAGCCGGCCGCGAACGAGATAGCGAGTCAATATTTGCAATATATACCTTTAGTAAGTGCCTCGCTACCATTAGTCATCAATATATAATATGGTCGGGTCTATGCGTCCGTCTGGGCTCTCCCGGGTTCTTTTAGTCAATATCGGCATTTAAATGGTTAATAAACCCGCCGGTGGACGACACAGCAAGTCAATTTTCCTAATATATGCTTATTCTGTATCATACTACCATATGGCATCACATTAGACTGTTTGCGGGCCCATGAGACCACCAAGACCTGCCCGGGCGTGCCCGGGCGTGCCCGGGCAAGCCCGGGCACTAATTAGTCACACCGAATAGATCCTTCCGCGTCGCAAGACCAGAGCATGCCGATTGACTCACGTGATTTAAATCAATGCCCGTTACACTCAGAATGAACAATACCATAGAGGAATGAATGCTGCGTAATGTTGTGGAGAATCGAAATAGGCAGATGCAATCACGTGATCAGGTTAAGGTAACTGCTCGATCACGTGTCACGCCCCCTTTTGGTTCAGTAGCTGATTAGTGATTTTCAATACATTGGATATTTGAGAGCGCATATTTGATTATCATCCCCTATTAACCAAAATATTCTCTCCCGATTTCTTTTGGCTCTAATATTCATGAGTTGATCCGTATTTACATTTTGGACCAATATGCCCCTCACGAACTAAATGCGAGTAATGTAAAGTAGAACCATCAATTAATTTTCGACAGAATCTGAACGAATACACCCTTTGTTCTGTCTGTGATATGAGATTTCCTCTATTTGTTTGTAGCGCCCGTGCAGCATAGAATTGTCCATGAAACAGACGATAACCGATTATCTGGACATCGTCATGATATCTCATTGCTACTGTATTATCACACCCTTACCATTTGGCAAGTTCAAGAAACAACAGATAACCTATTTTCTGGGTTGGGTATTTTCCTTCAGAAATTAGCTTAATGGGGGTCTTGAATGTGTCTATCTGGCCAGCTGCTCTTAATTATGAGAGGGCGGATGGCATCAACCATTGACGACGTACACTAAATATGTTCATTAAATTGTAAGGTTTTATTTTGTTTACGACTGAGTCGGTTTTAGTCAGGATATGACGGATGTTAAACAACATATGGCCACAACAGTGGATGGCAAATGTTCGCGAGGCATTTCTTGGTGGCCTTGTACGAACATAAATCGTTTCGCAGAACTGTTCGTCTTACTGTTTAATAATGCTAATCTAGCCGTTCCGTCGTGAACGCTCTTTATATTGAGATGGTAAAAACGTTATCTGGGGAAACGCTCTTTATATGAGATATGATGTTACTGCGAGTCAAAACTTTCTCAGTCGGTTAGTCGACGTATTTGAACATATGGTTGAGGAAATTAATTGATTGTATACATCACCCTCATCATGTCATCATGTAGTATTATCAAATACAACAATATATATATCTAGAATAGAGATCCTGATACGATGTAATGGCTGACGTGGTTATAGTGGATTCGTAGTCTGACTACAATTTAGGTGATTTATAAACATCAATGTCTTCATGTCAGTGTAAATCAGACCAGAACTCTAAATAGTTTCGCACAATAAGTACGGACTATGTCCCTTGTACCACCCTGTGTATGCATGTCATGCATATACCGAACATTCAAATAACTCTACTTTTGTTGGAATATCGATACCGTACACTAAACGAGTAAGTTTAATCTTGTAACATCAAACATAATAACAGAAGCAAACGCTCTTTACATCGATGTGAATATAAGTTGACGCTCTTTATGCATGGTCTTATATAAGTGGGTCACGCATACTGTTAGTTTGCCATCGATTGTAAGTTTGTGTATTTTGTTTATGGCTGAGTCGGCCTTTATTCAAGTTTACCCAGGGTATGACTGAGATTGATAACATATATGTTCACGAATGATTGGATATACTAGGCCAAAGCCAAAGAGAATCAGTTATTGGCACAAAGAAAGCACACCAATGTCATTAACTTAGCTGTTTTTGTTTCTTCAGCTCTTTGTGGGACTTCTCCATTTTCTGTCGCATATATCCTCGGATATCACCTGGAGTAACTGGGAAATCGCAGCATTACATTCTCTGGAACAGAAAAAAATATATATATACTTGTCAATACTTTGATGTTTCTATGAACTCTAAACAATTGCACCGCTGGGGAGAGGCATAACAAGCCCATTTATGTAGTACAGTGGGACAAATTGATCGGATCGGTCTGGGGGAAAAAACGAACAATGGGGGCACTTTAGTCAAGATTACCAGGTCAGGTTTCTTTTTTTTTAGATACCAAGTGATATTAATATAGATTATTGAAGTGTATTCATCCATACAGGTACTCTTATTAAATTTCAAGTAAACAAAACCCCCCTCCCTGTATGCTTCTTATTTTAGGATGCCTCTAATTGTGTTTATTCATTCCAAATAACTGATTTTCACATAAAACTCGTCATTGTTCTTTAACTCCTCCTTGAATTCAAATACCCATTTGCATATATATCTATATCGTTCGTCTTCTATTTATTGTTTTGTGAGTGTCCTCTCAGAGATCCGCCATGGACATGTTAATCACTGGAGGTGGTATATATAGTTAAAAGTGGAAATACACCTGCTTCTGTGTTCTTTTTTTAATTGAGAGGACTTGGTTAACTGAATGTGTTGGTACATGTTACAAGGTATGGGGGGCACAGAAAGAGAAGTCTAAGTATTCCCAAATTTCTAGTGGACAGTATAGAGTCAATTTTACAAGGCAATAGTATGTAAAATAGTATTACTAAAAGTTATATAGGAATAAATATATCCTCTACTGGAAACAAGTGTTCCAAATTATCTCTTTACTCTTCCCTGATATACACACATCATTATTAATAATATATTTTGTTACTACAGTAGAATATTATTATGATATGTAAATGAATAATCAAACAGCTGAACTTCTCCCCCCCCCCCCTGTGAACTTCTGAACATGCAATAACGTTGAGGTCATATGATGCACAAAATACATAGACCTGTGTGTGGTCATATTTTTATTCTGCTTTTTTACATTTTGTATTTGCTCGATCATTTTGAATATTGTTGATATTCGCGAATACCACATCCGATCAACACTATTCAAAATGACTAGCTGTATAAAAAAAGCTTTCAAATAAATATGATAATGAACAGAAAAGACATTATGTTCATGCTTTTCTGAATTGAATGCTCGTGGACACATACAAGTGAACTATTCTGTTGGTTATTGCATTCTCTCAAAAATCATCTGTTTATACAGAGTTCAAATATCTTTTTGAGCCTTTAGCCAAAAGTTTAGGTGATTAATTCATCTTCACAATAAACATAACAAATGCAATAACGAGCAGCAGATTTCACTTTTCGTGTTCACGAGAAGTTCATTTAACAAAAATAAAACAGAATCAATGATCGAAGGGGAGAGGGAAATGGTTGAGGGGGAAATGGGGCTACACAACCACCCCCGTTTAAAAAAAACCCAATTTATTAATAAACAAAACAATATCACATACCTTAACAAGTTGACAGTGACGGGACATTTTCTTGTTCCAATACTGACAAACTGTCCCCCTATTTCTCAATTCCTCGACTGCAGTCAGTACACTTAACATTTGTGAGGCCATTGAATCTTAACCATAACAATCCTTCGAACAGAGTTGACTCCAGCAGCATTGTCGACAGAAAGTATTTCAACACGGTTTTGGCTCAATTTCCAACCTTTTGTGACAATAGATCCTTCCACGTCGCAAGACCAGAGCATGCCGATTGACTCACGTGATTTAAATCAATGCCCGTTACACTCAGAATGAACAATACCATAGAGGAATACATGCTGCGTAATGTTGTGGAGAATCGAAATAGGCAGATGCAATCACGTGATCAGTTAATGTAACTGCTCGATCACGTGTCACGCCCCCTTTTGGTTCAGTAGCTGATTAGTGATTTCTCAAGACATTGCATATTTGAGAGCGCATATTTGATTATCATCCCCTATTAACCAAAATATTCTCTCCCGATTTCTTTTGGCTCTAATATTCATGAGTTGATCCGTATTTACATTTTGGACCAATATGCCCCTCACGAACTAAATGCGAGTAATGTAAAGTAGAACCCTCAATTAATTTTCGACAGAATCTGATCGAATACACCCTTTGTTCTGTCTGCGATATGAGATTTCCTCTATTTGTTTGTAGCGCCCGTGCAGCGTAGAATTGTCCATGAAACAGACGATAACCGATTATCTGGACATCGTCATGATATCTCATTGCTACTGTATTATCACACCCTTACCATTTGGCAAGTTCAAGAAACAACAGATAACCTATATTCTGGGATGGGTATTTTCCTTCAGAAATTAGCTTAATGGGGGTCTTGAATGTGTCTATCTGGACAGCTGCTCTTAATTATGAGAGGGCGGATGGCATCAACCATTGACGACGTACACTAAATATGTTCATTAAATTGTAAGGTTTTATTTTGTTTGCGAGTGAGTTGGGTTTAGTCAGGATATGACGGATGTTAAACAACATATGGCCACAACAGTGAATGGCAAATGTTCGTGAGGCATTTCTTGGTGGCCTTGTACGAACATAAATCGTTTCGCAGAACTGTTCGTCGTACTGTTTAATAATGCTAATCTAGCCGTTCCGTCGTGAACGCTCTTTATATTGAGATGGTAAAAACGTTATCTGGGGAAACGCTCTTTATATGAGATATGATGTTACTGCGAGTCAAAACTTTCTCAGTCGGTTAGTCGATGTATTTGAACATATGGTTGAGGAAATTAATTGATTATATACATCACCCTCATCATGTCATCATGTAGTATTATCAAATACAACAATATATATCTAGAATAGAGATCGTGATACGATGTAATGGCTGACGTGGTTATAGTGGATTCGTAGTCGGACTACAATTTAGGTGATTTATAAACATCAATGTCTTCATGCCAGTGTAAATCAGACCAGAACTCTAAATAGTTTCGCACAATAAGTACGGACTATGTCCCTTGTACCACCCTGTGTATGCATGTCATGCACATACAGGACATTACAAAAAAAAATATAAAAGGAAAAAGAAAATAAAGAGAAATCATAACAAAAGAAAACCTCAAGGAAACAAGAAGAAGAAGAAGCGAACGAGAAAAGTGATATATAAAAAATACAAGGATATATTCACAAAATAAAAAAACAATGGCAAAGATTGATGAAAAATATTCAAGGAGACACTTCCTCCTCAACTCGCTAATCTGTTCAGTATTCCACCTACTCAAACAGGTGTAGATAATATTTATTATCAGGAATATCGTCCTATATCACAGATATCAGGCTATTCTCCGATAGAATTCAATATTACAGGACATCAAGGAATGGACTTTATTGACCTAAAAAAATCCAGATTGAATGTTAAAATAAAAATAACAAAACCTGGAGGTGATAAAATTACAAGCACAGACAAACTTTCCACAGTGAACCTTATGCTACAGTCCTTATTCAGTCAAGTAGATTTATTTATTCAAGGAACTTTAATACCAAATGCTAATCCTTTCTATTCCTTCCGATCATATATTGATGTAATGCTGGACTATAATACAGAGAACAAGGATACCCAACTAAGGTCGCAGATGTTTTATCTTGACAAACCTGGTTATATGGATAATGTAACCCTTGCAGGAAGAAACTCAGGACTTGTATCAAGAAACGACTGTATAAAGGAAGGGAAGACATATGAACTTGAAGGACCTTTGTATCATGATCTTTTCCAAATGCAGAGATATATACTCAATCAAGTAGATGTTCAAATAAGACTCTTCAGAAATAAACCAGCATTTTGTTTGTTATCCGAAATGGCTTCACCTGAATATGAAGTTGTTATCACAGATGTAATTTTCAAATCAGCTCGTCTAAAAATTAATCCGGGGGGGAATTTATGCACAAAATGAAATGTTAAAAACTGTAAATGCTAAATATCCTTTCACCAAAACAGATATCAAAATTGCATCTGTACCAATAGGTCAAAGAGGTTTTGTGTGGGATAATATATTTCAAACTGTGAGACCAAATAAACTTGTAGTAGTATTTGTTACCAGTGAAAGTATGGCGGGAGCATATAAATCCAACCCGTATAATTTTCAAAACTGTGATATAACACAAATATCTCTTTATGCTGATGGTATACCAGTCGATGGTTCCCCAATAAAAAGTGATTTCAAGACAAAGGGGAATGCTATAGTACCATATATAAATCTTCTTAAATATAGTGGTAACTGGTTGAATAACAAGAGCAATGGTATTGAACGTGAATATTTTGAAAATGGGTATGCTATTTTCTGTTTCACTATTGAACCTAATTTTGACAATGCTAATTATACTAGTTTAATCAAGTCTGCAAATATTCGATTAGATGTTCAATTTGGAACCCCTCTACCCAAAACAATGTCATGTATAGTATATGCTAAATTTCCAGGTTATTTTGAAATAACTCAAAATAGAGACGTTATAATTGAATAAAGGATTGAGTAGTTTTTTTCGCAAATTAGTTGAGAGATGGCTAGTAAGATAGAAACATATCAAAAGTCCGAACAAGGGACTCTGGTACCATTTATATCACCAGCTAATATTCTAATATGCGGACCAACACAAAGTGGAAAAACAAATTTAGTGAAAAGAATTATCGAAAACAAAAATGGAATGTTCAATCAAAATATTCAATCAGTTATGTTATGTTACACTGCATGGCAAAAAAATTATGAAAATCTAAATGTTGAATATTATAAAGGAATTCCATCTGCAAATACTATTGAAGAGTGGGCCATTGTCAACACTTCTCACAAAATAATAGTTCTAGATGATTTAATGGAAGAAGTAATACAAAATTATGACATGCTGCAGTTATTCACAGTCAAATGTCATCACTCAGATATAAATGTTATCTTTTTAGTTCAGAATATATTTCCAAAAGGTAAATATATGAGATCAATATCATTGAATTCACAATACATAATTTTATTTCAATTTCTTAGAGACAAGCAACAGGTTAAATTGCTATCAAGACAAATTTCTCCAGAAAAAATAATATATTTTTTGGATGCATACGAAAAAGCAACTTCTAAAAAATTTGGTTATTTACTTATTGATATACACCCCCATTCTAACAAGCTCTACCAATTGAGGTCTCAAATTCTACCGGGGGAAGACTTGATAATATACACACCTCAATAATGGAAATAGAAATGCAAAATTTGTTTAATATCTTCCAAAATTTCAATAAAAAGAAGCAAAGACAGGTATTCAAATATATAACAATACCACAAATTGAATTAATAACAGAAGCTATATACAACGTGCTTAGTGGAACGGTTCCTATAACAAATAAACAGTTAAATTTATTTTTAAAATATAAAAAAAAATTACGAAACATTATCACAAATAATATAAGTATTAAAAAAAGAAGAAATCTACTTCAAAATTGTTCGAAAGTTATACAGGATATACTTGGTGTATCTATTTCTTATCTTAATAATGGCCAAGGAAATGATTCTGATACCGAAAAAGAAATATCAAAATTTACTTGATACAATAAATGAAAATGAAAAAACAAGTAAATCAATAGAAAAGATGAAAGGTGAGTGTACACCAGAAATAACAAATGAGGTCAGTACGCAAACTGAAGAAATTAAACCACTACCAAATCAAAACAATAAGACCAAAGTTGTTACAAAAAGGAAATGGGATTCATTCAAAATCGTAGTAAAAAGCAAAAAAAAGAAATGAAGAATAGCCATATCTCAATATAATACATATACTGTGTGAAAACACCATATGCTGTGTCTAAACTTTTATAGAGATAACCTATATTTTTATTATATGTCAGATCTATGTCAGATATGTATATTTGTATGTCACAAGTCTAATATAGATCGTGTGAAATCACCTTATGCTACTTCTAATCTATATAAATATAAATAACAAAAACTAAGTATATTCAACAATCAAAAATGACAGATGCATGGCAAAACTTTATTAAGAAATGAAGAATAGCCATATCTCAATGTAATACACATACTGTGTGAAAACACCATATGCTGTGTCTAAACTTTTATAGAGATAACCTATATTTTATTATATGTCAGATCTATGTCAGATATGTATATTTGTATGTCACAAGTCTAATATAGATCGTGTGAAATCACCTTATGCTACTTCTAATCTATATAAATATAAATAACAAAAACTAAGTATATTCAACAATCAAAAATGACAGATGCATGGCAAAACTTTATTAAGAAATGAAGAATAGCCATATCTCAATGTAATACACATACTGTGTGAAAACACCATATGCTGTGTCTAAACTTTTATAGAGATAACCTATATTTTTATTATATGTCAGATCTATGTCAGATATGTATATTTGTATGTCACAAGTCTAATATAGATATTGTGAAATCACCTTATGCTACTTCTAATCTATATAAATATAAATAACAAAAACTAAGTATATTCAACAATAAAAAAATGGCAGATGCATGGCAAAACTTTATTCAGGAATTGGACAATTCACAATACCTCGACCAACAATTTTCTGATATATCAGAAGATGATTTCTTCAATCTTATCAGTAACACAAGATCACTCAATATGCCAACAACCTGTGAAGAATGCCACAAACAATTATCATCCGTGTCAAATTTAAAACGACACAAACTATCTCATACTGATACGAGGTACACATGCGAAGAATGTGAAAAACAATTCAAGAACAAACAGACACTCCGGAATCATAAAAAAAATAAACACACAAATATAGAAGTCAATCAGAATATGGAAAATAATATTGATAATAATATTATTCAAAACGTTGATGATGACAATGATGAAACAGACAACAATAACCAAAATTCCTCAAATCAACCTGTTCAAACAGCATTGAATGCTAGTGCATTGGTATTCGATATAAGACCACAGAATGAGCCAGAGAAACAAGATATTCTAACGTTTTTTGCTAACAATTATGACAACGCAAAAAAAGTTGTTAGTGATGCACTGTTATTACATGGAGTTAAATGGTGGTTCAATACAGAGATTAGACTTTTCAAGGAAAATGAGGATGAGAGAAAAGAAATGACTTCTCATTTTAGAAGTAACACATATCGTTATACTACAATAAATGAATTTTCAGAGGACTATTTTGACGATGCATTTCACAAAATGTTTCAATCATTCGATAATTTCGTTCATCTCGGAAGTGGATGGCGAATTGATACTGTGATAAAAATGGATGTTAATATGGCCAAGTATACCCCATTATCAGGATCTTCATTTATAGCAACACCCAAAAAGCTATTACGGACTAATTCATTAACAAATGTTGTGAATATGGATGATAAATGTTTTATGTACTCTATATTAGTTTCATTGTATCCCTGTAACACAAATAAATGTTCAGTTCAAACACTAATTCCTTATGAACAAGAGTTGAATTTTACAGGATTAAATTTCCCAATCAGTGTCAAAAATGTTATAAAATTTGAGTCACAAAACAATATCTCTGTAAATGTTTTTGGATACGAGGATAAAACTATTTTCCCATTGTATGTTAGCCACAAAAGTGAAGTAAGACATCATGCCAATTTATTATATATCAAAGAGGGTGAAAAATCCCATTATATATGTATTAGGGACCTTAATCGATTTCTATATGTATTCAATAAATCATGTGGACAAACAAAATACTATTGTCCTTATTGTTTACATGGATTTATTCGTGATGATCTACTTCAGAAACACAAACCTCAATGTCTAACTCATGGAATTCAACACACAACACTTCCAAAAGAGGAGAAACAATATGTGAAATTTACCGAATACCACAAACAAGCACCAATTCCATTCATATTGTATGCCGATATGGAAACTATAAATAAACCTGTAGACACATGCTATCCTGATAAAGAAACATCTTATTCAACAAATTATCAACAAATGTTACCTTGTAGCTTTGGAATAAAACGAATATGTTGTCTCGATGAAAAATATAACAAACGTACTCAATTATTCAAGGCTAGAAATGGTGTAATAGAGAAATTTATAGAAACACTATTTGAGGAAGAAAAGGAAATAGCGGAAATTATTAATCAGGAAAAACCAATTATAATGAACGAAAATGATAGAAGAATGTACATTATTGCAAATAAGTGTTATATGTGTAATGGTAATTTTTATTTGAATAACAAAAAATGTAGAGACCATTGTCATTTTACTCAAAAATATCTCGGGCATATTAACAGGTGTAATTTACAAAGAAAAAAAGCTCCAAACTTTATACCAGTTATTTTTCATGGTGGATCCAACTTTGATTTCCATTTGGTAATGCAAGAACTAGGAAAATTCAAAGACTCTAAAATAACATGCATCGCAAAATCAATGGAAAAATATATTACATTTACCTTTGGAAAATTTCGATTTCTTGACAGTTATCAATTTCTTAGTGCATCATTAGATACATTGGTGAGTAATTTGAGAAACAACGATCTCTATGATTTCAAATATCTCAAAGATGAAGGTGTGTTGAATGACAAACAATTGAAATTGTTATGCGAGAAAGGAATATATCCATATGATTATATCACAACTTTTGATAAATTCACTGAAACACAACTTCCTCCTAAGAATTGTTTTTACAACAAACTTAAAGGTAAACATATAACCGATTTGGAATATGAACAAGCCAATAATGTTTGGACTTGTTTTAATATTCAAAATTTGGGTGATTACCATGATATTTATTTGAGATCTGATGTATGTTTATTAGCATGTGTTTTCGAACAATTTAGAGAACTTTGTTTGAAACACTATGAATTGGATCCAGCTCATTTTATTACTTTGTCAGGATTTTCATGGTCTGCTATGCTTAAAAAAACTGGTATCACCCTAGAACTGATAACAGATATTGATCAATTTCTAATGATAGAAAAGGGTATGAGAGGCGGAATATGCTCGATATATACCAGATTAGCGAATGCCAACAACCCATACATCCCAGAAACTTTTGATCCCACAAAACCTAATAGTTATATAGTGAACTGGGATTGTAACGCTCTGTATGCTAGAGCAATGATGGAACCAATGCCAAAGGGAAATTTCAGCTTTTTGAACACAGAAGAAATAGCAAATCTTGATATAACAAATATTACGAGTGACTCAGAATGTGGGTATATATTAGAAGTTGATTTGGAATATCCAGAAGATATACACAACATGCATAATGATTATCCATTGGCCCCGGAAAAAAGCAAATGTGAATTAATTGAACTATCACCATACAGTCAAAAAATGTTGGAACAAATTTATAAAAATAAAAAAAAACCATTTAGTCAAAAACTTGTTCAAACTCTATATAATAAGGAGAAGTATATTATCCATTACAGAAATTTACAACTTTATATGCAATTGGGAATGAAATGTATTAAAATTCACAGAGTGCTTAAATTTGATCAATCAACTTGGTTGTCTGTTTATATCAATCTAAATGCAAAAATGCGATCAGAAGCTACAAACAATTTTGATAAATCACTATTTAAACTCCTTTCTAACTCTATATTTGGGAAGTCGATGCAAAATTGTCGTAAATATAAGAATATTTCTATATATAGTGACGAGAACAAATTTGCAAAAAGTGTTAAAAAGAGCAGTTTTCAAAATTTTACAATTTTCAACGAAAATTTAGTTGGTGTAGAAAGTCAAATGATAAATATAACTCTTGACAAACCAATATATATAGGTTTTTCAATTTTAGATATATCAAAAACATTTATGTATTCTTTCCACTATAATTACATAAAACCGAAATTTGACAACGTTAAACTGTTAATGACTGACACAGATTCATTTTGTTATCATATATATACCGATGATATTTATGAGGAAATTGGTATTAGAAAGGATTTGTTTGATACTTCAAATTATCCATCAAACCACTCAATCTATAATAAATCAAATAAATCAATTCCAGGGTTATTCAAGGATGAATGTGCCTCGGTACCTATTACACAATTTGTTGGTTTGAGACCTAAGTTATATAGTATGAAAATGTCTAATGAACAGGAAAGACTAAGAGCTAAGGGTGTCAACAGTATTAGTTTAAAACATGAATATTATATGAATTGCTTAAAATCAGATTATAATTTACTGTATTGTTCATCAAATAATATCACAAATTATAAACATAATTTGTTTGGTACTAAAATTAATAAAAATAGGACTTTCTGCCTATTGTGATAAGAGGTGGTGGAAAACAAATGGTGTTGATTCATATGCATATGGACATTACAATATTTATAATGTATAATTTATTGTTAGTTACAGGAAAAAAATATTATTGATTTATATATGATTGTTGTTGTTGACACCATATGTATTAAACAAAATTAATATATTATTTATGAATATATATATGTATGTATTGATATATTTGTGTATTGTTAATATTATATCAATTTTTATGTAATAAATATATTTACCATTTAATTCATTCTTCGTCTTCTCTTTAGTGTCTGTAATAGATGGGTGTAATAATTTATTCAATAAGAATATAGTATAATAGTTCTATTTTATATTTCACAATCAAATATACCTATCAATAATTCCGTATAAATACTGTGAAATTTTTCCACTTGCAATATATGACTCAAATTTTAAAAATGGTTTTAAAGGTATATATTGGTTTTATGGTGGGTTTGAGTCACACCCTTTAAAATTTATACAACAGAAGTTAGTATTTTAACAACACTCAATACAAGTACCTTTTAACTAAAAATTTCGGTAGTTCTATTACTTACTGCAAACAGATTTTCGTCTTGTGTTTGTGCCATTTTTCTCTTCCCACCCTGTAAAATATACAAAATACACCCTGTAAAATATACAAAATAAATTAAAGCGTGTGTTATTCTTGTATATACAGTTTCCAAAATTACCAAAGTATAATCAGATCATAATTATTTAAAAGTTGTGGATCTTTATAGATATTTATTGTGAAATAAATAATAGTGAATATTTACTTCATAGCAACTCGCTTTCCCTCCTTATTCGGGTATAGACAATTAACATAAAGAGGTCTATCTACAGTGTCATAAATGATTTTCTCACTAATACTTCTATAGTATTTATATGTAAATAGTTAATATATTATAAATAAAATATACCTCATGTTCGTCGTCGTCGATAACCACTATTCTTCTATCCTATAAAAAATAGTAAAATTGAAGTAAGATATTATACAAGAAAAAGAAACTTCGCACTATTATTTGTCGTTTTGAAAATATCTGAATAGGTTACAATAATTTCTTTTTATATTTAAGTATTATATTTGTAAATAACCAAAAAAGTTACCTGACTATCAGCACCTCCTGGAGTTGGACTATCAGGGGACGATGGACCCGCAACGGCGGCACTTGCTGCTGAAGCACTGGGGTGGGGTGGTATGGATGTCGACGATGAACCTGCAACGGCGGCACTTGCTGCTGAAGCACTGGGATGGGTTGGTATGGCTGCGGACGATGGACCCGCAACGGCGACACTTGCTGCTGAAGCACTGGGGCGGTGTGGTATGGCTGCGTAGGATGGACCCGCAATGGTGGCACTTGCTGCTGAATCACTGAGGTGGGGTGGTATAGCTGCTGAGACATTGAGGTGGTCTATGCATAATGGGTCCATCATCATTATCCTGAAAATATTATATTAAAATTAATTTAAATTTATATATAAATATCGAATGAGTCTATTCAACAAGAGCTAATTAGATCAATCATATAACACACACTGTTCACTTGGTACTCCATTTAATTTAGACAATTGTGTTTTCAAAATAGTAGCCTCACCCTATATAAGTATATTATCAAGTTATAAAGCGAGATAGAGACTACTTATATTGTTTAACGACTGAACTAAATATTTAACTGATACATACCAGGTTGATTGCCACTCCATATTTCTCTCTAATCTGTTGAAAGACAAAAAACCATATTATTATACTATTATCTTAAACGAAAAGATACTGTGATCCAAAGGATTTAGTTATACAAAGAGTAAACTCCAAAATAGCTGTTGGTGGCTATATATATTTTTTTTTTAACCAAATGAACCCAAAATCACTCGTTGCTCCATGACAAATTTATATTAATCCGATAAAAGCTACGACTTGTAGCCCGTGTCAAAGGATTTAGTCATTCATAGAGTAAAATCCGAAATCGCTTCTGATAGACATCGTTTTTTTTCTCTCCCGAATGATGTCAAAATAACTTGTTCCAATCTACATGTTCAATGTCAACATCCATAAGAAATTTCATAATTATCTGACCGAAGGTACGAGCTATAGTCTGTGCCAAATGAGTTAGTTATGGAAAGAGTAAAATCCAAGATTGTTGTTAGCGGGCATGTTATTTGGTAAAATAACCCCAAAATTACACCTTTCCATCTACATATTAATATTAACATCCGTGACAAATTTCATAATGATCAGACAAGTAGTACGACCTGTAGTCCACGTCTATCACTATTTATAAAAAAATAGGGTACGTGTTGATTATGATCTGGGTATCATTCGTGGTATGGGTACGTTCCGATTTCGAATTCATATTTTATACCACTTCCGGTATGAATTAGTTCCGACTCACATTCCATATTTTGTATATTATTATTTCTTTCCGGAAAACAATGTCCAGCATGTTTTTTATTATAGTATTAGTTTTATTGAGGGTTTGTTATTGTTGGGACGAAAGTGAATGCGATTGGGACGAGTCCTTTAAGTATCAACTATATTGTGTTAATTCACATGCTATTGAAGCAAATAAGGTTGTTTGGGCAGCTGAGCTGCATGTTCGTAATTCATATTCTATAATTATTGACATTGAAAAATGGCCAATACTGAGACTGATTGATATAATCGATAGTGAGGATATTGATTGTGAGAATTCACCGTCTACAGAGCGGTATACAGTATACATCAATGACCTTCAATGTCCAATAGGTAAGTGGTTAAAATATTTATATTGGGTCACAAGAGGTGATAATAAAATATTTTATAAATAAAAAACCACCAATATAATTTAAAACAAATATTTATTAATTTAATACAATATCTAGCGTTTGACTGTAGTAAATAATTTGTCTTAAACTATGAACTTCCTGTCTTGACGGCAAAATAATTTTGAAGTGACAATAGGTGACAAGAAATTATTAAAAAAAAAAATTATTCAAAAATGAGTTAAATTTTATTAGAGCTAATAAAATTGAAAACCATGTAGCCACGAGGTAAGAAAATGTTTGTCAAATTCCAATCAAATGCTGGTTGATATATTCTTGTGGAACAACTTCGAGGTTAGAATCCTAACACAACCAACTAAAACACCAAAACCGAAATCTGTCTAGCAAATCTAAAATTGTTTATTTGAAGTCTCTACTTGGTATTACCTAAACAAAATATATTTCATACTGTGTGATTACATATTTCACTGTTTATTCTATTTAAGTTAACTGTCTTTTGCTTTTACACTGTAGAACAATAAGAAACCTAGTGTATTTTCAAGATATTATTCCCACTGAAACTTAATTTATCCTTCTATTATAGCCACACCACAAGAATCAGTTGTCGCAACACCACAAGAATCAGTCGTCGCAACAACACAAGAATCAGTCGTCGCAACAACACAAGAATCAGTCGTCGCAACAACACAAGAATCAGTCGTCGCAACAACACAAGAATCAGTCGTCGCAACAACACAAGAATCAGTGGCAACAACGACAGCTGGTACGTTTTATTAAAAATTAATTTCTTTTCTAGAAGAAGCTCTCAAACTTATTCAGTGTGATAAACTAAAGATATATGTTTTGTTAAGTTCCAATTGATCCAGGTGTTATCATCATGCATTAACTTTATAACCTTGTGGTGACTCCAGTAGCATTGTTTAATACGCACACACTGAGGCGTGTACACGGGAGGTCAGGATATCTGTGTGTGCGATCGGAGGTTGTACCGTACCCACACCCCCTGAAACTTAATTATAACCTTCTATTATAGCTACAACACAAGAATCAGTCGTCGCTACAACACAAGAAGCAGTCCCAACAACAACGACAGCTGGTATGTTTTATCTAGAAGAAGCTCTCAAACGTATTCGGTGTGATAAACTAATAATATATGTTTTGTTAAGTTCCAAATCAGTATTTTCAAATACAGAGGGATATAAGTATATAGAGTTGCACCCCCTTATATTGTATCTGTAGATATTACAGTGCAGGAACCAATTCTGGTTGTAGATGCACTGCTCCAGGTGTTATCATGATCTAATAACTTTATAACCTTGTGGTGACTTCAGTAGCGTTCGTGTATCGGAGGGGGTACCGTACCCATCCCCCTGAAACTTAATTATATCCTTCTATTATAGCTACAACACAAGAATCAGTTGTCGCTACAACACAAGAAGCAGTCGCAACAACAACGACAGCTGGTATGTTTTATTATAGAAGAAGCTCTCAAACTTATTCGGTGTGATAAACTAATGATATATGTTTTGTTAAGTTCCAAATCAGTATTTTATCATAATCTAATAACTTTATAACCCTGTGGTGACTCCAGTAGCATTCTTTAATACGAACACACCGACCCGAACACACCGACCCGTGTACACAGAGTGTCAGGTATTAATGTCCATGCGTGATTGGACAGTGTATGGTATCCACAAAATACCTGGATGAGTGTTGTAATAGGGTGAAGTTTGCGTTGTATCTATATTCAGTGATCTCGAATGAGACGTTTCAGCCTGACAAACTTGTTATCTGACTGACTGTAAAATATTGAATTCAGGTGGTGATAACTCCATATTTTATAAATTCACCTTTAAACTGTCTATTGACATTGAACAGATTTAGAAGAAACCTAGTGTATTGTCGACCCCTCCCCCGAAACTTAATTATATTCTTCTATTATAGGTACAACGCAAGATGCAGTTGTCACAGAGACAACAATGACTGCTGGTATGTTTATTAAGAATAAGCTCTCAAACTTATCCATAAACTCTCATCAGAGGTAAAATTGTTTACAGAGATAGATAACTAGATAGAGTTGTCCTCTCTTCCATTGAAAAAACATCTGATTTCTGTTGAGGGTTTATTAGTAAAATATTAAATTGAAGGGGGTGGGGGGGGGGGGGTAACCATTTAAGAAAACTTTGATTTCTGTTGTAACTGTGTATTCCAATAACTATTTTATTGTTTTTTTTATACCACTATTTGGCAAAAACAAAATTTGTCAACTTTAAATGTTTTAATTTTTTTTTTAATTTTCTGCTCTTGTGTAATATATAGGTTGGTTTTGTTGTAAAGGCAATACCATATATAACTATATACTTTTTTTGAAACCAGATCTATAATATCTACAACCACCTCAATATTTACTATTAATTACAACCCTTTTTGTTGGATTGTTTACAGGTTGGTAAATTTATCCATAATATTCTCAATTTCAGAAAGAGGAGGACTTAGGGACAATATATATTCTGGTAAGTTGAATATTCTCCATATAATTAACTACTTAAATGAGTTTGAATTGATTTCCTATTTCAGATTTGTATTGAAGATTAAAAGTTAACTGCTTCGGGTGCTTCCACCGCAGTTACATTCTCTAACTCTGAGTATTCTCCCAGTTCTACGGATATCATCTCACTTTGTTCCATAACAGAGGGAGAGTCAGTCGTACGATGCTCCGATTCAGAGGATAAAACTTTGTCGGCTGAGCCCACATCAATTATATCCTCTATTTCGGAGTTTAATGCGACTGAGGCAATTTCATCAACACCCGTAAGAAAATCGGGAAGAAAGATTAACCCTCCAGTTAAGTATACACCTTAAATATTGATCAAGGTGAATACATAAAGATACTCTATTCAATCGGACAGTGTTCTTTAAAAATACTTTATTTATTTGAATTTTGTTCAACAATAAAAAATTTGACTCTAATAATTTTTGAAGTATCCTATTTGGTCCTTATCTTCGAGAAATAAACTTAAAAAGAATTGATTCAATTCAATTTTCCTTCCTTCAAAGCTGTATTAGTTTAGGAGTATCTGATTGGATTGAGTATCGTTAAACTTTCCATAATTGAAATTATTTGACTAGTATAGACTTACCTGTTTTTCCATTACTTCATCAAAATTTTTGATGTCATTGAAATAAGTATATATCTCATCTTTGTTATCAGCCAGGTGCTCAAACTCGTTGTGTGTTAGCGGCATAAATGAAGACGTGTTGTTACTTGTTAATGACAGTAGATTTTTTCCTTTGTATCGTTTTAACGTAACAGCTTTGGTGGATCCTAGGGATGCCTTTAAAACCAAGTTTTCTTTAAAGTAAGGATCTCGCACAAATTGCATTCTTTGAAACATCTGAAAGTATAGATTATTAGTTTGATGATTGAATTGTATTTGAAAATCCTACTCAATAAGATGTTTGTTCATACTTTAAGGATTTAGTATTTACTGACAAATAGGTTATTGACCATTTTATTCAATTTGAAATTAGATTTTCAATTGTATTTGATCATCCTAATGGATGAGATGTTTCCTATTACTTTAAGGATATTTTTGATTTGTTTACCTTTTGGTGATCAATAACTTAAACTCAGTTGATTTTTTTGAAGATCGATGATATATACATTGGTTCACCTATGCTTGTGTGACATTAATATAGAGTTCACTCCCTTTGATGCTCTTACAGCAGCTAGTATTGTGTTGTATTTAATAATTGGAGATATGTGGAGGAGTTATATCTTTCTATTTGATTTTTAAGGGTTTAAAGGTGCACACAATTCATATGTGAATTCTCTTGTTTATGTTATTTTCTATTGTGTATTGAATTAAGGATTTGTTTTATATATAACAATTTATTGGGTTAACGATAATTAGTTATTTGGTTCTAAAACTAAGAGATAGAGTTATTCCTCTTCCATAATTAAGGATATTCGCAGAACAGATCTCAATACCTTATCAGAAAATTTTGTTTAATCGACCTGATCATTTGATATTACACTGTTTTTTTTTTTTTTTTTAGATTCCTCTTTCAAATACAATAAATTATAGTATTCCATTTAATCTGATAATTCCAACGACCAGAACAGCATATTTCACTAAGAGATAGAGTTATTGTCCTTCCACAACAAAATTAATTTTAGAACATTTTCCTTATTTATTCAACCTGCTCAGTTGAAATTTCCTTGTTTTAGAGGTTCTTTTCAAATGGTATGTAATATAGAACATATTGTATATGCTTTGGAAAAGGAAGCAAACATATAGAAGAATATAGAACAGCTGTGGTCTTGGGATTGTTTACCAAGTGAAAGATTTCTCCCTTGTGAATCCAGATTGGATTTAACAGATAGAGTTATTCCTCTTCCATAGACTTTGATCATTTCAAAACAGAAATAATTTTCCTATTTATTCGATCTGATCAGTTGTAATGTAGAACATGTTGTATATTCTTTGGAAGAGGAATTAAAAATATGGATGTATATAAAACATACATGGTCTTAGATTGTCTACCAAGTGAAAGATTTCACACTTGTACCCCCATATTGGATCTAAGAGAGAGATAGAGTTATTCCACCAATGTTCTATTTGTTTTTTTGGGGGTTTGATTTACTATTAATTAGAAATAATCCATTCTTGTAAGGGAGGGGGGTGATTAGATTAATAAGAAGGGTGTGATTGAAGATAGGATATATTCTAAAGAGTAATAGTTGAAGATATAAATATTAGTACTTACGTTTGTTGGTTGTTGATTTCCTGAATGATCAGAGCATAATATAGTTCTTTATTTTTTCTTGTCTTTTATACCATTTTTTAATCAGCTCACACCTTGTTCATCACAAATTCCATATCTTTTTACCGGTGCTTTCTCACACTTGCATTTACTACTTGACTTGAGCATTTGTTCTTTTCACATAATATGTCATACATATTTCTGGGTCATAGTGACTCCTTTCTATTTTGGTAAGTTTGAGTGACCTTATTACGATTTTCATATTTTTTTATTTATACTGTTTGCTGTTAAGCATTAAATTTGATATTTTGTAAAATAAGGTCTGAAAAGGGGATAGTTGTAGCATTTGCTTGGTATGCATCATACAATTTCAGCATAAAATTGATACCTCTCTGCATTAGTCAATATTTAACCCCTGAATAATATGATACCTCATACCTGATAATATTTTTCCAGTATTATATCTTATTGCGTCCATATTTAGATTGATTTAATATTGTTTTGTTTTACAGCTCCACTTATGTTATTGATTGACCATATTGTATTATACACAACATATCCCATACTATATACCATTTGAAAGAGGTATCAGCAATTATATATTCAACCAGATTACCAAACATCTGTGTGCTTGGATAGTGTATTCTTGTCAACCCAGATTGCATTAGATTTCAAACTAAGAGATAGAGTTACTCATCTTCAATTGTGTATATTCAAGGTTAATCACAGAACAGACCTCAGTACTTCAAACAGAAACAATTTATCGTAAAATATGATGAGTTGCCATTACACTGTCTTCTTCTTTCATTTGGTATATGAATATGAATATATTGTGTATAATTTGATCTTGTGGTTCGAACCACCAGAATATATATCATCATATAGTCTTAAATTGTCTACCAATTGATAGAGATTCTGAGATTAATTGTAAGATTCCCCCCTTGTCAAGCCAGAATGGATCTGAATTCAAACTAAGAGATAGAGTTATTCCTCTTCATATACTTGATTCGCTGAACAGACCTTTGTTCCCCAACAGAAACAATTTTCCTTGTTTATTCGACCTGATCAGTTGATATTACACTGTTTTGAGGATCCTCTTTCAAATAGTATATAATAAGGAATATTACATATATATTTTTGGAATAGGAGCCAAAAATTCCACGAGAATTATAAACTAAGAGATAGAGTTATTCTTCTTCCATTGAGTATATTAGCTTTGGTCAAAAGAAACAATTTTCCCTGTTTATCAGAGCTGATTAGTTGATATAACACTGTTTTATAGATTCCTTTGAGGTGGTATATAATATGGAATATATTGTATATAATTTGGTCTTTGGTTGGATGCACCAGTACACGGAAGAGCTGTGGTCTTGGATTGTGTTAGATATTCTGAGATTATTTTAAGTATTTCCCCACTGATTCGAGTCGAGGAAACCGACCAATCAACGCTCAGGGTGATCAGATATCGATATTTGAAATTTCGTTAATTCTATTCTTTCTGACCCACAACACAGTCAAAATTGTGTTATTATTACCACTTGATTATAGAGTTATCCATCCTTGTCTGTTATGAATAGTGTTTTGGTATACACATCTCGAGCAGATCACAAAGTTAAGAGTAATTATTAGTACTCATCTCGAGAAAATAACAAATTTCAAAAATCGATATCTTATAACTCTGAGCTTTGTTTGATCGGTTTTCTCGATTGGAATCAAATATTTTTTACCCCACAAAGTTACAGAAATAGTAAAATAAGACCCTCTGATCGGATTGAGTACCTTTAATAGACTGATCGATTGATATTACACTGTTTTTGGATCTTCCCCTTTCAAATGGTATATAATATTGGATATGATTTATATAATCTGGTGTTTCAATAATTAAGTGAGCCTTTAATCATTTGAGTGATTTGTTTGTTGAAGTCACATGTTCAGTTGATATTATAAGAGCCGTCCATTGACAAGTTTTTTCAGAGACCTTTACACTCTCCTAATAAGGTGAAAAAATTTGTGATTTGTATAGGTAAGGGGGTCTTAAAGGTCATGGTTTTTAGTGATACTTGATTGATTGTTTGTTAATTATTCTCATATTTTGATATTTATTCTTAATTATTATAATATTATTATATCTATTATCAAGGACCAGTGCAGAGATTTAAATTTATTAGAGGTGGTTTTTATTATTGGGTTAACTGAACTGTTATCAGGGATATATTATATTATCTCAGGTTCAAGTTTCACACTAAGATTATACATCTATGATTATTGAACACATTGGTCTCTTTGTAAAATTATTTTATGGATTATTAACACTGTTATAATAATTAGCTAAACTTTAATTAATGTGTTGTGATATACTGGTATTGGTGAATTTATTTCCTGACAATACTCTTTGAACTCGTCCTTGATTATTGTTTATTAAACATTTCAAAATTATATATTTAGGCAATCATCCTGTTATTATTGTTGATTTTTCAGGAATTAACTATTTGACCCATATGTGATATACTGAAATTTGTTTTTATATACTTCATTATTAATCATTACAAATTCTATTTTTTAAAACATTTATTGTGGCAATCATTGTAAATATTGTTGATTTTGCGGAATTTTATATTTGGCATTTACATTGTTGATTTTTGTTCTAAAAATAAATATAATCTTTATATAAATTGTTATATTGACATTTCCAATTTGATTTAAGTATTTGGGACAATTATATAACTTGTTGTGACCTAGATATTATAATCGTGGTTGGTTATTTTGTTTTGACATATACAGGTATTTATATGTAGTTCCATATGGTTATTTCCCATCTATGGAAAGTGACTGGTATTCTATATATCAGGTATTGTTCTGATGATATTGTTTGGTGTGTCCTAAGATTTTGAAATTAATCTGGTGTAGGTTTAATGTAGGAATGTAACCTACGTGAACTTACTGATCTATTCTATCAGCTGTTATTTCTCACGTCTAATTGTTTGGAGTGTCCTAAGATTTCAAATTAATATGGTGTAGGTTCAACCTAGGAAGATAACCTGTATGAACTTACTGACATATTACCCCATCTGTTATTTCTCAGGTATAATTCTTATCTGTATTACATAGCATTTTCGGTCTGCTGCATTGTGGACAGGTATAAAAAAAAATTGGAATTTGGTAAGTTTTGGGTTTAATTTAAATTGATTGAAATAAAGTTGTTATAGCATAGGTCTTGATATTCCTTTTATAAAATGATAGTAATAAGCCATATTCTTTAAGCTCTTTGCATTCGTGTAAAATTCTTCAAAAACTTTGGTAGTTTGTATTCTGTGATTTTGTGGTCATACTTAAACAAATATGATATTTACCAACCAACATTGTACCTTGTTTGACTGATATTTAGACCTGACTTATTTTGATTGGAGTTATTGTCCTTTAGACAATATGACCAGATTACTTCCATTAGCTTGGGTGCAATTTTGGGAATATTTGAGTAATTTATATACTTGGGAGATATTATGCATAATACAGCATTGATTAAGGTGGTCTCTTGGTCATATTTAATTATCTATATTTTAATTATATTGTGATTTATATCGTCATTGGGTATTGTTTGTCAATTGCGGATTTAACATGTTATTCATATGCTATATATTCAGGTGATTATATATATATCCATACCATGTATGGTAGACATAATAACAACATCCGGATCAACCATTCGTCGTTCATCCATCTGTCTGTCTGTTCGTATACATTTGCTATAGGATTACATTATTCCATTCAGTTTAGAAATTAATAAGACTTTGCATTCGTCATGATACATGCCCTATTCAATTGTTTAAACAAAGTAGTTTTGTTAGACTGTGTTCATATTTGAAAATAGGTTTATAATAACAGACACCTCACTTGCATTTTACCCTGTATAATACTTGTGTATACATATAGGAATATATCCCTTATTCATTTGCGAGGAGTATTTGGTGATTGGATACATATTGGATATGGTTATTCTGGAAAATATAACTCCTTGAACTTCTTATTTCCACCTCATCCTATATCACAGGACATTGTGATGGGATATATATTTGTTTACCAGACTGACCTATCAGTTTTGACCTATATATAGATAACATAATTCCTTGATCTTGATCCTTTTTTGACCGATATTTGATAAAGGGGATGTTCATAGTTTACTATAGGATTGCTTGGGCTTGATCTGTTGTTTACCCGTGACCTATTATAATAGGTCAGTGTGGGTGTGGGAAACATATCAGCTGCTTATCAGATAAGGTTATCTTTGACCCTATGACCTAGATTTTTGATCACCTTTTGACCGATATTTGAAAAAGGTGATCACCATACTTTACTATGGGGTTGTTGGGCGTTGGCTGTCTGTATTTTACACTACTACTGATATCTAAACAAGATTTATCCAATTATATATTTCTGACGCGCGTGTAAAGTACACACACGGTATATATCACAAACGGAAAGTTTCAAAACAAATTGAAGTTAAATGGAACAAATCAATGAGCTACCCGTTGCAAACCATGAACAAAAAACAACAAAACACTAAATTAATGTTATCGCCGTATGTATTTGGGTGTCCAATGAATATCTCCAAGTTAACCCTTGTAGGACTGAAGTTGAACAATATTTTATATAAAATTCTTAAGCATGTGAGTATTCTGCTTCTAATTCACGTACGAGACTCCCTGCACGATCAATCCCGCATATTTAATACACTGATATTGGTAAACTGATATGGCTATCAAATAATTAAAATAGCCTAAATAATTAAATAATTGCCTGTCGTTCAACTGCTTTAGTGTTTAAAAAAAATGCTTTATGTGGTTGAAATTATATCGATCAGAATAAATGGCGGATCGGGCGAAGTGCGTAAATTTATATCTTACTGACCTTCATCGGACAATATCAAGCGGACAACAGATGATGCTGTATCGGTGTGTCGCTCGAGTGGTGCGTACAACAGATGATGTTGTATCCGTCGCTCGACTGGTGTGGACCACAGTTGGTTGCTGGATCCATCTGTGTCAAATGATGACGTATCCGCGTTTGTCGCAGGACTGGTGAACTGTAATCAAACAGGAAAATGTATTAATATTTCTATAATCTGAAAGCATGTATGAAAAAAACAAAACAGTATCAAGTAAATTATTTGGGGTATTGAAATGATAGGACGTTCGATGTTGAAATATTGATAAAGAGCGTTTGCTGCCTATATTAGTGTCGAAGCGAACCAAGTAGCTATACTAATACTGATATAATAATACTCCCTGTACCAAAATGTAGCACTTTTTCTTTTTCTCAGTGAACATAAAATGTACTTAAATTTAATAGGTAGGTTATGAACGCTATGTAGCAGGTACTAGCGCGTGTATAATCTATTCGAATTTATAGGTATGCAGCGTACACGTTCTGAGTCTATTGAATACCAACTCGTGGAGGTCAGATAAGCATCGAAATAATTTACGATATGCTACCTGTTTGGCTGATGTCGTCTGGGTGGAAATATAGTTTACACTGGATGCAATGGAATCGGTAGATGTCAAATTGAAGGCTTCGTCCGGATTCGTATGTAACAATAGATGCTTTCACTCAGTGTGTTATATGTTTAAACTGTCTATTAATATATCAGATATATAAAATAGAAGTTAATAATACCGGGAGAGCTTGCAATCTCCGAAAATATATACAATCAAACTCGTAAGTTTCTACCACCGCGATCGATAGATATGACGGGAGTTATCGATGCATTGGTTGTGTACCGGGTTAAACTGTATACTCAATATCGTTGCAAAACACTCTCAAATAAAATGGAATTTATTATCCCCAGGGTCATAATATGATAATATTGAAATAATAGACGCAGTCCGATTGTGTGAGTATGATATCAGTCGGTACAAGAAAACCATAGACAGAAATGTTAACACCACCAATATCATATCATTGGACACAAATATAAATTATAATATAAAATTTATTGGTTACATGAATTAACCGCCTCAGAATTCCGTTGACACAACTTAACCCTTCAAATTATTCCAAAAAAAAAAACTACGCCTTATTACTGCAGGTTTCTTATTCACTGCACCATGCAGCTTTTAAATGGAGGGGGAGGGAAATCCGATGTATTGTGTTCCCACCAAGAGTGCATGACCCAACTACTATAAAATACCTAAACGTCGAATGCATTTAACACGGTCATAATGGTTAGATACTGCAACTGTAAGACATCCAGCGAATATACACCCCACGAAAACCCGAAATGTGTTGTCCTGTGAGATATCCTATAGCTCAATCTCACACGACCAGATTAGCTTTTCTACAATATTCTAAAACAATCGGCAGTCAGTAGAACTTTCACTAACTTCGACATTCCAACTGCAGCTTTAACCAGACTCGTAGTCGCAGTACAACTGTAACGCGTCCCGAAATAATCGAATTCGGGTTAACGTTAGTATAGCTGTTAAAGCGACACAACATATGTACAAGAGAACTAACGATTTCGAGAGCGTATTAGTAGCCATAAATATAAGTTATGTTATTGGTTACATTCACCCAAATTCCGTTAAAACAACTAATCATTCGAATTATTACAAACAACTACGGTTTAATACTGCAGGTTTCGTATTCACCACACCAGAATTTAAGCCAAGAGTGCATGGTCCAGATATTGTTCATAGCTAACGATCGAAAGCAGTTATTATTACATACTGCAACTAGAATACTATAACAAGACAACCATAAGTGGGTTGCAAAACGAAAAAAAGATATCTATAAAAGTTGAAATATAAGAATTATCTTTTTATTGGTAATTAACATAGCTTGTCACAAACCAAAAATCAACATTATTGCAATAATGTCAAGGACAATAAACTATGAACTCTTTCCTGCAAACTGTTCATGGAACCCTGTATATCCGAAAGTTTATTGTTCATAGATGCAATGTCATATTTCAATTGACACACACTGTTCAGTTTGATGGTTATATGCTGGAATAGAATTTATGATAGCGCACGTCCTGGGGCCTACGTCTCTATTGTACTGCTGATATTGGGTCAGAGGGGTACAACTTTGGCGGATTAGTGCCCAATAGATCGCAGTTCGGGTTATATTGTCCAGATATCGTGCTATTGTCAATAGAGGCATTGTATACTCTGGGTACTGTGGTGAATCACTCGACGATCGAACCCGTAACCTTTGTCCCCACAAACATATAGGCTGTTTCGTTGATTTTGTTGTAAAATTCTCCGAAATCTCCATTGGGTTGACAAATAGCTGGGCCCTCGGGTATATCTAGTAGATAGTTGTATTCGGAGTTAACGGCCCACGATCCTTTTGCGGATTAAATCTGACATATCTGAATCGTCTCCTTGAGAACCTCCAGTTGGGAAATTTACCACCATTTTATATGCAAATTGATGGGCGTTGACACTTACCGGTGGTTTGTGATGTTTCAGCCCGATTTATCCAGTAGATCGCGAACAAACACGCATATATGTCATTAAATAATATCCATACTAACTGCAGAATCGTGAACATCGGTTCACTAAATATCACATAAATCGCTTCTTTCTTTTTTGTTAACGGTATTAATATCCCTCTGTAATTTATTTTTTGCGACGACTTAGCCCGCGCATGCGCACTATCTACAAAGTTAAGAACAAGTTTGTATATCCAACACCTAAAAATAAATTGGTATAGGCTATAATAATACTGTCGAGTGTGGGTGCTTGTATAGGGATTCGTCGGAACCGGCTGTAGCAACAGTATTGAATGAATGAAAACAATTAAAATGTTGTTGATATTAAACTCTGACCTTCTATTGTTTAAACTTTGACCTTCTATTGTTGCAGTTACAACAGTTATTATGGTTGTTCGCTATTCCTCGCATATATATGTGTGTGTGTGGAAACGCGCAGATATATTACTGATATATGATATAACCAAAAAACTGCAGTCGGTCTCGAAGGAGCCTTATAGACATAGAAAAATGGGTTTTCCTTAGTACAATGTGTTCAGAAATCTACAGGTTTTTTTTGTGGAGGGAAATAGTTGATTTATACCTTATCATACATTTGATTATACAGATCGAAACAGCTCTGGTTTCTTCCCCGACAGGGTTTTTAAATATGTTACGTGGCAGGTAATATATTTCAAACCCCTGTCAGGGATGAATGCTCATATTGCCTAATATACTGCTCTTGATCAACAGCCTCCATACGAAATATCCTTGTATTTTCAATTTGAAAAATTAACAATATCGAAATAATTCTTCATTGTTTGAAATCAACTAAATGAAAACGAAATAGGTTTATCGCGATATTGCAATATAGTGTTTAAAAAAAATACGATTAAAGGTACAGATAGAGCTGGAAGTATTTATATTTCTGAAACAAATATCGGATCGTCGTCGTTTTGTGTAAACGAACGCACACAGTACATCTACCAGCGAATGATACAAACGCTCTTTATCTACGCCATAAACAAATTAAAACAGAATTCTGTTTAGATAACACTGGCTATGACTCCCATCGGCAAATCTTTCCTCAAACCTGACAAGAATAGTTATGTAAATTTGATATCGAGTTTCGAGAAAACAAAGACAAAAAATAAATTGCACAAATTAGAACCGATTATAATCGTTAGGCCTATGGGATAGAATAGATCAAGAAAAAGGAATTTAATAAATTCACCTGATGACACGGTATATCGTTTATATATACATATACTTCGACTCCATCCGTCTTCAGTTCCTCACACGTCAGATTGGGGGAATACATCACCACTATGATATCGTTTACGATAAATCCATGCATATTTATCTGAGAGATATTATCCAACACCAGTATATCCATTTGCAGTGTAACATCGGTTTCGAGCAACATTTTCGCATATGAATTTCGTTCGATCGTTCTCCCAAACGCATACGTCTGATGCATAATGTCCAAAACATTTTGAAATGATACGGAGAAATAGCAATATGATCGCGAAGCACATCATGATCCAATCGTGAATGTATACAAAATGGCATCTGTGTATAGACAGGCCTACGTGGAGTTAAGAATAAAACCGTGTTTGTGATAATAAAATATTGTCAACAATGTATTTACCAACAGGAAAGTCTATATGCACATATATAATGAGTTAAATAGAAAATCGTGTTTGTATATGTCAAATGTTGACTCAATAAATTTGGCAACAGCCAAGTATATACACAAACAAACAGCAATGGATGTGACAACAATTTGCGCTCATCACGGAGTCTTTTGTGTTAACACCACTTGTATATGCAAGTTTAGAATACCAGTAAAATACCTCGAATTCTTTCGTGTTTGTTTAGTCCAGAATATAGATTCTGGCTAAAGAATGACTTTAAATCGATAATTGATAACGAAATTGCCCTCAAATTATATGTTAGTATATACCTGACATGGCAATCTTCCGATGAATACAGCAACGCCGGCTTGTTGTAGACTAGAACACGTCAACATAGGAGAATCCACGACCATAATAGTGTCCTCTACATTCAAGTTTCGAAGTAAAATAGAACCGATATTTCTCAGCTCCAATATCTTGGTGTTGGTCGTTTGAAGGAAAAACAAATCCACCAAGTTCTCACATATTAGGAGATCAGTGCGATCTTCATCTTGGTAATAGCAAGTATTTCCACAACAATATATTGGTAGAATGAATAAGATAATGAACAATATCCACATTTTGAAAGCCATGATCGCACTTGTGAGGAAATAGTGATCAACTGGCATTATTTGTACCGCAATACCATGGACTTGGCACGTACTTTTCGTGAGTTTGACAAGGGGTGGGGGGTTACCGCACGCAAACGCGGGAATCAACACGAACTTCACTGAGTGATGATGTAAACTGTGAAATGATACACAGTCTGTTAATTGTATTGTATTCGCGACGAACTGTGTGTTCTAAACACGTAAATGCCACAATTTTGATAACGATTTCGACACATTTCCTTTAATTGGTGATCAATTATCAACACGTTCTGCTGACACTAGTTAGTGTACGATCGTGCAGTCTTAACAATGTGCTGTTTGTTTAGTTACCCACGAAATAAATAGCACGCAAAATAGTGTCAAATGTGGAATAAGACTTCACTTTTCGCGATAATTTATATAGCGTGCTGTTCTGGATCCGCGTCAGGTGCGCAGAATCGTGTATCTGGGTATGTTGCTTTTGTAACGCATAAAGTGTGGGGGGATTCCCCCCCAATATTACTGAAATAGTTTATACTCTAAGTTGGGTAGTATTTATGACGTGACGAATGGAAAGGGCGTTTATTGAGAAATTACACATATATCTTTTGTTTCCCCCTTTAACAGCAGGCTGCTATGGGTGGTGTGGAATTGTTGGTGTCCAGCGACAGCGATGATGATGACGTGGTTGGTTCCCCCAAAGCCAAGCGTGTAGTGAGTAATTATTTATTATCAACTGAGGCGATTGGCTTGTTATCGCTGTCGTCCTGTCTGTCTGTCCGTTTTGCTTTCTCGCGACGCGTATAGCACGACAATTGAGTCATAACTTGCTGCAGACGATATGTTTATTTGCAGTTCAATTATAGAGCCTTCTTGAACCATTTTTAATATCACGATAATACTCAAGGAGAGCATATGTTGAATCTTATTCAACTGATCTAAATTCATAGTGGAAGGAGGTCAGAGTATAAATTCGCTATTGGTATTTCTTGTTCTATACTTCCCTTTTCTCATTGTGTGTGTATATTGTAGGCACGAGCTATAGCTATGGTGAGAAGTTGGTGTGCATCAAATAATAAGGTGAATAGTTGTAATATATATATATTTTTGTTTTTAGAAATGCTCCGGGAAAGGCCATATCCTTGATGAAACAGTTTCTGAGAAGGTGATTAGATTTCCTCAATACTAACCAAAAACAAAGTACAGTAAAACCTCTCTAAATCGAACACTATTCAAAACATTAAGAGACACGAACAATCCTAATTGACTTTTGAGTGTATTCGTGTGGACTAATAAAGTTGACTTTGGGTGGATAATAAGAGGGTTTCATTTTCAAATTTTTAAATTTAAAAGTTCTTTCTTCTGTATACTGTAATTAATCGTGTCTATATTTAAAAACAATTGTATTTCCATATATTTCAGCAAGAAAGGAATAACACTGACTCTTCTGCCGATGACTGGTTGCCAAAACTCATGAGAGTTAAAGCCATAACCTCCACCAATGGGTCTAAATCGATCCGATGGCGATCGACTGTGTTCCAAACAGCATGCGTGTTTAGGGTTTAAAAACTTAAAAACGTCCCCTGACCTGGGAAAGGGAAAATAATTATAATTAGTAAAAAAGATAAACAATAAAATATCAACTCATATACTTATACAGATATTTTAATAATTGACTTCTTTTCCTTCCCTTCCCAGGTACAATAAGAGGACAGCAAAAAAAAACCTGAGTAAAAGAAATATATGATAGAATTACTTAAAGTGACGCAATATGTTCCTGCCAAAGGAAAGAGATACTATTCTCTCTCTCTCTCAAAATGTTATGCTTTTGTAATGTATTCTATTGGAATTGTCTTATCTACCACAGTAGATGATATAGCCCTGGTTAGAGTTTTAAATATGATTAACGAAATAGACAGTCCCCTACTGAGAAAAACAGAGATAGTCAAAATAATTATACGTAAAATAGACTATAAATTATATAGGAAGGGATCAACACGAATTTTTTTTTTTTTTAAATATCATATAGTGTCACTTTAAGTATATTTTCTTTATATATGTTGACCTTATTATGCAATACAATCTATGATTTTGGCAAATTATATTAATAGGTTAATGTGTGCTGTTTAACGAAATAAAATTGTTCTGATACTCGCAATCAATTATATATGCAATTAAAAACAAAATACCTGAACGAAAACAATAGCAAATTATTACTAGGAAACAAAAGTGACAATATCTAACGTTCCATTAGAGTATATTCAATTGTATATAAACACAAGAGACTATTTACATATAGCACATAATTGACACTCCTATAATTGAAAATATATTCAGTTCTTTTTTCTTTGATGGATCAAACTTCAGTTATACTGTAATGGCCAAAAGCCAGAGTATCAATACCATTCTCACAGATATATCGTTTGTTGTCATAGGCTGACAATCCTTTCTTGTTTATACTGGTACAATACAAAAGGTGTTTGTCATGTGTGATGTTGTTCGATATATAGTTGAGAAAATGTGGTGATTGAAATAGGCAGTCTATATAGAGTTTGTGTTGCAGATAATTACTCGCATTGTTTAGTCCCTTTGCTCGCACATGTCCCGTATTACTCGAGTTGGTAATGAATACATTTTCGGTCTCAAACCTACAAATTCTTTGATTACCCGACCACCTTGTTCATCTTTGAACAATCCTGGGACTGCTTTATTTCTGGAACTGTACAACTTGTGATCTGTGTTATAGTTACTGGTATCATACAGTTCAATATTTTCTTGCATATCATCATAGAGATCATCGGTGTGAATTTCATACAAAAATGAGTCTATTATCTTATTTTTGAACTCACCACCTTTGTCTGATATTATTACATTTGGGCGTCTGCTTGTGCTGTTGAAAATAACTTTAAACCCTTTCAGTACAGTCTGTGCATTTTTATATTTTATAGGTTGACAAAACAGAAATCGTGAACATTTATCGATAATAACTAATTGATATTGATCATTATATTCAGCTAAATTTTGTAGTTAATAGGTCTACATCCCAAATATCGTCTTTCGACGCTACAATTACTTTCCGCCTTCGAAATTTACGTCGCACCTCTCTGTGCAATGTATGTGCATCCTGTTTGTTCAACCATTTATGTAGGTATGTCCTAGATAAATGAGGCGCATCTGTATGCTGTAACACCTTATACAGTTTCGTCGCACCACTGTATGAGCCTGGATTTGATAGTTTGCAGTAGAACTTCTGCAGAAACTCATCCCTGGGATCCTCTACGGAATTCTCATTCATAACTGATCAATTTTATGAAGCACTCTACTCCTCCAGTTATCGTTGGTTTACAGTCTTGAAGCCACTGTTCGTCTTCGGTAAATGTTTCAAATATTACTCTGTATTTTTCATCTATAAAATTACTAATTTGTTGAAATTCTATTATCAGTTCCTTCACGTCTGTTTCGTTATATGCCTGGTCAAAATAGTATTCTATTTTTTTGTTCAAAAGTTTGCACAATACATTCATGATCACGTTGACTACTTTTGTTATATACACAACCGAACCAATCCTGTTGAGCTAAATAACAAATCCTTGAGCACAAAATTTCTGCATGGTATTCCATCAATTTATCAATAGTTCTGACATAGTCCCCAGTGTGTTCAACAATATCCATTTTCTCATTTGTTCCTCAAAAATGAGTAAATAAAGGACAAACTTGTCTTCATGTCACATATAAACTTCCAGGTCTTCAGATCAAGTGATATAGTTCTTGATCCCCTGCATATAAATATATTTTTTCTGTTCTTTTTTATAACAATCTTCGTTCTACTATCAGTAAGGACAGAGATCTGATTATTTTCATTTTTATCAACTTTAAACTGTTGTTCATCTAATTGTGCTTGTGCCATTGTGTTTGATTCGAAGTTAAAATCTGTTCCAATGTCTCATTAGTATTTTCCTTTTCTAATTTTTCAATTTTAGCTATAAGTTCAGTTTCTTCTTTGACTCTTTTTCTTTTAATATTTGATAATTCTAAAGTTTTACCTCGTATTTCCATAAGCAGTGTTTCGAAAAAAAGTTGGTCATTAATTTCTAGATGTTTTCCCTTTTCATCAAAATATTGAGATTCTATGGTCTCAATTAATTTGTTAATTTCATTGACAGTCTGTATTTTTCAAAAGAGAGTTATTGAATTTCCAATATCCATGGCCACGGGTAAATTCTGTCAAATTCAATTTTAATGAGATAATAGAATGATCTGTCCTATAACCTGGGTGTATATCTGCCTTTCTGGTTAGTGAAAGCATGCATTCGGATACAAGAAAGTAATCAAATCGAGCTTGTTTTATAGGTGTTTTCTTTCTCCATGTTTAACTAAACCGTTACGATCCATAGCCTTCAAAAGAGCTTTACGAGCAAGAGGATTATTATGTCTCACATAGTTCACGGAATCAAGATTTTGGTTAAGCACTATATTAAAATCTCCACATACAACAAAGTTTGACTCGAGCTGATAAGACTTATAATGAGTGTCTAAAGTCTATTTAAGAGTCTGATAAAATGAAGAAAAATGATGTGTCCACAATTTTTATACACTATTTTAGTTTGGTCATGTGATTGCGGTGTAAATAATGACTGCTCATTGGCTATTTTTGTTTTTTACATTACACATTGTGTTTCAATTTCTTCCACCTTTTTTTAACCCCACTATTTTTGTTGTCAATATGTGGTACTTCTTGATCATTTAATGAGTTGTCAGTTGGGGTTTTTAATAAATTATCTTTATTATTATCCTGGGTTGTGTCATCAGAATAATTCATATGATGTGGTTTAATATTTGTTGCATACAAGATTTGTTTAACATTATTCATTTTTGGATTCATTATTTCTTCTCTGTTTGTGTTTTCATCTGAGATTTGCTGTAGTTGTTGCTCTTTGGTTTCTTTTTCTGACTTCACATTCTCCATTTCTGCTCTTGATCTCTCCAAGTTAAATATAATTGTTTTCATCTTCTCATACTTTAACTTTGGAACCAATACCATCTCTTTGGCCATCAATAAAGTGATTGAGAATTAGTTGAGAAATTGTTGGTAAAATCTTCACAATTTTAGATAGTAAATTGAGTCGTACTTTATGTAATTTAGCACGAATCAGTTGTCTCAATTGTTTCTTGTATTTCTTCCACAAATGTACGAACTTTGTTGCAACAGTGATGGTTCCACCAAGAATGTTGAATACACATTCGATAATGAATTTTATATGCTTTTTGGTTATACATTTCAACACATGCTTTCGCCATACATAGGATGGTTGTCGTAAAGTTTCTAGCAATGCTTTCTGTTCCTTGGTTAGCTTCATCGTTCTGATTAAGTCTCACTGTAAATAATTGTGTCCTCACCAGGGAAAATTTTCGATCTCAATTTATATTCGTCTTCTCTGTTTGGATGTACATCTATTATAAGGTATCCAAACTTTGTGGATGTAGCTTTATAATAGGCGCTCTTAAAAAAAGCATAATTATTAGGGAATATTTGCCGACCAAGGGTCATAACCTGTTGTTGATCTCTCTTGTTTTTGAAAAGAGCTATATAATGACAATTAAGAGAAATACTCCTGATATATTTGCCTTTAGGGAAAATATTTTGTGATAGAATTATCGTTGTTACATTGAGATGATGTGATTCAACTAATACAAGATTCATAATTTCCTTATTGTCTGATATATCTGATAGAAGATCGTCGAGTATTATCACCTTATTTTTGGATGTGTCTTCAAACCAGCTAGCCATTTGTTCAGCAGAAGGAATTTTATGATGAAATATTACTTTGGTTCCCAAATCATCATATAGTGGTTGGTCAGCACTATAACAGTAGTAAATAGTATCCACATGCTGTGTAAACATTCCATCTACATTTTCAATAATACTTTTTGTGAAATGTGTTTTTCCTGACTATGTACATCCAACAACTAAGATGTTTGTGGGAAAAACGAATGGAGCAGTACTGTGTGTATTCCACCATGCTAACTCAATGACTGCTTTTATGCATTTGAACTTTCTAACTTCGTGTTCAGTCATAAATTATATCTCAAAATATGCTGGAAATTGGCCATATATTATGCATGCAGTAGTTTCTGGTAGTGGTTCATCAAATTGAATATCTAAGCGAGTATTTGAAGTTCTTATTAAACTGGTAAAACTCTGGTTTGGATAGTTTGGTTCTGGTTTGAAGCAATATATAGTGTATCCACGTGGATAATCATCGAGGTCAATATGGCTACCAGAGTTATTGGAAATGTCATCTTTCCATTTGAGAATGCTTGTGTAGCCAGGAATATATGTGGCTTGCTTTCCATTGAATTTCACTTTGAGTGGTGATCCATTGACTGGTACCCCATCAGAATAAATTGCAATACTGTTTGCTTTATAATTTTTAAAATTGAATGGGTTCAATGAGTAACTACCTGAAATAGCTGCACTGTTAACCAAGCCCACAACTAATTTAATGGGTTTCATTGTTTGAAATATATTATCTGTGAGAAACGAAGTTTGTCCTTTACCAATTGTCATTATTTTTACATCGCTTCTTATAAATGGGTATTTGGCATTTATATTTTTCATGATTTCTGCTTGTGCAAGGACTACTGCTGGATTCAATTTAATTTTCATAGCCTTGAAGGCAATGTCTTCTATAGAAATTTTATAATCAGGTGAGGTCTCAGGAGACATCAAACAGAAACTAGATCTATTTCGATATAATTTTATTTGTACTGCCACTTGATTCAAAATATACCTATCCATCTTACATAGATCATGATTCAGTGGACCTTCCATTTCAAAAAAATTACTTTCTTTAGTAAGTTTTAATCTTTCGTAGAGTCCTGTGTTACCTGACACTGGATCTGTCTCACCCATTGAGCCAGCAGTATCTTTATGAAATAGTTGAGCTTGTAGTGTTGACTGTTGAGCTTCTATGCCATAGTTCAACAATGCATTAAAAATGGATTTATATGGATAATAACCATTTCCTGGAATAATATTGTTACCTTGTAGAGAAATATCCGCTTGACTAAATAATGAGTGGAGAAAATTATTTATAGGTGCAACAGTCTCTTCTTTGGAACATTAGATCCATCAGCTTTCACAATTTTCAGTTTGATGTAGAGAAGTGAATTCTTCAAGTCAAGATAATCTAGTCCATTTTGAGTAGATATTGAGAAAATCCACTGGACCATCTCCAGTTATTTGTGACACGGGTCTACACTCATGCACATAAATTTGATCTACGGTGGTTTGTGTTTTTGGTATTGTGAAGATCGATAACTCTTTGGGTCCACCTTCATGGAAGACTGATTTGTCTAGCATAGCCATACTAGTTTTAATTTGTGAATATGTCTTCAGTGTTCACTTTATTTTTTCTGGATTTTTAACTTTTGGTCGATTTCGTATTTTTTTTTACGTACTGTTTTCGTTTCTTTGAATGGTTTGTTGTGGTAGAGCTTGATGGTGTTTCTCTTTTCAGTTCATCTTTCACTTGTTCTATTGTCTGTTTCATCGGAGATGTTAGCTTGAGTTCAATCTTATTACAGGCAGATGCTTTTGCTTGTTTCACCCTCTCAATATCCTGGAAATTTGATTTGTGTTGTCTCTGCACTTGGGTTTTATAGTGCTCTAATTTGATCTACGGTGGTTTGTGTTTTTGGTATTGTGAAGATCGATAACTCTTTGGGTCCACCTTCATGGAAGACTGATTTGTCTAGCATAGCCATACTAGTTTTAATTTGTGAATATGTCTTCAGTGTTCACTTTATTTTTTCTGGATTTTTAACTTTTGGTCGATTTCGTATTTTTTTTTACGTACTGTTTTCGTTTCTTTGAATGGTTTGTTGTGGTAGAGCTTGATGGTGTTTCTCTTTTCAGTTCATCTTTCACTTGTTCTATTGTCTGTTTCATCGGAGATGTTAGCTTGAGTTCAATCTTATTACAGGCAGATGCTTTTGTTTGTTTCACCCTCTCAATATCCTGGAAATTTGATTTGTGTTGTCTCTGCACTTGGGTTTTATAGTGCTCTATCCAGACTGTAGCATCTGGTATGTATATGGTTCTGCTCATTGTGGTATTTTACGAAAATGAAACACAATTGATACTGGTTCTGTGATAAATGTTGCTGGTTTATCAAGGTGATCATATATATACACATTGATGGATGACAGTTCGCTAACTCTGACTTTTATGAATGGATTGTTAGCACTCTGTAAACTCCATGGTGATGTGTAACTAGTTGAAGTAATTTTTCCTATTATTGGTTTTTGTTCAGCTCTGTGATAAGAAGAATGTATAATATCTATGTGTACAAATAATTCCCGGAATTTATATTCTTTTATCTTTTTCCTGTCTGTACATAGATATGTGAATTCTTCCATGCTTACTTCCCATTGTCCATGTAGAATTATCGGATTTTTGGTATCTATGGTAAATTTGTATGGTTTATTGTCGGGATAGGTATCATTATAATCATCACTACTAGAATATATGAACATATCCATTATTATTTTTTTTATGTGTTTGTAGATTTTATTTCACTTTCTGGAATCCACTCATTGAATCGAGAATCCCAACCTCTGAATTTCACCAGCCACTGAACTTTGTGATTCACTACACGCTTCTTTATCCTTTTTTCAATCAACCAAAGGCTATTAACATCCTTCTCAACTAGCTGTAATTCATTATCATAAAACCAACCTTGAATTGTTACATCCAGATAGTCTCTGAGTTGATATAATGGTATATCAAGGGAATGAAATTTGTTATCTACTTTGAATATTTCCTCAGTCCATTGCTCTTGATTTGATCTACGGAAAATATGTTTTGTGTATGTGATCCTTACTAGATCATTTTTATTGAATTTATACTTAATTTTATTTGAATAATCCTTATTATTTATATATCGAGATACCCACAGTTTGCCCTGGTTAGCTTCATTGACTTGATTGGGTGATATATAATCCAAAGTTCTATGTGGCGTTGAATTATATCTTTCTTTAAGTTTTTCCAAAATATCAATCAATTTATAAGTTTGATTTTTATGGAAATATTGAAACATAATTCTCTTGATCGTTTTGTTAACTCTTTCTGCGACAGTTGCATGAGTTTCATTATGTACAGGGAACAAATGTATATTCATTCCTTCAAGAAATGCTGTTAGTTTTTTATTAATAAATTCCTTTCCAAAATATGAGCGAATTTTTTTTGGTCTCTTGGTAGTTGCATTAAATATATTTTTTATACCATCAATAACAGCTGATGCAGACTTGTTTTTCAAAGGTTGTAACCATAGGAATTTGGAGAATACATCTATAACAACTAATAAATATTGTGTACCATTATTATATTTCTTCAAATTTTGAACAGATAGCAAGTCCATATCCCAAAGATCCCCAATACCAGAAACAATCAGATTCAGTCTTTTAAATTTCCTATCCACTTGAGTGTGTAGAGTATGACTGTCTTGTTTTCTCAACCATTTTGCTATGTATTCTCGAGAGTAGTGGTAAAATCCATTATTTTTCAAAGCTGAATGTAACTTTGTTATTCCAGAAAATGATCCAGGATTTCCAATATTGTAATAATATGAATGTATGAACTCTTCTTTTGTGGAATTTGCTGTATCTTCAGCCATAGTGTTGTTAATTTTTTTATTATGTCCATCAAATAGTAGACAATGAATCTTGTCAGCAAAAGTCACCGTTCAAACATTGGTGTGGTGTCCAAGTATGATTGAAGATATAAAATACTTAATTTCATATCACACATTAACTTGAAAATATCTGCATCTATAAAACAAGTCTTTGCGCCTTTTTTAAGAATGAACTGTTTCTTGCCTTGTCTGATTGTTATAGATGTTTTTGAATCCAGTGTTAACACAATTGTTCCGTTGTTTTGGAATTTAACATCAAATTTGTTGTCAAGAAGTAATTTTCTTTGATCCAATTGTGCTCGTGCCATAACTCAATGTAATTTATAACTTAAATTTGATGTGGTTTATCTTACATGAGGGGCTGAAATGATGGGTTTATATACTTCCAACAAGATTGTGATTGGTTGCAGCTGTTATGATACACCATTATATTATTTCAAGATTAAATACATATTAATTTTAAATTATTGTGTGCAAATTATTCCCTTTAATATTCCTGTTTGGGTTGTAAGTTAGTATTGATATACATGTATGTGAATATCTCATAAAGATTCACCATGTTGTTTGATTTGTTTGGACTGTCATATTAAACATTTTGTTCACATATGTTCCAACATTTTACACCAAGTTGGATTTGTGGTTATATCTTAATCTATATGCAAATATATTCCAAATATGAATATCATATCAGAACAGTATGTTCAAGATAAGAAATGTATGAATTGATGTTCTAGAATATATTTACATATATATATATATATATATATGAAACTCTTTTGAACTTTAAATATGTTCCTTTCCGATATGATCAAATGTAACCGCTGTTGTTTACAAACTCTTGGAATTATGGAAATGTTCCATCTGATATGATCAAATATAACCGCTGTTGTTTACAAACTCTTGGAATTATGCAAATGTTCCATCTGATACGATCAATGTAATCGCTGTGTTTGCAACATGTGGCTAGGTTGTAAAAGCCGTGTTGCAGTATTATAACTTACAATACTACTGAGATGTATTTTGTTGTTACTTCCATATACATAAAAGACTTTAAATGTTAGTGACTGTTTGTTAAGAACTTTACCATCCAAGAAAACACAACGTGAAGCCCATGTAGTGTTACAGTTGACAATAAAAATACATAAATAAATAATAGAATTAAGCTTCAGTACAAAACATGTATGGTGTTTGGGAGCCTGCTGAATGTTGTGTCCATTTGACACAAGTAGAAATTTATGGTAGGATGTTTTTATAGCTATGAATTGACTTCGAACAATCGATAGTCAGGGAAGCGGTGAAATTTGAATGGGAAAACATACCGACACCTGACTGTTACATGGTATGAATGTATCATACTTGAGACCCACTTAATGCTCAGTATGAGGTTTTGGTGAAAATAGGTCGTTTCAGCACAAATGATACAAACGTTAGTATTGTCGCCTATGGAAAATAATTAGTTGCGTGTAACTTAATAAGCACAGCCCGGCGTTGATGATAGATAGCATTCAAGGAAAGGTTAGCAATATTGACAATGACAAAGTTTCCGGGGAAATAAATAACAGATTAAACCTATGTTTAACGTGTGTGGACATAATTGAATAGACCATGGTTAAAGAGGTTTTACAAACGCCTGTCGATAAATAAAGAGCGCTACCAACGAGTCTGTGTGGTGGACGACAAAGAATTCACCCCATGTGTAGCCTGTGTAAACATAGAAAGCCACTGTCAAATAGGGTCTACTAATAACGGTCTAAAATTAAAGAGCGTTTGTTCGTGTTGGAACGACCGGCACAACATAACCTGACACGTTAATATCGGATGTGCCGGCATAGGAGTTCCGCTAGTTCACAACGTACATGAATATAGGAGAATCTTGTTCTGTTAGGACTAAGCTTGACGTTGGAGTGTCACAGGGGTATTATTGTGTCCTCTACTTTTTCTAATTTACACCATACCACTGGCAGATATCTTAAACAGACACTCTGCGATACCATATTTACGCTGACGACACTCAAATTTATATAGAATTTCCTCGAAATGACTCAGCCGGTTATAAAACAGCGAGGGTGTCGAAATTGGAGAACTGTTTAACGGATGTCAAAGAATGGATGCAATGCAATAAGTTGAAACTAAACGATAATAAATCTGAATACATTGTTATTGGTTCCAAATATTCTCTGTCTACTTCATGACAAATGCAGTGATTCGGATAGATCGATCAAAATTCAGCTTGCGGATAGTCATGTAACATCGTGTTCCTCCTTACGTAACCTAGGAGCGCACTTTGACAGTTCTATGGAAATGGATGCTTTGGTCTCGAATGTCTTACGCACGAGCTACATGAAGTTGTGACCCTTGAGGCGAGTGAAATGTCATCTAAGCCAAAGTGCGATGAAACATGCCGTTCTATCTCTTGTTGTTTCTAACGTTGACACTTTCAATCCATTACGAACACACCTTACAAAGGGAAGTGTCCTGAGGATAAATCCTTTCTTAAAAAGCTGCGCTCCTCTCGTTTCTAATGTACCAAGAATGTATAGTAGAATAACACATGTCATGAAAGAACTACACATGTTGAAGTTTGAATACCGTATCAGATACAGATGTGCCGTAATAGTTTTCAAGTCTCTGCACGGAGATACACCATCGTACATTTCTGAAATGTTTACCAAACGCAGCTCAGTTACTGGAAATAGCCGAAGTGCAGTCCAACTGTCTCATATACCCGATAAACTAAATGTGAATTATGGAAAGTCCTCATTCCAAAATGTCTCAGTTTCTATTTGGAACAGCCTACCCGTTGATATGAGGGGGGTTGACTCAGTATCATCTTTAAAAACAGCTCTTAAAACTCACCTGTTCAGAATGTGTTATTCGTTATAAGTGCACCATCTGTTATTTTAACTTGTTTAGGCTTATCCGTTATAGTTCGAAATTAATATTGAACTTAATATTTTCATCAGGTCTTTTAATCTACTGGATATTTTATTGTTAATTGTAGGTCTAATTTCAGTCATCTTTCCGGGGTATCTGCCATATATATATCGGTGAAGCTTGTATTGCTTTTGTGTGTGTAGATACGCATTGAAACTAATTGATGTATAATGCGTTTCTTAAATGAGTATATAATAATAAATAATAATAATAATAATAATCCCTGTGTATAACTGAGTTGTAAACCGCGACGAATCCCCAGTATAATTATTACGTCTTATTGAGTTAATCGTGATGACGGAACTCTATATATGATAATTAGTAACATCGGATTCCTGTTTGAATAAGTCAGTTCGATTGACGATGACCGAGTTCTAGGTTCATAATGGAGGGTCTTATCATAATATTGTCATTTTGTATATTAATCTTTTTTCGAATACAATTTCAAAATGAGTCACACCTCTAGATACCCGTTGCCATCTAAATGCCAATGTCAACTGACATGACAAATTTCAAAACGATCCATGATGATCCTACCAAAAATGTAGCCCATGCCAAAGTATTTATTCATGCAAAGAGTAAGTTACAAGATAGCTGCCAGTGGCCACGTTTATGTCCGGATGACCCCAAAATGACTCGTTTCCATCTATATCCCAATGTGAACATGACGATCTGACCAACAGGCCTGTAACACGTGGTAGTGGATTGAATTTTGAAATCCAAGCGAGGCGCTGGTTGCCATGATTTTTTTTGCTGAATGACGCAAAAATTATTCGTGCCCATCTACATGTCAATGTCCATGATAAATTTAATAATAATCCGACCAAAGGTACGACCTGCAGCCCGTAACAAAGTATTTATTCATGCAAAGAGTAAATTCCAAGATGACTGTCAGCGAAATTGGCACCATTATTTGAACTTAAGTACAAGTAGCCAGTACCAAAGAATTTAGTCAAGCAAATATTGCAGTCCCAGATGTTTGCGCAAATAACATCCGTAAAAGTCCGTCTAATTGATAGCATATTGAAATCTAATAGCCATGTTTGTTTTTGCCGAATGACCCCAACATAACTCGTTCCCATCTACATGTCAATGTCAAGTCATTACACATTTCATGATGACCGAGCAAAGGCACGGCGGTCTGTCGTCGGTGCCAATGGAATTAGTTGACGGACACACGCACGCGCAAACACCCGGCGACGGATACCAAGCCACGTCAATAGTTCAAACTTTACAAGTTGAGATAATACGCACAGCCTGGTCTTGATGATAGATAGCATTCAAGGAGCGTTTGTAAATATTAGCATTGGCAGAGTTTCCCCAGTGAATAAATAAAACATTCAAGCTTTGTATACCGAGTGTCAACATGGACATAATTAAATGGACCATGGTTAAAGAGGGTTTACACACGCCTGTCGATAGATAAAGAGCGCTACCAACGAGTATGCATGGTGAACGATAAAGGAATCAGGGAGCTAAATGTGTTCTAGAGTCGGGGAGCGAGTACACCGTGGAACCCTAAAGGTGAAGGTAACTGAAGAATGACCTTCACCTGATACATGCGACACGTTGTTAAAGGATGACATCGCGTTTATTTGATTTGTACATAATATCTAAATAATTTAAACTGGTGAATGAATGGGGGAATGGATTTTTGTGAGCGGGAAATTTATTTAACTAGCTGCTGTAGTTCTGGATTTTTCCAGAACAAATTTGGCTGTGGGATAACCCCGTCGTACACTTGGGGATTTATTTTTAAAAGTAAACACATGACCTATGATTTTTCTTGCATTTTCGTGATCAGCTGGTGTCAATCTAGCTGGGTAAACATCACTGGTATGGCCTGCAGGCTTCAATTCAGTGAATTTGGCGGAAACGTTAACACTGTCGCCTATGGGAAACCATTTAGTTCAGTGATTCCTATAGGAAAAATATGAATTTTACGAAATTTCACGTCTCGCCATGATAAGTTGTTAATTCCATATTTTCTTATTTTCAAATGATAATGACCACATTTTGGACAGATTTAAAGAAGAAACGCATGGATTCGCCTGTAGATAGTAAAGAAAGTGATAAATCTGGGAATTTTGCATGGACATCAGGTACCATTAGGGGGTCAGGGGGGCTAAAGCCCCCCTCCCCAAAAATTTGAGTAGTGTTAGCCCCCCCCCATTGGGAAAAGGTGGCAGTTAACCCAATTAAGATTTCCCGGCACCCAGTAGCCTTATCGGGGACCGTAGTCCCACCCCAAGTCGGGGGGGGGGGGGTGATGGCATCGCCAGTAGTGTTAATGTCGTGCAAAACTGTCATGGCAGGTTTGTTAAACAGACATTATGCCCTGCCATCTGGTCAAATTGCATGCCTGAGATTGTGGCTGATGTTGTATAATTATGTTTAGATATTTAAATTGACTTATAGTTGCTTTATTATGCTATTAAAGTATTTTTTATTTAAATTTTCTGTTAATTTTTGTAAATGTTTATTATAAATTGACAAATTTTGCATGAAAAGGGTTTAAAATTGGACAAGTTATCCCACTCAAAATGTATATTAACATATCCTCTTCAATTTAGTAATAGTATGGTATATAAGGGTATTCTTCAGTTATACGAGATGCATCAGCTAGTAAAATTGAAAAAAAATTCAAATTTTTTTGGCTTTATTTTGAGGATTGACACTAATTTTTCAGGATGCCTCATATTGGAAAAATAAACAACTACTGCTCGATATAATCCATTTTTTATTTCAGTAAGGTCTATATTTTGATAAAATACTATAAGAAACGCTGTGTTTCACACATATACATATATATAGGAATCAGGGAGCTAAATGTGTTCTAGAGTCGGGGAGCGAGTACACCGTGGAACCCTAAAGGTGAAGGTAACTGAAGAATGACCTTCACCTGATACATGCGACACGTTGTTAAAGGATGACATCGCGTTTATTTGATTTGTACATAATATCTAAATAATTTAAACTGGTGAATGAATGGGGGAATGGATTTTTGTGAGCGGGAAATTTATTTAACTAGCTGCTGTAGTTCTGGATTTTTCCAGAACAAATTTGGCTGTGGGATAACCCCGTCGTACACTTGGGGATTTATTTTTAAAAGTAAACACATGACCTATGATTTTTCTTGCATTTTCGTGATCAGCTGGTGTCAATCTAGCTGGGTAAACATCACTGGTATGGCCTGCAGGCTTCAATTCAGTGAATTTGGCGGAAACGTTAACACTGTCGCCTATGGGAAACCATTTAGTTCAGTGATTCCTAAAGAATTCATCTCATATGTAACCTGTGTAAACATGGAAAGCCACTGTTAAAGAGCGTCTACTAATACCGGTCTAAAGTTAAAGAGCGTTATGTTCGTGTTGCAATGGCATGCACAGCCTGAAATGATACGTTAAGATCGGATGTGTCGGTAGATGAGTTCCATTATGTCACAACTTACATTAGTATCCGGTATAATACCTGCGTATAATTGAGTTGTAACCCGTGACGAATCACCGTTATAATTCCTTCATCTTTTTGAGTTGTTAATCGTGATGAATTGCTAACACGATACGTTAAGATAGGATGTGTCGGCAGATGAGCTCTACTAGTTAACAAGTTACATATACGTTGAGATCGGATGTCTGTATAGAAGTTACATTAGTTCACAACCTACATGAGTATCTCGTCTAATCCCTATGTATAATTCAGTTGTAATCAGTGACGAATCCCCAATATAATTGTTACGTCTTACTGAGTTAGTCGTGATGACTTAACCCTAGCACAGGTATTTGGCAAAACAGAATTAATAAAAATATCTAAAAGTTAGTATCAAGGCCGATAGTGAAAATAGGAGATCAAAAACATCCTCACAAAAGCTAAACTTTTTATCAAATTGATCTGGAATTCTAGCATCATGTGCCCAAGTAATCATTTTTTGGTTAGTGAACATAGAAAATCATTCGAAGTTGTCAATGAAATTTATTTTTTGGTACCCGAATCGTCCGTCCAATGAAAAATAAAAAATAATCCAACCCCTAAATCACCGAAAACTTCTTGGACGATGATGTAAACAATATGGATTGGTCAACAAAATGTTACTGGCTGCGTAAGAATCCTGTCATTGCCACAAAGCACGAGCAGTACATGTTTAATCCATTATTCAAGATTGATATCCTTGCTGATCCTCATCCTTTGGGTAAAGTGATTGATTACGAAATCAAAGTGGAGTTTCAAATACGTGGGCCCCCACACTGGCATGCTGTGCTCATATCACATATTCCAGAGACTGAAGATGCGGCAGAACAGAAGAAAGCAGCCAGTGAAATTATGAAAGCTGTATATCGTGTGTTGACTCACGAAGATCTCCCAGATAGCTTACATTGACAGAAGTGCTCTCTCAAGCTGGAGTTCCTGGGGAAGTATATGAAAATGCTCTGAACGTGGCTCATGGTAGGAGAGGTGTTAATCTAAAACGAACACTACAAGAGGTCTACGTGAATAACTATAACCCTGATTTATTACGTGGATGGCGAGCTAACATGGATATACAGTATGTTCTAGATCCTTATGCATGTGTCATGTATATAACAGATCTCTGTAAAGCAGGAAAAAATATGAGTGAAGTACTGGGGAAAGCCAGCATAGAAATGGATAATGATGATGCGAGGACAAGGCTAAGAAGACTTGGCAATGTTTTTCTAACACACATAGAAATGCCAGCACAAGAAGCAGTGTACCATGTGATGTAAATTCCATTTGTACAAAGATCTTCCCAGGTGCAGTTTGTGCCAACTGGTCAACCAGATGATAGAGTCAGAATGTTGAAGCCCAAAAGACAGCTAGAGGAACTGGATGATGAATCAAATGATATATACATTCTTAACATCATGGACAAGTCGCCGTGTCGAAACCAAAAGGTTCTATGTCCATTTTGGCGCGAAAATGAGATATTGTTGTCATTCGAATCGGCATGATATTCTCCGTCGAATGGGCTCATCGTAACGTGTATTTAATGGGCAGTTATCGTGTAAAACACGAAGATGTAAAGTCCAAAAAAAGCAATCTCGTCCGAGCAAAATGGTCCTATCTCCTAAGCCAATAAAACATCCTAATAAAATCAGGTGACCAAAGTTAACGAAAGGCGGCTATTATTCTAGGAATCACAGATATTATGAGATAACCTTTCTTTTCCCTAACATTTGTTGCCCCAATGCGCCAAAATTCAAGCTAACAGATCCAAGATATAAATAACTTTACACACAGTACAAGTTAAAGCTTGTATTTGTAGTTTTTTATGCATTTTGGAGATAGGACCTTCTTGCAATAACCAATTGACTGCCCTAAGACCACGCTGTGGAGATAGAGCTGTTTTGCACGGGCATGTACTATGCTTTTTCGTACACGTGTTAATGAAGATACAAAAAAGTTACCTCCTACTTTGTGTATTGTGTTCTGTTATTACTCCATCGCCCCACTTGGGACTATGCTATGGTGGTGGGGGGGGGGGGGGAATGGGTATATTACACATTTAGGCATACATATCCACAGGCGTTGACTCATATAGATACACGTATATGGTCACATATGCAATATGGAAGTTCGTCGTGCTGTTTGAGAATGGCAGATCAATAATTTCGGAGTAAGTGGGGTCGAACCATTAAAGGGCTTGCTTAAGGATATCCACGTAGTCGGGGCGGTTAGGTCGTGGATAAGATTATCGCAGCCCTGTCTAGACGACAATGTTCGAACCTCGGCATGGGTGAAATTCGGGACCGATTTTTAAGCTTGATCTGGTTTGAGGGATACCCAATGAGTGTGAGGGTGTGTATGTGTGTGTGGGGGGGGGGGTGTTTGATACATAGTACCCATATATGAACACCAATGACATGCAAAATAAGTGGTAAGATGTGTAATAATTTATGTACACCAAACAGATGGGAACTTCAGGAATGTCGATAAAATTGGTGCTTTATCGACTTCGGTATAAGGACAAGCAATTCATATCGTGATATCATCACACAAATTTAAAGGCCCCTGGCATGTTCGAGTAACATTGTTGATCAAATAGTTTAAAGGTACTCAATCCGATTGAGCACCCCTAAATTACTATTTCTTTGGCTTCAGGGGTAAAATATATTTGATTCGAGTCGAGGAACCCATCCATCAAAGCTCAGAGTTATTAGATATTGATTTTTGAAGTTTGAATTTTTCTCGAGATATGTACTAATAATTTCCCCATAAACACTTATTCCAACATACGAAGATGGATAACTCTAAAATCAAGTGTATGAATAACGCAGTTTTGACTGAGACCATCCTTTTGACGCCATGTTTGTGGGCCAGAAACAATAGAAATAACAAAACTTCAAAAATGTATGTCTGATCACTCTGATCGTTGATAGGTAGGTTCCTCGACTCGAATCAATCATTGTTTATCCCCGAAGCCAAAGAAATAGTAATTTCTCAGGGCCTGATCGGATTGAGTACATTTAATGTTTGAAATATTTGCACTCAGATTTTGATTTAGTTAATAGTTAAAACTACGATTGTGTTTAAAAACCATATTAGCACATGATCGCATTAATGTGCGAATATGTACACATATGCACATGCTATAATTAGCTAAGCATTTTGTTTTGATATTTTCCAGTGCTTCAATACAAGACCTACCAGAGTGCATACTTGTTCAAATCTTCAAGTTCTTCTCTCCATGTGAGCTGCTAGTATTTATAGGGCTGACATGCCACAGGTTCAACCAGATAATTGGTGACAATTCAACACTATGGAGAATTTTCGAATTCACAAATGTTCTAACAATAGACCGGACAGATCTGGACTCAATAATGTCACATGCCAATGCCTTCAGACATTTTGAAATCGCATATGCTGTTATCAACATAGACCAACATTACTTGAGTTGTCGTCTTGTGTGTGGATTGAACCTTGCTGAGCGATTAACTTTTCTAAATCTCACGGTTGTGAAATTTCTACCCTCTGTTTCTTACCCGGTCTACAAAAATTACTGTTTCTTGACGTATCCGAATGTTCCCATCTTGAAGATGTCGACTTTCTTGCTGCGAAGGAATATAACCAGCTGAAATATCTCTATTATGTCATTCACCAAAATACTACCAAATACTGTAATCACCTTAACACGGAGTTTGAACTCTCTTACATTACTAGACATTGCTGTCAACCCGGTTTCACTTGTAGACTGTTACATGCTGATGAATAACCTGCCCGGATCTCTCACTTATTTGCAGCTAACTCTTGATCAAAATACGCGACGTGGACAATTCTGGAGAGCAGTAGAAACCGTGTACCCAAATTGTCTCTTCCATGTTGACGCACCCATGTAACTAACTTGTAATATGGAAGTCATCAAAGCCCTCGATTTGTTTGATGAGCTGTCATCAGAATCTGATTGTGAACCGTCCACTCTCGACTCGGACGTTATAGAGGTGGCGCCAGTCATACAATTCATGGAAGAAGACTGTCAACAGGGTGAAATAACACAATAGTTATATCCAGATTTGAGTGCGATACAACCTGTTTTTCCAGATTATCCAGATGATTTGGGTAGATCGAGTATAATTGCTGATTTTGAAAGAGATGCTATCGACGCAGACGTATCTGACCCAAACTATCAGCCGGACGAGGACACAGGTGAATCAACTGATTGTGCAGACAATAGCATTCTTGGAGATGCAGATGCAACCGTCGTAGATGTGGAAGAACCCGTTGGCGCGAGTTCGGGTGGGCTTGGCGCGAGTTCGGGTGGGCTTGGCGCGAGTTCGGGTGGGCACGACGCAAGCGCGATGTCTGGAAAACAACTAAAAACATTGAAAAAAAACCGGTCACGGAATAGAAAAAAGAACCCGGGTGAATGGAAGAAAAACATAAGAAAAAGATTAAGACAATCGGGGAATCGTATGTTGACGAGAAAGGTAACACCCGAAGAGCGAGAGAAATAAAAACAGTTAAAGATTGCAAAGGGAAGTGTCGATTTAAATGTGCGCTAAGAATATCTGATTCCGAGAGGAGGCAATTGCTAAACAGTTCTGGTCGCTAGATGACAATGAAAAAAATGTATTTTATGCAAAAACAGCAACGCGATTGGAGAAGGAACATGTCAGAACACACTCGATACAACAAAGGCGAAAGTTTTCCATACATTATTTCTTGATTGTCAATGATGTGAAAATCAGAGTGTGTAAGGAGTACTATTTGTCCACGCTTGACATCAGTCAAAAACGAATCAGTCATTTTCACATCGCTAAACGCGGTTGTTTCACTGATCAACGTGGCCGTGCAACTAAATCTTCGATCCCTACAGATCAATTGGATAAAGTGCGACAACATATCGCCTCGTTTCCGAAAATTCCTTCACATTATTGCAGGTCCACCACCCACCGAGAATACTTGGAACCGAATCTAACCATGAGCAAAATGTACAATTTATATACAGTATGGTGTTCTGAAAATTCCCAAACTCCGGTGAAACTATATGTTTACCGCAAAACATTCAATAGTGATTTTAATCTTGGATTCCATACACCGAAGAAGGATATGTGCGATGAAGTGAAGATTGTGAAACTAAACTCCGGTAACGTCCACGATCGCCTTATGTCGAAATATTTAGCCCATGAGAACGATAAGCAAAACACGCGGGAGCAGAGGAATCGCGATAGGGAAAGTGATAGACTGATTGTCGCTTTCGATATGGAAAATGTTATAACATTATCGAAATCTAATGTGTCGAACTTTTTTACAAAGAAAGCAGAGTGTCTTCAATTTGACAGCGCATTGCTCAAAGAATAAAACAGCTTACCAGGCAATTTGGGGGGAACACCAATCAGGACGGGACGGAAATTCCATAGCGAGTGCGTTAATTGTTATTTTCGATCATATTGTCAGGGTGTTTCGAAATTCCAGCACATTAGTACTTTGGTCGGATAGTCGTGTCCCACATTACGCATATTCCCCCTCCTTTGGAATCACGGTCCTTGCGGACAGGTGGGTAGTAGCCAGGAATAATTAATTTATCGGATGGATATGAAGGGTCAAGATGGGTCTCACTAAAACACAGGATGTCATACTCGTCAATGATATCAACTATCTTTTCGAGCTTATTGCGAATACTTCGGATATTGTAATGAAATATAGAGATTGAATGACTATTTACAGGTAATGTATTAGGGCCTGGGTTTTTTTCAATGTCGCCGGATAACATAAGGATTAGACAGATCAGAATCAAACATATCTTCAGATTGAATACTCGGAAGTTGCATTTTAAGGGTCCAACATTTTTTGCCAACTGAGATTTTTTAGTTTTCTTCCTCAAGTCGAAGACTCCAATCGCGGCCCTATACTGCTGTGTCGAACAAGTCATAACAGTGTTTTAGTCTGTGATTCGATGTGAGTATATATATAGGGGAGCGATTGAGTCCTGGTCCTGTGGAAGATCCGTCGTATATATAGAGCTGATTTGGTGTTGGCACCTGACACCCGCAGGTTACCTTGCTATGTGGGTTGGGAATAGTTCGGTGTAAATGTGGTAGGTTGATGGAACCCCTGGGATGTACAAAACATGCAAACAACATGATACGATATGTGCATAGATGAAAACATGAAAATGACAGTAACAAAAATGAAGAAATGGTGATATGAAATAATGATGGTTTGGTGATGGGGTTCCATCGTGGGTCGGCTGGCGCGGTTGTTGGTTCGAGACGGGGGTGCTTCAAGTTATTTACGATGTTCAGCAGGACAAGCATGCAGCGATTTTTGAGGGGAGAGATAGAGAGAGAGAGCTATCGTTATTTAGGTCCTTGGTTCGTTGTGGGAAACTGAAAATAAGTTGGTACTCAGACGCTATACCAACTGTGGGAGTGTAGCCTTCTACTAAAATATCAAAGAAATCGACCATTTCACTCCATATATATCATCGTATGAAATACGTTTAATTGTAAATATTTACATCTCGATTTGAGATGCGACACAAAAACGGCGATTATCTAAGGCATATTATTTCACCATCGAGTGTCATTGCATTTAATTTATATATCAGAATGATGGTGTAAGCACTGTAAATTTATATTAATATTCTTAAGAAATAATTACTTTGATCAAGAAATTTTCCTTTTTCGATCACCCAACCGGAGTGTTTTACATCACTTTAAATCGAGTGGCTAACAGATTTGTTGTTGCGGCTTACCGTACTATTTGATGAAATTGGGTCCAATGGTTTTATGGAAATCGCGTGGTCCATTTGCCAGCGGCGTGTTTCGGGATTTCCTCTCACTCTCTCTCTCTCGCCAAATGTCGCTTAAATTGTAAATGATTTACTTGGCTAAAAGGTACCAAAAGCAACATGTATGTGTTTTCCGTATGTATCTATTTGCTTGTCGCAGTGGAAGTAGCCACAGTGGCTAACATTTAAGCGACTCGCCAGTCTAATGAATAATTTCACAAAGCTGCCACAGTAAATTGAGAACTCGCACACAGGACAAAGTGACACTTGTAAATTATGAATGATGCAGCTCATGTAGACCAATAGCGCTTTCTCGTTAATGACAAATATCGGGATATCGAAGTCATCTCTAATTTATATCAGCGCTGCGCACTCATAGGACACTTCAGTCAGATTTCACCACAGATTAAACTAAATCTGATATGGATGTGATGACTTTCCACAAACTAACTTAATTAAAATACACCAGAGATTCTGTTCAGCTATTCTATTAAATCTCACAAACTTCAAACTATCACTACAAATATTGTAAGAACTACATATGAGCAGTTATTGCTCCGACAACTGAGACAACGCTTAAATTCAGAATGGGATGGTCAGGCGATACCGTTTCCTATGGTGGTGAGCGCAGGAGCCATGGAGCCGATTCGTGTCATGGGTAAATATTCCCATGAGTCTGAACCGGAAGGCGGATATGGCCTCTCGCCATATATTAACGGGAACGCCTGTCTGGTTAATTGGGGGGGGTTCTGGTAGCGGTTTTAAACAAACTGACAAGAGAACAGAAGTTATCATTTTCTAAGTCAACCAGCCCACTTTGGAAAATAGATCTAATGAGAGTAAGACTTCAAGAAACTATCTGCCCAGCGCCGACATAAATGAAGTTAGAAAATGCATCAAGGGAGGGATGTTTCCAGATGAGGCCCCAGATGAACTCACAGCTGCTCTCATCATTGAGGATGCGTACAAGGGTGAGAAGTCTAGGGTAGGCATCCTAGGGATTCATCCAGATATGCTCGACATCAATCTGGGTTATCCAGAGACAGGCATCATGATTCGGCTAGGGACTCAAGGCGACATTACGACTCATCGAAAGAAATAAAGTCTCGTCGCGAAGTATCTAAGGTTGGTAAGCGTCACTGTGATATTTCATCAAAGAGAGAGGCAAATAAGAAAGTAAAAATCAGTACGGCGATGTATGCACATACTGGTAAGGCAATTAGTGTAGCAAATAGTGCCAGTGTAGCTACCGGTAGCTCAGGGGTGAAGCCTAAGATGACCAAAGAATAAAAGGGGCCACCACCAGTTACTGGGGTGGATTCCCATTGCCACCGGGATAGGATGTGTAAAAACTTCAATAAAAATCTACATACAACCACCGAAGAGCTATTAAAAACGGTTACCGTTTCGGTGAGTTATCCCGTCCAAGTGAGAGGAGGGGTAGAAGTGCATTGTGACCCTGAAACATACCCAGCAATTGGAGACTTGACCGTTAATCCCCATTGGAAAGTTGCTGTGGGATGCCATCCGAAAAAGTATAAGCAACTGAAATCTATCGAGAAGATGACGGCGTTTAAGACGTTAATTCATCACCCTGCAGTTATTGCAGTGGGCGAAATTGGACTGGATAGGTCTCGGAAGATGACTCCAACAGAAATGGTTGAACAGGATGACATCTTCCGAGAATTGCTGAGGGCGGCAAGGACGACGGCTAAGCCGTTGATTCTCCATATCAGGGGACCCGTAGATGACCATTTGAGTCATGATGTCAGTTTCACTGCACTTGAGACAGTGAGAACCCAAACGTTCGAGGACCAGAGCTTACACTATCACTGCTTCCAGGGGTCCAAGCGCACTATACATGCCTGGACGCATTCTCGACCAAATACCTTCTTTGGTTTCACTGGGGCATGCGCCACTTTCAATGAAATACAGAGAGGGTGTCAGAGCAGTGCGTCCTGACAGGTTTCTCCTGGAGTCTGATGCTCCACATTTCGGGACACCAGGAAGGACGAACACCACACCCGCGGTTATCGGCGAGGTGGCGGTAGAGATTGGAAAGATTAGAGATATGGACCCAAAAGAGGTTCTAAGAATAACAGCCGTCAATACTCGGGTGCTTTATGGAATTATGGTTTAAAGTTGGTTTAGTATTTTCAAATATTCCGAGCATCAATGATTACCGTTGAATGCATTATAGATACCGGTAATCTCAAAAGTAAATTTAACCCCGAGCATCAATGGAAGATTACTGCTTTATGGCTCATGTTATAAGTATTTTCAACCGAGCCTCAAAGATTAGCGTATAGTGGTGCAGTTAAATACCTTGTCAGTTTCAATTGGCATTTGTGTGGAAATAGATCTATTTCTAAAACAGTAATAATCATTTTTCACATACCGTAGGTTATCTACGATGGTTGATCTTAAATTTTCAAAATTCATGTAAAGTGGATCCGTTAGTGGCATCAGTGATATATCATCCTCATCTCACAAAAACAATCAGCAATTGTACACCAACCTGGTCTGGTATTTTTATTTTTTTATTACTTATGTAAATACGTAAAGTCAGTTATTGCCTCCAAGTATTGTAAACCAGCTAGGTATGGTCCAAATTACTTTTTATTTCTGTGGATTCTGTGTTCCCCATTGGAAGTGTAATTTTTTAAAGAGGGGAATAGTGTTGTGAAATTACAATAAACATTAGAATCCGGCGCCAGCTATCGGCAGTTATTCATCTTGCTGGAAGCACCAGTCTGGTGTGTTGTTATTGGTCAACAGCACACCTAACGGAACCCGGGAAATGGAGGAACCAGTTTCCGGGAGTTGAGAGGTCAGACCAAATCTTCGACCAAAACGTTCAACCTGTGTATTATTCTTGACTATATTGAAATCTACATTCATCGTCTTATTTTGTCAACCATTATTAGTAGTATAATATCCTTTGCTTTAATATATATTATTCTTGTATGTGATAAACGTATTTTTACATCAATACCAAAATATAAATCACTAGACCAGAGAATTCCGCTTAATTATCGTGGCATCTCATTACTACCATCAAGCAGCAAATTATATAATAGTGTTTAAATAATAGACTTGTTGAACATATAGACCATAATAATATACTAGTTGATTAACAAAATGGTTTCAGATCAAAGCGGTCATGCATTGATAATATTTTCATACTCAACGCATAATGAAAGGAAAAAAAGATATATTTACTACGTTCATAGATTTCAAAAAAGCGTTCGATTGTATCTACAGACATGTTACTTCTTAAATGTGGGATAGACGGAAACATGATTGTACCAATCAATTCGAAGTATGTATAGAAGTACACATGCACGTATCAGAATAAATGGAGATGTATCAGAGCCTTTTGATTGTCAGTTTGGTGTAAAACAAGGAGTTAATTTATCATCTACACTCTTTAATGTATTTGTAAATGACCTGGCATCTGAAATAAAAACCATGAATGTTGGTGTAAAATTAAATGACATCAATGTACCCATTTTAATGTATGCTGATGACATAGTGTTACTATCTGAAAATGAAGACAATATGCAAAATATGCTCGAAGTAGTTCACAAATGGTGTAGAAAGTGGAGAATGGTGATAAACACAAATAAAACAAAAACAATGCATCTTATAAATGTCATAACCAAACGAACAAGTTTTCCTTTTAAACTTGGCACGCAACAACTGAATATCGTAGATGAATATAAATTATTGGGTATTATTATTCATGAACACAAACAATTTGACACAACAGCTGAGGTCTTGGCCAAATCTGCAAGCAGAGCTTTAGGTGCTATAATTTCAAAAATTCACCCATATAAAGATATAGGTTTCCAAACTTTTTAAAAGTTATATATAACATGTGTAGCTCCAATTTTAGATTATGCATCAGGCGTATGGGATCAAATAATTGTTCATGTCTAGATAGTGTACAGAATAAGGCTTTTATATATTTTTTGGGAGTCCATCGTTTTTTGTCCATTATTAGCAGGAAATGGTGACATTGGTGTATCATCTTGTAAGATTCGTCGAGTCCTGAACCTTATCCGTCTATGGAACCATATAATAGAATTACCAGATGGCAGACTAATTAAAAAAGTGTTTCACTGGGACCTAGCTCATGTTTCAAATGGTTGGTGTTCCTTTATGAATGATACTCTATCTAACTTAGAATTGTCAACAGTATTTCAAAATTTAGAAACATGTAATATAGACGATTTTGAAACGAAGCTTAAAAATGATGAATCAGATAAATGGAAAAACAGCTTAAATTTTTTTTCCTAAATTAAGAACATATAAACTTTTCAAAAGTTCAACAAACTGCAGACGAGGTTGGACATTTTCGAGGTCACTTTAACCCAATTATTAGAACTACAAGGTGCACAGAAAAGGATGATTCCATCTGATTTGAACAAATTAAGTGATTTAAAAAAAGGGATTGATGTAAAGATGAACAGCTGAATAAACTGAAAGAAGAATTGTTTTAATATTTTGATTCTAAGGAATCTGGTCTACTGCTAAGAAATGATCTGAGTCACAAGTTACAAATAGCAGTGAAGGATAATCTAAAACTTCAAGACCAAATTATGTCTGCAGGAAAAGACAATCTAAAACTTATTGACGAAATAGAGAGAAGCGAAATGTTTCGTAAAGAAGAGTCGGAAAGAAAAGAATCATTGGAGAGTGAACTCAAAAGTGAATTAGAAAAAGTCAAGAAAGAACTAAACGGAAAAATCTTGAAATACTCCAACAACGAAAAGACAATTCAAAGTTATTACAGAATATCAACTCTAAAAACAGGGAAATAGTTGATACAAGAAAAGTACAGCAAATGAAGGAAAACACAAAGAATCGTGAAACTATTATTATGCCAGAAAAATCATACAAGGTTAAAACAGAAGAAGTTACTGATTAGTAATTATACATGACTCTCTTTTCAAACATTTAAACATGGACAGGTTAACCAGGGGCAGAGCCAAAAAAGCCCAAAGTTATTTTGCTGCTAAGATTGACGATGCCATTGAAAGAGTACAAGAGTTAAAATCAACAAAGACAATCCTTCTCCATGTTGGTGTCAATAACTTGAAGTCAGAATCAGTTGAAGATTCTTTTGTCAAATACCAGAATTTAGTTGAGAAAGCCGCAGTTAAGAGTGACAAAGTGATCTTACCATTGTTACTCCCATGTGGGCAGCAACTATTAAGCTATAAAATTGCTGGCCTTAATTACCTTATTGGTACAACTTACAGAGAAAGTAAGAACATTACTCTCATTATGAATGACAATTTTATGCACAGAAAACTTAATATTAAGTCTCATCTTTTTGATGGCGACCTCCTACTTCAGCACCATATTTGCATGATTTCCAAGAACATTTATAAAACAAAAATATGTTTGAACAAATTTTACTCGAAAAATAAAATTCATTAAATTTTATAACAATTAATACTGGTATGTGTCAATAGTTTGAGTGTAATTTGTAAAGGTCAATGCAGTAAACGCGAAAATGAAATCACCACAGGACATTTTAAGATAACACAATGGACTACTGGCAAAAAAACTTCAAAAGGATCCCAGTTCTGATCAATCAGTCACATTGCTCACATCTACACTGACATCTATTCGAAAACGTATATAACAAGATATGGACTGTCGTCCGGTGCATACCCCCTCGTGGGCATATCTATAACTTATGATGGCTATACTCAGACGTATGGACCCAGAAATCAGCATTTTCATATAAACAAAGATGAATAACTATAGAACAAAAAACCAAAACAAACATTTGAATGTGCCATTAAATATCCTCATAGTGGTGAACATCCATACCAAATTTCATTGAGATCCGAGCATTACTGTTCAAGTTATGAGCTGAACAGACATCGGATGGATCAAACAGCCAACATTTCCAGATAAACAAAGATGAATTACTCTAGAATGGAAAAGCAGAACAGAACAATGGAACCCCCTATTGAATGTCCTCATAGCAGTGAACATCTATACCAAATTCCATTGAGATCCCAGCACAACAGTTGAAGTTACGACTTAAACAGACACCAGACGGACCAAAAAGCCAACATTTCCAGATGAACAAAGATAAATAACTCTAGAATGGAAAAGCGGAACAAAACGATGGAACCCTCCTTTTCATGTCATCATAGTAGTGAACATCCATACCAAATCCCATTGAGATCCCAGTACAACTGTAGAAGTTACGACATGAACAGACACCAGACGAACCAAAAAGCCAACATTTCCAGATGAACAAAGATGTATAACTCTAGAATGGAAAATCCGAACAAAACGATGGAACCCTCTTTTTAATGTCCTCATAGTTGTGAACATCCACACCAAATTTGGTTGAGATCCCAGCACAACTGTTGAAGTTACGACATGAACAGACACCAGACGAACCAAAAAGCCACTATTTCCAGATAAACAAAGATGAATAACTCTAGAATGGAAAATCCAAACAAAATGATGGAACCCTCTATTCAATGTCCTCATAATAGTGAACATCCATACCTAATTTCATTAAGATCCGAGCACTACTGTTCAAGTTATGACACGAACAGACATCGGACGGACATACGGACTCACGCACGCACGGACGCACGGACGGACGGACAGGTGCAAAACAGTATACCCCCCCTTTTTTTTTTAAAGGGGGTATAATAACGAACCAAAGCCGTTTTGGGTCGTATATAGGCTATATCTGATTTTGTTACGTCACCAATTATTAACAAATACGACGCTCTAATTTTTGAATTTGGGGAGCACTTTTGTCGCACAGTAGATCGGTGGGCCTAAAGCATTATTGTCGTAATCGGCTGTCAAGAGGCCAACACAAATGAGTCGATGTGCAACATTCTCCTATTTATATAAACGTCATATAATCATGTATGTGTTTTGCTATTTATAAAGTCAGAATACCGAGTTAATAAATGTCAGAATTCCGAGTTAAAAGACAGAATTCCGAGTTATAAAGTCACAATTCCGAGTTTATAATGTCAGAATTCCGAGTTATAAAGTCAGAATTCCGAGTTCTAAAGTCAGAATTCCGAGTTAAAAAGACAGAATTCCGAGTTAAAAAGACAGAATTCCGAGTTATAAAGATAGAATTCCGAGTTATAAAGTCAGAATTCCGAGTTATAAAGTCAGAATTCCGAGTCGATAAAGTCTGAATTCCGAGTTTAAAAGACAGAATTCCGAGTTTAAAAAGTCAGAATTCGGAATTTAAAAAGTCAGAATTCCGAGTTTAAAAAGTCAGAATTCCGAGTTAAAAAGACAAAATTCCGAGTTAAAAAGACAGAATTCCGAGTTTATAAAGACAGAATTCGGAATTTAAAAAGTCAGAATTCCGAGTTAAAAAGACAGTTTTCCGAGTTTAAAAGACAAAATTCCGAGTTAAAAAGACAGAATTCCGAGTTTATAAAGACAGAATTCGGAATTTAAAAAGTCAGAATTCCGAGTTAAAAAGACAGATTTCCGAGTTTAAAAAGTCAGAATTCCGAGTTTAAAAAGTCATAATTCCGAGTTAAAAAGACAAAATTCCGAGTTAAAAAGACAGAATTCAGAGTTATAAAGACAGAAAATTCCAAGTTGTGACGTCATCAATTATTATCTAGTACGATGCTGCTGTTTTGAATTTTATACCACTTTTGTCGCACAGTAGAATGGTGGGCTTAAAGCATTAATGTCGTAATAGAAATATCTTGTTACTGTGTCTTTTGATTACTGGTATTGCAAATGAGAATTATGAATATTGAATTAAAAAGTTACCTTTTATTGAGAAATAAGACACAATAAATAACGACACTATAGTAACTACAGTCTACACCTATCGGGGCGAGTGAAAAGTGATCGAAATTTCTGATGTGAAATAATAAGAATGTCACCACGAATTTACCTTTCTACTGTGCGAAGTGGGCCTTTAATGTACATCACTTGGTACTGTGCGAAACGAAATAAATATATATTTAATATGGAATTAATTGTTATCATAAGACTACATACATGAATGTGATAATCCATAAATATCATACTATTTTCTGGAATCGAAAGAAAACATATAATTGTGAACAAAGCAGAAGATACATTTGTGCAGGTTCTGGAGAACTCGGTCAATGCGGAAAATTACACGATGAGGTTGTTCGTCGATTTTTGTTAAAATCGACACGACACTTTACGAATGAAATGAACAGCTATGGAATGGACACGCTTCTCCATATAGTATCTCAGCCCCAGCGCTCACCCAGCGTCAAGAAAATAAAGAGACAGGTTTAATTAATTAAACAATTTCCCGCTCCCCTCTCGACAAGGTATAACTATTTTCACTTTGATGTTGGTAGTTTATACCATGTATAATCAAGACTATGCGGAGTACGATTCGCCTAATTTTACTCCAATTACTTTTACTGATAATCAACCTAGGAAATATAGGCTTATGTAAATTTTATTTGAAGGGAATACCAGGGAATCTATAAACAGATTTTGATAAATAAAAAAACAAACAAATAAAACAAAAAAAGCCACAGATACCCTCATGTGAGTGGTTTTGCCTTGGTTCGTTAATTACGCTAGCGTATGGTCATATTATGCGGACTAAACATTTGTGGGATTATGGCTTATAATTAAGATGAATATACTTATACTTGCATCTCCTAGATCTGTCAATTATTTTGACTCCCTTGAACAGAGGTTGTACCTTGAGCATTCAAAGTTTCATGCAATTTTTCAAGAGAAGGGGTCAGTTTTTAATGAGTGCATGATTGTACTTTGGAATGAGGCTTGGTATTGGGCGAGAGATTAGATACGGAAGATCAAGAATCATGATTTACAACTTGACGAGTTAATTAAGACTCATGCCAGATTCATCATATATCATAAATATCTGATCAATCTACCCAATACCGAGTATCACAACTTACTCAACTACTGGAATTATTTTAATATACGAAAGTATTAATACAGTATTTCTCTTTTCATGTATGTTTTACGTTTAAGTAGTATTGTTATGTGTTTTGATATTGTGTTTTATATGTGTTTGCACAATGGTCAGTTTCAAATTGGTTCTGACCCTAATCGAGCACTCACGCTCTGATTTGGGTGTTTTTATCTGTATATATCTTGTTACGTTTTAGTCAAATTCACTGGTTACGTCTATACACAGTTGCTTCGCTTGATTCTGATTCCGTTTTCTCAGTCGTGATGTGGCCTAACGGCTAAAACGACGTAAAACCATAACTAAACAAACAAACAAACCAACATAAATAAATTTCAGGCGATTCTTCATTCTTCATACATTTGTACAGATACAAATTAATTGTGAAATATTAAAATAAAATAGGCGATAGAGCAGGTTGCTGTTGCTTTCCCTCCTCGTGGGCGCACCGGAAACATGAACAGGACTGTCTATAAACTTACCAGCTTTGATATAAAAAAAACTACAAATGTGAAAAAGTGCACATGTAAAAAAAAAGGACCGTAAGTGCAGATGTAAACAAAACAGGACTCCCTGTAATTGATGTTTGAACGTGTCAGTTTCCATTTCGAAAATTGTGAAATTTTCCAGTATGTAATATCTAATGTCAGTTTCCATATAAAATCTAAAATGTTGAATTTCATTGAATACATGTGATATTAGAATGCACATGTATATTCAATGCCAGTCTTTTCCATGGCCAAAAACCATCTCAATTGACATATATTTTCTTCAGATTTTTCAGTACCCCCTTATGCTGCAGTGGAATCTCAACCTCAACAGCAGTGCCCCCAAAAGTATGGATGCTTGCCTTTGATTTGTTGTCGCTTACACTTTCGATATTTAGCCTTTCAGACTCCTCTAACCCTTCAGTAACCTTCACTCATCCCACCCTTTCATGACGGTACCATGCATTATCTCATACTTGCAACTCGCCCACATGGTGTCGCGCATACTGATATTGCTTAGACTTACGATATTTGTTACTCTCTTATATATGCATTATTATTCCCTTATCCTACACAATTGGTGCTTGGGTGCTGTGACTAATCATTCATATCCAACAACCATCCCATATACAATAAAACATAACAATATGATAGTTTCCTTTTCCTACACACATGGTGCTTGGGTGCTGTGCCTAATCATTCATTTTTAGTTGATGTATTTATTCAAGTTGACATTATTTCAGCTTCTTGTTGTCATATATTCTTTTTAATAGTTATCTAGAGCTATTCATCTAGAGTTAATTTACCTTGGTGCATGGGTAATATATTTGGTAGACTAACCATAGTGAGATTTAACTCTTTCATGACTGAAACTCTGTGCCAATGCCCATCTTATCGGAACTCTGTGCCATTGCTCATCTTATCTTTGACATTGCATTTTCTCATATATGATATTTGCACATGGGTCGTTGCACTTATATATATGAAAATGCAATGGACTAGCAATATTGATTTTCATCCGTGGGTTCTCTAACACATGTGAGGATTTATATGAGACTCACATATACAACAGAATGCACTGGTAGAGTCTTGTATACTCTGCACCTGCACAGTTCCCATCATGAAAGGGTTAAAAAATTCTGTTTTTATATAACCTTCTATGTTGTTCATTCAATGTACTAGACTGAAGTATTTGAAGATCGGCAGTATTAGGTGGCATGTGGTATATGCGAAATGAACTAATATGTGTTCCCCTCTCAGAATAATGGAGCCAGTTGAAAACATCAATTAACAATCCTCAAGCATAGTTGGTATATTTGTGCGAATGAAGAGTGGCAGGTGTAACGCTGACCAAGCGCCCGAGGATGTTATGAAAGCTACAGATAAAATTGATAAAAATGCAATGTGGTTGAATAGTCAGGTCTTGCAGCAGCAGAATGATAATAGGGACTTAAAAAAAGGATGCAGCTGCTACGAAAAGAGAGTATACGGTATGAGGCCAAAGAATATAGACTTGATGAAATCAACGAGGTTAAAATGATGACATTTGAAGACAAGTTTTCAGATGACCTGTTATCATCACAAGAGCCTGATGGCCTCCCTAAAGCTGATGAAAAAAAAATGAGTTGCCTAAACAGATACAGTATGAGGCCAAAGAGTATAGACTTGATGAAATCAAAGAGTTTAAAATGATGATTGCTGAAGAAGAGTTTTCAGATGACCTGTTATCGGACATGAATTCTGACATGGCAGAGGCAACAGAAAATGACTCAAAAACACCTTGATCATTAAGATGTTATACATTGTCAGAAACATCACATGAGTTCAACAGGTTGAGGAAAATACAGCTCATTTCATCTAGATGTCAAGATTTCTAAATTTGATTCTCATAATTCACATAATTCTCTACTTTTACCTGTAGTTCCCACGAATCCTTTATTTTTTGTTCATGTAATATTTTAGTTTATCAGGTAACTTACATGTGTGACAGAAACAAGTATATAATCTTGATGCCAAAACTCATCCTCTTTTCCTCATTGCTGTGCTTTCAATATTCCTTTTTTACTTATTGCTGTGCTTTCAATAATCATTGCTGTGCTTTCAATATTCAAAACGAGAGCTCTGTATCAGTCTGTGTTCATAACACTTTTAGAACTGTAGGTCCAGTTTGTTTTATCTATGTATTAATCAAAAGCTTTTTCGACATTGATTTCAATTGATTACAAATGTGAATTGAAATAATAAAGGGGCACACCAGGTTTGATGTATTTTTCCTGTACTCTGCATGAGATAAAACTGTTGTTTATGTGTACCTATACCATAGTATGGTACACATAGTGTCAATGTCCAGATAGACCACTCGTCTGTCCGTCCGTCTCTGTCTGTCAGTTTGCAGACACTTTAGGCATAATATGATAACTCTAACATTTTCTAATTGATCGGAACCAAAATTTGTGTATAGGTTTCTCATCCCTTAATACTGTTCGAGTTTCAATATGAGTTCGATCCGATTTATCTTAAAGCAGTTATGACCCTTTTTTTTTTTTTTTTTTTTTTTTTTTTTTCATATTTTTTAAGATTTTTAATTACCTCGCTCAATTTAACATAAAAAAATATTTAAAAACTTCTATAATAATAAAAGTTTATTGAGTTAAAAAAAATAAAATAGTTGCATGTAATTTAATGATATCATAAATTGCCATGTGAACATCCAATATCCAGAGCATATGCGAATACCTTTAATAGATGTCATTCCAAGTCAAAACCCATGCAGTGTGTAGCTATTGATGTATTAGGTCCGTTACACATCACAAATTATGACAATAAATATATTATAGTAATTGGTGACTATTTTACCAAATGGAAGGAGGCTTTCCATAGTAAGAACCATACTGCACAAACTATTGCTGAAATTCTAGTGACCCAAATTATATCTAGGTTTGGCTGCCCTGAAAGAATTTACACTGATCAGGGACGGTAATTTGAGTCACGGTTATTTTCGGAGATCTGTACTTTGCTTGGTATTGAAAAAAGTCGCACAACTCCTTACAGACCCCAGTCTGGTGAAATGATTGAAAGATTTAATCGAACCCAACATTCCAGTACTCATTGTAACATTACTTATTAATGCTAGGCAGAGAGATTAGCTTTCCCATAGATATTATGGTTGAATCACCTGTGGAAGATACAGCTTCTATGTGCCCTGTTCAATATGTAGAATGGTTAAAAAACAAATTGAGGAATAGTTTTGAATTTGCATATAAACATCTTGATATGGCAGCTGGTCGACAGAAAAAATATTATGACCGTGGTCATGTGGTGGACTTGTTCCTAATTAATGGAACTAACACCCGAGCATTTCCATACGCACATGCACAGGCAGAAGCCGGGATCGATGCAGGTGTTCTTCTACGAGAGTTCTATAGCCTTTTATTCAGACAAACGCCTATATTTGATGGACCACATTTCAAGATCACCCCGGAGTACCTTGATAAGAAAATGTATCAGCTTATGGGCAAAATTACAGTAAAAGCTGCCATTTATGAGTTTCGAGGAATTGCAAAATTAAACAAGCATGTTGCCACTTTTTGAATGATGTCCGAACGTGATGGCATTTTTTCCGTATTTACGTATTTAGATGCTCCTAGACTTGATTCAAATTTTTTTTTTTTATCGGTATAAAGATTTTGGAAATCATTTTTAAAGACTATGTGGTTATATTAGCTTGAGGTCTGTAGTTCAGATTGTATACTATATTTTATCTATAATTTACACAAACATGTTTTATCCACTTCAGGTTTGTCAAGCACCAAACAGCTGTTTGTTTTTTAACATGAGCTCACAGGAGGGTCAAGTGTGTGATCTAATTTCTGGTGTTCTTCCTTCGTAGAATCCATACTTTTCGTTTCTTCATACATTCGTTTGCAATATTGTTTGTGTGATATTTTTCCATCTCAATGTTGCACATTTTGTTGATTTTGTTATTATGCTAGTGGGCTTACTGTATTTATTGTTCTTTATATATAATATTGATACTTGGTTGGGAACCCCCTGTGAATCAGGAAATTTCAGCTCAAATAGATTCTAAATAAACATTTTACCACTGAAGATACCAGGACTATCACGATTCAGACCTTCACGATACAATATGAATTTTACTATCACGATGCGGTGCATGGCATAAATGGAAAAATAATATAACACAATTCAGAATAACATGACCAGAATTAGCACAAACATATTAAGTTTAAACGGAGAATAACATGATCAGAATTAGAATAAACATTTGGAGTTGAAATGGTCTTTGATTTCAGTGACTTTTGTCTAATAACTTTGAAGTCTGGTTTGTTTTAGTAATATAGTAAAGCAGGCTGAGCTTCTAGTCCTGCACGTAAATAGTTTAGTTGTTGTTCAATTGTCGATTGAAAGGTGCTGCAGAAAACACTCCGGATGTAACACTCTCCTATACTTGTTGAATCAATATGGCAATACAGTTTCAAAACACTTATCAAACGAGGTCTATATGACATCCTAGTGTTATAAAACAATTTGAGGACAATGACATCAATAGATATACATATATATATATATATATATGAGTTGTAAAATTCTACCACCAATTGACCTTTGGGTGCCTATTGTGCCTTCGGTGATAGCTGGGAAGAACATATTTACTTTATGTAGAACTTGAGCAGATGATAAAAAAGTACAAACATGTAAACACACCGATGACGAAAGAGCACATTTTGGAACATGGGTTAGTCTCGAGTTGCAAACGGCTGTCGAGAGAGGATATACTGTATTAGCCCTCTATGCGGTGTGGCATTATGAAGAAGCAACACAATTTGACATATCAACTGGAGAAGTTGGTTTGTTTGCAGACTATATGAATACATTATTCAAGACGAAGATGGAGGCATCGGGTTTGCCAGAGCATGTGAAAAGTTCCGAAGTTCGTATGGAGTTCTTGAGAGAATTTAAAAAAAACGGGGTTGGGGAGGTGGGTTCACATTTGATCCGTTGGCACTGGAGACCCCAATCTATGTACGCTGGGAAATGTCTGCCTTAACAGTTTCTCTCGGAGAACGATAATAGAACGAAGACAAAGATCGTGTCCACACCGGAGAAATATTATGAAATGTGGCATAATACAATCAAACAAAGATAACAAATGACTTTGCTGAATACCGAGAATTGTATATATGTTTGATACAGAAGCAGAGAAGGATGTGAACAATTTAGTAACAGAACAAATGTTATAGTTGCTGCTTTTGTGACTGCACAGGCAAGACTTCATCTATTACAGTTCTTGCGGTGTGTTGGGAACATGGAAATTTACTACTGTGATAGATTATCTCACATACAGATACAATGATAGTTTGACCAATCCTAAAACAGGAAGAACGATGAGACAAATGTGTAATGATTTGAAAAAGGGAGAACAACCGTGAAGGGATTCTATTCCACATGGGCTAAATGTTATGCTTGTGGGGTCAACGAAACAGGCCGAAATGTTACTAAAGTGAAAGGTTCGATTTGAAGAAGCAAAAGGATACCAATATAGATTCGACAAATGATCTGATTTGGGAATCCATTCCCAGCATAACTGTCGACCATGGAATGGTCTTTGGGAGAAGCAGAGATTTTCAAATCTACTCTGGCAAGTGTCAGAAAAAATTACAACTGACCATGGACAACGGATCGTCAACAGTGATTCTAGCACTGTATCATTTGGGTACCAGGCTGTAATAAAAAACCAACCACCAACCCTCGATATTCTATATTCTTCTCTGACCGCTGCAGGATTAGACTTTTCTCAGTTACAAGCTTATTTCTGAGGAAGTTGGAGAAAATTGTGGCTTCCAAACCCTTGTTCAAACATTCTTTCACCATGTTAATTAGAAGACCATCCATGGGCGGAAAATCCACTTTTATCGAAGAATTGGTCATTCAAAAAAAAAACATAACTTGCTGATATTCGATGACTCTATGGATGGAGATTTAAACACCATAACATAATGGTTCACTAGAAGAGCTCATCGCGAGAACGCTAGCATTATTTTTGTTGCACAGAACCTCTTTCTCAAGGACATAATGACTTTCTCTGAATACTCAATATGTCATCTGTTCAAATCACCGAGGAACAAAGATCAAGTTAGTACACTCGGGCGCCAACTTGGGATGATGAAAAGTGTAGAAGCATATGCTGATGCAATTTCTCGTCCATACGGATATTTAAATGTGGATGTATCGTCCCAAACACCAGATTCGATGAGACTGATGTCCGATTGTGTATTACCCAAAATGAGAGATAATATTTTGGCTGAAACTCTATCCATAGAAAAGAATCCGAAACAACAGAAGATACTTCCTAGGGAAAGAGATCGAACGACTCTTGTATTTCGGATTCCTATCTGGAATGATTCTGAAATTGCGAATACCAGTCACTGCGGTTTAGACGCAGCCAATCGCCTCTTTGGGACGAAACGGTGTTGTTTAAAGACTACAATTTTGGACAGACAAGCGACGAGTTCGATTAGAAGCGATTCAACGTTACTCACATGTTCGAGTATTCCTCTATTATTATACTCTATATCCATCTGCGCGACGTTAAAGTCTGAAATATAAACAAGTTCAATTACAAGACATTGCTATATTTGCTATATTTGCAACAATTTGACATTACTTTATGTAATTAAAGTTATTCACGATGAACACGTTTAGATGTTAATTAATCACTCGCATGTCTTGTAATTGACAAAATGTTCAAAAGTTATTAATTTCATGCTTCAAACTCATCAGTAAGGAGATTTAAGACGACAAATGAGATTATACACTGCGCGAAGTATCCATGTGTGAAGGGTTCTTACTCTATGTCATTATTTGATTGAAGGTATTGAAATCTCATCAGTGTTAAATAAAACTACTTTGTTTCTGTCAAAATATGATATTGTTTATTACAGATGTATGTGTCGGGAGTAGAAATGGTTAATGGCGTATGTGATAGTGTGACCGGGGAACGTACTTGTTGTCAAGGATGGATTGTACCATTAAAGGGGTGTGTCACTAGTTAGTATTGTATGTTTCACCTCTCACATTTTTGACAAATATACCCCTAAATGAGAATAAAAAAATAATGACTGCAGTGGGTACACCCAACTGAAGTGGTACCCAACTGAGTTGTTGTAGTCATCTGGTCTGAGTTCCTCGGAATCAGATTGTCTATATTTAATGTCTGCTCACGGTAACATAATCACATAACATGAAAAAAAGATTTGGCGTGTCCTGATTAGTTAGCAAGAAACAAACTGACAACGGTGCTGTATGTTCAATGAAAAAGTCAAGTGTACACTAAGGTATAAAATGGTTGAAATCGCCCATAGTATATAAGGGCACAAACATGTCACTGAGTAAAGTCGCGAATGAAACAGAAATATACTACGAGTAATGCCGCAAAAACAAATGAAAATCAAAGTGTTTGCTGTGACGAGAATATTTTATTTTTAGATGTTAATTAATTACTCGCATGTCTTGTAATTGACAAAATGTTCAAAAGTTATTAATTTCATGCTTCAAACACATCAGTAAGGATATTTCAGACGACAAATGAGATTATACACTGCACCAAGTATCCATGTGTGAAAGGTTCTTACTCTTATGTCATTATCTGTTTGATGATATTAAAACCTCATCAGTGTTAAATAAAACTACTTTGTTTCTATCAAAATATGATATTGTTTATTACAGATGTATGTGACGGGAGTAGAAATGGTTAATGTCGTATGTGATAGTGTGATCGGGGAACGTAAATGTTGTGACAGATGGATTGTACCAGAAAAGGGTTGTGTCACAAGTTAGTATTGTATGGTTTACCTCTCACATTTTGACAAATATACCCCTAAATTAGAATAAAAAAATTACTGCACTGGGTACATCCAACTGAAGTGATACCCAACTGAGTTGTTGTAGTCATCTGGTCTGAGTGCCTCGGAATCAGATTGTCTATATTTAATGTCTGCTCACGGTAACATAATCACATAACATGAAAAAAAGATTTGGCGTGTCCTGATTAGTTAGCTAGAACAAACTGACAGCGGTTCTGTATGATCAATGAACAAGTCACGTATACACTCAGGTATAAAATGATTGAAATCGCCCATAGTATGTAAGGGCACAAACATGTCACTGAGTAAAGTCGCGAATGATACAGAAATATACTACGTGTATTGCCGCAAAAAATAAAATAAAAATCAAAGTGTTTGCTGCGACGATAATTTTTAATATGTTATTCCACAGGTTACAGGCTAAACTTTATTAACCTCACAGCAGACGAGCTGCAAGATGTCGTGTGCCATGTACCTGGTAAGTTGATAAAGCTATCAAATCAATCGTGATTTTGATCAGCGTCTATATTAGACGCATCCAACAGCCCACAGAACGGGTGTTGAATGGATCCAATGTAGTGCATTCACAGGAACGTGGGTAAGTGTGATGAGGTCAAGATGGCAGTAGAGAAAAACTATGTGGTACAACATATATACCAAGTGTGGCATTTTAATCGAGTAGAGCAGTACGACCAAGACAGCAAACAAGGAGGACTATTTACTCGGTATATAAACACAATTTTGAAGCTTAAACAGGAGGCGAGTGGTTGGCCAAATTGGTGTTTGTGAGAATAGGATAAGCAAGGATATATTGATCAGTATTTTGCAAACGAACGAGTTACACTGGGTTATTATAACATCAAGAAAATGGACTCCATGCTTTAGCGAAGCTGAACAGCTTTTAGGGAAAACTTGGTCAGCGATCCTGCTTGCCCCTTGCTGAATATGTCACAGATCCTGCGTTATAATTTGATATGTTGACCAGCGATCGACAGGAAGTAAAAATGTGAAATTTGTTGGTGACGAAATGGTGGAAATGGGATGGAAACATAGACCATTGTGTAGCTCCATCTGGTAGAACGAACGTGATATTGGCGGCATACACAACAGCTCAAGCCAGGTTAATATTGTACAGTTATTTTGGAACTTCTCGGCACTAGAGCACTATATGCAGATACAGATTATGTTGTGTTCTCTGTAAAAGATGGGGAGTGGAAACCTGCTCTCGGAGATTACCTCGGTGATTTAAATGACGAAGTTCCTGCGATGACTAACTGACGAAATTCCTGCGATGACAATTTCTCGATTTGTGACAGGTGATTCCAAAATTTATTCTTACAAAGTGGAGGATGTAGTTGATAATAGCTCGAAAACTATATGTAAAATACGAGGCATCACTTGGAATTGTAACAATGCTGACAAAGTTAATTTCGATACAATTAAAGAAATTGTGACAGGCATTAGAAACGATAAGGTGACAGTTTTGGGTAACTTCAAAATTGCCAGGGAGCATGTTTGTTTGTTTGTTTGGTTAGGGTTTTACGTCGTTTTAGCCCTTAGGCCACATCACGACTGAGAAAACGGAATCAGAATCAAGCGAAGCAACTGTGTATAGACGTAACCAGTGAATTAGACTAAAACGTAAAAATATCTATAGATAAAAACACCCAAATCAGAGCGGGAATGCTCGATTGGGGTCAGAACCATTTAGAAACTGACCATTGTGCAAACACATATAAAACAGAATATCAAAACACATAGCAAGACTGTTCAGAAAACAGCAAACGTAAAACCTACATGAAATGTTGTCATCAAATATAAATAAAGTATTTATATTTTCGTATATTAAAATATTTCCAGTAGTCGAGTAAGTTGTTATACTCGCTCCTGTGAAGAATCATCAGATATTTATGATATCTGATGAATCTGGCATGAGTCTTAATGAGTTCGTCAAGTTGACAATCAGGAGGCTCGAACAACCGTATGTAATAACTCGCCCATGACCAAGCATTTGTCCAAAATCCAACGGTGTACTCATCCAAGGATGGTTTCTTCTCGCGAAGCCATCTGAACACACGGTCAATCTGAAACTGTCCTGTGCGTTTCCTGCGTTACATGTAGTTTTTGCTGTTTCGTATAGCATTAGTCTCGGAGAACGACCGATTTCCCGGTAGATAATCACATTCGTTCCGGTTCAATTTGACGAAGGACGATCCTCGATTTCAAATACGCATGATAATTGTAGACACTTCCGTGTTGAATTCTGAAAGATCAAATTTCTCGATTATATATACTGTAAATTCGTTATGGTGAGTTAATAAACGTATATATATGTGTAATATAATCGTCACTTTATTTATCTCTGGCTTAATTGGATGTTATCGCAAGATTTTGTTCATGTCTCCTCGAATTTAGTTTGTTTTCTCCAATGATATTTTCGTAACTCAATTCTTTCGAGACCGATTTCGTCCCCGGAATTAACTATGTGCATAATGAGACACTGTTTACTTTTCTCACTGTCTGCTATTAGCTACTTCAATTATTGAGTTTGCCTGTCAAAATGAGTGAACATAGATTAAATTAGATTTGCAGAAGATAATCCATTTAAAAAAATCAAGACACATTAAAATTTACTGTGAACATCTTGGAAACAATTTGCCGTGAAAAGCGATTTGATTTAAACATGATGTCCATGTCTGCTAGTGAGTTGGATGGAATTTTAACAAACTTCTTTGTTAATGTCCGTATGCAGAGTGGTGATTTTTATTCAAGATCGAGTCTCCTCGTCATCAGACAAGGTATCAACCGATTCTTGAAGGATAATAGAAACATGGACATTTTAATAAATGAACAGTTCCTAGGGTGCAGAAAAGCTTTCAAAGCAATGTTGAAAAAATGTCGGTCAGAAGGAAAGGGACAGATTGTACATAAATCGCCCATTTCAGTCGCAGATTTGGATCTGATATACAACAATGCCATATTTGACTCATCTACACCCACAGGACTTGTGTCTAAAACATTCTTTGAAATCGACTTATTCTTCTGTAGGCGAGGAAGAGAAAATCTTCGTGATTTACGACCAGATCACTTTGAAATGCGATGTGACGATGAAAATAAAATGTATTTGGTCAAAACAAAATCAGAGCAAACAAAGAACTATCAAGGAGACATGAACATATCTGACGAGGGTTCAGGGGGTCGCATGTGTGAAACAGGAGGCCCTGTCTGTCCTGTCAGGACCTTCCAAACGTATCTTAGTAAGAGAAATCCCAAGTGCGAGGCATTATTTCAATATCCCAGGGATAGCTTATTTGATGATGATGACGTGTGGTACAACAATTCACCCATGGGTGAAAACCATTTGGGAGATATGATGCCGAGAATTTCCAAACAGGCTGGACTTTCTAAAAGATACACAAATCACTGTATACGAGCAACAGCTATTACTATTCTGAGTAATGCTGGCTTTGAGGCAAGGCACATTGCTTCCATTTCGAAGCATGGGTCAATCCAGTCAATAGCGAGCTACTACACTGATACCTCGGATACGCAGAAAAAGCAAATGTCGAACATTCTGGCCACCCATGTATCTGCTAGCGATAACTCTCTGCCATCACAAAACATGTAGAATCTGCTGATACATATGATTCTGGTGAAAAAGAGGTACAGGTTGCTGGAAATGTACTTATCCAAACTATTGACAATAACAGTACCAATGAGCTAAATTTCAGAGCAATTGGTGTGAACCCAACGTTCAATTTCAATGGAGAAATTGTATCTTCCACATCTGCAATGGTGCAACTCCTGCTAAAACCCCAGAACAGTGAACTTTAAATTCTGATTTGTGTTGTTCACTTTAAACTTCTGTGAAAGAAATAGTTTCCTCAATCTTATGGAGGTTGTGCTTAAAATGATGCACTACAGCCACAGCCAGCCCACAGTTCTGCTACAATTTTGATGACACACCATTACCGGAGGTGGGTACTGACCTGCTCGCTCTCAGTGACATATCAAAGAAACCTGTTACAGCTGTGACCCCCAATTCCGCAAAAGAACCTGCCACGTTTTCTACACCAAAGAACAAATCTTCTAGTATGGTTGTGTCACTTTCTACTGAAGATAACAGTGGTGATGCATTGCCATTACCAGAGGTGGGTACTAACCTGCTCGCTCTCAGTGACACAGAAGAATTGGACGATGACATTCTGGAAATTGCATTGCGAGAATCTGCTGTTTGATGAATCTGTTCAATTCCGGCCTACTTGCATAGATTCAGCAGAGGACCTAAATGATACCGTACCAATTGACATTCAAGTGCGAGAACTTAGGTTGCACCGAGGACATTACTTCGATGAAATGAATCTCGCGGTGCGAGAAAATGTACTCAATGTGCTCAACACTAACTATGAAGTAACCATGATTTTGCCGAATGGCACCGAAGAAAAGGGGATGGACGATGGAGGTGTCTGGCGAGATGCCCTCAGCGAATACTGGGAGACGTTTTACTCGAAATCCACCGTTGGTCGTCTTTATAAAATCCCAGTAATTCGACATGAGATGAAAGATGTATGGCCGTGTATTGCCGTCATCATTGTCATTGGATATAAAGTATCCAAGTACTTTCCAATTCGAATTGCCCCGCCATTCTTGCAACACGTCTTCGGGAATTCAGTGAAAGACGAGTATCTCATGAGCTATTATAAAGGTGGGTCAATATTTCCAAAGTGTTATTATGGGTGTCTGAATGAAATTTGTTTTGAAATATGAATAGTGGAGGAAGTTAAATATATAAACACCTCAAAAAAGAAATAGTCAGACGGCTACGGGAGTGTAGCTAGACATCCATGACGCTGCTGGTTTTATTGTTTTTTTTTGTAGAGTACCCATAGCTGATCAAGAATCAACTTGTTACCACTTCCAAAAAGTGTCCAAAATGGCCATCATTTGAATTCAAAATGGCCACCACACAAATTTGCTTAAGTATACCTATATCCTTTGAAAATAAATTGCAAAAGTAAAATATTTCTTATATTATCATATAATAAGTTTAGTTATGACACAATTATAGTACACCCTATGTTTGCTTCGATTTTGATATACTGGCATCAACATTAGCCTTCTTATATGTCGTTTAAAGAGCATTCCGTGATAATATTTTGTATAGTTTGTTATATATAATGCAATAAAATAACACAAACATCCACCTATATTAGACATATATCAATCAGGATGTCTCTATGATATAAAGTTAGGGCGTAATAGAGATATATTATACCATAATGTCATTATTTCTTGGTCCAAGTGCACCTACATGGTCAAAGATTAGTAATACTTTTATTCCATTCCCCCGATTAATACTGTTGCAATTAATTTTCAAAGGATATAGGTATATTTGAGCAAATTCGGGTCAACTGAACACTGATGGGTAAAACCTCAGTGCTTATATGTAAAAGTGGTAACCTACTTTTCAAAATCATGTGACGATGTTACTGGCCAGACTTGACAACTAGTTGTCAACGGCTCGTCACTAAAGTTAGCTTTAGTATAGCTTTCGTAAATCATGACCAGTGCAGTGTACCAAAACAACTAATAACTTTTAGACCTCTGCACTGGTTCGACTGGGAACTTTCCTGAGAACTAGCTAGAATCAGCATCGCGTGATCTCGTCATCATGCTAAGTACGGCTGTCCACTAACAATACCACGCCTGTTATTCATGCATCGTAATAGTTGGAAATGATGCAATAGTTCACAGGGCGTGATCAGGCAGGGGCGCACATCGTTCTGTTACAAATGTCTCAATATAGTCCTAATAATGACAGAGAGATGGACATCACCAATTTATACATTCTTCAAGCAACTCACATTAATCTAGAAATCGCCCTACTTCCTGAATTAACAAATTTGGAATTACAAGATCGTGCGGAGGATATTGTATGTGACAATTTTATAAATGAAGTGGACGTTGTTATTGATGGTGTAGAGTGCACAGGTATTACGACATCTGCCGACTTGGGTACGAGGGTTAATACGACATTCGCCGATTTGGGTATTAAAGTTACGACATTTGCCGATTTGGTTACGATATCCCTCGATTTGGATACGAAGGTTACAAAATCCGATTTGGGTACGGAGGTTACGACATCCGTCGATTTGGGTACGACATCCGTCGATTGGGACACGAAGATTACGACATTTGCCGATTTAGTTACGACATCCGTCGATTTGGACACGGAGTTTACGACATCCGTCGATTTGGGTACGAAGGTTACGACATCCGTGGACTTGGGTACGACATCCACCAATTTGGGTACGAAGGTTACGGCATCCGAAGATTTGGGTACGAAGGTTACGACCTCTGGACATCGGACACACAGGTATGTGTGAAAGGTCGTTTAGACGATCAAACTTAAGATCCTATTTAGTGAATCCAATTTCTAGCGCCAACTTTCCCCCGTATTCACCCATGTTCACTTAAAAGTTGGTCGATTTAGTTTAGTTTTGAAACACTGCCAGTAAACTCGCCAACTTTTAGCGACAATTTGAGGTGTATTCTAAAAGCAGAAAGTAACTTGATCCCCGACGTTCAGTCGATCAAACGAAAACAACCGAAACACGTTTCATCCGTCACATAATATCTTATAACGTAGTTGACCTCTCGGTAGTCAGATTGTCACTTCGCTTTATTTTGATCGAAGTCAGATTTCGCCCTAGTACTAGAGACATCTGAACTCATCTGAGACTGTTTTGAAACCAAAATATACAACTGTGTTGGGAGTAGTGGCCCGACCAGTGGCGAAATCTGACCTCTATCAAATGAATTCGAGGTCACAATCTGACTAGCTTCTCAGAGGTCGCTAAACATAGCGCAGTCATTGAGTACTAGAATATTAATATAGACCTACAGTTAACGACTGGATTATCAAACAAATAGCAGTTTAATTTTGTCATTTAATAATTAGATGGACAGGCTGGTATCTATATATATCGGAGTGGGACTAGAACCACAGTTTATATTTATTTTATTTCTGAAAATGGGGAAGTACGGTAGGAAGCCATGTCAGGGAGACATGAATTGCCTAAATATTGTCGCCAACTTTCCTGCTTGTAAAAAATTTATAATAGTAAATTTTTAGCATACAGTTGTAGATTTGATTATGAACCAAATAGGTATTAAATTTTCTTATTTCTTGGTGGGATAATACCTCGGGGGAAACCGGATTACAACCAGAAACACATAACACGTGTTTATATTGCTGAGAAAGTGGAGGAAGAGTGACTAAACAGGTCTGGGGTACAAAAAATTGGAACCAATTTTCCTAGTTGGTTTGACTAAATTGAATCCGCTAAATTTGATCTAAAGTTTGATCGTCTCCCCCCCCCCCCCAAATTTATATATGGTGCATTCAAAATTACCTTTCCTAGACTGATTTTATTTGTTGTAGTAATATTTTGTATCGTAATTTTTCAGATATCACGACATACGTTGTACCTGTGAAGAAGACAGTGAAGGAGAGCGGTTTATCGGATTTAGTTGAGTATATTCTATCAGGCATCGGAGGGCTGGTGGGAAGCATTGTGATTGGATGTGTTGGATGGTTCATAAGAAGAAGGCGACAGAGAATAAACCGAAACAAGACATTCACAAGAGTAGCTCTTTTCGACATGGCTGATTCTTCCATAGTTGACACCTCTTCAATAACATTTCTGTCTATTGAAAGAACAGGAACAAGCTTTGGAGATAGTTCTTCAACGGTCATGGCTGCTTCTACTAGTGAAACAACAGACAGGTATGTTGTTTCAATTAGTATAGAGAGCACCATTGAACAAACATCTCCACAGGTTGTTGCTTCTGTTTCTGATTCAACAGACACGTCTGTTGATTCAGATAGTATTGAGAGTGTCATTGAATTAAGTGATTCAGGCATCTCGAAAACTTCAACTCCACGAAGGAGTGGACGGATAATAGTTCCACCAAAGAAATTTACACCTTCATAGAGGAGTAAAGTGCTTTGTTTCAACAAGGGGTTTGTTGATGATTATTAAAAAAAATTCAAAAATGTTAAGAACGATGGTCCTCTCCCTCGCCAATTTTGAGATAAAAAATCAGATTATTCAGTGACCTTCCTACATTTAACAGGTTGGTAGGTTAGACATTGAATGAAATTGACCCAGATCACTACAGCATGCCCCACCCTACATGCCAGTGGTCTGTGTTCAAAATATGAGTTTCTCACTAGACAGACCTTCTACAAGCTTTGTGGACATTTTGGGGGAGGGTGTGGGGAGCAGGGTGGGACCATCGTTCTTAAAAGTTTAACCCTTTTTTTACTGAACGGACTCTTCTACTCAGTTATAAAAGAATACATTGGATTCTTCTAGAGTATTCCTTTTGAGTGGTGTTTGGGACAAATAGCAGACAACAAACAATAACATTTCAGAATTAGTCTGATTTACGGAGGGAAATATTCAGTGACCTTATTATATAAGCGTTTCCTATGGGATAACTACTCATCAATATTGTTCCAGTATTGAAAGGGTTAATATATTTTCTATATATGGGGGGTTGAAATAAAGGTGTGGTCCTGATAGATAGATATCTAGGACTTAGTGTTTAGTTAATAAGACTTACCACAATCTTTTCCCGTCTGTTGTAGTTCGCAATCTGTCCGAGCTTATCAGATGGATTATTTCATTTTGAGTTAAATGAATCTTCGAGTCGTCCAATTGATTGTATATCCTAACCATTTTACGTGCTCTGTCCATTGATAAAACAAGTGTTAGTTGCGCCCAAAGACGCTTGATAGATCATGGTAGAATTTGCACCAGCTGCTCGGTTAATTGTTCTTCGGAAATTCATAGTTGGGGAAATATAATAAGCTTGAAATATGTTCTCATACAGTTTTATCTAAATGTTTTATCTTTGTTATGTTTTCTTCTCTTGAAGCATTGCCACGCACCAAACAGCTGTTTTTATTTCTATTATTGTGTAAAGTCAGACAGCATTGGAAGTTCTCATGTGTTTTTTAAGAGTCTCGGCTCGAGATCCCTTGTTTGTTTTTTTGTGATATATTATTCAGTGCCAAACATTGTTGCTGATTTTTTATTATACTAGTCTTATCTGTCCATGCACCAAAGATCTGTTATTTTTTATTTACATTATTGTGTATCAGGGAGGGCTGATCCAGATCATTGTTTGACACCTGTATACAGGGTTTTAGGTTAAGTGTCAATCAAACTTGTACATATTGTTAATATACTAGTCCATCCATCCATTTGTCTTGCCAAATTATCATTCATGAATCCACAAATTTGTGTTTGTTTAGCTCATCTTGACAAAGATCATGTTGGATTTCAGTGATAAAACCATATATAACACATCACTAGAATCAGTACCGATTTTTTTTCGGAAAATGGTTCGTTTCTGACTCATTTAAAATGATCCCCCTGACAGTCATGCTGTATTTGCATCCTTTAGCAGGGATTGGAGTTCCTGCATTGTCGGTCTGATAACATTTGCCATACAAATTGATATGTAGCTGGAAAAAAATCCAATTAGACCACCATCGACTATTTTGGATTTCAGTAATAACACTATATAAATACTTTAGAATGGACTAGTGCCGCATATTGATCCAATTGTCATTATTATAAAAACAAAATTATGCATTATCATATTATATAGAGATTCAATTTTAAATTCATTTTCGTTGTCACAATCTAAGCTATTTTGTTATTGATATTTTCATTCATTGTTACTCATATATAAGATTTTTGTGTTTTGATGTCCTTTGACATTTGGGGGAAATCACACAGAGTGTATGTTGCCTTTTTTATACGCCCGTTTGAAAAACGGAACGTATTATCTGAATTGTCTGTCCATCAACAATTGGTTTCCGATCGATAACTTGAGTTTGGATATAGGGATCAATATCAATTTTTGTATACAGCCTTCCCATCTGAAAACACAGGTCTGATTAAGATTTGGGTGCCGTCCGGCAATTTCTACCGTGGTTATGGCCCTCTTTCGACTTAGAAAATACCCTTTTATTGCTTTTCGATCGATAACTTGAGTTTGCTTATAGGGATCTATTTCAAATTTTTCATGCAGCCTTCCCATCTGAAAACCCTTTTATTGGTTTCCGATCGATAACTTGAGTTTGGTTATAGGGATAAATTTTTACACATAATGCTGACGTCCGGGTCAACCATCCGTCGTTCGTCCGTCCGTCTGTAGACACTTACTATCCGATTCGATTACTGGAGTATCTTTTATCGGATCATGTTCAAATTTCATGTGCATGTTTACAATGACACACCCCTCACCTGTATAGTTTTTGGTATAGATCGATTGATCGGTTTAGAAATTATTAATACTTTGCATCCACACATGGGCATGTGCTATCCGATGCAAAACCAAAGTGTTTTTTGTCCGATTGTGTTCATATTTGAAATGTAGGTTTATGATGACACACCCCTCACCTGTATAGTTTTTGGTATCGATCAGTTGATTGATTTAGAAAATAATTAACCCTGCACACAAATTCTATCTGATGCATCTAAGTCAAACAATTTGCTTATGATCTGCCTCATATTTCTTACCTAGGTCTTTGTTAGCACGTTCTTTATCTGTATGGATTTTAGTATTGTTTTGTTAACCCTTTCCACCCTTGTTTTTAAATAGAATTCATCCACGCTGTGAAGACTTAAATATTTTTCATCTGATCAGCACCAAATTTGATACCTATGATCCTCACCCCAAAATACAAATCAAGTTCAAATTTGGGTTTGATCTGGTATATTTGAACAGAGTTATGGCCATTTGTAATTCAAGTAACTGATAATGTAACTAAATAGCTGTTGTCTGCCAGTGTGAGGTTTTAAGAGATGTCATGACACAGTCCCTCTCTTATTAGTTTATTTATTTTAGCTGTACACTAGATTGAGTTAGATAGCTGTGGTGGGTTGAAGGTGGCTGTCAAGAATATAATTAATGGATGGGTCTCTATTCTGTTCTGTGCAATATTAAGTTAACCCATTTGTTGAAACTGGTTCATTATTAGTTAATGTACACCTACTGTATTCCAAAATTACAAATTGGAATAGTCCATTGATTATTTGTTGGATGTTTTACAGACATTTTTGTTTACACTCACACCGTAACTTAGAAATAAATTAACCCACCCATCCCATAGTTCCATCATATGATATCATTGAACATTATTAACCCTCTCCGCACATTATATGGTCTTCTGATGTTTTTCATCTGATCATTCTCCTATTCTATGTCCAGGTTGATGGTGATCCACTTTTCCCTTGCATATTTAATGATATTCTGCTGTTTACAGACATTGTATCTTTCAAATGATCAGCTTAGAATAAAGTTAACCATAGATATACTGTATGCAATCCAATGTTATGACTCTAATATTTTCAATCTGACCATTCTCATATCTCACCTTTACTTATCTAATAATTCTGCTTTAAAATATTTTATATCCAACCATTATCAATCACATTTAATATACAGGTCTATACACCAATCACTTTTATAGAAGTTCAAGTATTGATTGGTCTCTAATTCAATGATCTCATAACTTTTTAATATGTAGCTAACAACATTATTACGACTCAGGTTCCAATGTAAGAAATAGATAAATAGAGTTGTTATGTGCTTAATTTCATAACTATTATATCTTTAACAGCTATGGTGCATCTGTCTGTGGTTGGGTTATTTAGCTTTATCACTCTATAACACATACATGTATCTGTGTTGGAGTTACCCACTTTTCGCTTGCATGGATTTTGCGATTAAAATTAACCCATTGCATAGCCACATGATATCCGATAAGCATATATTAAATTATCTCTTTCACCTTGAACCAGGTTCAGTAAGGATTTCTATAAGCCACCAATTGACCAATATTCATCATCAGATGAAATATCTTATTATTAAATTCACTCAATTGCATTTGGTCTGCAGAATAATAATGGTGCTGGTATTCTTGAGACTACATATTGGTCAAATATTTCTCACCGATAACTTTTATAATCTCATCCAGGTTAATCATGACACATAAATTTCTTCACCTGTATTAATTTTGGTATTGATTGAATGGTTTTGAAAATATTTACTCCATATTTAATAATTTTCTGCTGTTTACAGACATTGTATCTTGAAATTTAATGCCATATCCATGGTCATATTGTGTTTATGTGAGCAAGTTGCCCAAAAAGTCTGATTCCACTTGGGAACTATTAATTAATAGTAAGCTGTGAATTGTTGAAAGTCTTATACTCATGAAAAAATTGATATATATTTATGAAAATAGCTAATCACTATCGCCAAGGTATGGGTTAAACATCTGCCGATCGTGATCGGCCTATCGTTAATTTTGTATGCAGCCTTCCCATGTGAATATACAGGTCTGATTCCGATTTGTGTTTCGTCCGGCAATTTTTGCCGTAGTTATTGCCCTTTTTCGACTTAGAAAATACCGTTTTATTGGTTTCCGATCGATAACTTGAGTTTGGTTATAGGGATCAATTTCAAATTTTGCATACAGCCTTCCCATCCGAAAACACAGGTAGATATTGAATATACGTTCCGCCCGACAATTTTTAGTACAGCTATCAGATATAACCCTTTTAGACTTAGAATTTCTCGAATTTATAGTTTCCGGATTATTGGTTGAGTTATTAGACTACATTTTGGTATTCACACAGGCGTATTATACCACGCTTGGTGTGCTCTTGTTATTATTTAAATCTGATAGTTGTTCAATTTATTGATTTGTTTTTGACTGTGGTGTGTAAATATAAGAAATTAATAATTGTATGAAGTATTAAATTGAATACATGCAGGCTTGATAAATAATACGAGAAGCGCTTCAGGTCATTTTAAAAGCCCAATGGCATTGGTACACCATGAACCATTCATTTCTTAATATCTGATTACCTGTGGAACAAAGGATAGAAATTCTACATAGTGAGAGTTTCTGAAGGTAAAGATACAGTTCAGTGGAACCATATAACGTACAGTACAATAAGGATGTGAATATTTTCTCAAAGCAGATCAACAGTTTGTTCAATTGTATGTATCAATTATATTCCATTATTTCGTCAAATCGTGGCCCTCCATATTCCATACCCTTCTCCGTATCCGATTGTCAAAACATCTGTTTATTTCCAAGCTCGGCTGGTCATTTCTGTGATGGGCGGTCCAATGTTGGGATTGGTCGCTTTAGCATGACCTAATTTACGAAACAATAGATGTTACCGACTGATTACGATTACGTACGAAGCAATGCGGCCGAGCACCTAGCATTAACCACCGTTACACATGACTCATAAGACGTTCTTTGTGTTAGAAGCAATTATGTTAAGTGCTCGCTGGTCAATATGTTAACTCAGATTTGTTGACAATGTTCGCATGCTCCCGGCTTTGTTATTTACGCAATACATTTCAATCACGCTGACGTGGCACGATTCGGTACAGCAGCAACCACTATGTTGTTATACGTAGCACACAAAACGCTCTTTATATCATAAATAGTTAAACTAAACGATCTTGTGGCAAAACCTGGTCCAACAGTAAACAACATATGGATAAGCGTTGCACGTATACGCTCTTTATAATATACCATTCATTAATAACGCTCTTTATGTCTTTGCTTCTTGGCCGACATTTTTCCATTTCGCGCACAACAGTTATCAAATACACATTTTCACAGGTGAACCGATGCTATTTTCTGGTGGTCGGGATTCATATACCGACGTTGGTTTGTTTTCGGGATTCATACCCACGTCTTAAATGGTATTCGGGAATATGATAAAAAAGCTTTAGCGTGACCTAATTTACGAAACAATAGATGTTACCGACTGATTTATCAATTAAACAAGGCTTACCTGTAAGGTGAAGTTTGATTATAATTCCATCCTATCATCTGGAACCTAGGGACCACATTGAGATAGCATTCTATCGCATACACAGGCAATCTTTAAAGCTGAAGGTACCCCGGCAATGGGACCACATAGCGGGAGGGTCCATTTCGGGAAGGGAATGTGGTCCCTAGGTTCCAGATGATATGATGGAATTATAATCAAACTTCACCTTACAGGTAAGCCTTGTTTAATTGATAAATTCCATCCTACCATCTTACACCAAGGAACCCCATTGAGACTTCGCCGCGGGGTACATTCATGTAGGTTCAAAAGGAAAAACTGGTCTTGAAAAGACAGGTTCAGATAAATGTCAGCTTAATAAAGCTTAATTGAGACACTTATAGCAGATATACATGTAATATGTATTACAAAAGACACTAGAACAAGTGTGGCTAAGATAATATATACAGAATTAAAGTTACGCATTGTCAGTGTCTGGTTTGGAGGACTGCTGTGGAATACACGTTACGAACCACAGGCTTATTATAAAATTTCTGAAATGGACCATCCTGCAGCTGAGAGAATTGACTGTATGTCAAGTCCAGCGCGACATGCGACTGAAACAGAGGCCGACCGCGTTGAGTGTGCAGAGAAAACTACAGTATCGACACCACATGTCGCCAGTTCGTCTTTGATCCATCGGCCGATGGTAGAGGCACTCACATGCCCATGTGGTTTAATGAAACTTAGAAACAAGTTATCGTTGGAATTCCGGATTGTAGAAGTGCGGCTGATATATAGTTTTAAATGTCGAAAGACACATAATGTGCTATCCGGGAAGGCGTGGATACACAGCGGAGCTTGATGACGCCTGGCAGTTGTTTGTTTGATAATTTCCGGAATTGTGATAACGCATTCATTGTCAGAAAAGTTTATCGCGGAAAGACACAACACCTGTAAAGTTTGCACCCGCTGCGCAGTCACCAGCGCTAACAACAGGGCTAATTTCCTTGACAGACGTGCAAGAGAAAGGTCATTAGCCTCATCTGACCGATGGTAATGATTAAACACCAGCTGTATGTCCCATGTCCTGGCATAGCGTGGCAGCATCGGTTTCTTATTACAGGCTTGAACAATACTGGAATCAACACTGAACAATCAGAACGAACACAACAGAGACAAGAGAGAACAGAAACATACATGAAAACACAGGCGGCAATACTTCAAACATCAGACGAGCAAGACAACATATAACAAAATTTAATCTGAAACACTGGAAAGGCGTGACTAGCCGATTGATTGAGCCGGGTCAACTCAACCACCCGTCTTGAAGAGATGTAGGACCGAAGAAGACCATGAGCTAAGTCGCATCCACATGTCGATGCCTCACGTGATACGACCGCCCTAGTACCTCCGGGACTCCTACACCACACCTCACGGGATGCACCCCACGGCAAACATGGTGCCACATTAGGGGATTTTTACTCCTCGCGGTGGGGCGGTAGGCCTATTCTACCCCGGGCCCACACGGGGTGGGTTACCTGAACAAAACAATTAATTTTCATCTGATATGATCATAATAAATATACTTACTCACCATGTTCTGTGAACCTTTTCCAAAGGCATCTTCCTCAATTTCCTGCTTGGCCTTTAGTATTATGTCTTTCAGACCATGCAGCATTCCAAGGTCTTCCTCACTAAACCTTAGTGATGTTTCCTTCTTCTGACCATTTACTTTTGTTTCCTCAGTTTCCAGAAAAATTGTAGCTGTTTTATCCTTGTCTGACTTGTACACACACAAATATTTTTGATAACGCACTGAACTTTCGATTATAAAAGTTGTTGATCAAATCACTTGGTCACTGTTGATAAAGTCTCTTGCTTCCTCAATAATGTCAAAAGTTTCTTTTATGACAGTATCAGACACTGAACGAAGTGCCCAACCTTGCACAAAATAAATGCATAAAAACTTTTCCATGCCAGAGATTGACTTTACATGTCTTTGAACCAAATGTTGTAATCACATCTTCATCATACTTTCTTTTTCTTGAAACTTGCTGTGCCATCTTATATTTGTTTTTGAAAATCGATCAGTTTGGTGCTTCTGTAAGGATGTGGTGAAAGTTTCATATCACTTGTATTTTTCATTTTTTTCAAAGGTCAAATAATGACAATCAAGTACTAGTCTTAAATCATAAAATAAACACATCAAGATTAAATTTTTTGTTTGTTGGGGAAATAAAAAGAAATTGTTGAGTTTCCAAATTAACTTTTTTTATGTTACGACATTCTAACCCTGTTACATTTCTTAATAAATTGACCTTTTCTTTGAGATCACAGTAACCTAGTATAATTTAGTTTATCTTGTCTTCAACTAATCTGCTAAACGTTAAAGGTAAACATAATCTAGATTAGATTTTAATTGAACAGGTGAAATTTTCTTGTTGTAATGATCAAAGTTATTTACTGAGCTAAGAAACAAACTCTGCATGGTCAGGCAAAATGTTTAGTTCTCAAGATTATTCACAGTTCATGACATTGTGTTACAGTTTTTTTAATTATATGTTTTAGGATATTTTAGTGATCATCAGCTGATCTTTGTTCAGGTCACAATAATCAACATAACATGGTTTAATATTATGACCTGAAAAAAGTTAAGTGATTATCAACATGGTTTTATTTCTTAGAACAAAAATCATATCTTGATCAATAAAATGTTACATATCATTTTAATCACTTCTGTTTAACCCTGTAAGCGTAGATGTTGTGTCTATAGAACATTATTGATCATATGCACCAGAGTCCATATATTTTTTGTTGTTTGAGTTTTGTTCAAATGAGGTTCAACTTTGTTCCAGTAATTAGCCACAGAATACTATAGCAGTTTTATGGGGTGGACAAAGGACCATTGAGTTTAATCTTTCACAAGAAAATGTCCACTTTTGTGTAATTTGTTCCAGTAATTAGCCACATGCTACTATAACAGTTTTATGGGGTGAATAAAAGATTATTGAGTTAATTTATTCACAAGAAAATGTTCCTATTATGTAGTTATCAATAACTCTTTAAAAACAAAACCAAAAGACCAAACTTTGTGGAAGTAATGTGGTAATTCTCCCTCTATAATAGAGAGGCTCACACCGTCCTTGTCAGCAAGGTGGTTAGAAATGTAAAGTTTGTTTTATTCTATTATACAGTAAGAGAAGCAAGAAATCCCAGTTATTGTTGTGATCTAATTGTGATACTGATAATATGGTATCAGACAAGTTGTATACTCATTATAATTATTGTTGACCCGGCTCAATCAATCGGCTAGTCACGCCTCTCCAGTGTTTCAGATTCAATTGTGTTCTATGTTGTCTTGCTCGTCTGATGTTAGAAGTATTGTCGCCTGTGTTTTCCTGTATGATTATTCTGATCTCTCTTTGGGTTGGCTCTGGTGACAGTTTTACCTGCTCGAGGATTATATCATCCTGTGCTACCAATAAGGTAAGTTGTATTATTTTATTTTCCTTTGATACAAAAATACACTACATTTCTTTCTTTTTGTCTTGTAGTAACTTTCAGGGCTCTAACATCTATAACATGTGTTACTCCAGGTGCAATGGTAAATTAAGATGTGGGTTGTGTCACACTTGCATAGAAGATCAACGGCAGTGTAAGCACACTGATGAAGAACATGTGCTCATTGGTACGTGGGCAACTCCAGAACTCATGGTTTCTTTGGAAAAGGGGTACATTATGAAAAAGATTTACAGGATTTTGCACTGGAAGGAAACAACCCTGTACAACAAGGACAATAGAAAGGGTGGATTGTTTACTTCACATTTTTCATATTACTCGTGAATAACTGATTAGTCATCATTGATGAGAATTGTATCAAGATAATTTCTAGACAAACACATGCATATTACAGATTTCTGAAATTGAAACAAGAGGCATCGTGGTGGCCTCATTGGTGTAGAGATGAGTCCAAGAAGCTTCAACATATTCAGGACTACCAAAACCCTGGTCTGAGAATTAATGGTTAACAGGTGGGTCAATCTTGTACACTATCAAACTTATAAAAAATATATAAAAAAAGAGAACAAATTATACATATGACAATATGATATTGTTTTTAAAATGCATATGTACAGTAATTGAAAGATTTTATTTATATCTTGCAGCTTTTAGGGAAAGTTTGGTGAAAGATGAAACAAACTCAGACAGAAATAATGAATGAAAGTCAACCAGCCACATTTTTAATATTATCAGCGACCCTAAAAAGAACTTAACGACTTTCACATCATTGGCAGTGCGAACATCAAGCTGCAGTATACTATAGCAGATTTATTCCAAATGATAACAAGACAAATGTTTTCATAGCTATCATGACTACTGCATGGGCTACATTAAAGTTATATTCTGCATTGGATGTTCTTGGAGAAAATGATATCTATTTTGATACTGGTAAATTTTACAAAAGGTTGATTTCCAAATATATATTTTAGTCCAGCAAAAAAAATACAAAAGACCATTTGATAGCTATTCTTGGATATAACAATCATACATTGTTTGATAAATGTATTTTTGTTTGTTTGACAGATTCAGTCATATGTGTTCACCGTCCTGGTTGTCCTGATGTTCCAATTGGTGATTACCTTGAACAGTTTACAGACAAAACATATCCTGGTTATCACGTTACACACTTAAGATCTGGAGGACCTAAAATTATGCACCACAAAAATATGAAATTATAAACTATTCTGTTATGGACGCCTTGATCTTTAACCGTTTCAGTGCCAAGTCCGATTTTTGTATCAACCCCATATACCCTGTGCCAATGCATTCTCTTATATATGCGAGTCGACCTAGGTCGCCTCGCATATATAAGATAATGCATTGGCCTAACAATTTTTCATCATTTGTTATTTTTTACAATTTTTTACAATTTTAATAATTTTTTCTTATATTCTTTAACAAAAGAAAGAGACAATATGATGATGGCACTACATGTACAGTTTTTTATAACTGAAAATAAGATCAATAAAGCCAAGGATCGCCCTTTGCTATTAAATAGGGTGCAGAATAAAATATATGCTCTTATATATACAAAGCATGTTGTTACAGAATATATGGACACTATTCCATTTGGGTAACCAATGACATAATTGTTTGTTCATAACCTATATGTATTTCTCAATAATGTATACTATATTAAATGGGACCATAACACTTTGTTATAAGTGGTTTTATATTTGGTAGCTCCAGGTGGTTAAAATCTTGATTCGTGTCATATTTAGCTAATTTGCAAAGGGCTTCTTCAATGTTGTTGAAAGGGAAGATTAACAGAACCAGGGTGAGTTATCTTCAACTAACATTTTTAGATCAGTTTTTGTCAACTTAAGAGCATTTCAAATGAATCCACTGGTCGTACAAGTCACATCCCAGAGCATCTTGATTGTTTCTTACTGATTTGTTACAGGTTGAGCAAGGATATTTTAACGGCATTGCAGTTCGCGGTTGGGGTGGGTGGGGGGGGGGGGTAGCTGTTACAAGGAGAGTAAAGTAGAAGAGAGCAGCGTTTAACACTGGTACTATGATCAATATGCGACCAATGATTAATTTGATCACGGTTTCATTATTGTGATAAAACAATGCCCTTAGCAGAGCTACGGAAGAAAAATAGTCTGAATTGAAGTATAGTTAGGGTGAGGTTTTGTCGTTTTCTGGAATGCTGAATCATTCTTCGGTTTCGGTCGATTCCACTTTTGCATTACTCTATACACATTGACTGCGCATGCCTGAACCCGTTGTCATGGGTTTTTTGCGCCCAAAATATGGTGAACGCATCCTCTCGGAATGTGTAGATTTTAATCAAGTTATTTCTTCCAAGATACACACAGAAACACGTGGGTTTTTTTCAATATTATTTAAGATTACATGCCACTTATAATAATGATATGCGGCGTTAGCATTTTGTTTGTTTGTATGGTTAGGGTTTTACGTCCTTTTAGCCATTATGCCACATCATGACTGAGAAAACGGAATCAGAATCGCGCAAATCAACTGTGTATAGACGTAACCAGTATATTAGACTGAAACGTAACAAAATATATATAGATAAAAACACCCAAATCAGAGCGCAGCAGCTAACAAAAATCAACGTTTGTATACAACGGGAGTGTCTGTATTGATTTATATGCTATTCTGACAGAGCGTGAGTACTATATAATTAAATTTGGATTATTCTAGTTCACTTTGCAATTAGATGTTGAACACTACACTTAAAAATGTGGAACCAAGCACTCACATTGTTAGTGTTGAAAGAGATGATGGCTAAATGTCAGGGACATATTCAAGATGTAGACGTATGATAAGCATTTAATTTGGCACATTTTTTTGGTATTTAATAAAAAAGAGTTATGTTTCATTTTCATTGCAACTTCAGTACTTATAACACGACAGCATTTTCCATATATGTTTTTTTCTCTGCAACTACCAAACACAAACAATTTTATTTACCTATTTACCTACCTACCTACTTAACTGTGTCACTAATATCATAATCTCTCTGTTTTTCAGATATCATTCAATGGATTGTGGGCACATATAAAGTAGGGAAGAAAATCGTCATGATTACCAACAACATGGAGGCGATAAAGGAAATCTTCTAGTTGATTTTACTGTATGCACATTCAGATTGAAGGAGATGGAAGAACAAATAAGATCATCGAGTGTTGCTGTGTTCCATACACTGCAGGAAATTGGGGACATGAGAAATATTGAGTGTTAATCCTATGGGCAAAATGACATTGCGGGATAGGCTGTGCTGTGCAAGATGCTGCTAAATTTAGGAGATGATGATCGAGGTGCTGGTTATGAAGTAATCTGTGAAGACGAGGATGAGGTACATTTCGAATATAAACACACAAATGATGATAGTGATAAGGAAAATGTTGATCTTTCTGGAAATAAATGTCCATTGACAATCGAGAAAGGAGACTCTTCAGTAATTGTGCTGAACAATAACAATCTTACTGATGTGTATATATTTCGAAAAGATGAACTGGACCATACAAAACCATCAACATTAGAAATGATTGTGCTGGGCAATGATTACACCCCATAGTGATCTATGATAATGAACGTGTCATAATTGTAGTGCACTAGTGTAAGAACAGTGACAATCAGGTAGATATAATCTACCACACATTGAACTAGTTTTAATATGGATGTATTTATTATATGGAATAAATGCGCATAAGGTAATATTTGAATTTCTTTTATTTACATTTTAGATCCTAACATACCCTCATCCCTTGACAAAACAGGGTAGGGGAGGGCTGCGGCGGCGTTAATAATATCCTCCCAAATAATGTTTAATAGTGTAGGAACTTATTTTTGAGCTTTCGTAACTGGAGAATAATTATGTAAAGTTTTAGGCTCCTTATCTAGTGATAAATTCACAATAGCAGTTATAATCACTGTGTACGATATTATCATCTGGCAAAAATAAACCATTTCCTATCTCGGAACTTTCTGCCCTAACAACTCCCATTTTTCTGATATGCATTCAGATTCCATTTTGATTAATGAAAGGCTGTTACTACCATTAATATCCATATAATAAGACTCGTCATTGCTGTTATTTTTTTTGTCTGCAGACAGGACATTTCTCTATTTATACGGCACCATTTGACAAGCACAAACGTGTGAACATGAAAGAAAACAACAAATATTGTTATGGTCACCCAAACATATAACACATGTGTCATTCTGTGTAATGTTATGATCAGAAGAATCAATTGACATAGTCAGGGAATCAATAATAGCGTCGGGAGTATCTTATCTGTCTGTGTCCTCTTCTCCCAAAATTCTGTCTATTTCACTCTCACTCAGGTGTGCACTGAAGCTAGTAGTAGTGACAGTCCCCCTTAACAAAATCGAAGAATCGAACTAGGTTACATTCAGGTTAACATTTGCTATGTTCTTCAATGGGATTTTATCCAATTTCCCAATTGAATAGAACCCCACCACGCTGCATACACCTGGACCTGTCTTCATAACCTACATAGTATAACCCAGCTTCTGCCAACTTTTCTGCAGGTATTACATCATCCCATCCCTGTTTGTTAGTAATCTCGAACTTTGAGTAGCCATGCCTAGGTATAGACCTAAGAAATAGTCCATAATAAGTGGTCCAGAACAAACCAGAAACAGGTGGAATATCCATTTTTAATAAGAGTTAATATAAGATTTGTAAAATTGGCATTTTTTATAACACATATTAGATCATTCGAAATCATCATGTTTACAAACCATTATCAACCCATTTGATGTATCAATATAGAGTAATAACACATTTGTATCTACAATATTTCATTTTTGCTTTAAAACTTTATGTACAATTCAGGGAGGTCTTATCATTGGCAATTCCTCTTTCTTTGTTCTTGGGGATGAGCTATTGGAGGTCTGAGATTGTATCAGCACTGGGGGTTCTATATTCTTCAAGCTTTCAGTAGATGGGTGGACGCACTTTTTCAATAGTTGTTGATATTTTTCAAATGATATTAGGATATTGTTATTGAAAACAGCCATTTTAGAGATCTCTCAAAGGTGTGTTCCATAGCAGTACTCTTACTACTTCGGGGTTTCGTTTCAAAACTGACTTTTTATTCGTACACCTAACTTGTTTTCTGCTAAATCTCTTTAAATCTCCTTATAAGGGGCTATAGAGTATAATTGAGGTACTGTCAATACACCCCTAATAATGTTCATAGCTATTTCCACAATAGTTCAAACTTGATCATAAGATGCAGATTCCAGCAACAATCTCAGTTGAGTTTTTGAATCTGTTGATGCAAATAAAAACATATAGTCTAGATTCTTTTTCACACATGACTAGCCATTATCATTATAAACTTTGGTAAATAATAGGATACTGTCCTGGAAATATATTGGTTCTAACTCTGAATGATTCCTCTGCATTTGTGGTCAAATCAACAATCAAGTATCTGTATTTAGGTACCATTACTGAATCCTTATAAACATCAGGAAGAAATTGTGTTTTCCCTGGAAATAATTGTTGACCTATATAAAGAATCTGAGCTAAATCCCTAGTACTTTTCATCAGTAGCAGGTATGAAGCATTTAAGTCTATTGTCCTAGCCGAGGAGCCACGTTGGAATGAATTTGGTAATATCAAAATTACACTGAATTTTTTTGAATCTGCAGTTTGGGTCAATGTACATTCTATATCAGTATTGTTTAACACCTTGTGTGTCAGATCGTCCAATATCAACAGTGATGGTTGTCCATCAGCGAACTCCTCTAAACTTTCTGTACTTGGCATTCCTTTGTGAAAACTTATGTTGGGTATAACCAATTCAATTTCCTCAAATAAATCTTGGTTCGCTGAATAGCTATACAAAATCTTTTATGTTGGCTCATCTGTAATCTGTACAAAATTTTAACACCCAATGCATTTTACCAGATTGTGTTGCCCCAGAAATAATGTAAAAGTAGACTGAGGTTCAAATTGTATTAATGCCATAGTTACTTATGTAACAAAATGGAATTTAAGATAATTCATACTTTAAAAGAGAGAAATTCAAAACTCTTATTAGAGGCGTATATCACGCCAACCAAAAAAATAAAAATTAAAAATTTGAGGGACACATCTTCACAACTCTGACACAAAAGACGGTGTCCACAAGAAAATCAAGCGGGAAAAAGGAAACAGTTTTTCCTTAACAGAATGTGATCTCTATTTTTAACAGAAGCCAGATAAAACAGGCAATCAATGTGGTTGCAGAATTTCACATGGCCAGAGAAAACAAATTGAGTATTTCTAGTACTGGTGAGATCATTATTTTAATATAGGAGAACTCATTATTGTCAGAATGTTTAGAGTGTTGTATTCGAAAATGCATAAGTGTAACCCATGATCTCAATCATGTTTTAATGTAACCACAATTAAACAAATGTATATATCAGTTACAAACTAGTGGGACAAATTCAACAAAATCTAAATTATTGAGACTTCCAAAGTTATTTTAAGACTTTAAATAATGTGATCTTTCCTCAATCTGACAAACCAACATATCCTGGAGCAAATATGCACATAATCACGAGTTGGATCATTTGTGTATGTTCCGCACATAATATGCATATAATCGTCTCGTTAGGAGACGATAATATGACTAAAAAGCCATATTTTCAGAACATTATCGACCCAAAATGAGGAGATTCTAAGCAGATTATCTACCTTAATTAGATATATTTTAAGCAGATAATGTGCGGTTTTTTTGGAGAACAGCTGGACAAATATAAATAATGTAAGAACAAGTTAGAAAGATTAAAGAAAACTAATTCTTTTTCTCATCGCTACAACCTACCAGATTCACAATCACACACTCACTATGTGTTTATTTGAGAATCAAAGAACATATGTGATTATATATGAACCTATTTGCACGAGTAAACTAATACGATACAACTTATATTAATTTGGTTGTTCCAAATCTTATATCTGAAGTGTTGATAAGCTGTAAATTTTTAACAGTGTGAATAAATCCATATACATATCTATATATTTCTTCAACTAAGAACTCATTCCATCTTCGGGACGAAGATATTAATGAGTGGTAATGACTTGAGTAGTAATGGGGGGCACTATGGCCCAGTACCCCCCAGACATGGGCACTATGGCCCAGTACCCCCCAGACATGGGCACTATGGCCCAGTACCCCCAGACATGTGCACTATGGCCCAGTACCCCCCAGACATGGGCACTATGGCCCACTGGGCCATAGTGCCCATGTCTGGGGGGGATACTGGGCCATAGTGCCCATGTCTGGGGGTACTGGGCCATAGTGCCCATGTATGGGGGGTACTGGGCCATAGTGCCCATGTCTGGTGGGAACTGGGCCATAGTTCCCCCCTGAGGATAGATGTTCCTGTCATTGATGTGACATTTCTGATCGAAAAAATGAAAATGGACTTAGAATTATTTTTTTCAAAAGGAAAATCTCACTTTGGAAAATATCAATTAGCTATGAAGAGTTTCTTTTCGATCAGTTGGTGGCCCTGAAAAGGGCCGTTTTATTTTTGTTATAGTTTAGAATCCGCCACATTGAACTTCTTTGTTCGACAAAACTTCAATTGATTTGTCTCCTCTCCTCATCCATATTTCGCATTCACAATAATGCTCGTGGCAAGCGTGGGGTATCCACACTAGAGGTATTGATGACTTGAATCTTGGTGTTGATTTGTAGCCGCCTTTGGTAGCATCAAACATGACGATAGGTCGCTGTATAACAGTCGCCGCTAATTCAACCATCAATCTTGATTCGGCCAAAAGTGGTGAGTGCCGTAAGTCTTGTGCCGACGCACCAAGTTCGTCCCTCTCTGTGTAATACAGGTCAACTACCGCATCTCTCAGAACCATCCATCGGTCGTCCCGTAAACCCCAATGCTGAGTGCCCTCCAAAATAGAGATATTTCTTCGCCGTACACTGCTTTACAGTATACCCCACGGACCATCATCTCGTCAAGATCGGTTATGTTTACAGCAGTCATCTTTGAATGCAGAATAAATTGTTGGCTGCCGTGCTTGAACATATATCATAATTGCGCGGGCGGTAGAGAAAGCACATAATGCTTTGACGTTAAAAATGACAAATGTTTCCTGATGTTGTGTTTCTTTTCAGTGCATTATCTGTTAGTTTCACCATTTCGATATGTTATAGATTAAATTCATGATAGTATATGCAATTAATTAAGATGTTTTAACATATGAATTCATCTTCGTTCATAAACGATGACCAAGTAAAGTTATCAAATGCAATGATCAAGAAAAATGTTCAGTATGTTTCTTGTGTTCAGTTTTTTATGTATAAAATATGTACAATTCCAAAACAAAAACTAGAAAAACATTCCATATTTTCCTAACGAGGTAACAAATATATCAAATCATGTGTACCAAATAATAGATAATGATCTAACGAAATTAAAAACATTTGTTTGATCGCTATACAATAATGATCAAGAAAAATATGCATGTTGATCCGTCTCTGAAAAAACACAACTTGAGGAAATACTTGTCAATTTTTAAGTTCAATGCGTTGTGTTTTCATTGACGCCCGTGTAACAATCTTGTGTTCAGTTTTTTATGTATAAAATATGTACAATTCCAAAACAAAAACTAGAAAAACATTCCATATTTTTCCTAACGAGGTAACAAATATATCAATCATGTGTACCAAATAATAGATAATGATCTAACGAAATTGAAAACATTTGTTTGATCGCTATGCAATAATGATCAAGAAAAATATACATGTTGATCCGTCTTTGAAAAAACACAACGTCAGGAAATATTTGTCAATTTTAACGCCAACGCGACATGTGATTTCATTGTCGCCCGTGTCAAATGTATACAAATATTTTCGAATTTGATCAACCTTACATTGCATTGCTATCAAGAGATGGATCCGTTAACAGAATTTCTTCAGAGTGAGATATACAGTGATCCTGTTGCACAGAATACATATGCTGCGCCACAGTCAACAGTCCAAGCTAATACGACAATGACTATAGGTGGTGATACACTCATTTTAAAAGCGATTTTAGATGAACTGAGATGTCTTCGCAGGGATATTGACGTGAAAACGCAAGTAACGCATCATGAAGTGAAAGTGAGTCTTCGTTTCGTTGCAGAACAGATAGATATCCCAATCAGGGTTCATGATGTTCAGAGATCGAAAGAGCAGAAACAGATCAAAAAAGAGAAAATCATCGGCGACGAAAGAAAAACAACCTAAGAGTATCATGAAGGCTTCTACTGAGACAAAAGTCAGATTTCATCTTCCTTGTAAAGAATCTAGAGATACAGAGAAATGTGATGAATTCGCAAAAGCTCTCGGTTCTCATGGGAAAGACATGTCAAGATATAAGAAAAACACAAAACGGTGTTAAAGTCAGATGATAAATTTAAAACGGCCCTTTTCAGGGCCACCAAAATAGTTACAATAAGAAAACTCATGCTAATGCTTTGTTTAAAATCTATACTTCTACAGCTCTCAAAAATATTTTTTCTTCACAAAATCACATGCATGTTTTTTATCAACATGTTAGTTATCTGGTAAATGTTATATTTGCTAGACAAAACTTCTTTTGTTACCAGTCACTTTCTTATAAATTTTTTGGATGCAAATCACATCTACATTTTAGAATTGTTTAATCAACAACAAATATTTGCAAGTATATTTTGTTTTAAATTATTCGTGGCGTGATTTTTTCAAAACGAAACATAGGGTACAAGGAACATTATTAGTTCTTAAGCAATGCTAAAAGTTTTTCTTTTTGAAAAAATTGGTTGGTCCTGAAAAGGACCGTTTTTGTTTTGGCCCTGAAAAGGGCCGTTTTGTACGACATCAAATTCACTTCCCAATTTTCTCAGAGTGAGAATTTTGCTTTTGTTGTCCCGCCTCAGATAAAATAGGACAGCTAGGCTCGGCTGGTATGGTTGCTGTTCTTTTTTGCATGATCAGCTTTGAACGGGCGGTCACTTCTCTTGCGTACCTGTCCCACATTATCTGCGGTGTCATCCCCATAGTTCCTCTCAGTATCGCCATCAAGGGTTCGGGGATTGCAGATATGTTGAGAACAATAGAATAAGTCTGAAGATCCGTCTTGAACTTGTATCACGATTGCGCGGGCGGTAGAGAAAGCACATAATGCTTTGACGTTAAAAATGACAAATGTTTCCTGATGTTGTGTTTCTTTTCAGTGCATTATCTGTTAGTTTCACCATTTCGATATGTTATAGATTAAATTCATGATAGTATATGCAATTAATTAAGATGTTTTAACATATGAATTCATCTTCGTTCATAAACGATGACCAAGTAAAGTTATCAAATGCAATGATCAAGAAAAATGTTCAGTATGTTTCTTGTGTTCAGTTTTTTATGTATAAAATATGTACAATTCCAAAACAAAAACTAGAAAAACATTCCATATTTTCCTAACGAGGTAACAAATATATCAAATCATGTGTACCAAATAATAGATAATGATCTAACGAAATTAAAAACATTTGTTTGATCGCTATACAATAATGATCAAGAAAAATATGCATGTTGATCCGTCTCTGAAAAAACACAACTTGAGGAAATACTTGTCAATTTTTAAGTTCAATGCGTTGTGTTTTCATTGACGGCCGTGTAACAATCTTGTGTTCAGTTTTTTATGTATAAAATATGTACAATTCCAAAACAAAAACTAGAAAAACATTCCATATTTTTCCTAACGAGGTAACAAATATATCAATCATGTGTACCAAATAATAGATAATGATCTAACGAAATTGAAAACATTTGTTTGATCGCTATGCAATAATGATCAAGAAAAATATACATGTTGATCCGTCTTTGAAAAAACACAACGTCAGGAAATATTTGTCAATTTTAACGCCAACGCGACATGTGATTTCATTGTCGCCCGTGTCAAATGTATACAAATATTTTCGAATTTGATCAACCTTACATTGCATTGCTATCAAGAGATGGATCCGTTAACAGAATTTCTTCAGAGTGAGATATACAGTGATCCTGTTGCACAGAATACATATGCTGCGCCACAGTCAACAGTCCAAGCTAATACGACAATGACTATAGGTGGTGATACACTCATTTTAAAAGCGATTTTAGATGAACTGAGATGTCTTCGCAGGGATATTGACGTGAAAACGCAAGTAACGCATCATGAAGTGAAAGTGAGTCTTCGTTTCGTTGCAGAACAGATAGATATCCCAATCAGGGTTCATGATGTTCAGAGATCGAAAGAGCAGAAACAGATCAAAAAAGAGAAAATCATCGGCGACGAAAGAAAAACAACCTAAGAGTATCATGAAGGCTTCTACTGAGACAAAAGTCAGATTTCATCTTCCTTGTAAAGAATCTAGAGATACAGAGAAATGTGATGAATTCGCAAAAGCTCTCGGTTCTCATGGGAAAGACATGTCAAGATATAAGAAAAACACAAAACGGTGTTAAAGTCAGATGATAAATTTAAAACGGCCCTTTTCAGGGCCACCAAAATAGTTACAATAAGAAAACTCATGCTAATGCTTTGTTTAAAATCTATACTTCTACAGCTCTCAAAAATATTTTTTCTTCACAAAATTACATGCATGTTTTTTATCAACATGTTAGTTATCTGGTAAATGTTATATTTGCTAGACAAAACTTCTTTTGTTACCAGTCACTTTCTTATAAATTTTTTGGATGCAAATCACATCTACATTTTAGAATTGTTTAATCAACAAATATTTGCAAGTATATTTTGTTTTAAATTATTCGTGGCGTGATTTTTTCAAAACGAAACATAGGGTACAAGGAACATTATTAGTTCTTAAGCAATGCTAAAAGTTTTTCTTTTTGAAAAAATTGGTTGGTCCTGAAAAGGACCGTTTTTGTTTTGGCCCTGAAAAGGGCCGTTTTGTACGACATCAAATTCACTTCCCAATTTTCTCAGAGTGAGAATTTTGCTTTTGTTGTCCCGCCTCAGATAAAATAGGACAGCTAGGCTCGGCTGGTATGGTTGCTGTTCTTTTTTGCATGATCAGCTTTGAACGGGCGGTCACTTCTCTTGCGTACCTGTCCCACATTATCTGCGGTGTCATCCCCATAGTTCCTCTCAGTATCGCCATCAAGGGTTCGGGGATTGATAAAAGTGAAAAAAGGTTCTAAGTTCATTTTTTATGATTTCGAAGCGACTCAATCTACACCTTACAAATGTGACGCTTACTAAAATCGTGGATCTTGTCCGGAATGTGACGCGGATACCACATGTAACACCTGCAAACGGTGAGTAAATAAAGCTGTATTGTGTACGCAACCTTATATCCCAAAAGTGAATTAAATTCTGCAGTCAATGAACCCATAGCATATTGTCAAACTCCCCACCACACAGTAGATATAACACCTGCGTTTATCGATAGTGTCAATGTTCCATACAATGTGACACAAATGTATACACAACCATTTGAACGGGGGGACCTTATTGTAAAGCACTGTGTGAATTTTAATCAATAGCATAGTCGCCAACACCAGGCGTTTGTCAATTAGATCGCGGTGTCAGAAATGTCCGTCTCCCGTCGATTTATTTAAAGATGGTTTGTGTGTGTGTGTTTATTTAAAGATGCACTGTATGTTTAATTAAAGATTGAATTCTATTTTTTTTTATTTTAACCCTAACCCAGCTGCATTATATGTAAATTACCATACTGTGGAATGGATAGACACGTCCCTAATTTGGTCATAGCTCAGAGTGCGTGTGACCTGTGTCAGGACTATTCACTCGATGATATGTCCTTATGTAACGAATGCGGGACACGCTGCGAAAAATGTAACAAACTCAGTCCGACTGGTGAATACGTGTTGACACCTTGTGAGGGGTGTGGTAAACGATGTTTTAAGGCCGAAGGGCCAGATACACTACAAAAATTCGGTGAATGGTTGTTTGATAAATCCCATAAATTTTTTACTGTCATAGCCCATAATTCAAAAGCATATGACGCTGTATTTCTACTGGATTTCCTCACAGATAGAGGCACACTGCCATCCAATCTTATATACAACGGTTCCAAGATTATGCTGCTCACTGCCAATTATAATATAAGAATTATTGATTCTCTGAACTTTTTAAATATGGCCCAAGTAAATTACCTAAATGCTTCGGGTTGGATGAATTAAAAAAAGGATACTTCCCACATTATTTCAACAAGTTTGAAAATACAGACTATATAGGGGTTTATCCTGATGCGAGCGAATATGGTGTGGATACCATGACTGGTTCGAACAGAGACGCATTCTTGAAGTGGTATGACAGTAAACAAAATAGTGCTGAGCTGCACTGACGTTTGATCACAAAATAAAATTATAGGCATTATCAAACCACACGTTTGGATAACTCCGCCATAAACAGTTTCATATTATGATGTTGAGCTCGTATCTTCAATAAAATTAGAGTTATAACTTATAAATCTAAGAATTACTGCTAAAGTATTTCTACCAATTGGGTAACTAGATTCAGGTTGAACTGGAACTTGAGAAATTTCAATTTCAACCAATTGAAAGCCGTTGAAAACCGAAGGGTTAAGCGATTATCGCAATATGATATGGGAACACCGTGTGCGTAACATAACTATCACAAGTATAACGTACTCTGATAACAACTTATCGCCAAATTCATGCTTCAAACATTTTAAACATGTCATCATCGGCTTCTTTTATTTTATTTTTATGAAAATGAATAATAAATGGGGTGATAAATATGTATAATATGTATATACGACAAATATAATCAAATTAGCCATATTCCCGTGAAACTTAGGACAGGCAAGCCAGGTACAAAAATTGGGGAAATATGAGTACGAACGTCAAAGTGTTCCCCTATCGTATTGCGATAATTGCTAACCGTCACGGCGAAGCGAAGCCTTCAATGACAATGGCGATTATTAATTTCGGCTGTTCAATCTTCTTATCTATTAGAACTTTGTGGGTGTTTAGGAAGGATTGTTTTGATATATAATAATTGAATTCACCTTCCAAAAAGGTGAGTTTGACGCCTGCAAATCTTGGTGAAAGGGCTTGTCTGCAACTTGCAAGTGCTGCCTGCTGGCCGAATTCGCGTGTTTGACAGTTTGATGTAAAAGTTACAAAGATCTCTCCACTCGATTCTCTTAAAATGCACCCTAATCGGTCAAATTCTTCCGATAATTCTATCTAAATACATCTTAGCTATTATTTCAATCAGTTTTCCTCGTCGAGAAAGTGATATTTTGACCAAAACGACACTTGAGAAAATGATTGTTTAATTTACATTTTCAGCGTACGCTGGATTTTTATCATCGAAAAAAATCAATTTATTCCATCTAAAACGTAATTAAGTTCTGGACTCGTTCATTTCAAGAATATATAAGTATTCCACGCAGACACACCAAGTCTCAGCTTAAAATTTTGAAAAATAACAGTTTTATCGACATAAATCGATTTGAATTGGAAAATCCCATGTTAAAATTTATCATCGAAATTTTTGTATTTCTTCCATCTAAAAAATAATTACGTGCTGTACCCTGTCATTTTAGGAATATATAAGTATTCCACGCAGACACACCAAGTCTCAGCTTAAAAAATTTTAAAATAAGATTTTTATCGACATAAATTGATTTGAATAGCAAATCCTATGTTAATATTTATCATCGAAAAAAATTCATTTCTTCTATCTAAAATAGAATTACGTGCTGGACCCTGTCATTTTAGGAATATATAAGTATTCCACGCAGACACACCAAGTCTCAGCTTAAAATTTTGAAAAATAAGAGATTTATCGACATAAGATAAATCGATTTGAATGGCTAATTCTATGTTAAATAAATTTTAGGGCCCTGCGAATGTTTTCTGAGCTGTTCCATATTGGCGACACGACTTCATATTTGACCGGTTCTACCTGATAATTGTGTGAGTGTACAATCGCGTTACTTTATACGTCAACATTGGTCATTATAACCCGACAAATTTATTTCGGTCTATCGTATCAACCCCTATTTCCCCCACGTAGCCTGACTAAGTGTCAACATTGGTCTTTATCGCTCTACTAATTTTTATCGTTTCATCGGTATGAGTTCCATGTCCAATTATCCACATATAACCGACCCAACCTCTAATCCCGGTCCAATTTATTTATTTTTTAGTCACGTTACGTAATATTTTATCACGTGATACTTGTACTTATATGTCTATGGTATTACTATAGTATACCGTATACGTATATCAATTGCTATTCCTTTGTATATAATCCTGATGCCATCTATAGAGATAGAGATAATTTCAGACCCCCCCCCCATTTTATATCATTGCCTCTACAGTACAGTCGCGATGCATTACATGGCAACATTGATCGCTATCGCTCTACTAATTTATGTCAGTTCATCGGCCCCCTTTTTCTCCGAGTCCATATAACCAACACAACATCTAATCCCGGCCTAAATTATTATTTTCAACGCTATACATGTAGTTGTGTTACATACCGTACATATTTTGATCATTTGATTCTAATTTGCATTGTACCACTATAGAAGTCCATAAATGACTATTGTGGCACTATATAGAGATAACTAAGATTCTGACACCCAGTTGAGATACATAATATGTCAACATTGGTCGTTATTGCTCTACAAATTTATATCGGTTCAACCCTTAGTTCCCTGTATCGCCCACCCCTCCCTCAATTTCTTTTTTCATTTGTATTATAATCTCGTTACGTAAATATTTTATCTCTTGTAACTTTTGCTTCAACATGCCGAGTTCCGCTGCAGACGGTACAAAACAGACAACATTTCAAAATGTATGCAGGCTTCAAACTCAACTTATCCAAGAAAAACTCTGGCTACATATGAAATGTGTGTATAAGGTGTACTCGCATTTGTTGCGTTAAAAACCAAAGGTCCCAAGTCAAGGTCCAAAATCCCCAACACACTGATGTGAGGTTTAATAGTAACTCCATCTACATACAGTAATGTCCAAAGTAATTGACCACTTAACCACAGCAGAATTATGGGTAATTTTTCAGGATTTTAAATCCTGAAAAAATTACCCATAATTCTGCCGTGGTTAAGTGGTCAATTACTTTGGGCATTACTGTAACCAATATAAGGATGTGAGGTTTAATGATAACTCCATCCACATAACCAATATAAGGATGTGAGGGTCAATTATGATAATTCCATCCACATAACTAATAAATATGAGTGAAACTAAAAAAATTAAATTAAATTCCATGATATGGCGTCCAATATGGACTACCTAATTCTGCTCCAAAAACATGTATATTGAATATATGGATGTTTATTGGGGGAAACCCATTATTTCAATGATATGTTAAACCAGACATACGGGAGCGCGCTTTGCGTGTGACTGTATCTTAAGCATATGTGCATATTTAATAAGCTAACAATTGGAATCCCAACAGAGAAGATTGGCGTGGGCCCCTTGTGCATAGACATTTATTGATTATTTCTATGGGAAACCAAATTGACATTTAATAGACAATTTCGATTAACTGCAATAACTTGAGGAATCTAATTGAGCTCAAGCCCAATAAGAATATTATTGTGCTTAAGCGCAGTTAGAGATACCTTATTGCACTTGAGCACAATATGATATTCCTGTGCAATAAGGGGTATTCTTATTGCGCTTAAGTGTAATAAGACATTCCTTACTACACGTAAGTGCAATTACATCCCTATTGCACTTAAGCGTAATTAATATCTTCTCATTAGATCACCCTTCTGCAAATAGTAGAATAATCCTATATTTGTTCCACCCATTGTACCATGGAGATTGACTACACCACCTGAGTTATAGGGAGTTTATGTACTATATATAATACTAGCTGGTGGACCCGACGTTGTCCGGGCTATTCAAAAACCAAATTTCAAGTCGATAGCTCCACCCGTTTCCGAGATCTGGTTTGCGCATGCGCGAAGCTGGCGTCACACAGGCTCGGCGACCCGATAAAATTTGTACCCGGCGCAAGATACATTCGCATGCCAAATTTCAAGTCGATAGCTCCACCCGTTTCCGAGATCTGGTCTGCGCATGCGCGAATCTGGCGTCGCACGGGCTCGGCGACCCGATAAAATTTGTACCCGGCGCAAGATACATTCACATAGCAAATTTCAAGTCGATAGCTCCACCCGTTTCCGAGATCTCGTCTGCGCATGCGCTGCACGGGCGTCGCACGGGCTCGCCAATACGACAACGACAACCGCCTGGTCAAACTACACCCACGTACCAAATTTCGTCCCGATCGGTCGAGAATCTTAGATTTGTATTAAGGATGGACATACATACAGACAGACAGAGGTTATCATTATGTTCTAACTCGCTTGCAGCTCGAACGAACATAAAGTATTTATGGAATAACTACAACGAATGCATGATGTTAAATGTAAACTTTAATGAACAAACGTGAAGTGTAGCGATAAATATCGTTCGCAGACTATCAGTCATAAACAAATAAGACATGAAATGATGAATATTATAGTGTTACAAGCATCTCCCAATCATGGGGTGGTGGGTGGGGGGGATACAACGCAAAACTTCAAGAGTAGAATGAAGCTTGACCACCGTGTCAAGCGAGTTAAACCAATGCAAAATCAGTCGTGTGAATAAGCTCACACGAGCTCGTCGTTACGATTGCCTTGAGCATCGTTCAGACGGCGCGGTATTGACCCAGTTTGAATGACCAAAACAAACTGGACAACTTCGTTAACTCGTTACCGGCCGTGCACTATGCACACGTTGGCGAACATCAATAAATATATTTATGTTCTAACTCGCTTGCAGCTCGAACGAACATAAAGTATTTATGGAATAACTACAACGAATGCATGATGTTAAATGTAAACTTTAATGGACAAACGTGAAGTGTAGCGATAGACCAACAAAGTTAGGGGAAATAATGTAGGCGACACGACGTCTCATTTGTAAAATCTATACTAGTACCGTATTGATATTGACGTATATCTGTCTAGCAACGCTAAACAAGTGTCACTATGTGTGAGCTAATGTTATTTCATAGATGCTTTGACTTTATTGCTAATCAATTAATATTACGAACAAAGATCTGTATGATCCTGCATACATTACAAGTGACCACATCTGGGCCATACATGTAGCCGCATCTGGGCCGTAAATAAAACGCCTCGTCTGGACGAAACAATTCACAAAATAACAGCTAAGTGCCTTTCGCACAAACACTCATGATACATGAGCCACATCTGGGCCGTAAATAAAACGCCTCTTCTGGGCGAAAAAAGTAACACAATAACAACTAAGTGCCTTTCGCACATGCACCCATGATCCCTTGGATCAACTGACCACATCTGGGCCATACATGAGCCACATCTGGGCCGTAAATAAAACGCCTCTTCTGGGCGAAAAAAGTAACACAATAACAACTAAGTGCCTTTCGCACATGCACCCATGATCCCTTGGATCAACTGACCACATCTGGGCCGTACATGAGCCACATCTGGGCCGTAAATAAAACGCCTCCTCTGGGCGAAACAATTCACAAAATAACTAACAATAACTGTTCGTACATGTACTCATATATAGCCACATATGAGCCATGCATAACTGAAACGCCTCGTCTGGTCGCAATAACTCACAAGAGAACTAAATGTCCACCCGGACAAGCACACATATAGCCGCATCAGGGCTATTAATATTGAAACATCTGTGTCCTAACTGAAACTCATCTGGTACAACATTTCACAAAATACCAACTGAATGCCCATCCGTACGAACACATATGACCGCATCTGGGCCATGACATGCATTCTCCTCCTGGTTAAACATCCGGTACATCGAACAAAGCATATCACGAATATATATAACTGCTTCGAATAGGTCCTTACTAAACTAACAATGGTGGCATCAATATCTCGTATTACACCCTGAACCAGATGCCAACACTGGAACATTGTGTAGGTATGGTGGACATCCGCAACTATGTCCGTCGAAATAATTTCGCTATCCGGCCATAATTGAAGAGAATCAAAGCTCGTCCACAGAATGAATGCTCAACCGCACCAGTATAACAGTCGATGACCTGCAAAAAGCAAAAATACGTTGCTGTGAAAACACAGGCTAAATAGAAGTATCACAGAAAACCTTGTTATATATACGTGTAATTATGAATAAATATTCAAACTCATCGTTAATTTTGATAAATGGTTAATATTAACTTTTATAAAAGAATATGACTTGTATACGGTTTCTGGTTACATGCACTATTCATTCAATCAAAGGAATTTCGCTTTCTGTAACGTAACTCAGTGTTACCATCGGTGGTTGTATCACACTGGAAATTACAACGTAATATCAATGAATGGTAAAGCTACGAAAAAACATATTAGCCTTTAAATACGCATCATGTTCTGATTTAATTGAATCAAACTGACAAATTAAAGGGAGAATGTACATCAATTTCGATAGATTCCAGGTAATAACTTCAATACAGATATATAGAATCATAATTAGCATGTGTCAAAGATGCATTCTCTAAACGTTCAGGTTAACAAGTTATCTTAAAGACATACCATGGACTTGTTCGGGTGTATACAATTGATAAGATAGTATTCAATCGTTATGCCAACTTGGGGAATGTAGCATTCTACTAACATCGCCAAACATTTCAAAGAAATCGACCATACCACTCCATAGAAATATTCGTCTGAACTGCGGTCAAATATAAATATTTACATCTGGATTCGGGACGCAAATATCGGCGATAAACAAACACAAATGATTTTGACGTCGAGAGTCATTGCTTTTAATTAATATATCAGAATGACAGTGTGATGAGTTGTCAATTTGAATTCATATTCGTAAACATAATTCATATCGGCAAGATCTCCATTCTATTTGACAACCTTACCCAAGTGTGTCAGATCACTTTAACTCAAACGTGTTAATTTTAAGTTAGCGTTACTTTATGTCTCCAGTCATAAACTAAGTTACGAATCTATGTATAACTCGTAATGAAAGTAATTGACGGACAGTGGAATGGGAAACGCATGGCACCAACGTGTAAAACTTATGTTGATACGGGCATGAAGTCGAGCCCCTCATTGACTGTATAATAACATTAAGGAATATATGGGACTATTATGCATACCGGTACTATATAATGACATGTAATATGATACATATGCCTGAAACTCTACAAAAACATTTTATCTGTGAAAAAAGTTCTGTTTTTGCATTCAGGCTTATCTGCCATCTATAACATAACTTCATACTCGGCAGCCAGGCAAAGAATGTCAAACGGTTTGACTTGTTCTGCGAAACAATTAATGTAGAAACCAACAACCACATTGGACTACAGTACCTCTTTAATGTCAAAATGTTTCGGCTTCTGAAAGAGTGTGACACTAAATTAGTAATACCCAAAAATTTCGTCTAATCACGCCAATCGTGATATTTCAAAAAATTGTAGTGAAACCCGAAATGTGTTGTCCTGTCAGATATCACCGTCGCTATATTGGCACGATCAGGACATCGACGCAGTAAACACCCATACTATGGGCGTAACATCAGTAATCATTTATATACAGTGCGAAATGTCGCCGATAAACATATACGAAAATGATTATTCCAATGCAAGATGCTAAAAATATATATATTCGCAATAGTTTGCGGGCTACTAATTTTGATACATTAATTACCTCTTTATTTTGCGATACCTTATGATTTAATTGATTAACTTGTTGCGTGCCGATATGATAGATACTGTATTTATTATTTTTTAAATAGCAATCGATTTTCTTTTCACAACAATTATACGGCAGCATAAGGTATTTCTAGAACATTAAATGACCTAAGTGGCATGGGAAGTCCAACATGGATTAATTTCGTAACGTAATTGATCTCATGCATATTATCTAGTATTAGGTATTATATAAATATACACTATAAGGCTGACAAGAGCGACCAATCGCAGAGCCATATCACCGATTATTGTGTTCGAAAAGGACTTTCAGTGTAGTCTTGCTCCAAATTCGACGAATTGGTTGTAAAATGATTACATCTAGACTGTTTTAATTGCCTACTCGTGATATTGTTAAAGTACCGGCTGATTTCCGTGTTCAGAACGGTGAGAAAATAATTTCGCCATGACAAAATTACTTAGCTTGACCATCTGTGATAACTGCTTTTTCTGTCTCTTCGAATGCGAGAAATGTTATGTTGATTTGACTACAACATTCAGGACACCCTCTTTGTTGCACATGTTTATGTCCGCAAGCAGCTATTACTATCTCTGATGTCTGCTTTTCTGTCTCTTCGAATCCGATAATTATTCCGTTTACTTTAAATACATCATTCAGGACTTCCACGACACCCTCTTTGCTGCACGTGTTATTGTCCGGAAACAGTGGTATCACACTAAGAACATTCCCCGGTTAACCGTGCATGAAATCCACATCCTTAATGCCTGTTTGATATGTCTTTGTTTCAAGAACGTATACTGGTGTAACATACATCAGGGCTTCTTCTCTGAATAATAATGTTTCTCGTAACTAACATCACTGTGACTTCTTTTTCCCAGCAGAAGATTCTTGGAAATCGCAATCAGATAACCATGTGACGAACAGCAAAAACAAGCGAACGATACAACGCAAAACTTCAAGAGTAGAATGAAGCTTGACCACCGTGTCAAGCGAGTTAAACCAATGCAAAATCAGTCGTGTGAATAAGCTCACACGAGCTCGTCGTTACGATTGCCTTGAGCATCGTTCAGACGGCGCGGTATTGACCCAGTTTGAATGACCAAAACAAACTGGACAACTTCGTTAACTCGTTACCGGCCGTGCACTATGCACACGTTGGCGAACATCAATAAATATATAAATATATATATAGATATTCCTTATTAAGAGATTTCTTATTGGGCTTTAATATGATGATACGTAAACGTAATTTGCGCCCGCTTGTTAATCTTTCGTAGGATTTGATGATTATTTAACCATAATTACAAAAATCATACCGGTATATGTAAATGATCATACATTCAAAAAAATTTCATTGTAATATTACGACAGAAACTGTTGGCAGGAATTGGACCATCAGTAACTCGTAAAATTACGAGATCAGCGTAATCTGACATTTACAAATTTGATCGTATATTTACAAAATGATCGTAATATTATGACAGAAAAACTATCGTAAAATTACAACATCATCGTAATGTGAATTTACAGTTTAATCGTAAAATTACATGGCCAACGTAATCTGAAGCTGAGAACCTGGTGTGAATTGAACTGTGGTGGGGTCTCAAGCGATCTACCCCTACACATTATAAACAAATGCCAGTAAATGACATAATAGCTTGAGGATGGCTGTGATCCATCGAACCACAGAAAAATTCAACCAGGTCCACAGGTGCTAAATGTCTGCACTATACATCTACAATTATTATATCGTCAGAAAACATTTTCAGGCACGTATGCTGATTTTTTACTTTCGACCCCCACCCACCATGCGTCCAAATTTTTCCGACCATTTTTGGACACCCACCCCCTTTTAACACTAAAGCAGATTTGCGGGGGGAATTCACTGTAAACAGCTGAATATGAATTTCTGTGCATACTATTTGTCATGGATGTTAACATTGGCATGTAAATAGGAACGGGTCATTTTGGGGCCATTCGGCCAAAAAAACATGGCTGCCAGCGGCCATCTTGGATTTCAAAATTTGCAACAAAATACAACACAATAACTGCCTGCAGTCAGTTTAGCAGTTAGAATTACATTATTTCTCTTATTCTAAGGTGTTTTAAGCCAAATTCTTTGAAAAAAAAGTCAAAAAACTTGCAGGAAAAAAAGTTCTAAGTTGCAGAAAAAATTGTTTGTTAGTCCCATCGACCAAACCACCCATCCAGTGACCCACCCCCGCATAAGTGCCCGTAAAAAATACCCCCCCCCCCCTGCCCGACCCCCATAGGCATAATATGATAATAACATGGGAGGAACAGAGGGAACATGGACTACCGGTGTACCTTCATCTAATGATAATAACATGGGAAGGACAGGAAACACCGGCTACCTTCATCTAATTACTAGTATAATAACATGGGAATATTAACAGAGGAAACATGGGCTACCTTCACAGTGGTCAGTGATTTGTAACATGAGAGCAGATGGTGCATAAATCACTTAATTTTTTTTTAAGTACTGAATTGTACCCAACTAAGTGTAGCACACAGGTTTTCCTCTACCAACAATTAATCTGCCTTAGCTGTGATATCGCTTAATTGTAGGAAGCCACGTAAAACCACAAATATAAAATAAATAAATGAAAGGCAGTATCAACATTGAGTATATTTTTTGGGGTTTTGTTGCTTTCCACAACTGAGGCGATATAACAATGAGGCCAGATCATTTGTTGTTGATGGAAACTATGTGATCTATGGTTAGTCACCTACAATAGGTAGTCACGATGCACCGTCTGCACATATCATATGTACTCCGCCGATCGGAAAGTTTCCTTCAGGCAAGAAGTTGGACAGAGGTCGCCACATAGGAATCGAACCCATGTCAGTCACTAGCTCAGGTCCTACAGCTTGGTGACCGGTACCGTGCTCATTGGACAACTGACCAACCCAGACACCACCCCCCCCCAATAATAAACAACAATGTACATATAGTATACACTGATACAACTACTATTTAAACATGAAATACATAGACGTGTGTCTCCTTAATTATGCAGCCATTGTTATTGACCCAGAAACTCAAACCCAACAAAGCGCTCCCAAAGTTACATTGGTTTAATTTGGAAATCCTGAAAATGAAGTAACAATATCATACACGGTACTAACTACTATGGACAAAAAAGCAGCTCAGCATTTGCGCCAAGATTTTTGAGTGGGGTGGGGGGTGGTGGTGGGGTGCAAGGTGCTGGAATTATGCAAAATTGCCCAATATTCAATAAATTGTGACCTACAAAACTTGAAAATGTAAGGGTAATAGAACTTGCTGAATGCTGAAACAAGCCCAAGTTGCCAGGAAATGATATGGGGGCCACCTTTCATATGCTTCATAAACAACCAGACAGCCCCCATTTTAGGCTCACTTTAAAAAAAATTCTCCCCGGGGAAAACCCCGTACCCCCAATAGTCACTAGGGGGTACCCCCCCCCCCCTCCTCGCAAACCCACCACCTCGGTCCCCCAAAATGTCCCCAAATTAGCCTAATCTAAAGGCCGGCAAACATACATGTAGTAATGTACCCTTAAATTTTCAAAACATTTCACCAATAATTGTGAGCTTCATGGTGTGCCGATTGATTCAAATTTGAAATCCAGTATGGCTGCTGGTAGCCATGTTTTTTAAACAAAATTCGGAAAAAATGGGATAGCTGCCATCAAGATGTGACCCTGAAGATCCATACCGGTATGAAGTTTGGTGACGATCAGATGAGAGATGTTACATGTAGGGTGTGCTAAAGGATTTAGTCAAACAAAGAGTAAAAACAAGATGGCCATTGGCAGCCATGTTTTTTTACCAGATTTTTGATGGGGTAATCTCTCATTTAGATGTCACTATGGTGAATCCATATTATGTTTGGTGACGATCGGATGAGAGATGTTGCCTGTTGCTGTTAGCAGCCATGTACAGGTATTTTTACCAGAAAATTGAAAACAAGTTTGGCTAAATCTTGTGCTATGAGCCGGGGCATATTTTACCCACAAGTTTTGAATTCTCATTCCAAATGACTTTCTGTCACAATTTCAGTACCGGTTCTCATAATTTGCTACAGTAATCAGGCATGCTGAAGCAAACTGGGCCAAGACAAAGGGTTGCAGTAGCACATTGCCAAAGCCAAACAATGTAAATTAAGAGGGCTGCAATTTATGCTACAGAATAACTGTTCACATTTACAATGAAAATGAACTGAAAAGAAATTGCCAATTGCCCCCATACATTCTGGAACACAGTTGAAGTAACTGCGTCGCAACCGATAGCAAACCCTGTGTACCCATTAGCACATTTTTAAAAACATATACATAGGCCTACCCTTCACTTAACCCTGACGTCCTGAACATTAAATGACCCCCGACCGGGTTACGTAGCGTTTTTCCGAAGACCCATAACTCCGAAGGTCCGATTCTCCGAAGGTCAGATTCTCCGAAAGCCCATAACTCCGAAGTCTCGATTCTCCGAAATCCCATAACTCCGAAGACCCATAACTCCGAAGGCCTATAACTCCGAAAGCCCATAACTCCGAAGGCCTATAACTCCGAACGCCCATAACTCCGAAGGTCTATAACTCCGAAGGGCCGATTCTCCGAAGGTCCGATTCTCCGAAGATCATGTTTTATCGCTTATTAAATAGTGTACAGTCCAGTGGCGGGGTCAATGGGGCCCTAGGGAAGACCGCCCCCCCCCCCCAAAAAAACATGTCAAGTGTCATGTAAACGTCCGTATTGTATATAGGCATTCAAATATTCAGTGTTCCTGCACAGGGGAGCCCCCGGACCAACGATTGGGGGCGACCCCTCCCATGCATGCGCTCCCCAAATCAGGCCTTCGCGATATGCTTTCGGCATATCATATGCATGATATATCCCCCACATACATGTATGCTAATTAATGTGCACCCCTAAATGGGAAATCTGGCGCCGCCACTGGTGTGCACCGGGTATATCATAACGAAACGCTGCAAGAATGTCAGAGTAGCCTAACATGCACAGGGGCGAACGGGGCCAAAGGGGCATAACTCGCCCTTTTTCTGGCGACTGAAAATTATACTTCCGGCGTACGAAAAGGGGGGAAAGGGCCCTCATATATTGGAAACGTTAACTATATATGTATTATAATAAGGTGATATCTACACCATCAGTAGTGTGCGACAAGCCTTAATTTTCCACAGAATGCTTAAATTTATGAAAGAAATACAATTATTTTGCCACAATGTACGTCTTAATACAATTAACATGATTAAACTGTGCACATCTGACTGCATTGGGGTGATTTGATGCAATCAGGTTCATTTTATATATGAAAAAGTACAAGTTCTTCCCCGTTCACCCCTGTACATTTTACTCTGGCATCTCATGGGCCAACGTAATGTTATAGTATATGGTGTATAGTCAGTGGCGGGCCAGGATTCCCATTTAGGTGGGGGGGGGGGTAGGAAAATTTTGTATATTTTGATGCCCCATGAACGATTTCCGGGCGTTTACATGACATTGGACATGTTTTGGTAGGGGCCCATATTGTCTGAAATAGCAAGTAGAGGTTTAATAGGGGCAGTAGAAATTTGGGACCCCTTGGCTTCGCCACTGGACTGTACACTATTTAGTAAACGATAATACCCCGATAAAACAAAATCTTCGGAGAATCGGACCTTCGGAGAATCGGACCTTCGGAGTTATGGGCCGTCGGAGAATCGGGCCTTCGGAGTTATAGATCTTCGGAGAATCGGTCCTTCGGAGTTATAGGTCTTCGGAGTTATAGGTCTTCGGAAAATCGGCCCTTCGGAGTTATGGGCTTTCGGAGAATCGGATCTTCGGAGTTATGGGCCGTCGGAGAATCGGATCTTCGGAGTTATGGGCCGTCGGAGAATCGGATCTTCGGAGTTATGGGCCGTCGGAGAATCGGAACTTCGGAGTTATGGGCCGTCGGAGAATCGGGGTCTTCGGAGTTGTGGGCCTTCGTAGTAATAGGTCTTCGGAAAATCGGTCTGACACCCCCGACCGAGGCACCTGGTGTTATATAGTGTTTTGACGACATAAACCCATACTCTTGGGCTCCAAATAAACATGCATGCACCTTTATTATTTTTGTGGGAAATTTCCCCCACACACAGTGCTTATTTGGGTCTGCACAATCATTAATTTTGAGGCTATGAAAATTGAAAAGAGCACAAAGTCAAGATTTCTATATGATTCTGATATCAAAATGATGAGCTTATAACTTTATGCATGTACATATTCTAGTATATGGCATACATACCCTGCTTGACAAAACAAGTGTCCACCTAACCGCTGTGCAGTTAGCGTTGCCACCGCGGCTGAAATGCAACTACACCGCAGCTCCATCGGCTAACTACAGTTGGGCCGCGGTGTACATGTACTTCAGCCATGTTGTAGTTGCCGCGGTGTACACTGTACGTTCATTAAACTGAAAAAAGACGATACAAACCGGAAATCTAACCATGGTGCACAGTGTAGTTGCCTTTCGGCCGCAGGGTACTTGTTGTTGGGCCACAGTGTACTTGCCGTTCGGCCGCGGTGCTAAACTGCAGTTACAAACTCTGACACCGCAGCCGAACGGCAAATACACCGCGGTGCCAATGGACACTTGTTTTGTCCAGCGGGTATGGACATTTAATTAAAGGTACTCAATCCGATCAGGCCCTCATCAATTACTATTTCTTTGGCTTCGGGGATAAAAATAATCGATTCGATCATTCGAGTCGAGGAACCAACCTATCAACGCTCAGAGTGATCACGATCAGATATCAATTTTTGAAGTTATGTTATTTCTATACCCGGTATGTTCTGGCCCAGAAACACGCCGTCAAAAGGATGGTCTCAGTCAAAATTGCAATATTAATACACTTGATTTTAGAGTTATCCATCTTTGTCTGTTTGAATAAGTTTTTCTGGGGAAATTATTAGTACACATCTCGAGTGCAATTAGGGCTCTACAAATTGGCAATTTACCACAAAAAATCGGGCTGCCTATGTCAACATGAATAGCAACCAGTCAGTCCAGATTTTATTATTATACTGCCTCGGGAAATTTCAGTGTACCATACACGTACTATTGTAGGCCTAATTTGTTGGCAGAAAATAGCATCACATCTGCAATTCTCCTTATCCTGTTGTTTTAGTTATATATACATTTCAATTCAGTTTTATTAACTCAAGTAAAATATTTCTAAGTATATATATGTGTATGCGCAAAAATAGTTAATACTATTACTAGTATCAAGTTTGCAGTTACAGATTATCATTTCCAGCAATAATCACTTAAAATAATTAAGTCAAGTACAGCTATGCTCTAATTAATCGACCCATTTAACGAGGTTATGGGCCGGTCATGACCGCGGTCATACCGCCACTACACCGCGGTCATGCGGTAGTACACCGCGGCCATGCGGTAGTACACCGCGGTCATACGGTAGTACACCGCGGCCATGCGGTAGTACCATGCGGTAGTACACCGCGGTCATACGGTAATACACCGCAATGCACGATGACATGCGTTATCTGACCGCGGTCATGTCCACCGCGGTAATCTAGACCGTTACCGGCGTACACCGCGGTAGTATTTTCCGCGAGCGGTCATTCCCGGTGTCAACCGCGTTCGAATAATCTGCCGATAAAAATCTGCTTTTTCTTTTGGAAGACTCAAGGTAAGAATTTCGATCTGTCTTGTTCAGGTTGGCCTATAATTTGCGTCAATATATTAAGAAACTGACCTTACATTCATTCCTCGCGCCAAACTAATTTATTTTAGAGTACTGATGTCTTCAATGGTTGATGTCCCCACGTAATTCCTTGAGCCAAATGATTTTTGTGTCGGTGAAATGTGCACATGGCGATCGCATAATTATCTTGCTCGAACCGAAAAGCCATTTTAATTCTTAATCGCGCACGCCTTATCCATATACCATATCACGAATAAACAGACGCTCTTTATTTGGCACGCTTAAGGAAATCGGGGACTGTGGTAAATTAGAACCGATTTATTTTCAATTTCAGATTAATATTTTCCATGCGCAATATGTCAGTCTATTGTCAGATAATTTACAATGCTCAGTTGCGATATTGACGCTAGGTTTTACTGTGGTTTAAACTTACACAGTGGTAGTGGCACCAAAAACTCAACCGCGACCACGCGGTTGCCCGCGTTTTCAATACCGCGGCTGACCACGTTATTACACCGCGGTCAGGCGTTATTACACCGCGGTCAGGCGGTATTACACCGTGGTCATACCGCATGTCAACCTCGTTAAGGAGGGTCGATTAATTAGAGCATAGCTGTACTTCATATAATGAAAGTGTCAATGACACTGTACCTCAACTTGGAAAGGGAATAATTTAATGTGGAGCGATTAGGGGTGCGGAAAGTTGAAATGTCTAAGTAATACTAGATTATCAACATGAAGAGATACATATACCGGTACATGTATACCGATCAACTTCCCCCCCGGGGGGGGGGGGGGAAGTTGACCTAGCCAGGCTATCTTCCCCCCCCGCCTGAATTTTACATACCTTAACATCTATTGGCGTGATAGTCTCATTTTATCATTCACTATGACTATGTGACGTAGAAAAACTATCATTGGTGGCAAGGAAGCATGTCTTTTCTTTGGCAGAGACATTATTGTTCAGATTTTTGTTTTATTGAAAATCACCCCCAAAAAAAAATCTGAACAATAATGTCTCTGCCGAAGAAAAGACATGCTTCCTTGCCACCAATGATAGTTTTTCTAAGTCACATAGTCATAGTGAATGATTAAATGAGACTATATCGCCAATAGATGTTAAGGTATGGAAAATCCAGGCAGGGGGGGAAGATAAACTAGGTAAATTCCAATGAAAATTCTCCGAACTATAATTATTGTCTCTTTTACAGAAAAATCATGCTTCCTTGTCACCTGTGATAGTTTTTCTTAGTCACATAGTGATAGTGAACGATAAAATGAGACTAACTCGCCAATAGATGTTAAGGTATGGAAAATCCAGGCGGGGGGGGGGGGAAGATAAACTAGGTAAATTCCAATGAAAATTCTCCGAACTATAATTATTGTCTCTTTTACAGAAAAATCATGCTTCCTTGTCACCTGTGATAGTTTTTCTTAGTCACATAGTGATAGTGAACGATAAAATGAGACTATCTCGCCAATAGATGTTAAGGTATGGAAAATTCAGGCGGGGGGGGGGGAGATAAACTGGGTGATTTTCAATAAAAAAAAATCTGAACAATAATGTCTCTGCCGAAGAAAAGACATGCTTCCTTGCCACCAATGATAGTTTTTCTACGTCACATAGTCATAGTGAATGATAAAATGAGACTATCTCGCCAATAGATGTTAAGGTATGGAAAATCCAGGCGGGGGGGGAGATAAACTAGGTAAATTCCAGTGAAAATTCTCCAAACTATAATTATTGTCTCTTTTACAGAAAAATCATGCTTCCTTGTCACCTGTGATAGTTTTTCTTAGTCACATAGTGATAGTGAACGATAAAATGAGACTATCTCGCCAATAGATGTTAAGGTATGGACAATTCAGGCGGGGGGGGGGGGGGGAGATAAACTGGGTGATTTTCAATAAAAAAAAATCTGAACAATAATGTCTCTGCCGAAGAAAAGACATGCTTCCTTGCCACCAATGATAGTCTTTCTAAGTCACATAGTCATAGTGAATGATAAAATGAGACTATCACGCCAATAGATGTTAAGGAATGGAAAATTCAGGCGGGGGGGGGGGAAGATGATCAGGGCGGGGGGGGAAGATAACCTAGGTCATCTTCCCCCCCCCCCCCCCCGGGGGGGGGGGAGATAAACTAGGTAAAACCAGTTTATCTCCCCCCCCCCCGGGGGGAAGATGCGCAGGGGGGGAAGTTGATTTGTCACACCGGTATATAAAAAAGTAAAATCCAAGATGGTTACAGATGTAAAATCCAGGTGGCTATGTTTTCCAATAAAATTTAAAAACATTTCATAGCTTCCATCTAGTAAGATCAATATCAAGATTAATATGAAGTCTGGAGATGATCGGATGAGGGAAGTGGACTGTAGGGTGTGCCAAAGGATTTTGTCATGCAAAGAGTAAAATCCAAGATGGCTGCCAGTGGACACATTTAAGACCAAATGAACCTAAAATGACTTGTACATGCCTGTGTCAACAGCCATGACAAATTTCATGATGATCCGATTAAAGGTACGACCTGTAGCCCATGCCAAAGGATTTAGTCATGCAAAGAGTAAAATCCAAGATGGCTGCTGGCGGCCATGATTTTGGCCGAATAACCTAAAAATTACTCGATCTCATCTACATGTCAATGTCAACATCCATGACAAATTTCACAATGATCTGACAAAAGGTGCGTTCTGTAGCACGTGCCAAAGGATTTAGTCATGCAAACTGTAAAATCCAAGATGGCTGCTGGCGGCCATGTTTTTTGGTCGAATGACTGGACAATGACTCGTTCCCATCTACATGTCATATTTAACAACCATGACAAATTTCATAATGATCTGACCAAAGGTTAGACTTGTGGCCTGTGTGAAAGGATTTAGTCATGCAAAGAGTAAACTCCAAGATGGCTGCCAGCGGCCATGTTTTTTGGCCGAACGACCCCAAAATTACTCGTTCCCATCTACATGTCAATATTAACACCCATGACAAATTTAATGATGACCAGACTCACAGTAGCCTGTGCTAATGGATTGAATTTTGAAATCAAAGATGGCCACGGGCAGCCATGTTTTTTTGTCCGAATGACCCCAAAATGACTCATTCCCATCTACATTCCAATTTAAACAGCCATGACAAATTTCATGATGATCAGACTAAAGCTACGATTTGTAGCCCGTGCTAAAGGATTTAGTCATCCAAAGAGTAAAATCCAAGATGGCTGCTGGCTCGTTCCCATCTACATGTCATTGTCAACATTCATGACAAATTTTATGATGATCTGACCAAAGGTACGACCTGTAGCCCGTGCCAAAGGATTTAGTCACGCAAAGAGTAAAATCCAAGATAGCCAGTTGAGATAGCTGCCAGCGGCCATGTTTTTTGGCCGAATGACCCCAAAAGTACTCGTTTCCCATCTACATGTAAATATTAACATCCATGACAAATTTCATGATGATCCGACCAAAGGTACAACCTGTATGGCGTGCCAAAGAATTTAGTCATGCAAAGAGTAAAATCCAAGATGGCTGTCGACGGCCATGTTTTTTGGTCGAATGACCCCAAAATTACTCGTTCCCATCTACATGTCAATATTAACATCCATGAAAAATTTCATGATGATCAGACGAACAGTACGACCTGTAGACCGTTCTAATGGATTGAATATTGAAATCCAAGATGGCCACTGGTGGCCATGTTTTTTTATCCAAATGAATCGTTCCGGTCTAAATGTTGATGTCAACAGCTTTGTGAAATTTCATAATGATCTGACCAAAGGTACGACCTGTAGCCTGTATTGTTGACGAATTACACACGCACGCATACATGTACACACAGACGACAAAGCCATGGCAATAGCTCAAACTTTACAAAGTAATATAGGGTGGGTCATTCATAATTTCTGCAGCATATCATAACATGCACCATAAATGTAAACTAATTACTACAAGTATACATGTATAGGGAGAGTCAGGCCACTTAGATCACATTTCAGCTGTCAAATGAGGTTGCTTATGTGACTAGCCACATAAGCAATCATTTGAGTCCAAATGGTATTTGAGTGGCTTCGAAGACACATAAGTGGCATTTTGTGGGAACGGACCCCATTTCTATAGTCCCACGAAAATTAAATTTTTCGGGGGACAATAATAAACAAGTCCAATAACTCTGCTGAAAATATCCAGCTGGACCTTGTTTGCGAACTCGTTCTAGATACTGATCATGTGAACTCATACATGTATACTGACAATCTTTGAAATCCGTTGACATTTGTGGAAATGAGCCCTTTGATGCACTAAAAATAATTTTAAAAAGTCCAATAACTCTGCTGAAAATATCCGGCAGGCTGGACCTGGTTTCAACCGTTGGCGAACTCGTTCTAGATACTGGTCATGTGAACTCAATCAACTCATGTCACAAAAATCATTGAAATCCGTTGACACATTTGTGCAAATGAGTATGGATGCCACGATTAATCATATAATCGATGAAACGTTGATAAAGCCGATAATCGATTACCATTTCCGTCATCGATTAATCTCCGTTATTTATTTTGGACGTCGGAAAATGATGAGTATTTAATCTACAACCAAAGGTTTAACAACATTTGATCATGCATCAGAGAGATTCTGACAACATGAGTATACTTAGATGTTACTAGTACAGGCTATCACTTATCGTATGGTGACTGCTGAATGAAATTCACTTACTATCACAATTACTTAACTTGTTCTGAGTCCTGAAATTTCTGGGTGGGGGGGGGGTGGGGCACCTTTGTGATTGTTATCCACACTCTGGAAGATTGCTGAAAGTTATAGTTTCTGTAACATTAGATTCCTTTTTTAGGAACTGCCGGCAGTCGTCATGCATTCCTATTTTGATATTGTTTGTATGTTTGGCTATTCATAACACTGAAATTAATGGCTATGTTCGTTCTAATAAACTCACAATTATTATAACCTTGACATCGCTGAGAAATGTGCTGGTATTTAATACATTGTACCCGTTACCATTACCAGTGGTTTATGGTGCACATTATTAACGTAAAAATTACATCAGCCGAGTTTTTTAAACCAACACACAGCCAATAGGCCATATTTACGGAATACTTCCACTGTTATTGATATTAGGTACGATTAATAGATTATTATCGATTATTGACGACCGACTATCAAAATCAATAATCGTGGCACCTCTAGAAATGAGCCCTGATGTCATCTATTTGCTATATGGTAAATTCGAAAAAAAAAAAAAAAAATCCAGTAACTCCGGTAAAAATATCTGGCTGGACCTGGCTTGAAAATCATTCTAGGTAATGGTTAGGTGAACTCATACCAAATATCTTTGAAATTCATTGAGATTAGTGGAAATGATCCCTGTGAGGTCTATTTGCTACTGTATTGGGTAAATTCGACAAACATAATAAACAAAGTACAGGTGAACTCATATACCACAAATCTTTGAAATCTCTTGACATTTGTTCAAGTTATGACTCTTACAGATTTGGTTAGGACGGACGGACAGACGGAGCCCATTCCTATATCCCCCGGAAATTTTCAAATTGGCGCCATTGGCGGGAGATAAAAATTGTTGCGAAATGTAAATCGCCTGTATGTAAAACTTCAGTTTTCTATGGAAACACTTGGGTTTCCGTGCTATTGAGAAAAACGGTGTTAGGAATGTCGACAACACCAAAACAATATGCAAAGCAGACAAAAGTTGTAAACTGGTCCAATTTTCAGTCTGGAAAGTATCGTGATACGTATTGTATACATGTAGTTGCAAAAATCATAATGAATATCGAAACGTGGGCATATCGTTGCAGCCCTACATGTATAGTGTAAATTAAAACTCACCTTTATCAACAAGTGTTGGTCTCAATGATATGATAAGCACAGCATCTTAGTAAATAACACTGAAAGAAAGGAAAAGCATTTATCAATAAAAGAAAGTGATTTTTTGGGTATTCCGAAGGTTTGCTATTCTGAATGTTTTCTATTTTCTTATAATATATGGGTGTATTTGTTCAGAAATGCACATAAAAATTTACATCCACCACCCCCCCCTTGCGATGCAATTAGCGCTATAATGACAACCAATTTAATATAAAATAAAAGGCCATCCAGCCACAGTGTGCCCAGAAAAAGTAGCTTCATTTGGGGCCAATTTGGGGGCGTCAGCTTTTCTAAAAAAAACTAACAAGGACCCTAAAATCCGATACTAAATTTCAGAACAATCCAAACAGTGCCCCCTGAAATGGTGGATAAACTATCATACAAAAATTGACAGGATTCTAAGTCGAAAAAGGGCCATAACTCTCGCGAAAATGGGTGGAGCAAACCCATATTTGAACTTGACCTGTACATGTACGGTATGCTTTTGCTCTATTGACCGAAATGAAAGTTAAATATCATCATGAAACCATTTGCGGATGCACGGACGGACACTGGCTATTTTAATAGACTCCTGAAAAAAAAAATTGGGGGACAAAAAACATGTATTGGTCGGGGGGGGGGGGTCAGCTGTATATGAATTGCATACGTGCCAGAAATTTTTTGTTCACACCCCCCCCCCTGTATTGGTAAGGAATGCTATACAAAATCTATCCACTAACCGAATGGGCGCAGAATAAAACTTTCTCCATGTCCTCATGGAGAAAGTCAAGCCCCAACAAGCCAAGACTGCAAAATGCTATAAAAATTTAAAACATGAAATCGAAGCCTGGCCACTAGCGGAATTGAAATATAATGTGCTGGATAAAATATAGTCCCTAAATAGCATCGCTATTAATCTTTAATATCGTTAAAAATTAAAAGACAAAAAATTGCCACCTCGAATAGTAATAGATATAGAGTTAGTAATAGTATATGGGTGTCTAGCTCTGTTTGATTAGTTGGGTCCACCAACTAATCGAGAGCGTCTACCGGTAGCTCTGTTAATATATTACATGTAGTTGGGTCCACGAACTATAAGGGGTGATGTGTGATTTCTGAAAGTACATGTATTCAGGGCGAATGTACTGACTGCCAAATTTCGACATAAGGCTAAGTGACGCCGCTGGTTTGTTTATACATCATTACATGTACATGTATAATTGTATATATTATAATTTATATAGCAACGAGCAAGTAACGGAAGTCAGTAGACAGTACGCAGGGTTTCCGCCAGGCCGGCTGCGAGTCTGTCCCACGGACCCATTCCCCCCGTTGTTTGTTGCATGAAATCCCGCTCACACACAAATAAATGACGCTATTAAAAACTTTTTCAATCTTGTCTGTCGACAGGCTATATATCTAACTTATTTTTATTAATATTGACAAAATGAAATCGACACAGTCCATCTCCCGAAAAAAACAATAAGAAAGAGCGTGTCAAATAGCGACATTATTGAGAACACCATTCATTTGAGCCATCTTACATGCATGGAGGATAAACACGAACACATACCCCCCCTCCAATATGGAGATCATTTTCAAATTCAAGGTACGGTCAATAATACTAATAGTTTAGTTGTCCCGCCTGGGTCCCCAAGCACAATAATCAACAACGCACATGTTCACATTTCCAGCCTTCATAATTGGCTACGGCAATAAGCATTGCCGAAGCTATTTGCTGAAGCAAACTGGGCCACGGCATACTGTTGCCGTAGCGGATTGCCGAAGCCAAACAAACAATCTGAATTAAATTTAAGAGGGCTGCATTTCGAGGTAGGCATTGAAATTTGAACTGAAGAGACAGACATAAATCCCATTACAAATTTAGCTACATGAGCTCAAATGTCATTTGAGCTCATGAGTCATGTAGCTAAATTGAGCTAAATTTGTCAGGTCGGGCACAGGTGCCAAATGAGCTAAATAGCTCATTTGAAATGAGCTATTTAGCTCATTTGGCACCTGTGCCCGACCTGACAAGTATATTCGCATAGAGTCTGATAGTGATAGACTGTCAGTGTCACTATGCGCATTACAATTTACAGTGATTACTTATAATATTATTAATTAAATATTATTATTAATATAATAAAAAAAAAAATTCAACGCAACGTCAAATATATCATATCATATTCATAAATTCATAATGAAAATATGCTGTGAAACTTGATGTCAGCCTCAAAATTCAATTTGGATTCGGAAATTAATATTCGCTGGGTCACTTTTCCTAATTTCGATGGCAGCATGAACACTGATGAATCAGCCATGATGATGATGAAGCGATATTGATGATCTGCTCAGTCATAAGTCATATCCATTAGAAAATTGGTTCCAATCCATAGTTGCAATAATTAGAATTAAGATTGTGGTACCAGCCATCGCATATGATATACATTAGGCCACCAATTCAATCATTGTCTTGAAGTTGTAAAGACGAGTGACTCATGAGTCCATCGTCAAAGTCAAAGACTCGGAGGTCAGTGATTCGAGTGAGTGAGTTGCGAATGCGGGTGTACCGTGTTTCACTGTTCGTGGAATACTGCGATTAATTCAAACTTCGAATTATCTAATTTTTGGAAACTCATAATTACATAATTTGATAAGATTTTGCTGTAAAAGATACTAACAAACTTCGATTGGAATAAACAGATAGATAGATAGATCATAGATAGTTGTTGTTGTTTGATAGATAGATAGATAGTTTGGCTCTGGGGGCCTCGTCGAACTCGAAGGAATTAGCCGACGAAACTACGTGACGTAACACGTCAACGCACGAGAGATTCCACTTATGGTCATAGCGTATGCCCATATATGGCGCATTCATTCATGAATTTTTATTTTCTGTTCGGACCTTTTTATTTATGCGCAGTGATCTAAAATTCAAAATTTGAACCTTATTCGCTTGCTGTAAATAGAAATGCAGGATATGCAAAGAAATTACATCCATTGCCGATAATTATAAACATATAATTATTTTGTTTTATGCAAATAGTGAATCTAATGACCCAAATACCTACAATACTGGGTACTACATTTTCCTATCCAATGTGACGAGCAGGTGCCGTTCGTTGATTCTGTTTTCTGTCTTATTTGTGCGTACTGATCTAAAATTCAAAATTTGAACCTCATTCGCTCATTGTAAATAGAAATGTAGAAAATGCAAATAAATTACATCCATTTTAAATTATTATAATCATATAACTGGTTGGTCTTATGAAACTAGTGAATCTAATGACCCAAAAATACATAGATTACTGGAACTATATTTGCCTCCCCATGTTACGAGCCGGTACCTTTCGTTCGTTCCATTTTCTGCAATATTATTTATTCTGATTTAAAAATCGAGATAATAGGTTCGGTTTGTTGGCTTTTAACTTTGGGAATGTTCCATCAAACTTTTAGGAGAGAATACCGTTAGAAAATCGAAGTCAAACTCTAAATGTTAATTTGGATATAGAGAAATGGCTTTGGGGCCAAATATTTTTAATAATTTTATAAAAAATGTAAACAACTTTTTTTATGCAATTCTAGGTTTTTTTTTATAATGGTTTCGTTTTATTTACAATCGTAATTTTTTTGGCCTTTGAAGCATGGTATGCCTATATAATTGAGTATAATTGACATATGCCGAAAAAATATATTTATATTTGCAATTGTATTTGCACTTGGGCACTTGATCAATCACACTAATTGTTGCTGTAGCGAGGTTGAACTAATCGATACAAAATGGCGGCCGTCGCCAAAAATAATTTTGTGAACCCCGCTGACCCTTCAGTTATGAATAAATTATCCTATTATAAGTAATTTTATCTATGTTTAGATTGGCCGAAAAAGTCGATTAGTATATCTCATATTCGCATACGTATACCCTGGTCGCTTCGCTTCCGCGGCTTCGCCGCGGGAGAGCGGGCGCTATTATATAAGCGCAATTTGAAAATTCCATTATTGCGCTTAAGCGCAGTTAAATATTTCCTTATTGCACTTAAGCACAATAGAGATTCCCTTATTGCGCTTAAGCTTAATTAGCTCTTCTTGCACTTAATTTAAAAAATTGCTATAATTCTATTGTAACTATTGTTTTGTCCTTTAATATTTCCCATACATCATGTACACATATTATGATAGAATGTTATTATTATTACTAATAGTACTCGTAGTAGTTAATACCACCTCACTGGGAATATTCTATCATGGTTACTTTCAAAATCATAACGTTAATTGTTATTATTATTTGTGTGTACAGTACATGTACATCAGTCATCAATTAACAAACTTAAGCAGAGACTGGTTGAATATCTACCATATAGGGTGGGTTATTCCCATCTTCAAGCTGTTGATGTCATTGAGACATTCAGTGTTATTTTGCTATTTTGCATGCGAAGTGGTAGACCCTCAAATAGCTTATCAATACCACTCGGGACAGTGGGTGTTTTTCCTCAATTAATTGAATTTCTTGTTGGATATAACTGAGGATAAAATCGACCCGTTCCAGTATACAACCATTTCAGGCGCTTGTATGACAGCTTTCACAACACTGTTTCTAGAAGAGACTTATACAGTGACTGTTGGTGCCGAGGAAAATGTTCCTAAGGTCAATGATGAATGTCGTCTTCTGCTAAACGATGAGTGGGTTAATGGAGATGGTTACGACATAACTCATGAAAAGTTCGTTTCTACACCCATCGCCAAAGTTCGATGTACACCACTACAGATACATTCCCAAGCGTCTATACAGTGGTTGGATTACGAAGCATTAGATAGAGGTGTGACAATGCAACACGCTAGAAATGGTGGGGAGTTGAAACTACCAGGCTCTAGGATGAAAGTAGATGGATTATGCGCCGAGACCAACACTTGTTTCGAATTTAACGGTAAACGCTCTTTATTATCGCTTCAACTGTTCCCTATTTCAGCTGTTTAATGATAAGTTTAAATTGAATATATATTTAACATATAACAAACCACTCTTAAATTTTCAGGGTGTTTATATCATGGGTGCAAAATCTGTTATGACACACAAAGACATCAGCTGAAAAATCCGTTATCCAAACTATCTATGCATGACTTGTACATGATGACGATGAAGAAAGAAATTGCCATTAGAGACGCGGGTTATAAATTAGTGACTATGTGGGAACATGATTGGACTAAGATAAAGACTTCATTACCATCTATTAAAGAGTTTATTGAAAAATCTGATACCATGCCACCGCTCGAAGGCAGAGATGCGTTCTACGGGGGTAGGACTAACGCTGTCAAATTACGTCATGACGTCACGGATCAGGAGAAGATACTATATATAGACTTTACTAGTCTGTATCCATTTCAGGTACGTGACTCAGCTTGTTAGATGTATAAGTTTTGAAGAACAAAAATATTGAATGAAAATTTGAGTGAATGAAACTTTGAGAATTTTTTTATTTTTATTTTCTAGAACAAGTACGCGCAATATCCAATTGGCCACCCCATCAGGATATACGTGAATTTCAAGGATATATCAGAATATTTCGGTGTGGCCAGAGTGAAAATACAACCACCGAAAGGACTGTTTCACCCGGTGCTACCTGTCAGGTGATTATGCGGAGATAGAGATGGCTGTTATTAAAGGGTATAAGATCATAAAAATTTATTAAATTATGCATTGGTCGTCGACGGCTCAATATAACAAATTGACAGGTGACGATGGGCTCTTCACATCATACATAGATAGGTTAGTAATATTAATAATCCTTCAACGACTCTCTTCTACTACAATTTTTCTTGACCATGAATATAGCAAAATTGCTTTGTATTATTTCATAGATTCCTGAAGGTGAAGCAGTCAGCTAGTGGATGGCCGGATTGGTGTCATAGAGAAAAAGATAAAACCAAATACATATCTGACTATCTGGAGAATGAAGGAATACAGTTAGACTATGATAAGATTGAGAAAAATCCTGGGCTTAGGAGCGTGGCTAAACTGATGTTGAACAGGTAATATATAACAATGTTTGTATAATAGAGTTGTTCAGAATATTTACCAAAAAAAATAAAAATTGCTAAAAAATTGATCAAATAAAATAGACGCATAGTTATTTATATATATTTGTTAAATTGTATAATAGAGATGTTCAAATAGTTTACCAAAAAAAATAAAAATAAAAAAAACATTAAAATTTATTTAAAAACAAATGGGCGCACAGCTATGTATATAGAGTTGTATAATTGTAATATGACCATACGTAAACGTAATAAAGCCCACGTAGATTAATCTGGCAGTTTGCAATCCAAAATACAGTAGTATTGTAAGTTATAATACTGCAACACGGCTTTTACAACCTAGCAACATGTTGCAAACACAGTGATTACATTGATCGTATCAGATGGAACATTTGCATAATTCCAAGAGTTTGTAAACAACAGCGGTTACATTTGATCATATCAGATGGAACCGTTGCATAATTCCAAGAGTTTGTAAACAACAGCAGTTACATTTGATCATATCGGAAAGGAACATATTTAAAGTTCAAAAGAGTTTCATATATATATATATATATATATATATATATATATATATATATGTAAATATATTCCAAAACATCAATTCATACATTTCTTATCTTGAACATACTGTTCTGATATGATATTCATATTTGGAATATATTTGCATATAGATTGATATAACCACAAATCCAACTTGGTGTAAAATGTTGGAACATATGTGAACAAAATGTTTAATATGACAGTCCAAACAAATCAAACAACATGGTGAATCTTTATGAGATATTCACATACATGTATATCAATACTATCTTACAACCCAAACAGGAATATTAAAGGGAATAATTTGCACACAATAATTTCAAATTAATATGTATTTAATCTTGAAATAATATAATGGTGTATCATAGCAGCTGCAACCAATCACAATCTTGTTGGAAGTATATAAACCCATCATTTCAGCCCCTCCTGTAAGAGAAAACACATAAAATTTAAGTTATAAATTACATTGAGTTATGGCACAAGCACAATTGGATCAAAGAAAATTACTTCTTGACAACAAATTTGATGTTAAATTCCAAAACAACGGAACAATTGTGTTAACACTGGATTCAAAAACATCTATAACAATCAGACAAGGCAAGAAACAGTTCATTCTTTAAAAAGGCGCAAAGACTTGTTTTATAGATGCAGATATTTTCAAGTTAATGTGTGATATGAAATTAAGTATTTTATATCTTCAATCATACTTGGACACCACACCAATGTTGAACGGTGACTTTTGCTGACAAGATTCATTGTCTACTATTTGATGGACATAAAACAAAATAATTAACAACACTATGGCTGAAGATACAGCAAATTCCACAAAAGAAGAGTTCATACATTCATATTATTACAATATTGGAAATCCTGGATCATTTTCTGGAATAACAAAGTTACATTCAGCTTTGAAAAATAATGGATTTTACCACTACTCTCGAGAATACATAGCAAAATGGTTGAGAAAACAAGACAGTCATACTCTACACACTCAAGTGGATAGGAAATTTAAAAGACTGAATCTGATTGTTTCTGGTATTGGGGATCTTTGGGATATGGACTTGCTATCTGTTCAAAATTTGAAGAAATATAATAATGGTACACAATATTTATTAGTTATAGATGTATTCTCCAAATTCCTATGGTTACAACCTTTGAAAAACAAGTCTGCAGCAGCTGTTATTGATGGTATAAAAAATATATTTAATGCAACTACCAAGAGACCAAAACAAATTCGCTCAGATTTTGGAAAGGAATTTATTAATAAAAAACTAACAGCATTTCTTGAAGGAATGAATATACATTTGTTCCCTGTACATAATGAAACTCATGCAACTGTCGCAGAAAGAGTTAACAAAACGATCAAGAGAATTATGTTTCAATATTTCCATAAAAATCAAACTTATAAATTGATTGATATTTTGGAAAAACTTAAAGAAAGATATAATTCAACGCCACATAGAACTTTGGATTATATATCACCCAATCAAGTCAATGAAGCTAACCAGGGCAAACTGTGGGTATCTCGATATATAAATAATAAGGATTATTCAAATAAAATTAAGTATAAATTCAATAAAAATGATCTAGTAAGGATCACATACACAAAACATATTTTCCGTAGATCAAATCAAGAGCAATGGACTGAGGAAATATTCAAAGTAGATAACAAATTTCATTCCCTTGATATACCATTATATCAACTCAGAGACTATCTGGATGTAACAATTCAAGGTTGGTTTTATGATAATGAATTACAGCTAGTTGAGAAGGATGTTAATAGCCTTTGGTTGATTGAAAAAAGGATAAAGAAGCGTGTAGTGAATCACAAAGTTCAGTGGCTGGTGAAATTCAGAGGTTGGGATTCTCGATTCAATGAGTGGATTCCAGAAAGTGAAATAAAATCTATAAACACATAAAAACAAAATTAAAAACAAAAAAAATAATGGATATTTTCATATATTCTAGTAGTGATGATTATAATGATACCTATCCCGACAATAAACCATACAAATTTACCATAGATACCAAAAATCCGATAATTCTACATGGACAATGGGAAGTAAGCATGGAAGAATTCACATATCTATGTACAGACAGGAAAAAGATAAAAGAATATAAATTCCGGGAATTATTTGTACACATAGATATTATACATTCTTCTTATCACAGAGCTGAACAAAAACCAATAATAGGAAAAATTACTTCAACTAGTTACACATCACCATGGAGATTACAAAGTGCTAACAATCCTTTCATAAAAGTCAGAGTTAGCGAACTGTCATCCTTCAATGTGTATATATATGATCACCTTGATAAACCAGCAACATTTCTCACAGAACCAGTATCAATTGTGTTTCATTTTCGTAAAATACCACAATGAGCAGAACCATATACATACCAGACGCTACAGTCTGGATAGAGCACTATAAAAACCCAAGTGCAGAGACACCACAAATCATGAACTGAAAAGAGAAACACCACCAAGCTCTACCACAACAAACCATTCAAAGAAACGAAAACAGTACGTAAAAAAAAATACGAAATCGACCAAAAGTAAAAAATCCAGAAAAAATAAAGTGAACACTGAAGACATATTCACAAATTAAAACAAGTATGGCTATGCTAGACAAATCAGTCTTCCATGAAGGTGGACCCAAAGAGCTATCGATCTTCACAATACCAAAAACACAAACCGCCGTAGATCAAATTTATGTGCATGAGTGTAGACCCGTGTCACAAATAACTGGAGATGGTCCAGTGGAATTCTCAATATCTACTCAAAATGGACTAGATTATCTTGACTTGAAGAATTCACTTCTCTACATCAAACTGAAAATTGTGAAAGCTGATGGATCTAATGTTCCAAAAGAAGAGACTGTTGCACCTATAAATAATTTTCTCCACTCATTATTTAGTCAAGCGGATATTTCTCTACAAGGTAACAATATTATTCCAGGAAATGGTTATTATCCATATAAATCCATTTTTAATGCATTGTTGAACTATGGCATAGAAGCTCAACAGTCAACACTACAAGCCCAACTATTTCATAAAGATACTGCTGGCTCAATGGATGAGACAGATCCAGTGTCAGGTAACACAGGACTCTAAAGATTAAAACTTACTAAAGAAAGTAATTTTTTTGAAATGGAAGGTCCACTGAATCATGATCTATGTAAGATGGATAGGTATATTTTGAATCAAGTGGCAGTACAAATAAAATTATATCGAAATAGATCTAGTTTCTGTTTGATATCTCCTGAGACCTCACCTGATTATAAAATTTCTATAGAAGACATTGCCTTCAAGGCTATGAAAATTAAATTGAATCCAGCAGTAGTCCTTGCACAAGCAGAAATCATGAAAAATATAAATGCAAAATACCCATTTATAAGAAGCGATGTAAAATAATGACAATTGTTAAAGGACAAACTTCGTTTGTCTCAGATAATATATTTCAAACAATGAAACCCATTAAATTAGTTGTGGGCTTGGTTAACAGTGCAGCTATTTCAGGTAGTTACTCATTGAACCCATTCAATTTTAAAAATTATAAAGCAAACAGTATTGCAATTTATTCTGATGGGGTACCAGTCAATGGATCACCACTCAAAGTGAAATTCAATGGAAAGCAAGCCACTTATATTCCTGGCTACACAAGCATTCTCAAATGGAAAGATGACATTTCCAATAACTCTGGTAGCCATATTGACCTCGATGATTATCCACGTGGATACACTATATATTGCTTCAAACCAGAACCAAACTATCCAAACCAGAGTTTTACCAGTTTAATAAGAACTTCAAATACTCGTTTAGATATTCAATTTGATGAACCACTACCAGAAACTACTGCATGCATAATATATGGCCAATTTCGAGCATATTTTGAGATAACACAAAATAGAGATATAATTTATGACTGAACACGAAGTTAGAAAGTTCAAATGCATAAAAGCAGTCATGGAGTTAGCATGGTGGAATACACACAGCACTGCTCCATTCGTTTTTCCCACAAACATCTTAGTTGTTGGATGTACACAGTCAGGAAAAACACATTTCACAAAAAGTATTATTGAAAATGTAGATGGAATGTTTACACGGCATGTGGATACCATTTACTACTGTTATAGTGCTGACCAACCACTATATGATGATTTGGGAACCAAAGTAATATTTCATCATAAAATTCCTTCTGCTGAACAAATGGCTAGCTGGTTTGAAGACACATCCAAAAATAAGGTGATAATACTCGACGATCTTCTATCAGATATATCAGACAATAAGGAAATTATGAATCTTGTATTAGTTGAATCACATCATCTCAATGTAACAACGATAATTCTATCACAGAATATTTTCCCTAAAGGCAAATATATCAGGAGTATTTCTCTTAATTGTCATTATATAGCTCTTTTCAAAAACAACAGAGACCAACAACAGGTTATGACCCTTGGTCGGCAAATATTCCCTAATAATTATGCTTTTTTCAAGAGCGCCTATTATAAAGCTACATCCACAAAGTTTGGATACCTTATTATAGATGTACATCCAAACAGAGAAGACGATTATAAATTGAGATCGAAAATTTTCCCTGGTGAGGACACAATTATTCACAGTGAGACTTAATCAGAACGATGAAGCTAACCAAGAAACAGAAAGCGTTGCTAGAAACTTTACGACAACCATCCTATGTATGGCGAAAGCATGTGTTGAAATGTATAACCAAGAAGCATATAAAATTCATTATCGAATGTGTATTCAACATTCTTGGTGGAACCATCACTGTTGCAACAAAGTTCGTACATTTGTGGAATAAATACAAGAAACAATTGAGACAACTGATTCGTGCTAAATTACATAAAGTACGACTCAATTTACTATCTAAAATTGTGAAGATTTTACCAACAATTTCTCAACTAATTCTCAATCACTTTATTGATGGCCAAAGAGATGATATTGGTTCCAAAGTTAAAGTATGAGAAGATGAAAACAATTATATTTAACTTGGAGAGATCAAGAGCAGAAATGGAGAATGTGAAGTCAGAAAAAGAAACCAAAGAGCAACAACTACAGCAAATCTCAGATGAAAACACAAACAGAGAAGAAATAATGAATCCAAAAATGAATAATGTTAAACAAATCTTGTATGCAACAAATATTAAACCACACCATATGAATTATTCTGATGACACAACCCAGGATAATTATAAAGATAATTTATTAAAAACCCCAACTGACAACTCATTAAATGATCAAGAAGTACCTCATATTGACAACAAAAATAGTGGGGTTAAAAAAAGGTGTAAGAAATTGAAACACAATGTGTAATGTGAAAAAAAAATAGCCAATGAGCAGTCATTATTTACACCGCAATCACATGACCAAACTAAAATAGTGTATAAAAATTGTGGACACATCATTTTTTCTTCATTTTATCAGACTCTTAAATAGACTTTAGACACTCATTATAAGTCTTATCAGCTCTCTGAGAATGGCTACAGAAACAAATCACAAACCATATAGAGGGAAGCATGATTATGATGATGAACCTAACATATCTGATTGGGAAACAAATTGGTTTCCAGGATGGCTAAAGCGGTATATACCTAAACTATATTGGACCAAAGAGAAAATTTCTAGTGTGTAGCATGGGTATATTGTTCTATTATTTCAATATTCATCCATATTTAACATGATTATATTCTATAACCTTCTATTTGTTGTAACATGTGTGTTTAGTATTATGATACCATCAATGTATATCATATTGTATTCAATGTAACATATGTATGTTAATTTGATTCTTATCAATGCTACAATTCAAATAAATATGGTACATGTATGAAGTTGTTGTTTCATTCCAATCTCCAATGGGGAAATTCACTCGACATAATATGTAACTGTTTCTTGTTCATATTTCAAATTTGTGACCTTTCTCATGTGTTATGGATTGGAACAATATTATAGACAAGCTATATTCTGAAATTAATTCTGAGGACTTAGCTCGTGTTGAAAATGTTACAGCTGTGAATGATGACCAACAACCGACCACAACCCATTTGTCAACGGGGGCACAGAACACCAAACAGTTTAAATGTGATAAATGTGAGAAAAGTTATTCATGTCATGGAAGTCTTAAGAGACATACATCTACTATACATGATGGTGCTACTTACATTTGTGATATATGTTCCGGGGCTTCAAATCTCCATATACTCTGCAAAGACATAAGAAAAATATTCATAATATTCAGAAGCGAAAGATAAAGGATTCATTGGGAACAAAACGCAGTAAGACTGGACAAAACACAGAATCAGTGAGAAACATACAAGATGATGTTATTGCTTCAACATCTTCAGGACAATCTGATACACAGGAAAAAGAAAACAATATGTTAGAATCTCACACCAGTAAGAAGATATCAGCTCTTGGTGGCTTGGCTAAAGTGTATGAAATTGAACATGAACTGAATGCCACTGAATCCAATGATTTAATAGTATTTTACTCTAAATTCTACACACAGATACTTTCAATTCTAAAGGACAACTTATACAACAAGTCTGGAATAAAATGGTATTTGAATTCAAAAGTTGTTATGATGAGGATGAAACTCGATGAAGAATTAGAAACATGTCATACACATTTCAGAAGTCAAATATATGCCTGTCATCATGTACATGAATTATGTAATGAGCAATTTGATGATGCTTTCCAGAAAATGTATCAATCATTCACTCAGTTTCTTTTCAAAGGTATTGGTTGGAGGTTGAAAATCATAAATTCTCTGGAGATTTGTATTGCTGTTTATAAACCATTGGAAGGTTCTAGTTTCATTCCAACACCCAAGAAATTAGCTCATAGTGCTTCACTCGTAAATATTGTTAACACTGACAATTTATGTTTTGTATATTCAGTTTTGGCAAGTTTACATCCTCAAAAACATGCTAAGAACAGAGAGAGCCATTATGTTGACTATTTAAAGAATCTGAATTTGAATGGTCTAACATTTCCATCAAAGTTGAATCAGATTGAACAATTCAAAAAACAAAATGATTTGTCTGTGAATGTATTTGGATATGAAGACGAAGAAATTTTCCCTTTACACATCACTAAAAACATTTTCTCAGAAAATATGAAATTGGTTAATTTACTTTTACTCACTAATGACGAAAAAAGACATTATGTATGTGTAAACAATTTGGACAGATTTCTCTATTCATCTTTTAAAATAAAGGGTGTAAGACACTATCATAGCTGTCCATTTTGTTTGTTTGGGTTCACCACTAAAGAAATTAAAATCAGACATATGTATGATTGTAGAAATTACAAAATGCAAAAAGTAACACTTCCTTCAGAGAATGATAAAATATTACAATTCAAAGATTATGGGAAGCAAACTAGAATCCCGTTTTGTATCTATGCAGATTTTGAGTGTTTTAGTGAACCAATAAGCGTGTGTAAACCAAATCCTGATAAGACATCAACAAGAGCATATTCAGATTTGATCCCTTGCAGTTATGCTATCAAAAGGGTGTGTAGCGAAGATGAATCATTTACCAAAGAAACATATGTATATAAATCTGATGAAAACTTGGTTGAACATTTTCTTCACACCCTCATTGAAGAACAACATGAAATACGTTCTATATTAAATGATGAAAAACAAATGGTTATATGTGCAGAGGAAGAGAGAATATTTCAAAATATTGCCCATTATGTAGAGTTAAATTCACAGAAGAAGTAAAAAAAAGTTAGAGATCATTCGCATCTCACTAGGAAATTTTGTAATGCACTTTGTAATAGATGTAATTTGCAAAGGAAACCACCTAAATTCATACCAGTAATTTTTCACAATTTAAAAAGATTTGATGCTCACATATGTCAAGCCATTGGATTGTTTAAGCAGGAAGACATTTTCTGTATTCCAAGCAATATGGAGAATTATATTTCGTTCTCATCGGGTAATTTAAGATTTATTGATAGCTATCAGTTTTTGAATGCATCATTGGCAAATTTAGTTGAAAACTAAAACAGGAAACTGGATATAATTTTCCATTTCTTAAAAATGATGGTTTTACAGACTATCAATGTCAATTGCTATGTAGAATTTTTTTTTTATCCATATGATTACATGAAAAGTAGTCAACAATTCAAAGAAAACGAATTACCATCAAAAGAATTTTTCTACAACAAACTTACTGATGAACACATTTCTGATAATGATTATGAACATGCTCAAAAAGTTTGGAATGAATTCAACATGACAACTTTGGAAGAATTTCATGATATATATCTCAGAACTGATGTATGCCTGTTGGCTTGTTGTTTCGAAAAATTTAGAGATATGTGCTTGTCTTTCTTCAAATTAGATCCTTTATTCTATTATACATTTCCTGGACTAAGCTGGAATGCTATATTGAAAAAAACTGGCGTCAAGTTAGATCTTTTAACAGATTATGAAATGTTTATTTTCTGTGAGAAAGGTATACGAGGAGGTGTTGCCTGTATATCACATAGGTATGCTAAAGCTAATAATCACTTGATTCCTGATCAATATGATGATAGTAAACCTTCAAGCTATATAATACATTGGGACATGAATAATCTGTATGGTTGGGCACTCAGTCAAAAATTACCCAAGTCAAATTTTGCATGGTTGAGTGACGATGAGATTGCAAGTCTGGATATAAATGATCTCGGAGATGATGATGATATTGGATATATTTTAGAAGTATCATTGGAGTATCCCCCACATTTACATGATGAACATAATTGCTACCCCTTGGCACCCGAAAAAATAACTTGTAAATTCGATGAATTATCACCCTTATCTCAGCACCAATGGGAACACCTACATTCTTTGGGATATGCTCCTACATTGGGTGAAAAATTGACTCCAAATCTCAATGATAAGCAAAATTATGTGGTTCATTATAGAAATTTAAAATTCTATTTAGAAATGGGAATGAAAATGATAAAAATTCATCGAGGAATTAAATTTGAACAGTCAGCTTGGATAAAACCATACATTGATTTGAATACATCTAAACGAGCTCTGGCAAAGAATGACTATATTAGAAATTTCCATAAGCTCTTAAATAATTCCATATTTGGAAAAAGTATGGAGTCGCTGCGCAAAAGACGTATCATAACATTAATTCATCAGGAAAAGAAGTTAAAAAAATATATTTCCAAATCATCTTTCATGAGTTTCAAAATTTTCAATGAAGATCTTGTTGCTGCAGAGTGTCAAAAAGTTAACCTCAAAATGTATAAGCCAGTTTATGTTGGTATGGCAGTTTTAGACTTATCTAAACTACTCATGTATCAGTATCATTATGGATATGTAAGACATATTTACGGTACAAAGGCTCGTCTGCTGTTTACTGATACAGATTCATTGGTGAACAAGATAGAAACCGAAAATATCTATCTAGATATGAAGTTTAACATGCAATGTTTTGTTACAAGTAGTTATCCAACTGATCATGATCTTTATTCAGAAAATAACAAGAGTAAGGTGGGTATAATGAAAGTATTGGTGTTCCCATTTCAGAATTTGTTGGTTTACAGGCAAAAACATATTCATATTTATATGGTAATAAAAGCAAGCAAACTGCTAAAGGAATACCAAAAAGTTCAAAGTTGAGACATGAACAATATCGTGAAAGTCTATTTAATGATAATATGTGTATGACAAAATCAAAACGCATTTTGAATAAAAAACATCATTTGTTCTGTGCCACAGTTAGCAAGAGAGCACTCTGCTCTTTTGATTCTAAGAGATATGTCTTAGAAGATGGTATTTCTACATTGAGTCATGGTCACTGGCAAATAAATGAAAGTTGTTTTGAATAGTAATTGTTTTCAGAGAATGTTTTTGTTACATTGTATTTTGATTAAACATGTATTTTATGTTTTGATTTATTTATACAATATGATTGCTATCTAAAAAAAAATAATTATTTGTTTGCTTATTTCATTTCGAATAAACACATTACTCACCAATTTTTTGTTTGGTCCTCTTCTGCGGATGAAGCCGATGATGATGATTCTATAATCTGGGCGATTCTTCTCTTTCTCTGAAATAGAACACTCACTTAATTTGGACATGAACATAGTTAACTAGATAGAATATGAGAATATGATTTCAATAAATAATATGTATTAATTCAAAAACTGAGAGCTTTCTAATAAATGGCAACAAGCCATATTTCCCTTATCCAGATGTGTTGATTTATGATAATTTACAACCCCTGATATTTACACTTTATTATATAAATATAAAAAATTGATGATATGATATACTCAGATAAAACTTTAAATTATCTGATCACTTTCAAAAAGTAAATTTACTACTCTGTCTTTCATAGTGTGTACTTAACGTATAATAAAATGAGACTTACAGTAGTTTCCGTTACAACTTTTCTCGCCATAGAAGCCAAAGTTGGCACTTTATTCTTTATTGCAGTGAACTGAAATCAATAAATAAAAATAATAAATTTTAATGGTCAAACAATATCCATCAACAGTCATAAATTGCATTAGAAGCTATCTTACCTAATTACAATCAATTTATCGATACTTCTTATATCGTTATATACATTGCAAAAAATAAATAAATAAAAACAATTCCCAATGGTACACATGTGAAAAGAAAAAAAAAATATATATATATATTAAATAAACAAAAAATAACAACATACCTTTTCTTCTCCTTTTTTTGGTTCTGGATTCATATCTGTACTTGAACATGCAGCATATAAGAAGAGCATAGTGAAAATATATTCATTAAAGCCTGTTATTGTTTTCAACAACAAAAAAATAAATGCACTCAGTAATAATCGGTTTTGTGAACATTATAATTATGCACCATATAGTTACATTGAAGTCATACAAACATAGAACATGTACCATAGACAAATTAATCCCAACAATTAAGCAAATAAAACAGATATTTACATAGCATGAAACAGAACAGAGTGTTCAGCTTTATATCTTCTTTTTTTTCCAATATAGTATACATAAAGCGTTTTGATTCAAGTGTTTTTGAAATATTTAAAAACATGTTGGAAGTGTAGAGTGATCAATGAAATATTATTTGAAGAAAATAAAATGATATAAAGCTGAGCTTATGATATGGAAAACAGAATACTCACTGTATTTTTTTATGCAATGCATCTCAGTTCACCTGATTGTATTGGAACGGCAAGGTTTATTCTGGCCTGTATATTAAAACAAAAACAAAATATTGCTTAGTACATATATATAAGCAACAACTTTGTATGGTGTATTAATTCTAATCAATATACAAAGACAAGCATATATTTTGTATAGAATTGAATAAAAAAAAGTAGAGCATTCATTGTTATTCTATTCTTGATATGAAGAATAAAGAGCGTTTATCAGCGTCTATGAAGTATATGGGAAAAGAAAAAATGAATATTTCATGCATTTGATTATTGTGAATATAAAACATTAAAAAAATATATTTTTAAGTAAACAATAACAAAACAAAAAGTTAAATATTTTTTTTTAATTATCAAGATATAAATAAACTTACAGCATTGTCTTGCGGCCGTCTTGGCTCGACAGCTTGATTGGGACCCACGACAAAGTTGCATATGGCCTGTTGATAGGGAAAAAAGATCAAAATAAAACACCAATTTTATATAAATATATATAAATACAACAATGTTTATTATTTGATATTAACTAAAAAAATAGATATTTATTCTCATTCTAAAAATTGAGCTACAGTTTATTTGACATTGCAAACTGATAGAGTTATCCCCCATCGCTACGCTGAGCAGTGATTAGCGTAGAGGGCGCTGTTTGCACCGGTACAGGAACTGTTCATGGAACAGGAAGTGCAATTATCGATAAGCTTGTTCCGAGTTTACAATCGAGCAGACCCGGATATTTTCAATTGCGTAGTTGCAACAATAATGATGTGCTCGCTAATTTTAGTCGTTATCTTCACAGTTTTGGTTGCAAATGTGTCTTCTGAGACTTGTTTTGCAGAGGGCATTGTTTACAGGTGTACGTCACGGATTGAAAGTGACCAACTAGATATGCATGTTTTGATTGTGGAAAATGCACAGAAAGAAGTCGGCGATGATTTGTTGATTGCGAGGAAATTTCTACCGAACCTGAAGATCGTTAATTTGTTTGGTGACGACATCAATTGCGGTGATTTGGCAGAGTCTATCGAAGATTACAAGTTAACAGTAAACGGGGAAGTATGTCAAAATGTAAGTACTTTTATTTTATCATTTTTAGGAGGATGTTAAGGTCTATTGGATGTGGTGACAATAGGTGACAAAAAAAAATAGGCAACCTGATAATTGGACAGACATGGACATAACAGGAACCCCAAAATAAGCCACTGGGGTTTATGACACATACTATAATCAGCCCTGAAGTGAAAAAACGGACTGCTCATGTCGAAAGTAACCTTTGAAAGGCATTTATAAATCTTGAAAAAATATATTTTAAAAAATAAATAAAAATAGAAACCTACTTGATTCACAGACAAAAAATTATTGCTGTATACATGAACATGTGACGCAGGGCAAGTGCTTGTTTTTCCAGTCTGACCATGATCAGGTAATAAGAACGAAAAATATCAATGTTGACGCCAGTCGCCGTGCCCCGTTGAAAAATGGCGTCCGACAAGAGGTAACACGAATACGAGGTAACATGAAGGTATAATTATGGATTTCAGCATGACAAACATAACGATCGGAATAGAAAAGATAATTTTTGTTAGGACAGAAACACGGACTACAGTTGTATGGCGATTAGATAATGCGATCGAGATGTTCTTCTTGCGTTACTGAAAATGTATCATTTGACATTTTTGATGTCAACAAGATGCGGAAGAACACGAATCGAAACATCAGGAACGCGCTAAAAACTAGAAGTTTATCGATTGTGTGAAAAGAATATTGACATAATGAAAAACTAGTTACAATTTAGAAATGATAGACAATTATGGCATTTGAATAAAGTCCAGCATTATTTGGAACTTACTAAATTTTTTCGGACGTAAAATGTCCAAATTTTTATAGCCAATGAAAATCACTTCCGGTTTCAACAAACTACTTCTGCAAAAATTGTAAACTTGTCGTAAAAATGTCTTTAAATTGTGTTGAATCACTCGATTACTCATCCGATCTCATGGTATATATTGGAAAGTAACATATTTAACACGAAGAAGGCATAGTCGAAGCTGATGCCTGTTTGAAGTTGCCGATCGAGGAAAGAGAATAGACGACCACGGCGTACATTATACTACATGCTCTCAAGTGTTTTGAATTGTCAGCAAAAAGGTATATCTCCGATATCGAGAATTTCATAACAGCAAGAACTCAACCGATTCAAGCTATTCCCGGCTCATCAGTATATTTGATGGTTTTAGTTTAAGTTTATTTTCATAATTTGAGTAATGATATGTCTTTGCTAGCTCAATGTCACTAAGTTATCAGGTTCTATCACATGTAGAAAGCTGTATGCATTGGCTGGGATGCATCATTTTCCGTAAAAATGTATGGAATGGCAGGTGTGACAAAATCAAGAAGGGAGCACCTGTCATGAAAACTGTGGACTTTTGGTTTTCCATTAGAATTGGAATTATGTATGTCTCAAACGTAAAATAAAAAAAAAATTAAAAGAATTGTCAGTATATATCTATGCATTAAATAAGTCTGTTGAATAAATGTGTCTCAATTAAAAATAAAATATGAGCTGAAAATGACAAATGGTATTTCTGCTTGACCAATCAAAGGCATGGAATACCTTACTCTAGCCAATGAAATACATGCTTGGCACATTGACCCTTTCCATGTGCTTAAACTGCCAGAATCAGTGTGTTTACAAAATCTCCATTGATTGATGTCGGAAAATAGAAATAATAATAATTTAAATTTACCTGCTGTAATTCTTCGTGGATACTAGTACCAAATGTTGCTAGTGATTGATAAATAATTATAATTGTTGCTGTATATATACCATATAAATTCCTCTGATTATGTTCTAATATAGATTTGCCGTATTTACAAATGTCTTTGAGTAAAATAAACAAATCTGTTTCAAAGTTGAGTGATGCTGCTAAGAATTTCGAATTAAGTTGTAAATATAAAGTGTTTGTTGTGTCAGATAGTAAGGGTCGATATCTGAAAAATGAGGTGCAAGAAATTGACATTGTTAAGATAAAGTTTGTTTTCGAAACTGGAGCCAAGGTTGATAATAATTATAAAGGACTGGCATCAAGGATTGTTGATAACATTTTGAACTATCCACCATCTTGTATTCCGATTGTATTTATTTGGTTAGGCACTTGTGACCTTTCGCTGATTACAAGACCGGACAATCATCTATTCCTTCCACAAAATAGTGACAAGAAAATAGAGAAGAGCATAATCAAACAAATTCAATTGAAAGAGAGACTGAAAGAATGTAACCCTCATTGTAAAGTTGTGTTTTTGGAATGTCCGTATATTTCTGCTGATACTTGAAATGCATCTAGGACACGGCATCTGAATTCTAACATTGATGGTGATTTGGTTACCATTGTTGACAAATTTAACTCCGATTTACATACATTGAATTTAACTCCTGTGCCGAAATTTAATGCCGATTTAATGTATACAGCTATTGTCTCTGGAAATCGGGCTACAAAAGTGAATTATAGTTTTTTAACAGACGGTGTTCATCCTTGCACTGTGCTTTCAAGACTGTGGTTATTGAGAATCTTTGCATTATGCCACAGACTAACACAATAATGAAACTCAACAGACACCAGGTTTAAGGGATTGCTCTGTCGCCAGGTGTGAGTATCTGTGTAAGTCTGCTGGTTGATTTATCTCATTATTTACATGTATTTGGATTGATGTGACTTGCATATTCACTTTTGACTTGTTGATTGTTTGATTAATCCTTGAATAGATATCATGGGTAGCAAGAAAAAAGTTAGTAAAATTTTCAATAAGCCTCGTCGTCTTAAACGGTTGAAGAAGTTGCAATGTTCGTATGTATTTGAATCAGAATGTCAAGGTTTTGATCCAACCAAAAAATTTGAAATAATATCCAATGACCTGTCGGATGAAAGCTGCACACTGACAATTAAATTGAAACCCCCAATTGAAAAGCCTTCTGGATATAGAATAATTGATTTAGATTGTCTTGAGGATCATATCACCCTTTTGTTAAATCACTGTAAAGAGTGCTTCGCACAAAACAATAACCAGTGTGTCAACATTATTGAAGAATGTCAGAAACATGGTCTCGCGAGTGTTTTAAAATTTCAGTGTGGTGGTTGTGGAGATGTGTTTCTGTTCAGGACTTCAAAAAAGGTTGAAATTCCTGGCCCTGAATCTACATGTAAGGCAAAAACATTTTATGATGTGAATGTCAGAGGTGTCTGGGGCACCTTGTCAACTGGTGGTGGTGCGATTGAGCAGAGTGAACGGATGGGCATATTAAATATGCCTGGATTATCCAGTAAGGCTTTTGGTAGAATTGAAAATGCTCTTCAACAACAATGGCATGAGGTCCTCCTTGAAGACATCCTCCAAAATGGCATTGAAGAGAGAAATTTAGCAAAAGAGCGGGGAGAGTTCCATCAAGGTGTACCAGCTATTACAGTCATTTGTGATGGTGGCTGGTCCAAACGGTCGCACAAGCATTCATACAATGCATCGGGTGGTGTAGCAATAATAATTGGTGCAGCCACTCGTAAACTTTTGTATGTTGGTGTCCGCAATAAATATTGCTCTGTGTGTGCAGCTGCAGCAAAAAATAACATTGAACCAGCTGATCATACGTGTTTTAAGAATTGGACAAAGTCCAGTCAAGCCATGGAATCTGATATAATTGTTGAGGGCTTTTTGTGTGCTGAGAAAATGCATGGTGTGAGGTATTTAACAATTATTGGTGATGGTGATAGTAGTGCTTTTGCGAGAATTAGAGAGGAAGTTAAAGATTGGGGTAAAGACGTCCAAAAGTTGGAATGTGCCAATCATGCCTGTAAATGTTTACGTGGAAAACTTGAAAATCTTGTGTCAGACAACCCATCTTATAAAGGTCAAAATAATTTGACAAAATTGATGAGAATGAAAATTGTTGCTAGTGTGCGAAAAACAATAAAGAAATGGTCAGAGATGTATCTTGAGAGCAATAAGAAGGATTGTGTCCAGTCATTAGGGAAAGCTATCAGGAATGCTGCTAAACATGTGTTTGGGGATCATTCCAACTGTTCTGATGTGAGTTGCACTCGAAAATCCCAATCTGATAGACCTGCTAGTACTGGTACATGTAATACTAGCAATGATACTAGTACAGGAAATATAAAGGATGTTTCATCAGATGATCCATGTCAGGCTGTTGTTGCTGCTCAAGTTGAATTCTGGAATCAGATAGATGTTGTATCAGATGATGGGGTGGAATATGGTGGTTATGCAGCCCTTAAAAATAAAAACCTAATGAATGACCTCCATAAACTTCTTGATCATTTGGCCTCAAAATCTGCAGCCCTTATCCAGAATAGCACCACCAACCTTGCTGAAAACTGGATGATGATTAGAACAAAGTTTGATGGAGGAAAGATGTTCAACAGGACTAATCGGGGTTCTTGGCATACGAGATGCCATGGTGCTGGCTTGAGGAAGAATTTGGGTGTTAAATGGGGCCCAGTCACATGGGAAAAGATTTTTGGAACAGATGCTGGTTTCCATTTTGAGAAAGAATATGAAAAGCGAGAAAAACATCTAAAACGCAGCTTTAAAAGCCAGAACAGGAGAAAAAGGAAATTTGCTGCTGCCAAAGATGGTACCACGAAGAAAGCGAGATTGGAGTATGGGCCTTAGGCATTGGAGGTTTTGGATGATATTGAAGAGGTTGAACTTTCTCAGTGTTGTGAAGATTTTGTGAAAAAACATATTAATATCTCTCCTGAATCTATGTCATCAATTGAGAGGAATACTAAGGCTCAGTCTGCTAGTGGTCTTTGGGCAGAAGAACGTCGGATAAGGTTGACTTCATCAAATTTTGGAGAAATTGCCAAGAGAAATACATCATTGAAGGTTGAGCTTTTTGCAAAGAGGTTGCTTTATTCAACATTTCATGGCAACAGGATTACTCGAAAAGGTCTAATTTTGGAGAAGTCAGCAACACAAGAATACATTAACCAACACAAATTACTTAATGACATTTGCTCAGTTGAATCAATGGGTCTTTCTATTTCTTCTGCTTTTCCACACTTGGCAGCAAGTACAGATGGTCTTGTAGTTAGTTCCTCTAGAGGCAAAGGACTCTTAGAGATCAAGCATGTTTTGTTGACCAAGCAGAAAAGTTTTCAGGAAGCATGTTCTTCAGTCAGCAATTTCCCTCTTGAATTTATTGATGGTAAATTCAATCTGAAAAGAAATCACAATTTTTTTTATCAAATTCAAGGGCAGTTAAACATTTTTAATCTTCCATGGCTTGATCTTGTTGTTAGGAGGATAAATCCTTATGAAATATTTATAGAACATATTCAGAGGGATGGGGAATTTTGGCTTAATAAAATGGTTCCAAAATTGAATGCATTCTATCAAAAAGTTATTTTGCCTGAACTCTCAAATCCAAGGTATGGCAAAGTACCTGGAATCAGGGAACCAGGAAGTTGGGTATAAAACATTAATAATACTATTAAGAGGTAGATGCTTCATGACAAAAACTGTAGATGGAATTAACATTTTGAATATTCATTCTGGAATTCATAAATAATTTTTTTTTTAAAGAATATTCATGAGTCACAGCAGAATACAACTTTACTAGTATTTATATGATTTGAATTCCATTTACATATATGGGCAGCAGGTAGCTTTAACACTATAGCACATGCTATGGGATTATACTTGTAGATACCGATATTGTGTCTTTGGTTTAATTTAACATCAATTATTTTTATTCTCCGTGATTTAGTGAAACTGTCATGCAATTTGACATGAAGCCTCTTCCTTTCTTTCAATAGAATGTTTTTATAAATGTTAATTTATGGATTCTCTTCCGGAACTGAATACGAATAGTTCAAAACATTTCATTGAATTCTTCCGCTTACATGTAGTAGTAGCACTCATTATGGTTTGATAATGTATTTATATATCCATCGAGGAACGTCCACTGTTGATCTAAATGTTTTACTTCAAGTTGGTTTTATCGTACACCAAATATCAGATAAATACTTTTAACTATCAGCTGGTACATGTATTTAGTCAGTTCAGACACTGTTATATTTTTCATTATGATATATCATTACTGTCTCAATAAATGGATATGGTTATGAATTTGCAAAGACACATGTAGCTATCCAACCTTGTGCTATACATTGTGATTGTTAATTTAACAGCTGATAACCAACATGTGTTATAATATACTTACGATTCATATATATTTCAGTTTGAAGATAACAAAGTGAAAGTCCCCATTCTCAGACGAAGATCATCAAGAAGGCCTGATCAATCACCTGAACCAGAGGCATCTCCTGCACCCACTGTCTCCACTCTGTCATCTTGTTCCAATCAAGCAAGTACTTCATCTGGAAGAACTAGAATCCAGCACTTTCTGAATCGTAATATATCACACGAGTGGGTTGATGACACTGGTGCATTGACATGGTATCAGGGCAGAGTATTGTCGCTAGTCAGTGGTGTGGATGGTCGGGAAGGAGCTATCTATGAGATCTATTATGATGAGCATGAAGACGTGTTTGAGGTAGACCATCTTGTGGAAGACTACAGGTCCAACTCTGTCAGATTTATTGATCTTTAAAGGTGAGATTGTGTTCTTTCTTCTTAGCATCTTAGTTTATCCTTCAATTTTTATTTATGCAACATGAATCCTTGCTGATTCATCATTACCTTCTTACTATCAGATAGACTGTTGTCTTTAAATATCTTGATTGAACTTAACTTGTCACTTTATGGATATTATTTGATTTAATTATCCAATAATAATAATTAATCTGCACTTCACCTTTCTGCTATATAGTGATACTGGCAGAATTATTGTTGAGATATCAGCATGTTCATCTCAATTAGAACAACACTATATCTTTATCTAACGGTATATCATAAATTTGTTATGTTTTTTTCCATTTGGCTTATATGTAATTATAACATTTATATTTCATTCTGATTTTTTCAGATCTGCTGCTGATGCTGCATGCTTATTTATTTAAATTATTTATTAACACATCATGGTGTTTAAAATTACTGCCAAAGCTACTGATGTCACAGTGCCACAGATACCATTATACCAGGTAACTATTAATATTCATTTTAAGCCCACGTTGCTAAAAAAAAGAAGTGTGTCAACTGTTAGTTGGCATGTGTATTGTCCATATTTCATCTTCAATAAGTCCCTAGCATAGCCAGATCACCAGTCGAGTCAGATGGTATATTATCCACATACAGTTCATTTGTTCATCATCAGTTCCTTTAATGCCAGAGTGGCATGCACTCTATCATTAAACTCATAATTAACATTCAAATGAATAATTTCAGGTAATTATGACACACATGCTGCTAATCCAGTGCAAACTGCTTTGAAGAATCATTACTATATTGTGCTTCCAACCTTTCTACATGCTCAATTTTGCTAAAAGTAAACAATGATAAACATCTTATTTCAGCCTGTTTCATTATATTTTGTCTGCTGTACTATAGCGCATGCCCTGATATAGATTCAGCCTTTTATAATGGTACTTTCCTTCTCAAATTCCAGGATTCTACCAATTAGAAATCTGTCTTTGAATATTTGTTGCATATTTTCGGACACATTCACATCAAAAGTCACCAAAGTGGAAAATAAGGTTAGTTATTTAGTCATACTATGTCCAATTGTTGTATACACTTGCTGCTGTTAGAAATATGTGCCAAAAATACCCCTAGTGGTCCTATATTGCATGTACTAATTTTTTTTTGTCACCTATTGTCACCACATCCAATAGACCTTAATTGATAAAAAAAATTTAAAATAGGTATTTGTTTTTGTTTTCATATAAATCTCTGCATCAAATATTTATGAGTGTTTCTTTGTACAGTATTGAAAACAATACACATTTATCTGTCTGTTCGGTTAAGGATTTTTTTTTGTTTCCATTTTAATGTTGATTTTATTTAGACAAAACGCTCTTTATTGTTTTACTGAAAAAAGATTTGTTTATTGTGTTGGAGGTTAGACGCTGAACCCACAAAATAGATTTCTAGCAAGATGTCAGCAATATGTATGTTATGGTGGCTTCGGAGTCTACTGGTAATACATTCAATGACTTCATGTAGTTACTAGCTATGAACAAAACAATTGTCCAATGACACTGCAGTGTATTTGCTGTTCGGTCGCGGTGTCAGAGTTTGTAACTGCAGTTGAACACCGCGGCCGAGCGGCAAGTACACCATGGCCGAATGTCAAGTACAACGTGGGCCCAAATGGCATGTACACCGGACTCTAGTGGTAATACATTAAATCACTTCATGTAGTTACTAGCTATGAACAAAACAAGTGCCCAATGACACTGCAGTGTATTTGCTGTTCGGTCGCGGTGTCAGAGTTTTTAACTGCAGTTGAACACCGCGGCCGAGCGGCAAGTACACCATGGCCGAATGTCAAGTACAACGGGGGCCCAAATGGCATGTACACCGTCGTTAGATTTCTGGTTTGTATTGTCTTTTTCCTTTTTTTCATTTTAATGAATGTACTAGTACACAACTATGATAAGTTTATTTATTATTTTTTGTATTTTTTACAGACAGCTACTGTTAAGTTGATATTGACCTTGTTGCTGCCATCGACCATGCCCAGTGATACAATGCCATCCACCAGAACATTCAGAACCATATCAACCACAACTGAAATTCCGACATCACCAGTTGTTGACTTGGATTCAGAGAAATCTACATTGGGTAGTGCCATTACTGTTTTACAAGGTAATTACATTGTTTTCAATTTTTTTTTATTCTCATCGAGAAAACATTTCAGTTAGACTTGAAATGTGATTATAAAATTCTAGACAAACACTTTGAGATTATCTGATTACAACAACAACATATATGGATCATGTGGTATGAAACAGTAACTTTCACTACAATTGTAGTCAACAGTTTAAATGCTACTGAAATTAAACCGGGGTTGATATTTTACATATATTGCCTAAACTAAAACAGACACTGAATCAATTAATTGATGTGTAGTTATGTTTTTATTGTAGTTAAACATGCATCGCTAGTCATTTGCGGTGGTGTGATAACCAAGTTCCATGATACAGCATTAAAATTGTGTGCACATGAATGATTTTTAGCATTGTCTTTAATTACAGGACCTTGGGATGTAGTAAATTACATCATGATCTTGATGACATCCATTGTCGGAGCCCTAATGATTCTAATGATTATATGCATATGTCAACGAAGGAGAAGAAATCGAACCACTATTAATCAAGCAGATGATTTTGAACATGTACACTATGAGATACCGCTACAAAGCAGTCATTATGATTAATATTTTTCTTTAAAGGTCCACTTATTTTTCAAATTAATTCCCATATTACATTATATAAAATAATTTGGAATTGAATATATAATTTGAAAGAGAAATACCCAACAACACATTGTATTATCAACTCAGTCAGTATAATAAAATTGGTCAATGCAGGGTGATTAACTCTATATATATATTAATGATAGAGTTGCTCCTCCTTTACCATTGATAAAACAAATGAATTATGTTACATTCTGATATCTGAAAGAGATACAGCTGTTTCAAATACGATGAATTATAGTATGCTAATCATATTTTATGTCATAGATTGTTATTAAAATCGAAAAATTAAGTGGACCTTTAATTGATGTTTCTATTTCAGTTCATCTTTTCTTGCTAATTTAATCTCATGCTATTCTACATTTTTACTTTTTTAAATTAAAACAAATGTTATTAGTTAGTGTAATAATGACAGTTAGCATTGTTTGAAATTTCAGGCTTCCATAGGCATATTAAATTAGAATTTTCTTTAATTATGGAATTAAATTAAAGTAGAAAAGTTAAAATAATATATACAACATTAAAACCATAAACAAACAAAACAGAATGATTGGATCAGATATTTGTACATTTGTATAAAATAGCAAGGAAAGCATGATCTGTTCTGTTGGTGTATAAATTTTTTTTTTTTTGATTTTTTTTGGGTCTATTTTATTTTTTGTTAGGTGCTGTCATTATGGTATTGATTGCAGTTGTGCAACAAGTGGAACAACTATTGAGAGAATTTGTGAGGACCTTTACAACAAATATGGCTAATCAAATAAGAAAGAACATGAATATGAATAAAATGAAGCATTATAGACTATACAAATATATCAAAAGAGTTTTGAATCCTCCTAGAAGATCTAATAGATGTAGGAAATCTCCAGAAAGATATGGTTACAATTAGACTTACCTTATTCTCAAATTCAGCCTCCAATTCAGACAGCTTTATGGTGGCTTCATATAATTCGCCAAAAGCGAGTGGCAAATCTGTATATTCATCATAAGAAAAAGACAGGGTCTTTCCTTTCGAAGCATCATTCTTTATATTCATCATAAGTAAAAGACAGGGTCCTTCCTTTCGAAGCATCATTAAGATGTACCCATGTTTTGTTGGCCCACCGATTTAACTTCAGATATTTATTATTTCCAAAAGTGCATTCGAAAATAAGCATCACTGCCTTGCTGTATGAATTCCAGTGTTCTATTTGGTGCCATTTTGGAAAAAATAAATTTTGATAAATTTTGAAAACAATTTTGAAGAGAGAATTCCGTACTGATTCTAAATTAAATTGAGACCATATATAGTTTAGATTGATAATTGAAGGTACGTGTCCTTAAATTATTATTGACCAATCAATTGGACACACGTGACTATTAGCCCCCATAAAAATTTCATGTGGTCATTTTGTTTTGTTGAATATTTGGGGAGGGTGACAGACATTTGATAACCTTTGTCCAATCATGTAGATACACATGATATCTCCCAAACAGATGTTGTCCAACCACATGTGGTCAGACTTCATGAATAATTATTTCTTTATAGTCCTTTAATCATGATTTGAATTCTTAACAATATTATTCCTGCGTGGAACCTACCCACCCCAATTAAATAAAAAAAATTTGCTGAATATTCATTGTGACAGTAAATTGAGGGACTTTCCATCCTCCATAATCTGTAGAGTGACGTGTAAGAATTTGAATTTCTATGTCACATGAGATGAAGCCTCTATTCAAATTAATCGACATCACACACTTCCTATTGTAAACTCCATTGATTGAACGTTCTGATAATGGCTGTTATCCACTTATATGCTGGGTACGCATTATTCATTGACCATTCGGTGTTTTGATTGAGATTATTATCTCATACAAGTGTTGTACCGGTGTTTAACATAAATCGTAGAATAGTTTCTACCTAACAGACATTATTTACCTGGGGCTATCATGTGTTTGAGATTAATATCTCACATGTGTTGTCATTTCTGCATTTTAACATCCATGTTGGCCCTAGGTTATGAAATGTAACATGCCCATATTTCATGTTATACCAGAGAGAGAAAAACTTCTTTAATCCATGTACATCATGTTTATCTAGCTTTGTATAGTTAGTATCAATTTTAAGTTGATAAAGTAATACTAATATGAAAAGGGATACAATTACATTATTCCAGATCTATAGTATTGTCAATTTGACATGTTTTTGTTTATTATTGTGAAATATAAAACTTATTGATAAGAGTTTGTACATAAGGTGCTATTTAAAAAAAAAAGAAGAGATTTCATCTCTAATTCTTACTGTGATTTGCACGATATGTTTCCATTTCATCAAGTCTATTTTGATACATTCACACATGCATCATTTATTGTGATTTACATATTTTGCCTTCATTCCAAAATCTTTTATAAATTCTGCCATTTCATCAAGTCTTTTTTTGATACATTTAGACATGTACATCATTTATTTTTTATACATATTATGGTTGGGGTTTACACGTCTTGTCTTCATTTCCAAATCTTTCATAAATCTTGCCATTGCAATTTACATATCTTGCCTTCATTTAAAACTGCTATTTTTTTCATAAATCCTGTCATTTCATCAAATCTATTTTGATACATTCACACATGCATCATTTATTGTGATATATATAACACATTTTTGCATTCATTCCAAAAAAATATTTCATAAATCCTGCCATTTCTTCTAGTCTATGTTGATACATTCACATGTGTATCATTTATTGTGATATGACACATTTTGCCTTCATTCCAAACTGTGATATATAACATATCTTGTCTTCATTCCAAAAACTGTTGTACATTTTTTTCCCTGGATTCCATCAAGTCTATTTTTATATATTCAAACATGTATCATCTTGAATTAGTGCTTTGAGTTGGTATGTCTTGCATATATTACTTTACAGGTCTGTGTGTGGGGGTGTCTGTGTGTGTGATTGTGTGTAACTTGATCAAATATTAGCATAAAGTGTCATATTTAACTCATTTCATCTAATTCCGTACCTTAATTTTGTTTACTGTGATATATAACACATCTTGTCTTCATTCTAAAAAACTGTGATACATTTTTTTTCCCCTGTATTCCATCCATTTCATCTGTCAAGTCTATTTTTATATATTCAAAAATGTCTCATCTTGAATTAGTGCTTTGAGTTGGTATGTCTTGCCTATATTACCTTACAAGTCTGTGTGTTTGGGGGGGGGGTCTGTGTGTGTGATTGTGTCTAACTTGATCAAATATCAACATAAAGTGTCATATTTAACTCATTTCATCTAATTCCTTACCTTAATTTTGTTTACATGTTATATATCACAGTTTGGAATTCATTCTAAAACTGTGTCATATATTACAATTCCCTGGATTCCATGCATTTCATCAAGTCTATTTTTTTTTATATTCACACATGTTTCATCTTGAATTAGTGCTTTGAGTTGGTATGTTTTGTCTATTTACCTTACAAGTCCATGTGTGAGGGTGTCTGTGTGTGTGATTGTGTGTAATTTGATCAAATATCAACATAAAGTGTCATATTTAACTCATTTCATTTAATTCCATTCCAATTCCATGTTTACACACATTTCATGTGTTCCATAACTTATTTGATCTAGAAAAATTTGATTTCAATCTTTTTGTTTTATGCTTTGGACACTAGTGTAAGGTTGAAACAATTATTGTTTTGATTTGTTATGGACCCCTTTTAGGACCAGCCCCTCTCCTGGAATCCAGGGAATTGTAATATATGACAGTTTTCATCTTGAATTAGTGCTTTGAGTTGGTATGTTTTGCCTATTTACCTTACAAGTCCATGTGTGAGGGTGTCTGTGTGTGATTGTGTGTAATTTGATCAAATATCAACATAAAGTGTCATATTTAACTCATTTCATCTAATTCCATTCCAAATCCATGTTTACACACATTTCATGTGTTCCATAACTTATTTGATCTAGAAACATTTGATTTCCATTTTTTTTTTTTATACTTTGGACACTAGTGTAAGGTTGAAACAATTATTGTTTTGATTTGTTATGGACCCCTTTTAGGACCAGCCCCTCTCCCCTTATAAAAACATGATCTTGTGTTAAATCTATCAAGTCTGATTTATGAGTTTTCATTCAAATTTGAAGTGTTGTTTGATAAATAAGTAGATCATGCCATGAACTTACGATTTTCTTTGTTAATTATTCACATGTAAGATGTTTATTTGATGTTGGTTCAGTTTTCTTTTACAAATAAATTTTAATATGAATTTTTTGTTAGTATTTACTTTCTTTGTTACTGTGGGTTTATTTAATCTATTTGTGTTGGTGAATATCTCAGGAAAATTTACCATTTTGCTTGATTTGCTTGGATTGTCACAGTGAACATTTAATCTTCTGTTCACCTATGTCCAGCATTTTACACGTCATGTTGAATTTCTGGATATGGTATTATGCAAATGTTCCATCCGATACGATCAAATGTAACTGCTGTTGTTTACAAACTCTTGGAATTATGCAAATGTTCCATCTGATACGATCAAATGTAATCGCTGTGTTTGCAACATGTGGCTAGGTTGTAAAAGCCGTGTTGTAGTATTATAAGTTACAATACTACTAAATACATTTATAATAATTACCTCTTTTGAATTATACCGGTATCGAAATTAGTCGACGAAATTTCTGTGACAATGATAAAGGGAAATAATGACATTTCTTCCTGTGCTCAAATAGAACTTTCGAACAAGTGTTCTTTTGTGCGACACTGTTCACATTTTCACAACATGGTATCTACTCGATGTGTTTACTGGTAACATCGAAGATCTGGTCTGCCTGACAGCGTGGAGATATAATAAAATTACATTACACTATGCTCCAAGTTGTGTGTTGAAATTCGGCACTACATGTTGGGTGTTTGCCGAGTGTGCTGAATAGCTCATGGTATGTTGCTACACAGCTAAGTCATGTAGTTCGAAAATATCCAACGTCTATTCAAATCTGAGATGTAAATGCTTATTTGCATAAGTTGGAGGGTATTGTGTTGGCACATGGTGACGTCATATAGTATAACACAGTTCACAATCTGATGGAACAAGGCCTGTTACAGTCATGTCGCAAGCACAGGGGTGCTCGTTCCATATCACAACTAAAGAACGCATGGGTGACATTAAGAACTAACCACGATTGAACATAGTGACATTAACGGATTGACAGAACCATGTCACAGTGTATATATGCCGCAAGCATATGAACGCATGCATTTGACACTATTTATCAATAATTATGTGGGATACATACACAAAACCGCACGCGTGTGTTATTGGTATCAGTATATGGAACGATTGCAATGTGTAAGGACAGCACGTTCAGCCAACATCCTAAGTGTCATCCTTACGCGACGGAGACATGAACATAATTCCCAAAATTCAGTCATACCAGAGTCGAGAATATTGTACCCAATTACAGGTTATGTCATACCGTTATCAGGCGTTATTTGTTTGTATGCATAGCGTTCCTACATCAATAATGTGTACACTGCTACTACGTCAATAAATCGATTTTCAATATATACGAGGACATGATGATCAATCTGGGAACGCAATGTGAAATTAAGAAATAGCCACTATTGAATACAATGTACCACTACCGGTTGGACAGACTATTGCCATAACTAGTGTATGTCGCAAGCATATGGATGCACTTATGACACGATATCAATGTCGCACGCTTGGTATGGAATATATACACAAAACTACACGTGTGGGTTACTGTTGTCAGTATATCGGACGAGTTCAATGGCGTAGGATGGCACAATATGCTAAAAACAGTATTGTTCTCCTTAAGAGACGCGTGCATGAGTATCATACATCGGCCAGTAACAAACATGCAGTTGGGTCTGTTTACCACACGCTCGATCGATATATTCTAACCGACTCTTCCCCACCGATGTCTCTGCATGTATCCACTGTTTCTTGACTGAAAGTGCTCAATTTCAGGTAAAAAAAACCGCATATATTTAACCGTAAAACTTGCATTTTAGTGACTTCATTTGTATTTTTCTTGCGATAATTGTCATACATGCTGCAATTTAATACGGACACCAAACACCATCAGCACCAACATCCAGTCATACACGTATAGTCAAGAATACTGTACCCAATTACTGGTTATGTAAACATTTTAAGGCTTTATTTTGTGTATACTTTGTCCACTGCGCTATTACGTCAATAAAGCAATATTCAGTCCATATGCCAGGATCCATTGATCGATGACGCAACCATGTGAGCGCCCCTTCCGGAATATCGACTTATCCCAACTCTGGAACGCAATGTTAAATTAAGAATTAGCCATGATTGGACATAGTATATCACTAACGGATTGTCAAACTATTGCATATACTGTATGTCGCACGCATATGGACGCACTTGACACAACATCAATATCGCACGCTTGGTACGGAAAATATATATATACACACAATATCGCATGCGCGAGTTACACGATCAGTCAAATACTAATTGTTATCTTTACGCGACGTATGCAAGTATGTACTATACCAGGGGGCACTAACACACGTATGCGGGCTGTTAATCACACGCTGGAACGGCATATTCTTACTGACCCTTCCCCACAAGTGTCTCTACATCCCTGCTTTACGGATGTTGCTTTACACAATTTCTTCAATAAAAGTGACAAATATATATAACGATTAAACTCATAGATTTAATCACACAGCCCTGCACAGCCTGGAAAGTTTAAGCATTTTTGTGACTGTTTGTATTTATCCTGCAATATTTGTTTAACCTTTTAATGCTGGGAGCTGCACCATGTTCCAGTGCCTTCTCTTATATAGGAAGCCTCGTATATGTAAGAGAATGCGTTGGCACAGGGTTTTCGTAATATTTCCGGAAACTCAAGTCATGAAATTGTTAAATTTAATAGACACCAAGCACCATCAGCATCAAAACTCTAATAGTAGGTATATATATAGCGGTGAGAACACTACACAATTACTGGTTATGTCACAATTCCAACGCCGTATTATATATTTTAATGCGCTCTCATATCACCCATTGTCACACTACGCTGGTACATCTATAAAGGACTTTCAGTCTATGTTCTAGGACGAGTTGATCCATGTCGCAACCATATGGGCGTTCCTTCTATGGAACGCATTGTTAAATTAAGTAATAGCCACCATTGAACTTCCTACCACTAATGGGTGGACATACTATTTCCATATTGTGTGTCGCAAGCATATGAAAGCACTTGCCACCATATCAATCGCTTGGATTGAAATATGTTATACAAAACCGCATGTGTGTGCTCATGTCAGTTTATCTGACAAGTGCAATGGCGCAATGATAGCTTGACCTTTCAAATACACTTCCACGATCGCATGAATTTCATAAACATTCCGGAAGTCCACGCCGCATCTTAACATGTTTGCAATGTGTGTGTTCCTACATGTGCAATGGGATCGTGAAATTGCTAGTTAGAAACTGAATTGTTTGTTTTTTTCGGATTTTAATGCAATTGCTTGTAGTTACCTGTTTAAATATAACTAACACAACAAACCATGAATATCAAATCACAATCATACCAAGTAGAGCAGAGAACACTGCAACCAATTACTGGTATACCACGATGCTAAGGATGTAGTTTTATTTTGGTTATACTGAGTTAATACGTCAATCAGTTTCCACTGCACTACTGCACCAATAAAGGATCTTTCAGTCCATATGCCAGGACGTGTTCATCAACGTCACAACCGTATGGACACACCTCCCAAAATATTGAAACATCACGAGTCTGGAACACATTGTTATGAAAAGAAATGACAAATTAGAAGACTCTCGCCAGTGTATATATCGCAAGCATATGGACGCATGTGCCACTATATCAATATGAAACGTTGGTATAAAATGTATACTCAACAACTGAGTGTGTGTGTGTTCCTGTCGTCAGTTTACCATACGAGTGCAAATGCGCAAAGACAGCAAAATTTTCTGAACGAACAGTGAAATACCTCATGTGTTGCATTGTTTTTCTTATGGGATCGCAGGAGTTTCATAAACTTGGTGGGACCATAGCACCGATGTTTATATTTTATACGGAATCTATCAACCGAGTTACGTAACTAAATTCGATTTGAGCCGAGGTTTACCGAGGCTCAATTAGAATTTAGTGAATGAGGTTGATACATTACGAATAAAATAGAACGAGTTTGAGATACCTGTTATCACATGATCAAATAAACGCGAAGTATTCATCGAAGACAGCTATCATAAACTTCAGCAATCGCAAGTCATTTAAATAATGGCGTGACGTTATCGCACGTGCTAATATTACACGTGTGTCTTACCAATAATTATGAACCTGGTTTTGTGTGTTAATTATGTGATAAATTGTGATATTAAACGTTCATTTAATAACAGGAAATAGTGCCAGGTGACTTCCGGTCTGTCGTATATTTACACTCTTTATTTACACGTATATTATGCCTTCCAATATTTTTCCCAACCAGCTATAACCATGAAGAGTTTGAAAAGTTATGTCATTATATACACCATTAAATACATCAAAGTGTCTTTATTTGTCTGGGAATATTTCTTTACACGCGCAAACAACGCACAGTTACATGAAAAGTCATCGCATGTCTTATAGAAGCCGATGTTAGTTTAGCGTCCCATTTGTTGATTTAAGTAGGTTTTGTCGAGGCTTTAGATCATGTAATAAATATAATCTATAACTCAGAGTATAGACTATAGCAGAATTTACAAAACTCGTCCACTATATTAGGTCTGGACCTCAACAAAGGCTCGTCCAGATCTAATTTTCTGGACTCGTTTTGTAAATTCCGTTATCATTTAACTGGGGATTCGTTGTATGTCCTCTCTTTATTGCACACGCTGACCCCTGTAACATGACAAATGTGGCAAGAATGAAAAAATAACAACCGGTATGATGGCTGTATTTCATTCTAATAACAATATTGCTTGTTGGTGAATTTGGATAGAGTTCAAAATAATACGATCATATTGTTGGCACCAATATTTTATTAATCAGAAGGCAATCTCATCACCCAGGAGTCTTCATGTCTTTCCATTACACTTTATGTTAGGCATACATGCACAGGCGCCTTCAAGTGTAAATTATGGCACTTTCCAAACGTAATAGAACAAGATTTACATTCTCCAGAATTGAAGCCGTGTATATTTTCCTTAGAACAAGTGGATCAATAACATGTACTTTCATAATATGTGTTGCACTGAATAAATAGATACAAATCAGCTTCTTGGAGTGAATTCCTTTGTACTTCAGGTCAAGAATCACTATACTGTGTACTAGTACACATATTACTACCTCCAATATAATTTAGAATCGATGATGTATTTTCTGTTATCCTGTGTTCTCATCATTTCCATCTACTAGTAGTATTATAAGGAAGCTGAAATTTCAAGTTATTAAAGGTTTGTGTGCTTGATGTTGATATTGTCATTGATGTGAAGAACATACCACCACGACAGCCCACAGAATATATTGATTTGACATTTGTGTCATCATAGCCACGATACAACAGTTCCATTTAATCTCTGATTGTGAATTTTATTTTTACACCTGTCCAAGGAAATTGTCTGATGCATTTCAAAATGTATTCAGAACCAGTAAATGTCAGATCACAGAGTTGAACTTCTGATAGTTGATATAGTTTGTGTGATAAGTAGGATGTAGATCCAAAATATCCCTGAAAAGAGAAAATAAAACACTTTAAGTATACAATAATACATACACAATATAAACATGATTTTAACAAGTGGGGTTGCACAACTAATCAATTGATCAAGTGTATGCTATATGGGAGGCCCTTTTCACATTTATTATTTATTTGCGCTTAAGCATAACTCATTTGCGCTTAAGCTTAAGCGCAAATATGTGTCTATCAATTTATTTGCGCTTAAGCTCATATTATATTATCATGGGCCCATACTAGTAGTAGTGGCCCATACACACTGGAAAGTTGATGAAAAAAAATTCCTATTTTCATAATATCAGCATCCCTGTCCCCACGAATTTGTGCCTCCATCCCAGAGATATAGTATATTATATAAAAGAGACATATCCTGCACAGATATATACCACTGCCATGGTCATAAAACATCTTGGGTTACTGTGGGATTGTTTCCATCATATGTGGGTTATATAAACTTTAGTGATGTGTTTAGGCCTCTGCCATTTGAAATTAATTCAAGGGGGAATCAATGCATATTAATTTTTATTTGCGCAAGCGCAAATGATTTGTGCTTAAGTGCATATGATTTGCGCTTAAGCACAAATTATTTATGCCTAAGCATAAATATTTGCACTTAAGCGCAAATGATAGAGGTTATTTGAGCTTAAGCGCATATATTTGAGCTTAAGTGTAAATAAATAATAAATGTGAAAAGGGCCTCCCAGTATGCTGCATTGTAAGTACTATATGGCTTCTTTTCAGGGAGATTGAACTGTTAAATAAAAGTAACGACTAACAGTCATTGTTTATGCCGAGCAGTTTGAAACTATCGAGCTCAAGTACAACCATGTAAATTTGCTGACATTTAATTTAAAAGCATTAAAAATAAACAGTAACTACTATTTGTGATACCAGGAGTTTGCTTTAATGAGGGTTAAATAATTATTGTGCCTACAAGTCATCCAAGCTAATTATTAGTGTCTCTTTGATTTACCTGTGGTAAACCGCACCTATTCCATGAGACACCTGAGAAAGTTCCCCCTACATATATTCTAAGCTGATGATAAACACTTTTTATTGCTAATTATTTAAAATCATCAGCACCTATCCTCGACAATCCCTGGGTCACGTTACAGTACCCCTGTGTATTGATTTTCCCACATATATTGATTATCTTCTAAGCTGATACTGCTTCTAAGCTGATGCTATTTATTAAAGGTGGATTATCTCTTTGTAAACATGTAACGTATTATATAGTTACTGGGCGGGGTAAAAAATATTAGATTTGAATCGAAGACTCCTGTCCGGAAATGCTTCTATCAATTAATATTAATTTGTTTTGAATATTTTCTGGTCTAAAAAGTGTGTTTGTTCAGCTAATGAACAATAGTGGTTACTGTTAACAGAGACCAGAAATTGTATTGTACAATTTTGTCACAAATAATCGTTAATTATACTCGTTATCGCTTATATAAGTGGAACACAACAATACAAGCAATCAATCTGCGACATTTGACTTTCGGTGCGTAGCCATAGGAACAGTCCAGTACTCTGTATCACAATATGGTATCATCCGAATGGTCTGTTCTAAAAATAGACACATAAAAGGTCCCGATTTAATATTCAAAATAAAATCAATATTAATTGATAGAAGCTATTCCGAACAGGGGTCTTCAGTTCATATCTATTATTTTATACCCACGCAACTATTTAAAAAAAAATATTTAAAGAGATAATCCATCTTTAACCCTTTCTTAACTGGAGCTTCCTGAAATTTTGCAAAACCCTGTGCCAGTGCATTCTCTTATATAGGCGAGTCACCAATATGGCGCCTCGCATACTAGTATAAAAGAGAATGCTTGGCCAAGTCCTTCCCAGGAAAAAGGAGCGATTACCCCAACACCGATAATTACTCGCAATATTTTATTCGCGGGTGTCAAAATTTGCACTTGTCCACTTGTCAAAATGTTTATGGTCACTGTAATAGTTGATTTAATATTGAAATTTTTGAAGGATTATTTATAACCTTTCCCATCTCAGTTAAATTATGGACATCTGAAAAGTTTAACTGGACATATGTCTATCCCACAATCCCACAGGTATTATTATTTTTTGGCCTAATATGCTTGAGGATTATCAGCGTTGGTCATGTGTTCTGTGATGGGAACAATTATTTGAACAGTTACTACTATGATGTTAATAAGACATTTATCTTTCATGCTAAGTTTGCAGTGGTACATGTAGTCCAACAAATTAGACGATTCGGATTAAGACCTATTTTAATATTTGGACATTTATGTGGTCTTAATCCCTCATTGTCCAACAAAGGACGTGAAAACTTTGAACGCTACGAAGCCGCAAGAGTTATGTGGCAAGGGCATGCCCCTTAACTTACACTGTTCACGTCTAATGACACAAATAAAACTACAAATAAAAAACACATACCTTTTGTTGGAATGTTAAATATCATGACTGAACTAACTAGCATAAATTTGTGTCACTATTAATCCATATAATTTTATAACAACTCAACCGACAGAAATATTCAAACCTGTCTACGCTAGCGAACACATACGAAAACGAAAGCACACGCATGCGTAATAGATCAGAAATCTGGGAAAACACGCGAAATTAACATAATTTATTTGTATTTGAAAATGGTGATATGTTTTCCAATCCGGGATTAAACTAACAAATCTGTAATTCTGACAACTTTTATATCACAATCTATGTGTGAACACAAAGAATACTATCTCCGCTACAGGTAAGACTAATATATTTGTAGATAATTTAAGAGAAAGTGGTATTTTGATGGGGTCATATCGGTGGTCACTGATGTTGAACTGCTTCAAAATGTGTGCTAACTTGGCTTTCAGCTCTTTTATTAGACTAGAAGGATTAATACAATCGTAAATGTCCAAATATTAAAATATGTATTAATCCGATTAGTCTAATTTGTTGGACTATGGTACATGTAACTTAAAATGGTTGAGTTTTAACATGTACGGTTCCATGGTAACTGCGATGAACAGTGCCTTGTCACTGGTAGCCACTGACCATGGACATGAGAAGATAAATTTACTTTCAGAAAAGTTCTCCTTGTGCGAAACAAAAGGAGAACAATGCAATTGTACTGACTCTCACTGATCGTTGGCTGACTAAACAATAAAAGAATTGAAAGACAAACCACTTGGGTTTTAACATAACCAAAATCATATAAACATTTCGCATTCAGTAAGTTAATACATTTTATATCTCAGCTTACACATGGATATGCATGGTTAACTGATAGGCCTACATGGGGGAAACCGAAGAAATGCATGGTTAACTGATCAGCTCACATGATAGTTGTTTAGATCTAATGTATAGTGTTTTCACGATGGAGTTGTGTTTAAATTTGTTTTGTATTTATACCAGGAAGAGGTAAAAGTGTGTAACAGTAATGTTCGGCAAAACATTATCGCTGACGAAGAAATAAAATTAGGATTGAGGTATTGAACATGGATTTTGGTCAGTCGAAACATGCATATTGTTTTGGCCTTTTTATATGTACTGGTGTGTGCATGTCGGTTCTCAAATATATCTGCAACATCGATTAAGAACAGTGTCTGTAGTTGCGTAAATTTAAAACTGAGCGAAAAATAATAATGTTCATATAATATATCAACAAGAGACTATTATAATATTTTTTAATTATTACATGTACAAATATTTGGATCAAACTCAAACTCACGTGATTTTATTTGATGATCAATGCATAAATTAATGGAAAATATCAATTACTATATAATACTAAACTTTGAAAGTTATGAAAAATAATAGCTGGATCCAAGACAATTCCCGCTACGGTATTTCCTTGAAATCATGATTAACTTGAAAATGAAGTGCATAAACATACTAGTAGTGGTGAAGGTGAGGCCATTTGGTATTGCAGAATGGTTACCAGTTTACCAGTTTTGCTCTGACATTTTCAAAACAAACTGTAATATTAATAAACGGTACTGTAGCCATGTACGGCAGACTTATTGTATTATACCATACTTTCTCATCAGGATTATAACCGTGAAAGTCATTTTACCACCGCCGTGTGTCAGTGTTCTATCAGTCGACAAGTCAACATGCGAGAATTCGATGAGCTTCCGTTCTGTCTAAATAATTTCTGGTCGCAGTTTGTCCTATAATCGGCCGTCTATCGTCTCTCCACGTTGGGAACACAGGTCCAGACACAGTTTTGTAGATACACAATCTTTTATTGTAACATCAAGAATGCATGGATATATATTTACCACAACAACTTTTAAAAGGCTAGCAGTTGAGAACATGCCTGAAGTCTGTCGCGGGGCCACTCGGTCACTTACTTAGAGAATTATCACCGAAAAGCCACGACCGAAAGCAAACATACTATTTTATTCCCTAGCTTCTCCCCAAGTCACATGACTGGTCGCCTCCCCGTGATACGATATATTTCCAGGCCAGTAGGACTTCTTCCATGTGACATTGATCTGTTTCCAAACATATGATTAGCTATACTTCTGAACCAGTAAAGCAGTGGCCCCACACACTTATTGATCAGTTGGTAATTGGTTCTATTAACCTACTCTACACAGACTTCCAGGCAAATATTAACCCCCACCATTCGACTATGGTACACACCTCCCCTTTTTTCGAGTTTAATTATTTAAGTAAACTAACAACTCCACCGGTAATTAATCGGTTTCGTTGATTAAGTTATATGAAGATCTCAAATGTCTTCCTTCCACCGTTAGGGTTAGCTACTCCCTTCCGGTACTTATCTATACCATAGTGTAAAACTCGGTCAACTCCAACGTCTAAACAAACTGCTTTACATAACATCAATTTTCTATTCTATCGACTATTACCGTTAAGGTGTTCTATTTCATCCTCATCATAACTCAGTTAAGTTCTAAACAATTCTACACGTGCCATACCGAAAAAGATATATGGAAGTACGCACTTGACTACAATATGTCATACATGTTGATACATACAATTCAACATCAATAATCATAAACAACATCTTATACAAACATCAATACATTTCAAATCATTCAGTTTTCATGAATTCTTTATCAACTTCACTTGTTGTTGTCACTTTAATTCGTGACTATTCAATATGTTGTACTCTTTTTCAGAGACGGAACAATGCCCTCAAAAACAACATACCAATAACATCATGAAAACCTAATCAGTATACACTGGTTATTGACCAACCTATTTGGAAGCCACCTCGGGCTTGAAATACCACAACTTGTCAATATTCTCTAACTTGACAATAGCGCAAGTGACCCCTATTTCGCTGGTATCGCAAACCAATTCTATTTTGAACAGTCAATATCTGTTCTGTATTTGTCTTAATATCACCGCGGCTAGTAGTCAATTTACTTGTTACAATTTCTATTGCAAACAGTTCGGATCTGTTATGTGTTCCACTTATATCAGCTTGGATATACGACAATTAACTTCTTTGCGTTTCCAATTCTGCTATTATGTTCGTTCAATTCTCATAACCACTTAACCTAGACTTGTCAAGCTATTTCCAATTACTTACTCTCACTTATGTCTGTGATACATACTTCTAATGTCTTATCTACGCAGATATATTATTCAATTATCTGACAATTTTACTTCCATACGAAAAAAACTTATCTAGACTTTGCAAACCCATTTACAATTTGCAAACCCATTTACAATCTTACCTACTTATAATATTTTTGTGTTATAAATGGCTATTGCCATGGCCTATATATAAGAAGTTCCTATTCAATTATATCTGACCCACATTACATTCAATTAATTGTTTCTTATGACAATGTAATCTCATTTACAATTTTTATCATACCCCCAAAACTCATTATTTTATCCTGTTTTTCGTTTTGTTAGGACAGGTCAAGTATTTTTTTCCCGAATTAGCACGAAATACCCGTACTTGGATCGATACACAAAGACGCCTGTCCGAAACGCTTCCGTGACTATATCGCTTTGATACACGGATTTCTTGCCATGGGAAATTCTCCCTTTTTTTCCAACTTGAATGCCAAAGCATCCAAGTTTAGAATGATAGAATAAGTTGGAACACAGTAACCATATTTATTGCTTTCTCTGAATTGATTTGGGGACCTTCCTATCCCTAAATCACACCCACTGTGCTTAACTGTAACCCGAGGGACTGTACACAATTTCTCGTACACCCTAGGAATATTCCGCATTTTTCTACAATATGTAACTTCTTAAACTCAATTTCCCGTTGTAGGTTGTGAATTTCAGTTTTAGTCATTTATACTATTCGGTTTCGTAAATTTATCGAAACTTCCGGTATTATCGGCATCCATTATATAAATGAACGAAGAGCATTTTTCACCAGCTTTCATTTCACTTTGACTGTTTATTATAGTGTCTCTTCGTTGAGCATACGGAACACTATTTTTTTTTCAACTAGTTTAACAGACAATTTGCCTCAAAACCCGTATCACCACTGCTATCGTGATGCGAGCCTATATATGCCATACAACTATAACTGTGTATCACAAAAATATGCAGTGTGTTTAGCGCAATTTGAACCTTGCCTGTTGGGAATTGCCATTTTTAGTGATTTATACTATTCAGCTTCGTAAATTTATCGAAACTTTCGGTATTATCGAAATCCATTATGTAAATGAATGAACAGTACCTTTTCACTAACTTGTGGTTCAATATGCCTTTATTTTAGTGACTCTTATTGAGCATACTGGTCACTAGTTTTCAATAAATTTACCAGATCATTGAACTCAAAACCAGCATCACACCCTGCTAGTGTGATGCATCGAATAACAACGACACGTTTCACAAAAGGCTCTTTATTATATTGGTGGCCTATTTTCACTTGTAAAATTATTTTAATTTTGCACATTTTATATTTTATCACTTGACGTTGACACGGATAACGACTTTTAATCGTTTTCTACTTCCCCAACTTACTTCAATTTACTCACGCGTCATTAAGTGATTATATTACCCAGTCTGATCGAGGCCTATAGAAAAGCAGTAATTGTATTTTTAACACCTCTCATGAAATGACAGTTAACGGCAACTGGGTACCAATTTGTTTGACAATCGGCTCATTCATAAAGTCGATATCTATTGCTCTCTTTAAACACATTTGTTAAATTAGCATGTCAGACAATGGGCACAATCAGATATAAAATTGGACTTCGTCTCGTCGGGAACTCTGATTGTTTACTGTCAGATCAGACTGAGTTGTTATATGGTTAATTCAAAATTCTTCACTTGACATGTATACGTCGGTATCTACTTCAATTATGGATTCTGTGTTACCAGTGTCTTTATAATTTTGTGCACTCATATCGTCGGACATTACTGTATTTTTATGGCCAGATTCTCGAGGATTAGCTTTTTTCAGCTTTCGTTGAAGTTCACCCAAGGGAATAATTTCACTGTCCATGTCCGACGTTTCGCGTTCCATATTTCTAAGTCGGTTTCTAAGCTCACATAAAGGCAAGTCGTCTTCTGAATCACTATTCTCGATTGGTCTTTGTATTGTATGTTTATTTATGATTTTCTGCATTGGATTTTCTGAGTCATCTTCGCTGGACCGAATATCTTCATCGCTATCCGGACAAAGCAATTGTTGTTGTCTGGTTCGACGCGTTAATGTCTTTTTTGGTATTTTCCATACTTCGACATTGGCGTGACGTAAATTTCTGCTATGAGACTTGAAAATTTTCCCGTTATCAAGTTCTTAATAATAAAAGAAACAGGGCCTTTTTTTTCTAAAATCACGTGATATGGATCCCATTTTAATGACAATTTACCCGACGTTTGTCCAATCTTATGGTAGACTTTATCACCGATATTATAATCGACTTCTGTGGTTTTTACTCTCAGCTTTTGTTTTCTTTTAGCAATTTTCATATGATGATGTACCGCGCGGAAAGCTCTGTGTTGTGCTTGAAGTGTAATCTGGTGCATTTCATCTCCCATATATTTTAGTCTGGGAGCCAAAATGTTATCCAATGGCAAAACCGGTGGATGTGAATACATTAGTTCAAAACTTGAAGTTTTAGATGAATCTGAAATCATGCATCTATGTGCTAATAATGCTTGTCCCAAAACAAGATCCCATGTTCTCTGATTTCCTTCCATAATTTTGGATAATACGTCATTCAAAACTTTGTGAGACCGTTCATTTCTACTATTAGACTGAGGTGAATAATAATTTGTTAAAACCAATTTTATTCCTAGATCTTTACATACTTCTTTAAAATTATTTGAAGTAAACTCCTTCGCATTATCGCTCAAAATCTGTATCGGAACGCTAAATCTTGGTATAATATCTTCCAAAAGACAGTGAATAATCAAATTCGTGCTTTTGCTTGTTATTGGAAATGACTCTATCCAACCACTATACAAACAAAACCAAGTTAACAAATATTTATTATTTGCCAATGTCAGCGGAAATGGCCCAGAAATATCTATACTCCATTTTGCGCCTGTAAAAGCTGGCATGTCAGTGTCTTGTAATGGAGGTCTCAGTTTAACCAGATTCCGTGATTTACAAATTACACACTTCTCACAATGTGCATATATACACTTGTACATATTTTTCCAGTAATATTTTCGACGAATTATTTGAAATGTGTGTTCAATTCCAAAATGTCCCAGTTTATCATGATATTGAGTTAGTACCTTTTCTTGCAAATGACTTGGTATATATAATCTCAACATGGGGTCATCGTCTGCATTTGGTATGTAATATAAGACATCTTCTATAAGTAAATGTTTATTAGTAATTGATGGGGAAGGATTATTACTTTTATATGATGCAATGACCTCTTGAATTTCTGAGTCTTTCCCTTGTTCAGTTTTCATATTAAATTGAGCGACTTCTTCATTTGATAATTCACCTTGGGATAAAGGATCATTGGTTTCCACTTTACATTCTGCAAATTTCGAGAAATTTGGAATTTGATTTGAATTAATCACATTTATTTGTAAATTATTATCATTTATCTCGATGTCAGACAAATGTGCCTCAGTTTCTATTGAGTCTGGAATTCTACTCAACAAATCTGCTACACTATTCTCACTTCCTGGCAGATATTCTATAGTGCAATTATAGGCTGATAAACACAACATCCACCTCTGAATTTTCGGATTATTATATTGAGTGGTCAATAAATATTTTAAAGGTTGATGATCCATTTTAATAGTAAAGGTGGCTCCATTTAAATAATGATCAAGCTTTTTAAGAGCATAAAATATTGCATATGCTTCTTTTTCTATGACTGACATTTTGCACAGTGTAGGACTCAATTTTGCTGACAGAAAATAGATTGGCTTTTCATTCCTACATTGTGGTATATTTATTCCCTCATTTTGATCACAATTTTGAACTAACACCGCCCCAATCGCATTTTGACTACTATCGGTATACAATGTATATGGTTTATTCAAATCTGGATAAGCCAGTTGAGGTATGACAACTAGACTTTCTTTTAAATATTCAAATGCCTCTTGGCACTGTTTATCCCATTTGAACTTGGCATATTTCTTAGTTAAATTAATCAAAGGGATAGATATTTCACTAAAATTCGGGAGAAACCGTCGATAGTACGACATCGCGCCAATAAATCCTCTGACTCCCCTAATCGTCGTGGGCGCTATCATGTTTTTCAATGCTTTAATCTTGTTATGATCTGGTGCTATCCCTGATTCATTTACTATAAAACCCAAATACTTTGTCTCTGATTTGAAAAATGAACACTTCTTTAATTTCAGTTTGATATTATGTTCCCTTAGCCTTTGAAATACCTGCTTTACATGAGTCACGTGATTAGACATACAATCACTGAAAATCAGTATATCATCAATATAGTTGATAACGTTAGTTAACCCTTTTAAAACAATCGCCATCAACTCACTGTACGCGCTCGGCGCGTTCTTTAACCCATATGCAGTGCGATTAAAAAACCAGTTACCATAGAAACAAGTAAATGTAGTCTTTTCTCTGTCTTTTTCATTGATCGGCATGGCAAAATAACCTTGTCTTGCGTCCAATAGACTGAATACTTTGGATCCCTTTAACTCAGAAATTATATCATCAATTATAGGCAAAGGATAACAAATTGTCTTGGTTATCTTATTTAAAGATCGAAAATCACAAACAAATCTCCATGTACCATCAGTTTTAGGAATCATAAAACAGGCATTTGACCACGGACTATTAGATTTGGTTATTATTCCTGCATTTTCCATTGAATCAATAGCATCTCTATATAGCTGTCTTCGGTGCAAAGGTACTCTATACGGTTTTTGTGAGACCGGTTCATGATTTCCAGTGTCTATATTCATTTTATATGTTGGTGTTTCCCCCAATTGTCTATCGTTTGCAGCAAAAATATCCTGATTTTTCAATACCAATTCAGTGACAACACTTAAATGCTCAGATGGGGCTTGAATTTCATTCACATCGACACGCGCTTCCCCCATTTCAAAAGAATTAGAAATTTGATTTATTTCTGCTTCTTGCATAGGACATATTTTCCCCACAACACAGCCACGTTTCAAATTGTAATGCCTGTCAGTTTGATTAATGATTTTAACAGGAATACAATCGCTTTCAGTTGTCGTTATTGACTCTTCCAACGTGAGTCCGGGGTGTTCACTGAGAAATCCCTGCTCTGTACACGTCGCCATTATGAATGGAGATTTAAACATTTTTGCTCCTCCAATAATTTTAGCAGAACAAATGGCACCTGTCCTAGGCTTTAATTTACAATTAGCCTTCAGGCGTATTAAAGATGCGATATGGATATCTGGTACGAGACCCACTAACTGATTTCTAATGTTCAAGGCTCCCAAATCAAAATACATTCTTACTCCATTGTCTCTTAAAAAATCGCGTCCAAGTATAAGTGTCCTGTTTAAATTCTTAGTTACATATAACCTATGAATAACCTTTAGTTTATTTATTTTAAAATCGAGGTTTATATAACCTATTATTTCTAACGTATCATTGCTCGCCGAGGTCACTGTGGCTTTTTTCTTAATAAGTTTGGGTCGTTCTTGTATTTTCTCATACAAGTTTATATTAATTAGTGAACAATCCGCTCCACTATCCACCAAAGCTCTTACCCTTTGTTTTCTAATCATTATTACAATGGAACATGGTACATGTTCCTCTAATAGTTTCGCAGTGTCTCCAGGATAATTGTAATTTGTGCTACTAATTTTAAATTCAGGTGACTTTATTACACAATTCATATTAATGTTTTTGTGTTTCATAAATTCCCTACTTTTATTGTTCATTTCTTGTTTATGAGTGATAGTTTGTTTCTTTTGCTCAATTATCTTTTTCGGATTTGTTTTATCGAGTTTGATTTTTCCTGGTTCACTAGGCAACTTCTTCTGTTCAATTTTTCCTCTCTTAAAATCATTTTTACCTGATTTTATTCCAGAATACAATGGTGGCCCATTTGGATATTTTATTTTGTTATTCTTAATTACATTACTAGTTCTCCCATTTGATATACGAGATGTCTTATCATCTTGTAAACTATTTGATTTATTCATTCGACATTTACCTGACTCAAAACATTTAATTTGCTCAATTATTCTAGCTTGAAAATTTCCTATTAATTTCATTTGATTTATTTCGTTCCATTTTTCGGCCACCTTAAAAATGGAACCCTTTAGTTTAAATGTTTCTTTCGTCTTTCATCTGCCTGACGCAGCCAACACCAGTCTATAGAATGTCCCCCTTTTTGACAATATTCACACCGAAATGGCGTCCCGGGGCGTTGATTCCTTACAAAACCCTGTGAATTTGAAGGATTGACTGGCCTTACTGTTTCATTTCTCATTTGTAATGCCCTCACATTATGTTGTGGTGGCGACCCTCTATTTGGCCCCGACATAACTCGTGGCCCCTGGTACCTATTTTGAGCTTGCACTGGGCGTGGTCCCTGATACCTATTTGGTTGGGATCTCTGAAATCTTTCAAAACCCCTTCTTCGAACATGATCAATTTCCATAGGTGATTCCACCACATTACTTTGAGACCTATCAAATGTACCATCACCATACCTCAGTTTATACCGTTTATGTAAATTAGCTTCCCTCATTGCATACTCTACCGCCCTATCTAACTGTGGATGATTTTTCCTCATTAATTTAAACCTCAATGAATCATTGTATAATCCATCTACAAAATATCCCACCATTTGCATTTCAATCGCAGCATCTTGGATATGATCCTCAAATGCATCTGTAGCTATCTCCCGTAATCGTTCGGAATATACCTGAATACTTTCCTCTTTCTTTTGCCTAATGTTGCGTAAAATAGATAGAGCATGTTGATTGTCTGCTATATCTCCATAACGGGTCCGCAATTCCCTTTTAAACTCATCCCAAGTGATTCTTAGGACCCCATGCCTCGTATTTTGTTTCATAAATCTTTGTACAAATTCTGCTACTGGTCCCCGTGCCGTTTGATTAGCTAATTTAATGTGATCTTCATCAGCGGCGTCCATCGCCAAAGAATACCTTTCTATTTGTAATATCCAGTCTTTGAACATTTTTGGGTCCCCCGAATATTGCCCTATTATCGTAGCCGCGCCCAAAGCTGCCTGAACAGCTGTTGACTGCCTTGAGGCCTCAGATTGTTGAACCACTGCATTTTTAAATAAATGCATTTGTTCAGTCAATTGTCCCAACACACTTGACATATTTTGATCATTTCCCTGTGCAATTTGTTCATATGCAGGGGGGCTATCAATCGGATTTAAATCTCTATTTCTATTCATCTCCCCTTCTCTACGCTGTCGTATTAAATTCTCATATTCCATCATTCTTATCTCTGACTCACTTCCAAAATCTAAGCTCGGAATCTCTGGTGCTTGAGCCATTTTATTTTATTTTATTAACACGCATACAATCTTATTTTATCATTCCATTGTGACCGTGTCCTCATCTATAAACAGTTTGTCCAATCTCGCGTGCTTTATTTTTTTATTAATGTTTTAAGATGTATTAGCCAGCCAAATGGTGTCGGATATCCCAAAAACGATAACCGGGCAATAATTCGATTTACAGTTAATGTTGGAAAATCTGGAAAGGGTGTTTTAATCGATGTCCATATTGTATCTCTGTCAAAAACACAATTATCAAATTATTTAAAAATTTGTATCTTTTCCAAACCCTTATTCTATTGCAATGTACCTCTAATTTAATTTGCACGACTCGTTTAAATACTCTCGGCGATATTGTGCTAATGCGTTCTTTACAAAAAGTACAATACTCTATAAATTTAAATGGTTAGTTTGGTACAACGCACCATCTGTATCACTGGTACTCGAGGTGGCGGATTATATTTTCTGTTGATATAACTGCACAATAATCTGCCATAAATTGAAATTACATTTGGTATGTTGTTTAAGAATGCATTCAGTCTATGAAAAAGGTACTCACCCTATCTCAACACCACGGAAACTTCTGTTCAAACAACTGGAATTGTCAGTATTTTGAAATGTCAGCTGGGCACCACACCTCGAAATGTCAGATGTATACACTGATGTTCTTGAATTTCGTTCTGAACTGAATTGTTCACAGAATGTTTCTTCCTTGATTTTCTTCTGAATTGTTCACAGAATGTTTCTTCCTTGATTTTCTTCTGAACTGAATTGTTCACAGAATGTTTCTTCCTTGATTTTCTTCTGAACTGAATTGTTCACATAATGTTCTGAAATTTTCTTCTTGGTTTTTCTTCTGAACTGAGTGTTTATATATCTTCTTCCTGGATTTTATTTTCAACGGAATGTTTATATATCTTCTTCCTGGATTTTATTTTCAACGAAATGTTTATATATATTCTTCCTGGCTTTTATTTTCAACGGAATGTTTATATATCTTCTTCCTGGATTTTCTTTTCAACGGAATGTCACTGAATTTCCGGCAAAAGTGTATTTCTTGCATTGTCCTTAGCAATGTCCTTTAGATTTTTATTTTTCCTAATTCACCAACAGCTGTATTAGGAATTCTGCACACGGCAACCAAAAAACATGTGTCCTATAATCGGCCGTCTATCGTCTCTCCACGTTGGGAACACAGGTCCAGACACAGTTTTGTAGATACACAATCTTTTATTGTAACATCAAGAATGCATGGATATATATTTACCACAACAACTTTTAAAAGGCTAGCAGTTGAGAACATGCCTGAAGTCTGTCGCGGGGCCACTCGGTCACTTACTTAGAGAATTATCACCGAAAAGCCACGACCGAAAGCAAACATACTATTTTATTCCCTAGCTTCTCCCCAAGTCACATGACTGGTCGCCTCCCCGTGATACGATATATTTCCAGGCCAGTAGGACTTCTTCCATGTGACATTGATCTGTTTCCAAACATATGATTAGCTATACTTCTGAACCAGTAAAGCAGTGGCCCCACACACTTATTGATCAGTTGGTAATTGGTTCTATTAACCTACTCTACACAGACTTCCAGGCAAATATTAACCCCCACCATTCGACTATGGTACAAGTTAGTGACACCTTTGACAAAACTGTGTTCATAATTTACATAAATTAATTGTTCGCTGTGTACACACTACTCACAAGTATATTCACAAACGAGGTAGATCTTGATTCGTTCAAATTGTAATTTAGAAATTTGGTGCAAGAGTGAATCGTGGAATTATGACTTTGAACCCGAGTCACTGAGTCTGAGAAGTTAGAACTAAGTAAGTTACTTAGTGAGACTAGAGTCAACGGTCAAGACTGACAAGAGTCAGTCTGCCCTCGCCTGGAAATTGTGGAATTACTCGGCCCAAAAACATGGCCGCCGGCAGCCATCTTAGATTTACTCTTTGCATGACTAAATTCTTTGGCACGGCCTACAGGTCGTACCTTTGGTCGGATCATCATAAAATGTGTCATGGATGTTAACAATGACATGTAGATGGGGAACGAGTCATTTTGGGGTCATTCGGCAAAAAAACATGGCCACCAGCAGCCATGTTGGATTTTACTCTTTGTATGACTAAATCCTTTAGCACGGGCTACAGGTCGTACATTTAGTCTTATCATCATGACATTTGTCATGACTGTTGAAATTGGAATGTAGATGGGAACGAGTCGTTTTGGGTTCATTCGGACAAACAACATGGCCGCCAGCGGCCATCTTGGATTTCAAAATTCAATCCATTAGCACGGGCTACAGGTCGTACCTTTGGTCTGATCATCATGAAATTTGTCATGGATGTTAACATTGACATGTAGATGGGAACGACTAATTTTGGGGTCATTCGGCCAAAAAACATGGCTGCCGGCACCCATCTTAGATTTACTCTTTGCATGACTAAATTCTTTTGTACGGCCTACAGGTCGTACCCTTGGTCGGATCATCATAAAATGTGTCTTAGCTGTTGACATTGAAATGTAGATGGGAACGAGTCATTTTGGGTTCATTCTGGAAAAAAACATGGCCGCCAGTGGCCATCTTGGATTTCAATATTCAATCCATTAGCACGGGCTACAGGTCGTACTGTTTGTCTGATCATCATGAAATTTGTCATGGATATTAATATTGACATGTAGATGGGAACGAGTAATTTTGGGGTTGTTCGGCCAATAAACATGGCCACCGGCAGCCATCTTAGATTTTACTCTTTGCATGACTAAAGTCTTTGGCACGGCCTACAGGTCATACATTTGGTCGGATCATCATAATTTTTTTCATGGATGTTAACAATGATATGTAGATGGGAACGAGTCATTTTGGGGTCATTCGGCCAAAAAACATGGCCGCCAGCAGCCATTTTGGATTTTACTCTTTGTATGACTAAATCCTTTAGCACGGACTACAGGTCGTACCTTTAGTCTGATCATCATGAAATTTGTCATGACTGTTGCAATTGGAATGTAGATGGGAACAAGTCATTTTGGGGTTATTCTGACAAACATGGCCGCCAGCGGCCATATTGGATTTCAAAATTCAATCCATTAGCATGGGCTACAGGTCGTACCTTTGGTCCGATCTTTATGAAATTTGTCGTGAATGTTGACATTGTCATGTAGATGGGAACGAGTTATTTTGGGGTCATTCGGCAAAAATCATGGCCACCAGCCGCCATTTTGGATTTAAAAATTCAATCCATTGGCGCGGGCTACAGGTCATACTGCTCGTCTGATCATCATGAAATTTGTCATGGATGTTAATATTGACATGTAGATGGGAACGAGTCATTTTGGGGTCATTCGGCCAAAACAAATGGCCACCAGAAGCCATCTTGGATTTAACTCTTTGCATGACTAAATCCTTTGGCGCGGCCTACATGTCGTAGCTTTGGTCAGATCTTCATGAAATTTGTTACGGATATTAACAATGACATGTAGATGGGAATTGTTCATTTTGGAGTCATTTGGCCAAAAAACATGGCTGCCAGCAGCCATTTGGGATTTTACTCTTTGCATGACTAAATCCTTTGACACAGGCTACAGGTCGTATCATTTGTCATATCATCATGAAATTTGTACTGGATGTTAATAATGACATGTAAATGCGAACGAGTCTTTTTGGGGTCATTTGGCAAAAAAACATGGCTGCCAGCGGCCATCTTAGATTTTACTCTTTGCATAACTAGGCCTTTCAACTTTCCACATTCCTAATCACTCCATTGACTTTAACACATGAAATAATTCCCTTTCCAAGTTGAGCTACAGTGTCATTGACACTTTCATTTATCTTTCTTTCATTTTTTTTGTAATTTCCATGTTGAATGTTCGAAGTTGAACTTCGAACTTTTGGGTTGATTGAATCATGAATTATTTTTGAATCTTCATCATTCTTGTCTGTAATATTTTACAGTGTAGCCTAACTCAGTAACGGTCGATTGTGTTGAAGTGGAGAAAACGTAATTCTAAATCAAGCGATTAATTAATCTACGACTACGTACACTCGAGCTGCCATTGTGAATGAAGCGAAGGTGAAGGCCTTATCCGTTATCGGTCTATGGGTTATATGGAAGTAATTTCTGGATCAAGTGAATGCCGTAAGTCAGATGACAGGGCGGTCGCTACACGGGGGATAATTAATTATTATTCTAATAATATACCAATGATTTTTATCAGATGAAAAGGCTGTAATTAATCCTCGGTAAGATCTTCATGAAATTTGTTACGGATATTAACAATGACATGTAGATGGGAATTGTTCATTTTGGAGTCATTTGGCCAAAAAACATGGCTGCCAGCAGCCATTTGGGATTTTACTCTTTGCATGACTAAATCCTTTGACACAGGCTACAGGTCGTATCATTTGTCATATCATCATGAAATTTGTACTGGATGTTAATAATGACATGTAAATGCGAACGAGTCTTTTTGGGGTCATTTGGCAAAAAAACATGGCTGCCAGCGGCCATCTTAGATTTTACTCTTTGCATAACTAGGCCTTTCAACTTTCCACATTCCTAATCACTCCATTGACTTTAACACATGAAATAATTCCCTTTCCAAGTTGAGCTACAGTGTCATTGACACTTTCATTTATCTTTCTTTCATTTTTTTTGTAATTTCCATGTTGAATGTTCGAAGTTGAACTTCGAACTTTTGGGTTGATTGAATCATGAATTATTTTTGAATCTTCATCATTCTTGTCTGTAATATTTTACAGTGTAGCCTAACTCAGTAACGGTCGATTGTGTTGAAGTGGAGAAAACGTAATTCTAAATCAAGCGATTAATTAATCTACGACTACGTACACTCGAGCTGCCATTGTGAATGAAGCGAAGGTGAAGGCCTTATCCGTTATCGGTCTATGGGTTATATGGAAGTAATTTCTGGATCAAGTGAATGCCGTAAGTCAGATGACAGGGCGGTCGCTACACGGGGGATAATTAATTGTTATTCTAATAATATACCAATGATTTTTATCAGATGAAAAGGCTGTAATTAATCCTCGGTAGGAACTTAGTATCTAGAATCTGGGAATGAATTGGACCAGTTGTCTGAATATTCCTCCATTATATCTGAGCACCCTGTAATTTCTGCTGGATTCTGCAGTGACCGAGCGGAAGTCACGTGTGAATTCCACCAAAAAACGTACACGGTATTTTCCTTCATGGTATAGACATATAGAAATTATATGACGTCATAATTCACCTGCATTTAGGTAAAAAGCACCCTTGGTGTTTGCTATAATGTGTTATTATCGCAACATGACATCCATAGCTATCTGTAATGGTGTGAATCGGTTGGTCGCACAGTATGAAATTATGTTCCCAATGACTAAGGAATTTTTCTGTTCTCTGTTCATGAAAATCATTTTAAATGAAGCCTTGATTTTGGCTAACTACAGGATTGGAGCAGTGATCGTACTATTATTCCTCTAATTTATTAACTGACTGAAACAGCTGAAGCTTTCCAAGAACTTCTAAAGTGGATCATCTAATTTAACTTTTCTCCAGTGAAAATGTCTGCTTGTGTCTCAACTGTTTCTGCGGTGTCAACCAGAGTTTGAAGGCTCCTCCAGCACATGAAATATGAATTCTCAGCTTCATTTGTTCGATATATAGTTATATACCATTAACATAAAGTTCATGCAAAATAATGTTTACTCTTTGCGAATAAACATTTCTCTAACAAAGTAATGGCGGCAACATGGTATTGAAAAACGATGTCAGTTATTATATGGGTTTATTTATCTACTGGAATAGGATAAGTCACTCGGGTGTCCATTAACCCATTAATTCTTTTCTCTATTTGAAGGAATCTACTCACAATGTTGAATCGTGGCTAGAACAATTAAACAACTTCAAAGAGACCATATAAACTCTGTGTGTTTGGAGTGGTGACACCTTATAAATGTCCTGTCGATTCTGCTTCTGAATTGCAATGTTGGCATTGATACTGAATCTTATTTTTCATGATACACCATTAATTCCTATCTACAATAATTGAATAAAACAATTAGTTTGTCATGAAATTAATGGAGAAGTGATTTCTGTTCAATGACTTGTGGTACCCTAACTACATGTAATACAGCAGAAACTGCTGGTCACACTTTTACATGTAACTTATTTCGTAAATTTTAACTGTACTTACTGTATCTGACAGTAAGTGTCACGTCAAAAGTTCAAAACAGATAAAAATGATAATTATATGCTCAGTTTTCGAAAAATCATTGATACGGGAGATGTGGCTTGGAGTCTTTCCAAAGATCCTCGTGCCTTCTCAATTGAAGAGTCGACTTCGATGCTGGGTTAAGAATGAGAGCAATTATTAAAATGCATGTAACTCGATTCATAATAGCATTGTTTGTATTGTCATTGCCATTTTATTGTACCGGAATATGTGTATTTCAATGCCAAATATCTCTGACGTTAGGTCTATTCCACAAATCCGATATACATGTATATGATAACTTATGGGTTAATACTTTTTGGACAGTGCTGTGTCCTCTTGTCAAAACTAATCAAAATGATATTTTCATGCTCACTCAGTTTTTTTAAAATCCTCTTGTCATTGCCATGGGAGAGGTGACTTTCATTCCAAAGATCCTCGTGCCCTGCTAATTGAAGAGGTGACTTCGATGCTGGCTGAAGAATGAGAGCAATTGTCAAAATACATATAACATGCATGTAACTCGATTCAAAATAGCATTGTTTGTATTGTCATTGCCATTTTATTGTACCAGCATATGTGAATTTCAATGCCAACTATCTCTGACGTTAGGTCCATTCGACAAATCCGATATACATGTATATGATAACTTATGGGTTAATACTTTTTTAACAGTGCTGTGTCCTCATGTCAAAACTTATCAAAATGATATTTTCATGCTCACTCAGTTTTTGAAAATTCCTCTTGTCATTGACATGGGAGAGGTGACTTGGAGTCATTCCAAAGATCCTCGTGCCCTGCCAATTGACTTCAATGCTGGCTCTATGGTGCAAGAAATTAAAATATAAACTTTAGTGCCTCTAACTTTTCCTATCCAATATAATTGTTTAGTTGCCAATTTATTTTACATGACAATGTCAACTGTGGCTGATGTTTAGGTCGATTCAGCATACTGGATGTATATCTGATAGCACATTCTTCATGATTTTGTCCTGGGTAATATGTTTCTGACAGTGCTGTTTTCTGGACAAAATTTATCGATATGATACTCCGATGCTCACTCAGCTTTGAAAGATCTTCATGTCATTGACATGGGAGAGGTGACTTGGAGTTAATCCAAAGATCCTCGTGTCCAGTCAATTGAAGAAGTGGCTTTGATGCTGGCTCCAGAATGCAAGCAATTAGTAATTTAAAAAAACAGTGGGTTTCAACTATTCTTGCCCATATCATTGTTATGGCAAATGTATTATACCAGCACATGTAAATGGCAATGTTGAAGTTGGGTCCATTCGGCATATATAACATATGATAGCATATTTTTCATGATTATAGTTTGGCTAATAATTATCGCTTTTAAAAACAAACATTCTTGATCTGATGGCTTAAATTCAGTGCCCTCGACCATATGATTCTGATATAACCCCAAAATTTCAAATATTTGCAAAGAGAATGCATGTAAATTTATTACACATAAAGTGTATATATTGTTTAGTACTACACATTTATCACACAAAACTGTAGCATTTCAGTACACTTAAGTGTGTAATCTTCAAGATGCCACCCAAGGTAAAACCCACCCAATTTGGGATAACTGCGGCTCAGAGCCCTTTGCAACCACCATGGCCACGGCCAAAATGAAAATGGCAACAGGCACATACATCCCCCAAAGACAGAAAGCAAGATTCAGCAACTGCATCGAAAATCCAACGTGCCAGCTATGTAATAAAACTACAGAAGACATGATTCATTTTCTCATAACCTTGTCCAATACTACCAGATGCCAGAAAACCATATATGCAGGCGATTGACCAAGCTATACTAGAAGAGTCTCTAACACTTAATATTCAGATGCATGAATCCGACCAGTCCAGACTGCAAGCAGTGCTAGACTACAAAATTCAAACTCAACACAACTACTACCAAACGTGTGGAGACCATATCCAGGGGCTTATGCTACAAACTTCACAGACAACGTCTACTCATCCTAACAGCAAAACAAGAAGACAATGCACCCTAGCTAAGCGGGACTGTCTAAACAATATGTAAATAACTCCTTAGTATAATTCAGCCATCAATATCTACGAACTCACGACCAATCCCACTGTTCAACCGAGATGACCACATGTATATATCAATGTGATATGACTACTAACGCCTCCTCGAAGGCGGTTCTCCTGCAAGAGGAGGTACATACGAAGAAGGTAGGGTACTAACTGTATAGTAACTGTGTACCAACTTTTTACTACACATAAGTATATAGTGGCTACACATATATGTGTGTAGCGAGCGACACATGTTGTGTGTACCAAAATTACTCTACAGTTTCTACACATAATTGTTGGGGATCAGATGTTACACATATATGTGTACAAAGTGTGTAGCGTTTATACACAGTGTTTTTCAGAGAGTAAGGTGCTCATACATAACATTCACCTGCAACCAGAATAATTTTTGTTTATGATACGTTACCCTCAGCATATGGAATAATGTAAACCCGTTATAAAACAATTTTTGTTTAATTCCCATTATTGCTTTTTTTTGGCGCGCACACATTGTCCAAGTTATTAATATCACAATCTAACAGTAACTCCACCGTTCTCTCGACCAGATCCTGAAAAAAATTTAACAATAACATTTAATTACACTAGAATTTTAAGAACGAAAAACATGTTTTCGATATAAACAAGTCTCAATATTTACAGTTAGAAATTTAATGTCATCTTATTTATTGTCTTTTATTCTCAGTCATATTATGTGGTACATGACACATATATAGTGCATATAAATCAAACATGTGTTTCAGAAACATTGCCATAAATACATGTCTAGTAATGCAAGTATATTATATTAAAAACATGCCTTTGAATAAGGCTTGACACAAAGGGTGGTCAATTTCAATCGAGTAAAGCCCGTGAGCAGCATAGCTGTGACTGCGGCCCCGATTCCATATAACGCCCTACCCCTATAGGTGTGTGTATGTCTATGCCCCTATAGTATGGCAACGCCCCCTTTTCTATGCTTTGTATGTGTTTATCTATGGGTTCATAGTCTTACAAACTCCTCCTTTTTTATGTATTAATTTTATAGGTTTAATTATTATATATCGCTCCTCCTTTTTCTTAATTCCCTCCTTCCCACGCAATTTTATCTTCTGGAACAATCTAGTAAAATATTCCCACGCAATTTTTTGTTTCTGGAAAATTCTACAATTTTTTGTTTTCTACAACATTCTAGTAAAATCCATAATGTATTCGTGTAATAAAATTCATACTTGTGTACGACCTCTTTCAAATTATATACCTGTAAAGTCCCACTGTTAATTTCACACACACGGTACATACATTGGCTCTCACCCTATCATAGCATCTATCTATTTACCGTTCTCCAAGCGCAGAATTTCTCAAATCTTCTGGCTCGAAAACCCTTCTGCCCCTTTAACTTTTATACCTTTCGATAACTAAAAAAGATTATTGATCTCACAGATTTATTAACTGCTCTGTACCTGGTAGTAAACACATTCACGAGGCACGCTTTCTCTCTAACAATAACAGAGCATCATGGAATATTCTATAATGGCTGGTTTACTCAATGCCAGATGTGCACTAAACACGCCAGCGAAGCACTAAGTGTGTTTGTTTTCACCATGAATTTATCTGGTAATTTAAGCATTCAAACACATTCGGCATACCTGTAGGTAATAACCATTCTAAGGTGTAATTCATTCAATCTTTGTCTTGACTTTTGACATGTAGATGGGAAACGAGTAATTTTGGTGTTATATGGCATTAAAACATGGCTGCCAGCAGCCATCTTGGATTCTACTCTTTGCATGACTAAAGCTAGCAAATGTTTTTGAATTGTTGGAAAACATAGCCGCCAGCAACCATCTTAGATTTAACTTTTATATACATGTATATATATATATATCTCTTCATGTTGATAAACTAGTAAATTAGACATTCAACTTTCCACATTCCTAATCACTCCATCGACAGTAACACATTAAATTATTCCCTTTCCAAGTTGAGCTACAGTGTCATTGACACTTTCATTTTTTAATATTCTCAGTAAATATTTATTTAACATTTTGTTTTTCAAAATATATCAGGATTAATTAATTTGTTGTTGAAAGATAATTTAAAATTATAGCGCCCGCTCTCCCGCGGCGAAGCCGCGGAAGCGAAGCGACCAGGGTATACGTATGCGAATATGAGATATACTAATCGACTTTTTCGGCCCAATCTAAACATAGATAAAATTACCTAAAATGGATAATTTATTCATAACTGAAGGGTCAGCCAGGGTCAGCGGAGTCCAAAATTCTATTGTTGGCAACGGCCGCCATTTTGTTTTGATTAATTCCCACCTCGATCAGCCTCGATCGGCAGCGAAGTTAGTGTAATTTATCAAAATATTCCATTCAACCAAGAGCGAAAACTTTGATAAATAATTCTTGTCGGCACACGTTAGTTATACATGTACTTCATTATATATGGGCAAATAATGTCTTTAATACAAGCCAAAGATATTAAAAATTGTGAATCTGAGCACTGAAGTTTAACAAAAAGTTAAATAATCAAATTGCATGAACAAATTTTGTTTACATATTTTATAAAAATATTAAAAATATTTGCCCCGAAAGAGGATTTTAGAGGCCCCACTGGGTGTTTAGATATTTTCTTCAATTTTCTATCGGTGTTTCCGCCTAAAAGTTGAATGGAATATTCTCAAAGTGCAAAGCCGACAAACGAAAACTATAAGTTCCGATAGATTGATAGATCGCAGAGTCCTTTTAAATAAATCGAATTCATCATAGATTCATACAACTTTAGTGTGTCCCAAATCAAATATTGGGTGATGAGGCATGGGTCGAGACATAAATTCATAATATAGTTCCAAAGATATTAACTATTTTAAGCCATTTGATTCATTGATGGTGTGAACCAATCCAATCATGATATTGATAATGGCTTGTATATCATGTATTTCTATTCACAACGAGCGAAAGAAATATGAGTTTGTTGCTTGATAAGTTTGTATCAGTACGCACACATAAAAAAAAACATGTCTGCGTGCACAGACATGTTTCGCCGCTCAACATTCACACTGAAAACATGTTAAATAACTCAACACCTACGATTATGAACACAACTGAGGTAAGCAATGTGTACATATTTATGAAATCCATTCTAAGAATAAATTTCTTAAAGTCAAAGTCGACACTGACTGGCGAAATATTGCAGACAAAACCAAATAAAAACAAAACGCACACTGACACTGACAGTGACTTCGAGCTTGAATTGAAATAAAAAAAAAATGAATTTACCACAAGTTGTGCCATCTGGCCATGGTTATTTCACAAATGACCGCAAAAAATTGCTATTTCAAATATAATTTAATGTTTCGCTTGCTGAATTACATAACAGATACATGTATGAATCAAGTATTATTTAAAAACATGCAAAATAGCGATAGCAAATTAGCATGACGATTGTACAGTATAATTAACACTACCGTAACAGAATGAGACTGAGGGCAAGAAGTGATGCAGTCGCACCGAAATGTAGCAGCACCATAATTCCAAGCCGGTCACCCATCCAAGGACTAACCGAGCTTGACGTTACTTAACCTCGGTGATCAGACAAAGCATCTAATGGCTGAGACCTGGAGGTTGTATCATGACAGTCCTCTAATGGCCAGACGAGCCCCCAGTGTAACAGGACGAGAGAGTGAGAAGTGCGTAAGTTGCACCGAACATTGGCATCACCCGGAAACCCAACCCAGTCAACCATCCAAAGACTAACCGAGCTTGACGTTGCGTCTAACGACCGTGTCCAAGAAATCTAGACCTCTCGGGTAGAAGAGTCATCTGCCTTCTATATTTACAACCATATTATTCCTTTTCATGAAAATAAATTAAATTTAAAGCAAGTCGAAGATGTTAAATAAGTTATGTTTAAAAATATTATGCAATAATGCATGAAATTGATAAGTTTACGTTCAGACGACCACGATACAATCGTAAGCGGAAAGATTTCCGTCGCAGGAAGTAACCGGTAGCTCGATTGCGCATGATAACATCAAAATCGTTGGTCATAAATTGATATCAAAATCAAGCGCTGTTTGATTCTAGATGCGAAATGTGGATATCCTTTGTTACCTCCACTTGCGATGTAATCGCAGCTGTATAGGCCTGTAACGATTCATCGTGATTTCGATTCATCGCGATTCGTCATTCATGATTCTATACGCGATTCATTTGTCTGTAATTTCGATACACTACGATACAGTTCCGCTTCCGTATTATGCAGTTACCATCCGAAGTAAATCGGGACCCGCGGCTGAGCGCCAAGTACACCGCAGCCAAACGTCAAGTACACATGTACACCATGGCCGAAAAGCAACTACAACGGGGCCGCATGGCATGTACACCGTGGTTAGATTTCTGGTTTGTATTGTCTTTTTTCAGTTTAATGAATGTACACAGCGGTAGTGCTGAAACGGATATCCGGATAACCGGTTGGCAACCGGCTACCGTCGGCAACCGGTTGAACTACGATCAACCGGTTAACCGCTATGTAATACGCACATGCAATGCCACTGATAAAAACTATCGTGTTCAGGTCCTTCAGATCAAAAGTCTTCCATGAATGGTAGATTACATAGTCTGGCATTGGCGGCTAAACATCAAAGATGCATGACGTCATCTTTGATATTCCGATGTCCGGTAAAACACGTGCACTGACGCCACCTGGTCATCGGCAAAGATCAATACAATCGTTTTCACTGCAGTACGGCGTGATCATTTGACTTCTACTCTCCGACTCACTACTTGCAGACAGTATCATGGATACCCAAGAAATGAGTAAATCAGATGCCTGGGCACATTTCAAAGAGAAATTGGCAGAATGCAAACTCTGAGAACCAACCCTATTTACATACGCTCGGTCTATACTTCTAACATTACTGAGTTTGAGTAATCTCAGTCGATGAAGTTCAAATGAACTCGAATCACTTAAGTGGTGTTCTCGTGCAGTCGGACTTATTTGCATCCTACTAATGACTATAAATTCTCAGCATTTGATTGTCTTATAACAGAAAACACTGTTTTCAGCTGATTTTTTTATTTTCATTTGTTAACTACATAAAGTTCACAATCTTCATAATTGTGTTTATCGATGTCAGTCATGATCCTATCAATCTCAAATTGCCAAAGAACACCCAGCAGTTAGAATACCTGAGTCACATGACCTAATAATCGGCCAGTCCCGCAAACGCTATAATGGCAATAAAAAAAACACTGCTGATATTTGCATGTACAAACATGTATATAGGTCACACAATATTCTTCCCAAGACGAGAACGATAACAAGTCAGGTAGCAGTCGCAACTGCAGTACAAACAGGTCAAGCATGACACGTCTATTTATAAAAACTGAGTTTTAGTTCACTGTGTCATCTGCCAAGTTGTCAACACGTGGCTTTGTGACGTTCGTGTTTGGTGATTTACATTCGTTTAATAGAAGCTATGTCTGTGTAAACATTACGCGAGTTTAATAAATCAAATTATACTGATATATTGGTACATATTATGGTGTAAATAATCAGTTTAAAGCCATAGGTTGAAAATAGCGGATAACCGGTTATGATCCGGTTACACGCCGCGGTTAACCGGCTACAAAAATAGGTCGACCGTTTCAGCACTACACAGCGGTAACTACACCATGGCCGAATGGCAAATACACCGCGGCCCAACTGTAGTTAGCCGGTGGAGACGCGATGTACCGGTAGTTGCATTTCGGCCGCGGTGGCAATGATAACCGCACCGTGGTTAAGTGGGACACTTGTTTTACCCAGCAGGGTAAAAAGCTTGGTGAGAAAGCTTATGGTACATAAACCCGAGGCATCTGGGAGACTAGTGCTGTATGGTATTTTCGTTAATCATCAACACCAAGATACCATATGCAAACAAACGCTGCCTTACACCGCCCACATTATTAGGTCAACTTTACTTTGTAAAGTTTGAGCTATTGCCATGGCTTTGTCGTCTGTGTGTACATGTACATGTATGCGTGTGTGCGTAATTCGTCAACAATACAGGCTACAGGTCGTACCTTTGGTCAGATCATTATGAAATTTCACATAGCTGTTGACATCAACATTTAGACCGGAACGATTCATTTGGATAAAAAAACATGGCCACCAGCGGCCATCTTGGATTTCAATATAGAACGGTCTACAGGTCGTACTGTTCGTCTGATCATCATGAAATTTGTCATGGATGTTAATATTGACATGTAGATGGGAACGAGTAATTTTGGGGTCATTCGACCAAAAAACATGGCCGTCGACAGCCATCTTGGATTTTACTCTTTGCATGACTAAATTCTTTGGCACGCCCTACAGGTTGTACCTTTGGTCGGATCATCATGAAATTTGTCATGAATGTTAATATTTACATGTAGATGGGAAACGAGTACTTTTGGGGTCATGCGGTCAAAAAACATGGCCGCTGGCAGCTATCTCAGCTGACTATATTGGATTTTACTCTTTGCGTGACTAAATCCTTTGGCACGGGCTACAGGTCGTACCTTTGGTCAGATCATCATAAAATTTGTCATGAATGTTGACAATGTCATGTAGATGGGAACGAGTCATTTTGGGGTCATTTGGCCAAAATACATGGCCGCCAGCAGCCATCTTGGATTTTACTCTTTGGATGACTAAATCCTTTAGCACGGGCTACAGATCGTAGCTTTAGTCTGATCATCATGAAATTTGTCATGGCTGTTTAAATTGGAATGTAGATGGGAATGATTCATTTTGGGGTCATTCGGACAAAAAAACATGGCTGCCCGCGGCCATCTTTGATTTCAAAATTCAATCCATTAGCACAGGCTACTGTTCGTCTGGTCATCATTAAATTTGTCATGGGTGTTAATATTGACATGTAGATGGGAATGAGTAATTTTGGGGTCGTTCGGCCAAAAAATATGGCCGCTGGCAGCCATCTTGGATTTTACTCTTTGCATGACTAAATCCTTTCACACAGGCCACAAGTCTAACCTTTGGTCAGATCATCATGAAATTTGTCATGGTTGTTAAATATGACATGTAGATGGGAACGAGTCATTGTCCAGTCATTCGACCAAAAAACATGGCCGCCAGCAGCCATCTTGGATTTTACACTTTGCATGACTAAATCCTTTGGCACGTGCTACAGAACGCACCTTTTGTCAGATCATTGTGAAATTTGTCATGGATGTTGACATTGACATGTAGATGAGATCGAGTAATTTTTAGGTTATTCGGCCAAAATCATGGCCGCCAGCAGCCATCTTGGATTTTACTCTTTGCATGACTAAATCCTTTGGCATGGGCTAGCTACAGGTCGTACCTTTAATCAGATCATCATGAAATTTGTCATGGCTGTTGACACAGGCATGTAGATAACAAGTCATTTTAGGTTCATTTGGTCTTAAAATGTGTCCACTGGCAGCCATCTTGGATTTTACTCTTTGCATGACAAAATCCTTTGGCACACCCTACAGTCCACTTCCCTCATCCGATCATCTCCAGACTTCATATTAATCTTGATATTGATCTTACTAGATGGAAGCTATCAAATGTTTTTAAATTTTATTGGAATAGCCACCTGGATTTTACATCTGTAACCATCTTGGATTTAACTTTTTTATATACCGGTATACATGTACCGGTATATGTATCTCTTCATGTTGATAATCTAGTATTACTTAGACATTTCAACTTTCCGCACCCCTAATCGCTCCACATTAAATTATTCCCTTTCCAAGTTGAGGTACAGTGTCATTGACACTTTCATTATATGAAGTACAGCTATTCTCTAATTAATCGACCCTCCTTAACGAGGTTGACATGCGGTATGACTGCGGTGTAATACCGCGGTCGGGCGGTGTAATACCACCTGACCGCGGTGTAATAACGCCTGACCGCGGTGTAATAACGCGGTCAGCCGCGGTATTGAAAATGCGGGCAACCGTGTGGTCGCGGTTGAGTTTTTGGTGCCACTACCGCTGTTTAAGTTTAAACCACAGTAAAACCTAGCGTCCGTATCGCAACTGAGCATTGTAAATTATCTGACAATAGACTGACATATTGCGCATGGAAAATATTAATCTGAAATTGAAAATAAATCGGTTCTAATTTACCACGGTCCCGATTTCCTTAAGCGTGCCAAATAAAGAGCATCTGTTTATTCGTGATATGGTACCGCTATACTTAAAGTAATTGACCACCAATAACGTGGTGTCACCCCGTTAATATGGCGGTACTATACCGCGGTATCCTCCAATACCGCGGTACTGATACCGCTTGTTAACGCGAACAAGTATGTGTGAGTAAATACCTCCCCTAAAAGAGTTCCATGAAAATCACTGCGGTATTCAACAAAATTAATGCGGTGCCCGCTAAAAGACCACGGTATCATTATCGCCCAATACCGTAACTCCACCGCCATGACCGTCTTGATACCGCTACCGTTTATTACCGGTATCACCCCGTTTTTCTGGTCAATTACTTTGAGAATAGCGGTATATGGATAAGGCGTGTGCGATTAAGAATTAAAATGGCTTTTCGGTTCGAGCAAGATAATTATGCGATCGCCATGTGCACATTTCACCGACACAAAAATCATTTGGTTCAAGGAATTACGTGGGGACGTCAACCATTGAAGACATCAGTACTCTAAAATAAATTTAGTTTGGTGCGAGGAATGAATGTAAGGTCAGTTTCTTAATATATTGACGCAAATTATAGGCCAACCTGAACAAGACAGATCGAAATTCTTACCTTGGGTCTTCCAAAAGAAAAAGAAAAAGCAGATTTTTATCGCGGCAGATTATTTGAACGCGGTTGACACGGGGAATGACCATGGTGTAAGGCGGTCGCGGAAAATACTACCGCGGTGTACGCCGGTAACGGTCTAGATTACCGCGGTGGACTTCCAACATGACCGTGGTCAGATACCGCGTGTCCAGTGTTCGCGGTGGACCGAAAAAAACTTTAGCCAAAAGTTTAGCCAAATGACAATTTTATTAGCCAAATGAAAAAAACTATGGCCAAATTAAATCATCGTTTTATGGTCGGTTCACAATTAATGACTAAAACGTCAAATCTAACAGGCACAGGTAAAATACACAATAATTTAACTAATTTTGATGAACTAGAAATATTTTTATATATGTCATTTATTAAAAATTTATTAATCTTTATGTGAAAGAGTGATTTGGGGGGGGGGTAACCCGGGATTGGGTATACGGACATTTCCCCACCGGACATTTCCCCACTTTCTTCTTTTAAATCATTAAGTATTAATTATCCTTGCGAAAATATCTAAGTGACATCTGGAAACTAATAACTTAATATTGTTACGCCATTATCAAATTACAATCTGTCATAAACGCATGCATATTATTTTGAATGTATCTGTATTGACGAAAAATAGCCACAAAATATATGTCGTGATTCACATTTGGCTGATTAAGCTATTGCCTTACACTTGGTGCTAATAAACCTTGGCCGTCATAAATACAATGTCATCATAAACATGCATTGTGCAGGAGCCCCGTGAGTGACCAGACAGACAATGGGGGATTAGCAGATTAAATGTAAAATAATGATATGACCTTTTGCTGTTTCGTGCAGAGTGACGGGTTTCCCTTTGTACTGTCCGCGATCGGGTTTCCCTTTGTACAGTCGGCGATATATTCCCACTTACGTATACGATGTTTTCGGACTAGATCGTTCACATCACAGAATTAAAAACCCACTTGCCAAAAATTCATGCTTCCAGTCTCTATTTGGGGTCAAAAAAAGTTTAGCCAAATGAAATTTTTATTAGCCAAATTCGAAAAAGATTAGCCATTGGCTAATTTGGCTACCGACAGCGTGAACACTGCGCGTGTCACCGCGCATTACTACTGTATGACCGCGGTGTATGGCCGCAGTGTACTACCGCATGACCGCGGTGTAGTGGCGGTATGACCGCGGTCATGACCGGCCCAAAACCTCGTTAAATGGGTCGATTAATTAGAGCATAGCTGTACTTGACTTAATTATTTTAAGTGATTATTGCTGGAAATGATAATCTGTAACTGCAAACTTGATACTAACCTGCTGGACAAAACAAGTGTCCACTTAACCGCGGTGCTGTTAGCATTGCCACCGCGGCTGAAATGCAACTACACCGGGGCTCCACCGGCTAACTACAGTTGGGCCGCGGTGTACTTGCCATTCGGCCATGGTGTAGTTGCCGCAGTGTACGTTCATTAAACTGAAAAAAGACGATACAAACCAGAAATCTAACCACGGTGTACATGCCGTTCGGCCGCGCTGTAAGTTGCCTTTCAGTCGCAGTGTACTTGCTGTTCGCCGCGGTGTACTTCCTGTTCGGCCGCGGTGCTCAACTGCAGTTACATGTACAAACTCTTGACACCGCGGCCGAACGGCAAATACACCGCGGTGCCAATGGACACTTGTTTTGTCCAGCGGGGTAGTAATAGTATTAACTATTTTTGCGCATACACATATATATACTTAGAAATATTTTACTTGAGTTAATAAAACTGAATTGAAATGTATATATAACTAAAACAACAGGATAAGGAGAATTGCAGATGTGATGCTATTTTCTGCCAACAAATTAGGCCTACAATAGTACATGTACCGTACATGTACGTGTATGGTACACTGAAATTTCCCAAGGCAGTATAATAATAAAATCTGGACTGACTGGTTGCTATTCATGTTGACATAGGCAGCCCGATTTGATATCGGATTCCGATTTTTTGTGGTAAATTGCCAATTTGTAGAGCCCTAATTGCACTCGAGATGTGTACTAATAATTTCCCCAGAAAAACTTATTCAAACAGACAAAGATGGATAACTCTAAAATCAAGTGTATTAATATTGCAATTTTGACTGCGACCATCCTTTTGACGGCGTGTTTCTGGACCAGAACATATAGAAATAACAAAACTTCAAAAATTTATATCTGATCACTCTGAGCGTTGATAGGTTGGTTCCTCGACTCGAATGATCGAATCAATTATTTTTATCCCCGAAGCCAAAGAAATAGTAATTGATGAGGGCCTGATCGGATTGAGTACCTTTAATTAAATGTCCATACCCCGCTGGACAAAACAAGTGTCCATTGGCACCGCGGTGTATTTGCCGTTCGGCCGCGGTGTCAGAGTTTGTAACTGCAGTTTAGCACCGCGGCCGAATGGCAAGTACACTGTGGCCCAACAACAAGTACCCTGCGGCCGAAAGGCAACTACACTGTGCACCATGGTTAGATTTCCGGTTTGTATCGTCTTTTTTCAGTTTAATGAACGTACAGTGTACACCGCGGCAACTACACCATGGCTGAACGGCAAGTACATGTACACCGCGGCCCAACTGTAGTTAGCCGATGGAGCTGCGGTGTAGTTGCATTTCAGCCGCGGTGGCAACGCTAACTGCACAGCGGTTAGGTGGACACTTGTTTTGTCAAGCAGGGTATGTATGCCATATACTAGAATATGTACATGCATAAAGTTATAAGCTCATCATTTTGATATCAGAATCATAGAAATCTTGACTTTGTGCTCTTTTCAATTTTCATAGCCTCAAAATTAATGATTGTGCAGACCCAAATAAGCACTGTGTGTGAGGGAAATTTCGCACAAAAATAATAAAGGTGCATTCATGTTTATTTGGAGCCCAAGAGTATGGGTTATGTCGTCAAAACACTATATAACACCAGGTGCCTCGGTTGGGGGTCATTTAATGTTAAGGATGTCAGGGTTAAGTGAAGGGTAGGCCTATGTATATGTTTTTAAAAAATGTGCTAATGGGTACACAGGGTTTGCTATCGGTTGCGACGCAGTTACTTCAACTGTGTTCCAGAATGTATGGGGGCAATTGGCAATTTGTTTTCAGTTCATTTTCATTGTAAATGTGAACAGTTATTCTGTAGCATAAATTGCAGCCCTCTTAATTTACGTTGTTTGGCTTTGGCAATGTGCTACTGCAAACCTTTGTCTTGGCCCAGTTTGCTTCAGCATGCCTGATTACCGTAGCAAATTATGAGAACCGGTACTGAAATTGTGACAAAAAGTCATTTGGAATGAGAATTCAAAACTTGTGGGTAAAATATGCCCCGGCTCCTAGCACAAGATTTAGCCAAACTTTTGTTTTCAATTTTCTGGTAAAAATACCTGTACATGGCTGCTAACAGCAACAGGCAACATCTCTCATCCGATCATCACCAAATATAATATGGATTCACCATAGTGACATCTAAATGAGAGATTACCCCATCGAAATTCTGGTAAAAAAAACATGGCTGCCAACGGCCATCTTGTTTTTACTCTTTGTTTGACTAAATCCTTTAGCACACCCTACATGTAACATCTCTCATCTGATCGTCACCAAACTTCATACCGGTATGGATCTTCAGGGTCACATCTTGATGGCAGCTATCCCATTTTTTCCGAATTTTGTTTAAAAAACATGGCTACCAGCAGCCATACTGGATTTCAAATTTGAATCAATCGGCACACAATGAAGCTCACAATTATTGGTGAAATGTTTTGAAAATTTAAGGGTACATTACTACATGTATGTTTGGGATCACCTCTAGATGGGAACGATTGAATTTGAACAATTTTCGATGAAATACATGGCCACTAGCAGGTATCTTGTGTTTTACTCTTTGCATCACTAAATTCTTTGGCACACCCTACAGGCCACAACCCTTCATCGAACTTAATATGGATCCTCGAGGTGACCTCTAGATAGGAATTACCATTTTAGTTTTCATTGTGGCATACAAACATCCCCGTGGTTGTGGGATTCCACACAGAGGTACAGTGTACCACTATAATCAAAGTAATTGACTTTAAAAACAGGGTGATAGTACCGTGATACCCCGGTGAAGACCATTGTATTGCTGGTAGTATACGGTATCCACAGTGGTATCAAGATGGTCACTGCAGTGGAGTTACGGTACCGTTTGGTCAGGGACATGGCCAGAGGGTCTCCACTGTTGGGGGGGGGGGGGGGTGGGTGTCCACTTCAGGAAATTTCAACACTGCACCCCTCCCCCTTGAATCTGACCAAAAACACAATTTTGCATAATTCCATTCGCACCTTGCACCCCCCCCCCCCCTTGCCCCTCTCAATGCTCAGGCCTAATAACCTAGATATATTCATAAACCATGGTTCTATATACCGGTATCCAGTATCTGAACCTGAAAATTCCATAAATACACAGAACGACATGATGTGTAAATGGGTTTGTCGATATGAGAGGGGATGGGTTCACATCAGAAGATTGTTTGCAAGATTGTCGGGATAACTTGGTTACTGGGTACAACTTGGGAATGTGAAAGCGAGTCATCACAGCAGAAAACCTGGAACATAACACGATTCGTTCTGTGTCCAGTAAATATTTAGTAACACATGTTTCCTATAAGAGATCTGAATACCAACTAACTTAAAGGTACTCAATCCGAACAAATGGTCCCCATCTCAACAGATTCCAACAACAACAATCCGATCAGATGGTCCTATATTACTATTTCTTTGGCTTTGGGGGTACAAAATATTTGATTCGAGTCGAGGAATCCATCAAACAAAGCTCAGAGTTATTAAATATTGATTTTTGAAATTTGTTATTTACTCGAGATGAGTACCAATAATTGCCTTAAACTGCCGTAATCTGCTCTGGATGTGTACTCAAATCTATTCAAACAGACAAGGATGGATAACTCTAAAATCAAGTGGTAATAACAGCGCAATTTTGACTGAGTTCTGGGCCAGATAATATTCCCGATAATGAAAAATAATAGATTTCTAAAATCGATATCTAACAAATCTGAGCTTTGATGGGTGACTTCCTCGACTCGAATCAAATATTTTTGACCCCCGAAGCCATTGAAATAGTAATTGAGAGGATTTTTATCGGATTGAGTACCTTTAATGTTACCAGTCAATGTGATTATGTCCCAAACCATGTGAACTCAGGATTAGATGCATGGCCAAGTTTGTGCCACACTCATGAAGATTATAATCCCCACTCTATGCTAAACCAGGTCATACATGTGTATTATACCAGCGCCGAAGCCGACCCACCCAAACTCAGTTGCGGTAGTTTATGACAAAAAATTTGCTTTAGTATATCTGGGATAAATCGCAACCATCTTTCATACGGTACTTTGCGATAATTACTTTGCGATATTATCTTTGACTGATAAATCACAAACAAATTTGCGACACTTACCTTTGCCATTGCAAAGGTATGTTTATTTGTTTGCAAAGTAATTAACAGTTTTTATCGCAAAGATGATTGCTATTCTGTTATATAAAATTGCGAAGTATTTTACGATCTATCGTAAAGATGTTTGCAATTTATCGCAAAGTTTTGCGATTTATCAACATGTATTTTTAAATAGATATTTGGAAAGTGACAGGAGGGTTTTCAAAACTTGAACCCAAATTTGTTTGTGATTTATCATCAGTCAAAGATATCGCAAAGTAATTATCGCAAAGTATGAAAGATGGTTGCGATTTATCCCAGATATACTAAAGCAAATTTTTTGTCAGAAACTGCTGCAACTGAGTTTGGGTGGGTCGGCTTCGGTGCTGGTATTCCAGTCCCTATGTTGTTAGTTTGATTTAAAATTTGGGAAAGTCGAAAAATTATTAAAACAAAAAAACAGCGGTGTTTGAACAGGATGTCAATACATTAGCTGACAGTGACACTCGAAAATCTTGGCGCAAATGCTGAGCTGCTTTTTTGTCCATAGTAGTTAGTACCGTGTATAATATTGTTACTTCATTTTCAGGATTTCCAAATTAAACCAATGGAACTTTGGGAGCGCTTTGTTGGGTTTGAGTTTCTGGGTCAATAACAATGGCTGCATAATTAAGGATTATGGATACACACGTCTATGTATTTCATGTTTAAATAGTAGTTGTATCAGTGTATACTATATGTACATTGTTGTTTATTATTGGGGGGGGTGGTGTCTGGGTTGGTCAGTGGTCCAATGAGCACGGTACCGGTCACCAAGCTGTAGGACCTGAGCTAGTGACTGACATGGGTTCGATTCCTATGTGGCGACCTCTGTCCAACTTCTTGCCTGAAGAAAACTTTCCGATCGGCGGAGTACATATGATATGTGCAGACGGTGCATCGTGACTACCTATTGTAGGTGACTAACCATAGATCACATGGTTTCCATCAACAACAAATGATCTGGCCTCATTGTTATATCGCCTTAGTTGTGGAAAGCAACAAAACCCCAAAAAAATTACTCAATGTTGCTACTGCCTTTCATTTATTTATTTTATATTTGTGGTTTTACGTGGCTTCCTACAATTAAGCGATATCACAGCAAAGGCAGATTAATTGTTGGTAGAGGAAAACATGTGTGCTACACTTAGTTGTGTACAATTCAGTACTTAAAAAAAAATTAAGTGATTTATGCACCATCTGCTCTCATGTTACAAATCACTGACCACTGTGAAGGTAGCCCATGTTTCCTCTGTTAATATTCCCATGTTATTTTACTAGTAATTAGATGAAAGTAGCCTGTGTTTCCTCTGTTAATATTCCCATGTTATTATACTAGTAATTAGATGAAGGTAGCCGGTGTTTCCTGTCCTTCCCATGTTATTATCATTAGATGTAGGTACACCGGTAGTCCATGTTCCCCTCTGTTCCTCCCATGTTATTATCATATGCCTATGGGGGTCGGGCAGGGGGGGGGGTATTTTTTACGGGCACTTATGTAGGGGTGGGTCACTGGGTGGGTGGTTTGGTCGATGGGACTAACAAACAATTTTTTCCGCAACTCAGAACTTTTTTTCCTGCAAGTTTTTTGACTGTTTTTTTCAATGAATTTGGCTTAAAACACCTTAGAATAAGAGAAATAATGTAATTCTAACTGCTAAACTGACTGCAGGCAGTTATTGTGTTGTATTTTGTTGCAAATTTTGAAATCCAAGATGGCCGCTGGCAGCCATGTTTTTTTGGCCGAATGACCCCAAAATGACCCGTTCCTATTTACATGCCAATGTTAACATCCATGACAAATAGTATGCACAGAAATTCATATACAGCTGTTTACAGTGAATTCCCCCCTGCAAATCTGCTTTAGTGTTAAAAGGGGGTGGGTGTCCAAAAATGGTCGGAAAAAATTGGACGCATGGTGGGTGGGGGTCCCAACAAGGGTCGAAAGTGAAAAATCAGCATACGTGCCTGAAAATGTTTTCTGACCCCCCCCCCCCCCCCCCGGAGGGCATTTACCAGTACAGGTAGTCAAACTCGGGTGTTGATTATCAGAGTTTGTTATCTTTTGTCATGGTGAAAGCACAGGTTGGTACCTACATTAGTTAGGCTAATTATTCAAGGTACCGGTATGTAACTTTGTTCCAAAATGTTGTTGTACGAGAAATGTCGATTTCATGACAATTAGGTGTTGGACATTGATTTTTATCTATAATTGTAGATGTATAGTGCAGACATTTAGCACCTGTGGACCTGGTTGAATTTTTCTGTGTTTCGATGGATCACATCCATCCTCAAGCTACTTATGTCATTCACTGGCATTTGTTTATAATGTGTAGGGGTAGATCGCTTGAGACCCCACCACGGTTCAATTCACACCAGGTTCTCAGCTTCAGATTACGTTGGCCATGTAATTTTACGATTAAACCGCAAATTCACATTACGATGATGTTGTAATTTTACGATAGTTTTTCTGTCATAATATTATGATCATTTTGTAAATATACGATCAAATTTGTAAATGTCAGATTACGTTGATCTCGTAATTTTACGACAGTTACTGATGGTCCAATTCCTGCCAACAGTTTCTGTCGTAATATTACAATGAAATTTTTTTGAGTATATGATCATTTACATATACCGGTATGATTTTTGTAATTATGGTTAATTAATCATCAAATCCTACCAAAGATTAACAAGCGGGCGCAAATTACGTTTACGTATCATCATATTAGTATAGTTAAGAGTGAGTTCCCTTTATATCACAGATGTACATACATGTACAGCCACACACCCTCTAGACAGTGAAGGCTATGGCAATGACTAACATGGCTGGAAATATTATGGCAAGGCATTTTTTATTCAATACATTTGGTGCTGTGCATATATGAATTGTCATATTGACTAAAACCGAAACCGAAACATGGTTTTTGTTTAAAATCCAAACCAAAACCGAAATGAAATATCAAAACCGCACATCACTAATGCACGCACGTCATACATGTCACTTGGGGTTGTTAATAAATCCAAAATGGCCACTACAGTGGCTCGAAAAATGGCCACTATAGTGGCCATTTCGGGCAGCCAGTCGGAGACAAATGAGGCATTCTCACTTATGCACCGTATTAAGCCATCCTGCAAAGTTTCAAGAATTTTGATGTATAAATGCAGACTGAAGAGTGTTCAGTCTGCATTTATATATCAATTTGCTGTGGCATTTGTTGAAGATTTGTGGTGTTTTCATCTCAATTGCATTCATAATTTGGCTGTCAGAAATGGCCTGCCTGAAATATTCAGTTATGAGCATCTTGGACACAGTAATATTATGTTTTTCAGGTGTTCAAAGGCATCGAATTTGAAATCGATCAACACACAAAGAAAAAATTCTACAGAAGTGATATTGTTGAAATTGAGGAATTATTGTCTTCACCGAAACAAAGAAGGATTTCCTTTATTGGAACAGTGCAGTCTGTTAGTATAATTAATGGTAGTCTTTGCACCTTTGTTAGGCCACCCTTTAATTTTTAGACTTTGTTTGGGTAGGGTCGGGAGGAAAAAAAATTAAAATAAAATTGGTTGAGTCAATTTATTTTTAGGACGTTTGTTAAGGCGACACCTGTAGAATGGTTTTCTCATGTTATTGTATAATATCAGTGCTGGCTTTTATAGATTAGGATTCCAGGATGAGGAGCGGGACCTTCATTTTTCAAAATAACTCACTGTTTTAGCTACAACTCCATTGAGTTCAGGACACCCTCCATCAGTTGAACACAATTTACACAAATATGTGGCCATTTGCTTTTTGGGACTATTTCCTGGTATGGGAAGCCAGGTTAAAGAATGGCAATGAATTGAGCTGGGTCATAAGGATGTACCGTGGCTAAGGGGCTGTCTGTTTTGCCACTATTTCAGGAATACATCATTCAAAACTGATACTTTATACCATTTTTAAGCAGAAAATGCCATTTGAAACTGATTGAAAGCTATATTTCAAACATTTCCTAAGATATCAGATGCACCATGTATTTTAATGCTGGTGTATTTTGATACAAATGCCCTGGCATACATTCATACTTCATGGATTGTTTGTTTGATATAAGAACTTATCTGCCTGATTTCGTCTCTGCAAAGAGGAAACGCATGCGACACTAAAAATAGATTTGGGGAAGACACAGAATACCTACCCTCTAAGAAAATAGTACCGTATTAGGGCTATGCATTATTTCATAAATACCGTTTTTATCAGTATGAATTATCTTATATTGTCAATCTGATGCATATTCGGATGTTTTTCCTGGCCTAGCTGTAAACAAAAAATATTTAAAGATTGAATTATTTCATACTGATGACAGCTAGATTTCGTTTCGAGAGTATTTAGAGTTTTTGGTCACGTGATGTTTACAAATCTTCTTTCTTTGAAATTGTCATTTAAATCAACGATGTCCTAAGGTTAGTTTTGGACTAAATTATGCAAATGGTCCTGATTAGATATTATTATATTTTAGTATCGGTTAACTAACAATTCGAGTGTCGTTGTTGATTTGTCATGTCCACCAGGTCAGGGAAAACCCAAACTCGATCTACTAAACCTCGTTTTGTCTAAAAAAAAAACTCGTTTTGTCTAAAAAAAACCTCGTTCGAGGTTCCTCGAGATCATGTGCCCACTGGTCAAAATACTCAACCATGACATAAGGGGGAACACTCTATTTTTTGTTTAGAATGTTTCCCCTTTATAATATATGTCATGTGTGAATATTTTGACCAGTGGTCACATGATCCGAGGAACCTCGAACGAAGTTTTTTTTAGACAAAACGAGGTTTAGTAGATCGAGTTTGGGGTTTCCCTGACCTGTCCACGAGCATCTTGTTACAAACAAAATTAAATACATACATATATAACATAGGGCGGACAATGTCCAGCACCCGATTCTCGGTAGCGTTGAATTTCTGACTTACTACATCGATTGTGGCCGGGTAAACGGCATTGTTGTTCGTCTTCCGATAGTCATACAACATCACCTTTCAGTGTCTAGTGCAGTGAAATGTCGATAAAACAGTGTTTATACTTTCAGGTGGAAGAAATCAGTCCTTTCCAGCAATCGACATGACCTGAATGGCGAAATCGATGGCGAAGTGAGACCTGCCTTCTCATTGGTCGATATTTATGGACACTTTACTAGACTGGGAAATTCCCAAAATGATATTTATTTTATTGACCAATGAGAAGGCAGGTCTCACTTCGCCATCGATTTCGCCATTCAGGTCATGCCGATTACTGGAAAGGACTGATTTCTTCCACCTGAAAGTATAAAAACTATTTTATCGACATTTCACTGCACTAGACACTGAAATGTGATGTTGTATGACTATAGGAAGACGAAAAACAAACAACAATGCCGTTTACCCGGCCACAATCGGTGTAGTTAGTCAGAAATTCAACATGTTTACGTACTCGGGTACAGAAAGGTGCCATCCCTTGAATACTGTATGTATTATGTAAACTTATTTTCTACATAGTCCCTGTGGTCATGTCTAGCAGATACGAACACATTTTTACACCACGGTATTTTGACATAAGAAACATTTTAACGAAAAAACAAGCTCCCTCTCAATATATTGGAATATCATAGGACCTATCGGTAAACTAAATGTACCAAATGCTTGCTGTAATTTTCCAGATATGAGTACCGTAACAAAGTGTAAAAAAATTTACAATTATTTCATATTTTTTTGTCCCCGACGTTTCCGTCGGAGGACTATAGAAATGACCTCCGCCCGTGCGTCCGAGATTGGGTACCTTCGTTGTGTAATCAACTCCTCCTACAGTTTTAAGCGTAGAGATTTGAAACTCTGGGATATTGTTCCTAACATGTTGGTGATTTGCAACATCTCTATAGCTAATAAAAAAATTCATTTTTTCCATATTTTGGGGGGGTTTTCGACTTAGAAAATTTGGAACATTTTTGCCTTTTGGGTGAGATTGGGTACCGGTACCTTCATGGTGTAATCAACTCCTCCTACAGTTTTAAATGTAGAGATTTGAAACTATGGGATATTGCTCCTATAACATGTTGGTGATTTGCATCATCTATATATCTAATACAAAAATATCATTTTTTCCATATTTTTGGGGGATTTTCGACTTAGAACATTTGGAACATTTTTGCCTTTTGGATGCTACACTGAACATAGAATGCAGGTTAAAGAGAAAAGTTTGTTTTGTACTAATTATACTGGATAAATCGGACTGCAAAATCTGCTGAATTGTCCGAGACATTGTTTGTCCCGTTTATAGAATACCCAGATGGATCAAATTATTTATTTTCTTGTACTTAGAAGCTGTGCTCATGTTATTATTACATTGATCATTTTATTTTCATTTACTTTTTGGCAAAATTTCAAAGCAATATATTTGGATACTAACGCTGGCACAATTTCTTAGAATGCGTAGAGATTTGAAACTCTGGGATATTGTTCCTAACATGTTGGTGATTTGCAACATCTATATATCTAATAAAAAAAATATAATTTTTTCCATTGACATTTTCATTAATATAAGGAATTGAAACGATGTGATATTGTTGCTAACACATTGGTGGTTTTCAACATCTATATGACTATAACATTGTTGCAAATAGTATCCTTCTAACAAAGGCTTACAAAGCCAATCATGAAGTTTAACACTCGAGTCGGGGGACATGTGGTCTGCGACCTTTTATTTATATGGATTCCTGTTAGCTGGGACAAGGTAATACATTTCAAAATGATCTATGTTTTATGATTATTATGTTGTATTGGGTTATTGTCGGCATTTTGCACATCTTATAATGAATTAGAGCTCATTCTTTTATCAATTTTCGGCCATTTTGGAAGAAATTTCAACTCTGTTACGTTTACCATATTCACATGAACTAGAAAATAGAAACAAATACTTTATTTCAAAGTTAACATCAACCAATTTGTTTCCTCAATTTAAATCAATTTTGTTGATAAATAGCAATGTATGCATTGATGTATAAACAGCATAACTAAGCAATCACGGTCTGATATCACTTTGATTGAAAAGTGTCTGACTTAAAGAAAATGTTAGTGTGACAACTTCCAGTACTAACCTTTTATTTGCTTCCAAACTGCTGGCTGCGAAACCCGCTTCATAGGCCCCAAGTCTACCAAGATCAGCCTCTGCACAACAAAAGTTACTGTTATCATATTCATTCCAGACAACTCCAGTCAAGACTGGTACAAGCAAAGAAAAAAGTTGGAGACTGTCTGAAATCAAGTTAGCAAGCGACAATAAAGAGGTCATAGCAAAGCTATGGGACGATGACATTGCAATGATTAACAATGTAACACCAGGGAAGCGATATCAACTAAATAATTTCGAAGTCACGAAATTTCGTGTCACTACTTCAATGACCGCCACCCAAGAGTCAACGATTGAGGTAATCAATATGTTTAATGAATAAAACACTGAACTTAGAATGAAGGTTAAAGATAATGGTTTGTTTTGTACTAATTATACTGGATAAGTCGGATTGCAAAATCTGCTGAATTGTCCGAGACATTGTTTGTCCCGTTTATACTTAGAATGAAGGTTAAAGATAATGGTTTGTTTTGTACTAATTATACTGGATAAGTCGGACTGCAAAATCTGCTGAATTGTCCGAGACATTGTTTGTCCCGTTTATAGAATACCCAGATGGATCAAATTATTTATTTTCTTGTACTTAGAAGCTGTGCTCATGTTATTATTACATTGATCATTTTATTTTCATTTACTTTTTGGCAAAATTTCAAAGCAATATATTTGGATACTAACGCTGGCACAATTTCTTAGAATGCGTAGAGATTTGAAACTCTGGGATATTGTTCCTAACATGTTGGTGATTTGCAACATCTATATATCTAATAAAAAAAATATAATTTTTTCCATTGACATTTTCATTAATATAAGGAATTGAAACGATGTGATATTGTTGCTAACACATTGGTGGTTTTCAACATCTATATGACTATAACATTGTTGCAAATGGTATCCTTCTAACAAAGGCTTACAAAGCCAATCATGAAGTTTAACACTCGAGTCGGGGGACATGTGGTCTGCGACCTTTTATTTATATAGATTCCTGTTAGCTGGGACAAGGTAATACATTTCAAAATGATCTATGTTTTATGATTATTATGTTGTATTGGGTTATTGTCGGCATTTTGCACATCTTATAATGAATTAGAGCTCATTCTTTTATCAATTTTCGGCCATTTTGGAAGAAATTTCAACTCTGTTACGTTTACCATATTCACATGAACTAGAAAATAGAAACAAATACTTTATTTCAAAGTTAACATCAACCAATTTGTTTCCTCAATTTAAATCAATTTTGTTGATAAATAGCAATGTATGCATTGATGTATAAACAGCATAACTAAGCAATCACGGTCTGATATCACTTTGATTGAAAAGTGTCTGACTTAAAGAAAATGTTAGTGTGACAACTTCCAGTACTAACCTTTTATTTGCTTCCAAACTGCTGGCTGCGAAACCCATTTCATAGGCCCCAAGTCTACCAAGATCAGCCTCTGCACAACAAAAGTTACTGTTATTATATTCATTCCAGACAACTCCAGTCAAGACTGGTACAAGCAAAGAAAAAGTTGGAGACGGTCTGAAATCAAGTTAGCAAGCGACAATAAAGAGGTCATAGAAAAGCTATGGGACGATGACATTGCAATGATTAACAATGTAACACCAGGGAAGCGATATCAACTAAATAATTTCGAAGTCACGAAATTTCGTGTCACTACTTCAATGACCGCCACCCAAGAGTCAACGATTGAGGTAATCAATATGTTTAATGAATAAAACACTGAACTTAGAATGAAGGTTAAAGATAATGGTTTGTTTTGTACTAATTATACTGGATAAGTCGGACTGCAAAATCTGCTGAATTGTCCGAGACATTGTTTGTCCCGTTTATAGAATACCCAGATGGATCAAATTATTTATTTTCTTGTACTTAGAAGCTGTGCTCATGTTATTATTACATTGATCATTTTATTTTCATTTACTTTTTGGCAAAATTTCAAAGCAATATATTTGGATACTAACGCTGGCACAATTTCTTAGAATGCGTAGAGATTTGAAACTCTGGGATATTGTTCCTAACATGTTGGTGATTTGCAACATCTATATATCTAATAAAAAAATATAATTTTTTCCATTGACATTTTCATTAATATAAGGAATTGAAACGATGTGATATTGTTGCTAACACATTGGTGGTTTTCAACATCTATATGACTATAACATTGTTGCAAATAGTATCCTTCTAACAAAGGCTTACAAAGCCAATCATGAAGTTTAACACTCGAGTCGGGGGACATGTGGTCTGCGACCTTTTATTTATATAGATTCCTGTTAGCTGGGACAAGGTAATACATTTCAAAATGATCTATGTTTTATGATTATTATGTTGTATTGGGTTATTGTCGGCAATTTGCACATCTTATAATGAATTAGAGCTCATTCTTTTATCAATTTTCGGCCATTTTGGAAGAAATTTCAACTCTGTTACGTTTACCATATTCACATGAACTAGAAAATAGAAACAAATACTTTATTTCAAAGTTAACATCAACCAATTTGTTTCCTCAATTTAAATCAATTTTGTTGATAAATAGCAATGTATGCATTGATGTATAAACAGCATAACTAAGCAATCACGGTCTGATATCACTTTGATTGAAAAGTGTCTGACTTAAAGAAAATGTTAGTGTGACAACTTCCAGTACTAACCTTTTATTTGCTTCCAAACTGCTGGCTGCGAAACCCATTTCATAGGCCCCAAGTCTACCAAGATCAGCCTCTGCACAACAAAAGTTACTGTTATTATATTCATTCCAGACAACTCCAGTCAAGACTGGTACAAGCAAAGAAAAAAGTTGGAGACGGTCTGAAATCAAGTTAGCAAGCGACAATAAAGAGGTCATAGCAAAGCTATGGGACGATGACATTGCAATGATTAACAATGTAACACCAGGGAAGCGATATCAACTAAATAATTTCGAAGTCACGAAATTTCGTGTCACTACTTCAATGACCGCCACCCAAGAGTCAACGATTGAGGTAATCAATATGTTTAATGAATAAAACACTGAACTTAGAATGAAGGTTAAAGATAATGGTTTGTTTTGTACTAATTATACTGGATAAGTCGGACTGCAAAATCTGCTGAATTGTCCGAGACATTGTTTGTCCCGTTTATAGAATACCCAGATGGATCAAATTATTTATTTTCTTGAACTTAGAAGCTGTGCTCATGTTATTATTACATTGATCATTTTATTTTCATTTACTTTTTGGCAAAATTTCAAAGCAATATATTTGGATACTAACGCTGGCACAATTTCTTAGAATGCGTAGAGATTTGAAACTCTGGGATATTGTTCCTAACATGTTGGTGATTTGCAACATCTATATATCTAATAAAAAAAATAAAAAAAATTCCATTGACATTTTCATTAATATAAGGAATTGAAACGATGTGATATTGTTGCTAACACATTGGTGGTTTTCAACATCTATATGACTATAACATTGTTGCAAATAGTATCCTTCTAACAAAGGCTTACAAAGCCAATCATGAAGTTTAACACTCGAGTCGGGGGACATGTCGTCTGCGACCTTTTATTTATATAGATTCCTGTTAGCTGGGACAAGGTAATACATTTCAAAATGATCTATGTTTTATGATTATTATGTTGTATTGGGTTATTGTCGGCATTTTGCACATCTTATAATGAATTAGAGCTCATTCTTTTATCAATTTTCGGCCATTTTGGAAGAAATTTCAACTCTGTTACGTTTACCATATTCACATGAACTAGAAAATAGAAACAAATACTTTATTTCAAAGTTAACATCAACCAATTTGTTTCCTCAATTTAAATCAATTTTGTTGATAAATAGCAATGTATGCATTGATGTATAAACAGCATAACTAAGCAATCACGGTCTGATATCACTTTGATTGAAAAGTGTCTGACTTAAAGAAAATGTTAGTGTGACAACTTCCAGTACTAACCTTTTATTTGCTTCCAAACTGCTGGCTGCGAAACCCATTTCATAGGCCCCAAGTCTACCAAGATCAGCCTCTGCACAACAAAAGTTACTGTTATTATATTCATTCCAGACAACTCCAGTCAAGACTGGTACAAGCAAAGAAAAAAGTTGGAGACGGTTTGAAATCAAGTTAGCAAGCGACAATAAAGAGGTCATAGCAAAGCTATGGGACGATGACATTGCAATGATTAACAATGTAACACCAGGGAAGCGATATCAACTAAATAATTTCGAAGTCACGAAATTTCGTGTCACTACTTCAATGACCGCCACCCAAGAGTCAACGATTGAGGTAATCAATATGTTTAATGAATAAAACACTGAACTTAGAATGAAGGTTAAAGATAATGGTTTGTTTTGTACTAATTATACTGGATAAGTCGGACCGCAAAATCTGCTGAATTGTCCGAGACATTGTTTGTCCCGTTTATAGAATACCCAGATGGATCAAATTATTTATTTTCTTGAACTTAGAAGCTGTGCTCATGTTATTATTACATTGATCATTTTATTTTCATTTACTTTTTGGCAAAATTTCAAAGCAATATATTTGGATACTAACGCTGGCACAATTTCTTAGAATGCGTAGAGATTTGAAACTCTGGGATATTGTTCCTAACATGTTGGTGATTTGCAACATCTATATATCTAATAAAAAAAATAAAAAAAATTCCATTGACATTTTCATTAATATAAGGAATTGAAACGATGTGATATTGTTGCTAACACATTGGTGGTTTTCAACATCTATATGACTATAACATTGTTGCAAATAGTATCCTTCTAACAAAGGCTTACAAAGCCAATCATGAAGTTTAACACTCGAGTCGGGGGACATGTCGTCTGCGACCTTTTATTTATATAGATTCCTGTTAGCTGGGACAAGGTAATACATTTCAAAATGATCTATGTTTTATGATTATTATGTTGTATTGGGTTATTGTCGGCATTTTGCACATCTTATAATGAATTAGAGCTCATTCTTTTATCAATTTCCGGCCATTTTGGAAGAAATTTCAACTCTGTTACGTTTACCATATTCACATGAACTAGAAAATAGAAACAAATACTTTATTTCAAAGTTAACATCAACCAATTTGTTTCCTCAATTTAAATCAATTTTGTTGATAAATAGCAATGTATGCATTGATGTATAAACAGCATAACTAAGCAATCACGGTCTGATATCACTTTGATTGAAAAGTGTCTGACTTAAAGAAAATGTTAGTGTGACAACTTCCAGTACTAACCTTTTATTTGCTTCCAAACTGCTGGCTGCGAAACCCATTTCATAGGCCCCAAGTCTACCAAGATCAGCCTCTGCACAACAAAAGTTACTGTTATTATATTCATTCCAGACAACTCCAGTCAAGACTGGTACAAGCAAAGAAAAAAGTTGGAGACGGTCTGAAATCAAGTTAGCAAGCGACAATAAAGAGGTCATAGCAAAGCTATGGGACGATGACATTGCAATGATTAACAATGTAACACCAGGGAAGCGATATCAACTAAATAATTTCGAAGTCACGAAATTTCGTGTCACTACTTCAATGACCGCCACCCAAGAGTCAACGATTGAGGTAATCAATATGTTTAATGAATAAAACACTGAACTTAGAATGAAGGTTAAAGATAATGGTTTGTTTTGTACTAATTATACTGGATAAGTCGGACTGCAAAATCTGCTGAATTGTCCGAGACATTGTTTGTCCCGTTTATAGAATACCCAGATGGATCAAATTATTTATTTTCTTGTACTTAGAGCTGTGCTCATGTTATTATTACATTGATCATTTTATTTTCATTTACTTTTTGTCAAAATTTCAAAGCAATATATTTGGATACTAACGCTGGCTCAATTTCTTAGAATGCGTAGAGATTTGAAACTCTGGGATATTGTTCCTAACATGTTGGTGATTTGCAACATCTATATATCTAATAAAAAAAATAAAAAAAATTCCATTGACATTTTCATTAATATAAGGAATTGAAACGATGTGATATTGTTGCTAACACATTGGTGGTTTTCAACATCTATATGACTATAACATTGTTGCAAATAGTATCCTTCTAACAAAGGCTTACAAAGCCAATCATGAAGTTTAACACTCGAGTCGGGGGACATGTCGTCTGCGACCTTTTATTTATATAGATTCCTGTTAGCTGGGACAAGGTAATACATTTCAAAATGATCTATGTTTTATGATTATTATGTTGTATTGGGTTATTGTCGGCATTTTGCACATCTTATAATGAATTAGAGCTCATTCTTTTATCAATTTTCGGCCATTTTGGAAGAAATTTCAACTCTGTTACGTTTACCATATTCACATGAACTAGAAAATAGAAACAAATACTTTATTTCAAAGTTAACATCAACCAATTTGTTTCCTCAATTTAAATCAATTTTGTTGATAAATAGCAATGTATGCATTGATGTATAAACAGCATAACTAAGCAATCACGGTCTGATATCACTTTGATTGAAAAGTGTCTGACTTAAAGAAAATGTTAGTGTGACAACTTCCAGTACTAACCTTTTATTTGCTTCCAAACTGCTGGCTGCGAAACCCATTTCATAGGCCCCAAGTCTACCAAGATCAGCCTCTGCACAACAAAAGTTACTGTTATTATATTCATTCCAGACAACTCCAGTCAAGACTGGTACAAGCAAAGAAAAAAGTTGGAGACGGTCTGAAATCAAGTTAGCAAGCGACAATAAAGAGGTCATAGCAAAGCTATGGGACGATGACATTGCAATGATTAACAATGTAACACCAGGGAAGCGATATCAACTAAATAATTTCGAAGTCACGAAATTTCGTGTCACTACTTCAATGACCGCCACCCAAGAGTCAACGATTGAGGTAATCAATATGTTTAATGAATAAAACACTGAACTTAGAATGAAGGTTAAAGATAATGGTTTGTTTTGTACTAATTATACTGGATAAGTCGGACTGCAAAATCTGCTGAATTGTCCGAGACATTGTTTGTCCCGTTTATAGAATACCCAGATGGATCAAATTATTTATTTTCTTGAACTTAGAAGCTGTGCTCATGTTATTATTACATTGATCATTTTATTTTCATTTACTTTTTGGCAAAATTTCAAAGCAATATATTTGGATACTAACGCTGGCACAATTTCTTAGAATGCGTAGAGATTTGAAACTCTGGGATATTGTTCCTAACATGTTGGTGATTTGCAACATCTATATATCTAATAAAAAAAATAAAAAAAATTCCATTGACATTTTCATTAATATAAGGAATTGAAACGATGTGATATTGTTGCTAACACATTGGTGGTTTTCAACATCTATATGACTATAACATTGTTGCAAATAGTATCCTTCTAACAAAGGCTTACAAAGCCAATCATGAAGTTTAACACTCGAGTCGGGGGACATGTCGTCTGCGACCTTTTATTTATATAGATTCCTGTTAGCTGGGACAAGGTAATACATTTCAAAATGATCTATGTTTTATGATTATTATGTTGTATTGGGTTATTGTCGGCATTTTGCACATCTTATAATGAATTAGAGCTCATTCTTTTATCAATTTTCGGCCATTTTGGAAGAAATTTCAACTCTGTTACGTTTACCATATTCACATGAACTAGAAAATAGAAACAAATACTTTATTTCAAAGTTAACATCAACCAATTTGTTTCCTCAATTTAAATCAATTTTGTTGATAAATAGCAATGTATGCATTGATGTATAAACAGCATAACTAAGCAATCACGGTCTGATATCACTTTGATTGAAAAGTGTCTGACTTAAAGAAAATGTTAGTGTGACAACTTCCAGTACTAACCTTTTATTTGCTTCCAAACTGCTGGCTGCGAAACCCATTTCATAGGCCCCAAGTCTACCAAGATCAGCCTCTGCACAACAAAAGTTACTGTTATTATATTCATTCCAGACAACTCCAGTCAAGACTGGTACAAGCAAAGAAAAAAGTTGGAGACGGTCTGAAATCAAGTTAGCAAGCGACAATAAAGAGGTCATAGCAAAGCTATGGGACGATGACATTGCAATGATTAACAATGTAACACCAGGGAAGCGATATCAACTAAATAATTTCGAAGTCACGAAATTTCGTGTCACTACTTCAATGACCGCCACCCAAGAGTCAACGATTGAGGTAATCAATATGTTTAATGAATAAAACACTGAACTTAGAATGAAGGTTAAAGATAATGGTTTGTTTTGTACTAATTATACTGGATAAGTCGGACTGCAAAATCTGCTGAATTGTCCGAGACATTGTTTGTCCCGTTTATAGAATACCCAGATGGATCAAATTATTTATTTTCTTGAACTTAGAAGCTGTGCTCATGTTATTATTACATTGATCATTTTATTTTCATTTACTTTTTGGCAAAATTTCAAAGCAATATATTTGGATACTAACGCTGGCACAATTTCTTAGAATGCGTAGAGATTTGAAACTCTGGGATATTGTTCCTAACATGTTGGTGATTTGCAACATCTATATATCTAATAAAAAAAATAAAAAAAATTCCATTGACATTTTCATTAATATAAGGAATTGAAACGATGTGATATTGTTGCTAACACATTGGTGGTTTTCAACATCTATATGACTATAACATTGTTGCAAATAGTATCCTTCTAACAAAGGCTTACAAAGCCAATCATGAAGTTTAACACTCGAGTCGGGGGACATGTCGTCTGCGACCTTTTATTTATATAGATTCCTGTTAGCTGGGACAAGGTAATACATTTCAAAATGATCTATGTTTTATGATTATTATGTTGTATTGGGTTATTGTCGGCATTTTGCACATCTTATAATGAATTAGAGCTCATTCTTTTATCAATTTCCGGCCATTTTGGAAGAAATTTCAACTCTGTTACGTTTACCATATTCACATGAACTAGAAAATAGAAACAAATACTTTATTTCAAAGTTAACATCAACCAATTTGTTTCCTCAATTTAAATCAATTTTGTTGATAAATAGCAATGTATGCATTGATGTATAAACAGCATAACTAAGCAATCACGGTCTGATATCACTTTGATTGAAAAGTGTCTGACTTAAAGAAAATGTTAGTGTGACAACTTCCAGTACTAACCTTTTATTTGCTTCCAAACTGCTGGCTGCGAAACCCATTTCATAGGCCCCAAGTCTACCAAGATCAGCCTCTGCACAACAAAAGTTACTGTTATTATATTCATTCCAGACAACTCCAGTCAAGACTGGTACAAGCAAAGAAAAAAGTTGGAGACGGTCTGAAATCAAGTTAGCAAGCGACAATAAAGAGGTCATAGCAAAGCTATGGGACGATGACATTGCAATGATTAACAATGTAACACCAGGGAAGCGATATCAACTAAATAATTTCGAAGTCACGAAATTTCGTGTCACTACTTCAATGACCGCCACCCAAGAGTCAACGATTGAGGTAATCAATATGTTTAATGAATAAAACACTGAACTTAGAATGAAGGTTAAAGATAATGGTTTGTTTTGTACTAATTATACTGGATAAGTCGGACTGCAAAATCTGCTGAATTGTCCGAGACATTGTTTGTCCCGTTTATAGAATACCCAGATGGATCAAATTATTTATTTTCTTGTACTTAGAGCTGTGCTCATGTTATTATTACATTGATCATTTTATTTTCATTTACTTTTTGTCAAAATTTCAAAGCAATATATTTGGATACTAACGCTGGCTCAATTTCTTAGAATGCGTAGAGATTTGAAACTCTGGGATATTGTTCCTAACATGTTGGTGATTTGCAACATCTATATATCTAATAAAAAAATATATAATTTTTTCCATTGACATTTTCATTAATATAAGGAATTGAAACGATGTGATATTGTTGCTAACACATTGGTGGTTTTCAACATCTATATGACTATAACATTGTTGCAAATAGTATCCTTCTAACAAAGGCTTACAAAGCCAATCATGAAGTTTAACACTCGAGTCGGGGGACATGTGGTCTGCGACCTTTTATTTATATAGATTCCTGTTAGCTGGGACAAGGTAATACATTTCAAAATGATCTATGTTTTATGATTATTATGTTGTATTGGGTTATTGTCGGCATTTTGCACATCTTATAATGAATTAGAGCTCATTCTTTTATCAATTTTCGGCCATTTTGGAAGAAATTTCAACTCTGTTACGTTTACCATATTCACATGAACTAGAAAATAGAAACAAATACTTTATTTCAAAGTTAACATCAACCAATTTGTTTCCTCAATTTAAATCAATTTTGTTGATAAATAGCAATGTATGCATTGATGTATAAACAGCATAACTAAGCAATCACGGTCTGATATCACTTTGATTGAAAAGTGTCTGACTTAAAGAAAATGTTAGTGTGACAACTTCCAGTACTAACCTTTTATTTGCTTCCAAACTGCTGGCTGCGAAACCCATTTCATAGGCCCCAAGTCTACCAAGATCAGCCTCTGCACAACAAAAGTTACTGTTATTATATTCATTCCAGACAACTCCAGTCAAGACTGGTACAAGCAAAGAAAAAAGTTGGAGACGGTCTGAAATCAAGTTAGCAAGCGACAATAAAGAGGTCATAGCAAAGCTATGGGACGATGACATTGCAATGATTAACAATGTAACACCAGGGAAGCGATATCAACTAAATAATTTCGAAGTCACGAAATTTCGTGTCACTACTTCAATGACCGCCACCCAAGAGTCAACGATTGAGGTAATCAATATGTTTAATGAATAAAACACTGAACTTAGAATGAAGGTTAAAGATAATGGTTTGTTTTGTACTAATTATACTGGATAAGTCGGACTGCAAAATCTGCTGAATTGTCCGAGACATTGTTTGTCCCGTTTATAGAATACCCAGATGGATCAAATTATTTATTTTCTTGAACTTAGAAGCTGTGCTCATGTTATTATTACATTGATCATTTTATTTTCATTTACTTTTTGGCAAAATTTCAAAGCAATATATTTGGATACTAACGCTGGCACAATTTCTTAGAATGCGTAGAGATTTGAAACTCTGGGATATTGTTCCTAACATGTTGGTGATTTGCAACATCTATATATCTAATAAAAAAAATAAAAAAAATTCCATTGACATTTTCATTAATATAAGGAATTGAAACGATGTGATATTGTTGCTAACACATTGGTGGTTTTCAACATCTATATGACTATAACATTGTTGCAAATAGTATCCTTCTAACAAAGGCTTACAAAGCCAATCATGAAGTTTAACACTCGAGTCGGGGGACATGTCGTCTGCGACCTTTTATTTATATAGATTCCTGTTAGCTGGGACAAGGTAATACATTTCAAAATGATCTATGTTTTATGATTATTATGTTGTATTGGGTTATTGTCGGCATTTTGCACATCTTATAATGAATTAGAGCTCATTCTTTTATCAATTTTCGGCCATTTTGGAAGAAATTTCAACTCTGTTACGTTTACCATATTCACATGAACTAGAAAATAGAAACAAATACTTTATTTCAAAGTTAACATCAACCAATTTGTTTCCTCAATTTAAATCAATTTTGTTGATAAATAGCAATGTATGCATTGATGTATAAACAGCATAACTAAGCAATCACGGTCTGATATCACTTTGATTGAAAAGTGTCTGACTTAAAGAAAATGTTAGTGTGACAACTTCCAGTACTAACCTTTTATTTGCTTCCAAACTGCTGGCTGCGAAACCCATTTCATAGGCCCCAAGTCTACCAAGATCAGCCTCTGCACAACAAAAGTTACTGTTATTATATTCATTCCAGACAACTCCAGTCAAGACTGGTACAAGCAAAGAAAAAAGTTGGAGACGGTCTGAAATCAAGTTAGCAAGCGACAATAAAGAGGTCATAGCAAAGCTATGGGACGATGACATTGCAATGATTAACAATGTAACACCAGGGAAGCGATATCAACTAAATAATTTCGAAGTCACGAAATTTCGTGTCACTACTTCAATGACCGCCACCCAAGAGTCAACGATTGAGGTAATCAATATGTTTAATGAATAAAACACTGAACTTAGAATGAAGGTTAAAGATAATGGTTTGTTTTGTACTAATTATACTGGATAAGTCGGACTGCAAAATCTGCTGAATTGTCCGAGACATTGTTTGTCCCGTTTATAGAATACCCAGATGGATCAAATTATTTATTTTCTTGAACTTAGAAGCTGTGCTCATGTTATTATTACATTGATCATTTTATTTTCATTTACTTTTTGGCAAAATTTCAAAGCAATATATTTGGATACTAACGCTGGCACAATTTCTTAGAATGCGTAGAGATTTGAAACTCTGGGATATTGTTCCTAACATGTTGGTGATTTGCAACATCTATATATCTAATAAAAAAAATAAAAAAAATTCCATTGACATTTTCATTAATATAAGGAATTGAAACGATGTGATATTGTTGCTAACACATTGGTGGTTTTCAACATCTATATGACTATAACATTGTTGCAAATAGTATCCTTCTAACAAAGGCTTACAAAGCCAATCATGAAGTTTAACACTCGAGTCGGGGGACATGTCGTCTGCGACCTTTTATTTATATAGATTCCTGTTAGCTGGGACAAGGTAATACATTTCAAAATGATCTATGTTTTATGATTATTATGTTGTATTGGGTTATTGTCGGCATTTTGCACATCTTATAATGAATTAGAGCTCATTCTTTTATCAATTTCCGGCCATTTTGGAAGAAATTTCAACTCTGTTACGTTTACCATATTCACATGAACTAGAAAATAGAAACAAATACTTTATTTCAAAGTTAACATCAACCAATTTGTTTCCTCAATTTAAATCAATTTTGTTGATAAATAGCAATGTATGCATTGATGTATAAACAGCATAACTAAGCAATCACGGTCTGATATCACTTTGATTGAAAAGTGTCTGACTTAAAGAAAATGTTAGTGTGACAACTTCCAGTACTAACCTTTTATTTGCTTCCAAACTGCTGGCTGCGAAACCCATTTCATAGGCCCCAAGTCTACCAAGATCAGCCTCTGCACAACAAAAGTTACTGTTATTATATTCATTCCAGACAACTCCAGTCAAGACTGGTACAAGCAAAGAAAAAAGTTGGAGACGGTCTGAAATCAAGTTAGCAAGCGACAATAAAGAGGTCATAGCAAAGCTATGGGACGATGACATTGCAATGATTAACAATGTAACACCAGGGAAGCGATATCAACTAAATAATTTCGAAGTCACGAAATTTCGTGTCACTACTTCAATGACCGCCACCCAAGAGTCAACGATTGAGGTAATCAATATGTTTAATGAATAAAACACTGAACTTAGAATGAAGGTTAAAGATAATGGTTTGTTTTGTACTAATTATACTGGATAAGTCGGACTGCAAAATCTGCTGAATTGTCCGAGACATTGTTTGTCCCGTTTATAGAATACCCAGATGGATCAAATTATTTATTTTCTTGTACTTAGAGCTGTGCTCATGTTATTATTACATTGATCATTTTATTTTCATTTACTTTTTGTCAAAATTTCAAAGCAATATATTTGGATACTAACGCTGGCTCAATTTCTTAGAATGCGTAGAGATTTGAAACTCTGGGATATTGTTCCTAACATGTTGGTGATTTGCAACATCTATATATCTAATAAAAAAATATATAATTTTTTCCATTGACATTTTCATTAATATAAGGAATTGAAACGATGTGATATTGTTGCTAACACATTGGTGGTTTTCAACATCTATATGACTATAACATTGTTGCAAATAGTATCCTTCTAACAAAGGCTTACAAAGCCAATCATGAAGTTTAACACTCGAGTCGGGGGACATGTGGTCTGCGACCTTTTATTTATATAGATTCCTGTTAGCTGGGACAAGGTAATACATTTCAAAATGATCTATGTTTTATGATTATTATGTTGTATTGGGTTATTGTCGGCATTTTGCACATCTTATAATGAATTAGAGCTCATTCTTTTATCAATTTTCGGCCATTTTGGAAGAAATTTCAACTCTGTTACGTTTACCATATTCACATGAACTAGAAAATAGAAACAAATACTTTATTTCAAAGTTAACATCAACCAATTTGTTTCCTCAATTTAAATCAATTTTGTTGATAAATAGCAATGTATGCATTGATGTATAAACAGCATAACTAAGCAATCACGGTCTGATATCACTTTGATTGAAAAGTGTCTGACTTAAAGAAAATGTTAGTGTGACAACTTCCAGTACTAACCTTTTATTTGCTTCCAAACTGCTGGCTGCGAAACCCATTTCATAGGCCCCAAGTCTACCAAGATCAGCCTCTGCACAACAAAAGTTACTGTTATTATATTCATTCCAGACAACTCCAGTCAAGACTGGTACAAACAAAGAAAAAAGTTGGAGACGGTCTGAAATCAAGTTAGCAAGCGACAATAAAGAGGTCATAGCAAAGCTATGGGACGATGACATTGCAATGATTAACAATGTAACACCAGGGAAGCGATATCAACTAAATAATTTCGAAGTCACGAAATTTCGTGTCACTACTTCAATGACCGCCACCCAAGAGTCAACGATTGAGGTAATCAATATGTTTAATGAATAAAACACTGAACATAGAATGAAGGTTAAAGAGAAAAGTTTGTTTTGTACTAATTAAACTGGATAAATCGGACTGCAAAATCTGCTGAATTGTCCGAGACATTGTTTGTCCCGTTTATAGAATACCCAGATGGATCAAATTATTTATTTTCTTGTACTTAGAAGCTGTGCTCATGTTATTATTACATTGATCATTTTATTTTCATTTACTTTTTGGCAAAATTTCAAAGCAATATATTTGGATACTAACGCTGGCACAATTTCTTAGAATGCGTAGAGATTTGAAACTCTGGGATATTGTTCCTAACATGTTGGTGATTTGCAACATCTATATATCTAATAAAAAAAATATAATTTTTTCCATTGACATTTTCATTAATATAAGGAATTGAAACGATGTGATATTGTTGCTAACACATTGGTGGTTTTCAACATCTATATGACTATAACATTGTTGCAAATAGTATCCTTCTAACAAAGGCTTACAAAGCCAATCATGAAGTTTAACACTCGAGTCGGGGGACATGTGGTCTGCGACCTTTTATTTATATAGATTCCTGTTAGCTGGGACAAGGTAATACATTTCAAAATGATCTATGTTTTATGATTATTATGTTGTATTGGGTTATTGTCGGCATTTTGCACATCTTATAATGAATTAGAGCTCATTCTTTTATCAATTTTCGGCCATTTTGGAAGAAATTTCAACTCTGTTACGTTTACCATATTCACATGAACTAGAAAATAGAAACAAATACTTTATTTCAAAGTTAACATCAACCAATTTGTTTCCTCAATTTAAATCAATTTTGTTGATAAATAGCAATGTATGCATTGATGTATAAACAGCATAACTAAGCAATCACGGTCTGATATCACTTTGATTGAAAAGTGTCTGACTTAAAGAAAATGTTAGTGTGACAACTTCCAGTACTAACCTTTTATTTGCTTCCAAACTGCTGGCTGCGAAACCCATTTCATAGGCCCCAAGTCTACCAAGATCAGCCTCTGCACAACAAAAGTTACTGTTATTATATTCATTCCAGACAACTCCAGTCAAGACTGGTACAAACAAAGAAAAAAGTTGGAGACGGTCTGAAATCAAGTTAGCAAGCGACAATAAAGAGGTCATAGCAAAGCTATGGGACGATGACATTGCAATGATTAACAATGTAACACCAGGGAAGCGATATCAACTAAATAATTTCGAAGTCACGAAATTTCGTGTCACTACTTCAATGACCGCCACCCAAGAGTCAACGATTGAGGTAATCAATTTGTTTAATGAATAAAACACTGAACATAGAATGAAGGTTAAAGATAATGGTTTGTTTTGTACTAATTATACTGGATAAGTCGGACTGCAAAATCTGCTGAATTGTCCGAGACATTGTTTGTCCCGTTTATAGAATACCCAGATGGATCAAATTATTTATTTTCTTGTACTTAGAAGCTCTGCTCATGTTATTATTACATTGATCATTTTATTTTCATTTACTTTTTGGCAAAATTTCAAAGCAATATATTTGGATACTAACGCTGGCACAATTTCTTAGAATGCGTAGAGATTTGAAACTCTGGGATATTGTTCCTAACATGTTGGTGATTTGCAACATCTATATATCTAATAAAAAAAATATAATTTTTTCCATTGACATTTTCATTAATATAAGGAATTGAAACGATGTGATATTGTTGCTAACACATTGGTGGTTTTCAACATCTATATGACTATAACATTGTTGCAAATAGTATCCTTCTAACAAAGGCTTACAAAGCCAATCATGAAGTTTAACACTCGAGTCGGGGGACATGTCGTCTGCGACCTTTTATTTATATGGATTCCTGTTAGCTGGGACAAGGTAATACATTTCAAAATGATCTATGTTTTATGATTATTATGTTGTATTGGGTTATTGTCGGCATTTTGCACATCTTATAATGAATTAGAGCTCATTCTTTTTATCAATTTTCGGCCATTTTGGAAGAAATTTCAACTCTGTTACGTTTACCATATTCACATGAACTAGAAAATAGAAACAAATACTTTATTTCAAAGTTAACATCAACCAATTTGTTTCCTCAATTTAAATCAATTTTGTTGATAAATAGCAATGTATGCATTGGTGTATAAACAGCATAACTAAGCAATCACGGTCTGATATCACTTTGATTGAAAAGTGTCTGACTTAAAGAAAATGTTAGTGTGACAACTTCCAGTACTAACCTTTTATTTGCTTCCAAACTGCTGGCTGCGAAACCCATTTCATAGGCCCCAAGTCTACCAAGATCAGCCTCTGCACAACAAAAGTTACTGTTATTATATTCATTCCAGACAACTCCAGTCAAGACTGGTACAAACAAAGAAAAAAGTTGGAGACGGTCTGAAATCAAGTTAGCAAGCGACAATAAAGAGGTCATAGCAAAGCTATGGGACGATGACATTGCAATGATTAACAATGTAACACCAGGGAAGCGATATCAACTAAATAATTTCGAAGTCACGAAATTTCGTGTCACTACTTCAATGACCGCCACCCAAGAGTCAACGATTGAGGTAATCAATATGTTTAATGAATAAAACACTGAACATAGAATGAAGGTTAAAGATAATGGTTTGTTTTGTACTAATTATACTGGATAAGTCGGACTGCAAAATCTGCTGAATTGTCCGAGACATTGTTTGTCCCGTTTATAGAATACCCAGATGGATCAAATTATTTATTTTCTTGTACTTAGAAGCTCTGCTCATGTTATTATTACATTGATCATTTTATTTTCATTTACTTTTTGGCAAAATTTCAAAGCAATATATTTGGATACTAACGCTGGCACAATTTCTTAGAATGCGTAGAGATTTGAAACTCTGGGATATTGTTCCTAACATGTTGGTGATTTGCAACATCTATATATCTAATAAAAAAAATAAAAAAAATTCCATTGACATTTTCATTAATATAAGGAATTGAAACGATGTGATATTGTTGCTAACACATTGGTGGTTTTCAACATCTATATGACTATAACATTGGTGCAAATAGTATCCTTCTAACAAAGGCGTACAAAGCCAATCATGAAGTTTAACACTCGAGTCGGGGGACATGTGGTCTGCGACCTTTTATTTATATAGATTCCTGTTAGCTGGGACAAGGTAATACATTTCAAAATGATCTATGTTTTATGATTATTATGTTGTATTGGGTTATTGTCGGCATTTTGCACATCTTATAATGAATTAGAGCTCATTCTTTTATCAATTTTCGGCCATTTTGGAAGAAATTTCAACTCTGTTACGTTTACCATATTCACATGAACTAGAAAATAGAAACAAATACTTTATTTCAAAGTTAACATCAACCAATTTGTTTCCTCAATTTAAATCAATTTTGTTGATAAATAGCAATGTATGCATTGATGTATAAACAGCATAACTAAGCAATCACGGTCTGATATCACTTTGATTGAAAAGTGTCTGACTTAAAGAAAATGTTAGTGTGACAACTTCCAGTACTAACCTTTTATTTGCTTCCAAACTGCTGGCTGCGAAACCCATTTCATAGGCCCCAAGTCTACCAAGATCAGCCTCTGCACAACAAAAGTTACTGTTATTATATTCATTCCAGACAACTCCAGTCAAGACTGGTACAAGCAAAGAAAAAAGTTGGAGACGGTCTGAAATCAAGTTAGCAAGCGACAATAAAGAGGTCATAGGAAAGCTATGGGACGATGACATTGCAATGATTAACAATGTAACACCAGGGAAGCGATATCAACTAAATAATTTCGAAGTCACGAAATTTCGTGTCACTACTTCAATGACCGCCACCCAAGAGTCAACGATTGAGGTAATCAATATGTTTAATGAATAAAACACTGAACATAGAATGAAGGTTAAAGATAATGGTTTGTTTTGTACTAATTATACTGGATAAGTCGGACTGCAAAATCTGCTGAATTGTCCGAGACATTGTTTGTCCCGTTTATAGAATACCCAGATGGATCAAATTATTTATTTTCTTGTACTTAGAAGCTGTGCTCATGTTATTATTACATTGATCATTTTATTTTCATTTACTTTTTGGCAAAATTTCAAAGCAATATATTTGGATACTAACGCTGGCACAATTTCTTAGAATGCGTAGAGATTTGAAACTCTGGGATATTGTTCCTAACATGTTGGTGATTTGCAACGTCTATATATATAATAAAAAATATATAATTTTTTCCATTGACATTTTCATTAATATAAGGAATTGAAACGATGTGATATTGTTGCTAACACATTGGTGGTTTTCAACATCTATATGACTATAACATTGTTGCAAATAGTATCCTTCTAACAAAGGCTTACAAAGCCAATCATGAAGTTTAACACTCGAGTCGGGGGACATGTGGTCTGCGACCTTTTATTTATATAGATTCCTGTTAGCTGGGACAAGGTAATACATTTCAAAATGATCTATGTTTTATGATTATTATGTTGTATTGGGTTATTGTCGGCATTTTGCACATCTTATAATGAATTAGAGCTCATTCTTTTATCAATTTTCGGCCATTTTGGAAGAAATTTCAACTCTGTTACGTTTACCATATTCACATGAACTAGAAAATAGAAACAAATACTTTATTTCAAAGTTAACATCAACCAATTTGTTTCCTCAATTTAAATCAATTTTGTTGATAAATAGCAATGTATGCATTGATGTATAAACAGCATAACTAAGCAATCACGGTCTGATATCACTTTGATTGAAAAGTGTCTGACTTAAAGAAAATGTTAGTGTGACAACTTCCAGTACTAACCTTTTATTTGCTTCCAAACTGCTGGCTGCGAAACCCATTTCATAGGCCCCAAGTCTACCAAGATCAGCCTCTGCACAACAAAAGTTACTGTTATTATATTCATTCCAGACAACTCCAGTCAAGACTGGTACAAACAAAGAAAAAAGTTGGAGACGGTCTGAAATCAAGTTAGCAAGCGACAATAAAGAGGTCATAGCAAAGCTATGGGACGATGACATTGCAATGATTAACAATGTAACACCAGGGAAGCGATATCAACTAAATAATTTCGAAGTCACGAAATTTCGTGTCACTACTTCAATGACCGCCACCCAAGAGTCAACGATTGAGGTAATCAATATGTTTAATGAATAAAACACTGAACATAGAATGAAGGTTAAAGATAATGGTTTGTTTTGTACTAATTATACTGGATAAGTCGGACTGCAAAATCTGCTGAATTGTCCGAGACATTGTTTGTCCCGTTTATAGAATACCCAGATGGATCAAATTATTTATTTTCTTGTACTTAGAAGCTCTGCTCATGTTATTATTACATTGATCATTTTATTTTCATTGACTTTTTGGCAAAATTTCAAAGCAGCATATTTGGATACTAACGCTGGCACAATTTCTTAGAATGCGTAGAGATTTGAAACTCTGGGATATTGTTCCTAACATGTTGGTGATTTGTAACATCTATATATCTAATAAAAAAAATATAATTTTTTCCATTGACATTTTCATTAATATAAGGAATTGAAACGATGTGATATTGTTGCTAACACATTGGTGGTTTTCAACATCTATATGACTATAACATTGGTGCAAATAGTATCCTTCTAACAAAGGCTTACAAAGCCAATCATGAAGTTTAACACTCGAGTCGGGGGACATGTGGTCTGCGACCTTTTATTTATATAGATTCCTGTTAGCTGGGACAAGGTAATACATTTCAAAATGATCTATGTTTTATGATTATTATGTTGTATTGGGTTATTGTCGGCATTTTGCACATCTTATAATGAATTAGAGCTCATTCTTTTATCAATTTTCGGCCATTTTGGAAGAAATTTCAACTCTGTTACGTTTACCATATTCACATGAACTAGAAAATAGAAACAAATACTTTATTTCAAAGTTAACATCAACCAATTTGTTTCCTCAATTTAAATCAATTTTGTTGATAAATAGCAATGTATGCATTGATGTATAAACAGCATAACTAAGCAATCACGGTCTGATATCACTTTGATTGAAAAGTGTCTGACTTAAAGAAAATGTTAGTGTGACAACTTCCAGTACTAACCTTTTATTTGCTTCCAAACTGCTGGCTGCGAAACCCATTTCATAGGCCCCAAGTCTACCAAGATCAGCCTCTGCACAACAAAAGTTACTGTTATTATATTCATTCCAGACAACTCCAGTCAAGACTGGTACAAGCAAAGAAAAAAGTTGGAGACGGTCTGAAATCAAGTTAGCAAGCGACAATAAAGAGGTCATAGCAAAGCTATGGGACGATGACATTGCAATGATTAACAATGTAACACCAGGGAAGCGATATCAACTAAATAATTTCGAAGTCACGAAATTTCGTGTCACTACTTCAATGACCGCCACCCAAGAGTCAACGATTGAGGTAATCAATATGTTTAATGAATAAAACACTGAACATAGAATGAAGGTTAAAGATAATGGTTTGTTTTGTACTAATTATACTGGATAAGTCGGACTGCAAAATCTGCTGAATTGTCCGAGACATTGTTTGTCCCGTTTATAGAATACCCAGATGGATCAAATTATTTATTTTCTTGTACTTAGAAGCTCTGCTCATGTTATTATTACATTGATCATTTTATTTTCATTTACTTTTTGGCAAAATTTCAAAGCAATATATTTGGATACTAACGCTGGCACAATTTCTTAGAATGCGTAGAGATTTGAAACTCTGGGATATTGTTCCTAACATGTTGGTGATTTGCAACATCTATATATCTAATAAAAAAAATATAATTTTTTCCATTGACATTTTCATTAATATAAGGAATTGAAACGATGTGATATTGTTGCTAACACATTGGTGGTTTTCAACATCTATATGACTATAACATTGTTGCAAATAGTATCCTTCTAACAAAGGCTTACAAAGCCAATCATGAAGTTTAACACTCGAGTCGGGGGACATGTGGTCTGCGACCTTTTATTTATATAGATTCCTGTTAGCTGGGACAAGGTAATACATTTCAAAATGATCTATGTTTTATGATTATTATGTTGTATTGGGTTATTGTCGGCATTTTGCACATCTTATAATGAATTAGAGCTCATTCTTTTATCAATTTTCGGCCATTTTGGAAGAAATTTCAACTCTGTTACGTTTACCATATTCACATGAACTAGAAAATAGAAACAAATACTTTATTTCAAAGTTAACATCAACCAATTTGTTTCCTCAATTTAAATCAATTTTGTTGATAAATAGCAATGTATGCATTGATGTATTCACAGCATAACTAAGCAATCACGGTCTGATATCACTTTGATTGAAAAGTGTCTGACTTAAAGAAAATGTTAGTGTGACAACTTCCAGTACTAACCTTTTATTTGCTTCCAAACTGCTGGCTGCGAAACCCATTTCATAGGCCCCAAGTCTACCAAGATCAGCCTCTGCACAACAAAAGTTACTGTTATTATATTCATTCCAGACAACTCCAGTCAAGACTGGTACAAGCAAAGAAAACAGTTGGAGACGGTCTGAAATCAAGTTAGCAAGCGACAATAAAGAGGTCATAGCAAAGCTATGGGACGATGACATTGCAATGACTAACAATGTAACACCAGGGAAGCGATATCAACTAAATAATTTCGAAGTCACGAAATTTCGTGTCACTACTTCAATGACCGCCACCCAAGAGTCAACGATTGAGGTAATCAATATGTTTAATGAATAAAACACTGAACTTAGAATGAAGGTTAAAGATAATGGTTTGTTTTGTACTAATTATACTGGATAAGTCGGACTGCAAAATCTGCTGAATTGTCCGAGACATTGTTTGTCCCGTTTATAGAATACCCAGATGGATCAAATTATTTATTTTCTTGTACTTAGAAGCTGTGCTCATGTTATTATTACATTGATCATTTTATTTTCATTTACTTTTTGGCAAAATTTCAAAGCAATATATTTGGATACTAACGCTGGCACAATTTCTTAGAATGCGTAGAGATTTGAAACTCTGGGATATTGTTCCTAACATGTTGGTGATTTGCAACATCTATATATCTAATAAAAAAAATATAATTTTTTCCATTGACATTTTCATTAATATAAGGAATTGAAACGATGTGATATTGTTGCTAACACATTGGTGGTTTTCAACATCTATATGACTATAACATTGTTGCAAATAGTATCCTTCTAACAAAGGCTTACAAAGCCAATCATGAAGTTTAACACTCGAGTCGGGGGACATGTGGTCTGCGACCTTTTATTTATATAGATTCCTGTTAGCTGGGACAAGGTAATACATTTCAAAATGATCTATGTTTTATGATTATTATGTTGTATTGGGTTATTGTCGGCATTTTGCACATCTTATAATGAATTAGAGCTCATTCTTTTATCAATTTTCGGCCATTTTGGAAGAAATTTCAACTCTGTTACGTTTACCATATTCACATGAACTAGAAAATAGAAACAAATACTTTATTTCAAAGTTAACATCAACCAATTTGTTTCCTCAATTTAAATCAATTTTGTTGATAAATAGCAATGTATGCATTGATGTATTCACAGCATAACTAAGCAATCACGGTCTGATATCACTTTGATTGAAAAGTGTCTGACTTAAAGAAAATGTTAGTGTGACAACTTCCAGTACTAACCTTTTATTTGCTTCCAAACTGCTGGCTGCGAAACCCATTTCATAGGCCCCAAGTCTACCAAGATCAGCCTCTGCACAACAAAAGTTACTGTTATTATATTCATTCCAGACAACTCCAGTCAAGACTGGTACAAGCAAAGAAAAAAGTTGGAGACGGTCTGAAATCAAGTTAGCAAGCGACAATAAAGAGGTCATAGCAAAGCTATGGGACGATGACATTGCAATGACTAACAATGTAACACCAGGGAAGCGATATCAACTAAATAATTTCGAAGTCACGAAATTTCGTGTCACTACTTCAATGACCGCCACCCAAGAGTCAACGATTGAGGTAATCAATTTGTTTAATGAATAAAACACTGAACATAGAATGAAGGTTAAAGATAATGGTTTGTTTTGTACTAATTATACTGGATAAGTCGGACTGCAAAATCTGCTGAATTGTCCGAGACATTGTTTGTCCCGTTTATAGAATACCCAGATGGATCAAATTATTTATTTTCTTGTACTTAGAAGCTGTGCTCATGTTATTATTACATTGATCATTTTATTTTCATTTACTTTTTGGCAAAATTTCAAAGCAATATATTTGGATACTAACGCTGGCACAATTTCTTAGAATGCGTAGAGATTTGAAACTCTGGGATATTGTTCCTAACATGTTGGTGATTTGCAACATCTATATATCTAATAAAAAAAATATATTTTTTTCCATTGACATTTTCATTAATATAAGGAATTGAAACGATGTGATATTGTTGCTAACACATTGGTGGTTTTCAACATCTATATGACTATAACATTGTTGCAAATAGTATCCTTCTAACAAAGGCTTACAAAGCCAATCATGAAGTTTAACACTCGAGTCGGGGGACATGTGGTCTGCGACCTTTTATTTATATAGATTCCTGTTAGCTGGGACAAGGTAATACATTTCAAAATGATCTATGTTTTATGATTATTATGTTGTATTGGGTTATTGTCGGCATTTTGCACATCTTATAATGAATTAGAGCTCATTCTTTTATCAATTTTCGGCCATTTTGGAAGAAATTTCAACTCTGTTACGTTTACCATATTCACATGAACTAGAAAATAGAAACAAATACTTTATTTCAAAGTTAACATCAACCAATTTGTTTCCTCAATTTAAATCAATTTTGTTGATAAATAGCAATGTATGCATTGATGTATGAACAGCATAACTAAGCAATCACGGTCTGATATCACTTTGATTGAAAAGTGTCTGACTTAAAGAAAATGTTAGTGTGACAACTTCCAGTACTAACCTTTTATTTGCTTCCAAACTGCTGGCTGCGAAACCCATTTCATAGGCCCCAAGTCTACCAAGATCAGCCTCTGCACAACAAAAGTTACTGTTATTATATTCATTCCAGACAACTCCAGTCAAGACTGGTACAAGCAAAGAAAAAAGTTGGAGACGGTCTGAAATCAAGTTAGCAAGCGACAATAAAGAGGTCATAGCAAAGCTATGGGACGATGACATTGCAATGATTAACAATGTAACACCAGGGAAGCGATATCAACTAAATAATTTCGAAGTCACGAAATTTCGTGTCACTACTTCAATGACCGCCACCCAAGAGTCAACGATTGAGGTAATCAATATGTTTAATGAATAAAACACTGAACTTAGAATGAAGGTTAAAGATAATGGTTTGTTTTGTACTAATTATACTGGATAAGTCGGACTGCAAAATTCTGCTGAATTGTCCGAGACATTGTTTGTCCCGTTTATAGAATACCCAGATGGATCAAATTATTTATTTTCTTGTACTTAGAAGCTGTGCTCATGTTATTATTACATTGATCATTTTATTTTCATTTACTTTTTGGCAAAATTTCAAAGCAATATATTTGGATACTAACGCTGGCACAATTTCTTAGAATGCGTAGAGATTTGAAACTCTGGGATATTGTTCCTAACATGTTGGTGATTTGCAACATCTATATATCTAATAAAAAATATATAATTTTTTCCATTGACATTTTCATTAATATAAGGAATTGAAACGATGTGATATTGTTGCTAACACATTGGTGGTTTTCAACATCTATATGACTATAACATTGTTGCAAATAGTATCCTTCTAACAAAGGCTTACAAAGCCAATCATGAAGTTTAACACTCGAGTCGGGGGACATGTGGTCTGCGACCTTTTATTTATATAGATTCCTGTTAGCTGGGACAAGGTAATACATTTCAAAATGATCTATGTTTTATGATTATTATGTTGTATTGGGTTATTGTCGGCATTTTGCACATCTTATAATGAATTAGAGCTCATTCTTTTATCAATTTTCGGCCATTTTGGAAGAAATTTCAACTCTGTTACGTTTACCATATTCACATGAACTAGAAAATAGAAACAAATACTTTATTTCAAAGTTAACATCAACCAATTTGTTTCCTCAATTTAAATCAATTTTGTTGATAAATAGCAATGTATGCATTGATGTATAAACAGCATAACTAAGCAATCACGGTCTGATATCACTTTGATTGAAAAGTGTCTGACTTAAAGAAAATGTTAGTGTGACAACTTCCAGTACTAACCTTTTATTTGCTTCCAAACTGCTGGCTGCGAAACCCATTTCATAGGCCCCAAGTCTACCAAGATCAGCCTCTGCACAACAAAAGTTACTGTTATTATATTCATTCCAGATAACTCCAGTCAAGACTGGTACAAGCAAAGAAAAAAGTTGGAGACGGTCTGAAATCAAGTTAGCAAGCGACAATAAAGAGGTCATAGCAAAGCTATGGGACGATGACATTGCAATGATTAACAATGTAACACCAGGGAAGCGATATCAACTAAATAATTTCGAAGTCACGAAATTTCGTGTCACTACTTCAATGACCGCCACCCAAGAATCAACGATTGAGGTAATCAATATGTTTAATGAATAAAACACTGAACATAGAATGAAGGTTAAAGATAATGGTTTGTTTTGTACTAATTATACTGGATAAGTCGGACTGCAAAATCTGCTGAATTGTCCGAGACATTGTTTGTCCCGTTTATAGAATACCCAGATGGATCAAATTATTTATTTTCTTGTACTTAGAAGCTCTGCTCATGTTATTATTACATTGATCATTTTATTTTCATTTACTTTTTGGCAAAATTTCAAAGCAATATATTTGGATACTAACGCTGGCACAATTTCTTAGAATGCGTAGAGATTTGAAACTCTGGGATATTGTTCCTAACATGTTGGTGATTTGCAACATCTATATATCTAATAAAAAAAATATAATTTTTTCCATTGACATTTTCATTAATATAAGGAATTGAAACGATGTGATATTGTTGCTAACACATTGGTGGTTTTCAACATCTATATGACTATAACATTGTTGCAAATAGTATCCTTCTAACAAAGGCTTACAAAGCCAATCATGAAGTTTAACACTCGAGTCGGGGGACATGTGGTCTGCGACCTTTTATTTATATAGATTCCTGTTAGCTGGGACAAGGTAATACATTTCAAAATGATCTATGTATTATGATTATTATGTTGTATTGGGTTATTGTCGGCATTTTGCACATCTTATAATGAATTAGAGCTCATTCTTTTATCAATTTTCGGCCATTTTGGAAGAAATTTCAACTCTGTTACGTTTACCATATTCACATGAACTAGAAAATAGAAACAAATACTTTATTTCAAAGTTAACATCAACCAATTTGTTTCCTCAATTTAAATAAATTTTGTTGATAAATAGCAATGTATGCATTGATGTATAAACAGCATAACTAAGCAATCACGGTCTGATATCACTTTGATTGAAAAGTGTCTGACTTAAAGAAAATGTTAGTGTGACAACTTCCAGTACTAACCTTTTATTTGCTTCCAAACTGCTGGCTGCGAAACCCATTTCATAGGCCCCAAGTCTACCAAGATCAGCCTCTGCACAACAAAAGTTACTGTTATTATATTCATTCCAGACAACTCCAGTCAAGACTGGTACAAGCAAAGAAAAAAGTTGGAGACGGTCTGAAATCAAGTTAGCAAGCGACAATAAAGAGGTCATAGCAAAGCTATGGGACGATGACATTGCAATGATTAACAATGTAACACCAGGGAAGCGATATCAACTAAATAATTTCGAAGTCACGAAATTTCGTGTCACTACTTCAATGACCGCCACCCAAGAGTCAACGATTGAGGTAATCAATATGTTTAATGAATAAAACACTGAACATAGAATGAAGGTTAAAGATAATGGTTTGTTTTGTACTAATTATACTGGATAAGTCGGACTGCAAAATCTGCTGAATTGTCCGAGACATTGTTTGTCCCGTTTATAGAATACCCAGATGGATCAAATTATTTATTTTCTTGTACTTAGAAGCTGTGCTCATGTTATTATTACATTGATCATTTTATTTTCATTTACTTTTTGGCAAAATTTCAAAGCAATATATTTGGATACTAACGCTGGCACAATTTCTTAGAATGCGTAGAGATTTGAAACTCTGGGATATTGTTCCTAACATGTTGGTGATTTGCAACATCTATATATCTAATAAAAAAAATATAATTTTTTCCATTGACATTTTCATTAATATAAGGAATTGAAACGATGTGATATTGTTGCTAACACATTGGTGGTTTTCAACATCTATATGACTATAACATTGTTGCAAATAGTATCCTTCTAACAAAGGCTTACAAAGCCAATCATGAAGTTTAACACTCGAGTCGGGGGACATGTGGTCTGCGACCTTTTATTTATATAGATTCCTGTTAGCTGGGACAAGGTAATACATTTCAAAATGATCTATGTTTTATGATTATTATGTTGTATTGGGTTATTGTCGGCATTTTGCACATCTTATAATGAATTAGAGCTCATTCTTTTATCAATTTTCGGCCATTTTGGAAGAAATTTCAACTCTGTTACGTTTACCATATTCACATGAACTAGAAAATAGAAACAAATACTTTATTTCAAAGTTAACATCAACCAATTTGTTTCCTCAATTTAAATCAATTATGTTGATAAATAGCAATGTATGCATTGATGTATAAACAGCATAACTAAGCAATCACGGTCTGATATCACTTTGATTGAAAAGTGTCTGTCTTAAAGAAAATGTTAGTGTGACAACTTCCAGTACTAACCTTTTATTTGCTTCCAAACTGCTGGCTGCGAAACCCATTTCATAGGCCCCAAGTCTACCAAGATCAGCCTCTGCACAACAAAAGTTACTGTTATTATATTCATTCCAGACAACTCCAGTCAAGACTGGTACAAGCAAAGAAAAAAGTTGGAGACGGTCTGAAATCAAGTTAGCAAGCGACAATAAAGAGGTCATAGCAAAGCTATGGGACGATGACATTGCAATGATTAACAATGTAACACCAGGGAAGCGATATCAACTAAATAATTTCGAAGTCACGAAATTTCGTGTCACTACTTCAATGACCGCCACCCAAGAGTCAACGATTGAGGTAATCAATTTGTTTAATGAATAAAACACTGAACATAGAATGAAGGTTAAAGATAATGGTTTGTTTTGTACTAATTATACTGGATAAGTCGGACTGCAAAATCTGCTGAATTGTCCGAGACATTGTTTGTCCCGTTTATAGAATACCCAGATGGATCAAATTATTTATTTTCTTGTACTTAGAAGCTGTGCTCATGTTATTATTACATTGATCATTTTATTTTCATTTACTTTTTGGCAAAATTTCAAAGCAATATATATGTCATTTACCACTGAAATATGCATCCGCATTAATGGACTGGACATTATTCAGCTACTGAAATAGATGCAATTTCATTACCTGAATCAATTTTGGGAATTGGTTTAGTGTAAGGCAATGGATTAAGGCAATATTGTTTTGCAAATTGCGATGTGAAATTTAATACAATGTTTTGTCAGTCAGTTGGTTTTTCAAATACAATAAATGAGGACAGACTTTAGTGTTGATTTTTTGTTTGTGTTTACAATTAATTAAATTTCTCATAACTACAGTTTTGGGAACTATACGACAGTTAACAGGTTGGTCAGGCCAGACAAGATGTGATTAATTCTCATTCTGAGAAGACTGAAACATCTGAACAGTACTGAACTAGCTAATAAATACAGTAATATCATGCTCAATATCACATCATGAACAATCATAATCAATGCTGAAAATATTTTACTGTGAAATGTAGTGTACTGGTAAACATTTTATTTGTAGTTGGAGTTGGAATTTATACACATGCAACTATTGATTATTTCCAACTATTAAACTATTGACTAGGATTGGGGGGCAACACCCACCACCCACACCCTTCCCCTCTGTTGTCACATCCCTGGGTTGTATATTTGAGTTGACCTCATGGAATATTATATTACAAATTATTGGCGGTCAGGGTGTAAATTTCCAAACGAGGTGCTTCATTACCAGGGGCATAGTCACTTCCTGTATTTGTTTCGTCTGGTTTCGGTATTGAGATACGTGATGTCATGACCGAACTAAGGACTTTATATCCGAATAACTCCATCACTCGCATGCGTGCTGATCAATTGAATGCCGTTTTTTGTTCGCTTGTAAACGCTCTTTTTATACAACGAAATTAATAGACGCTCTTTATATATATTCCAAACTACCACCGCCATTGTATTCTTGTAAAACCCGTTCCATTCCCTGGTAGTATTGAGAAGAGGACTATGATGTATGTGCTTATCCCATATAGCACAGGGGGGATTGGTTGAAGTACATTTTCGGTATAAAGATATGTGTTAATGTAATGACCGAACTGAGGACTTTATATCCAAATGACTTCATCACTTGCGTCCATCTGATCAAATGATTGCAGTTCTTTGTTCTCCTGTAAACGCTCTTTTTATGCAACGTTATTAATAGACGCTCTTTATATATTCCAAACTACCACCGCCATTGTGTTCTTTGTGAGGTACGTTCCATTTTCTGGTAGTATTGAGAAGTGCAATCTGATGTATGTGTTTATCCCATATAGCACACGGGAGGATTGGTTGAAATAAATACCTGTATATGTTTTGTCTGGTTTCGGTATTAAGATACATGATACTATACTGACCGAACTAAGGACTTTATATCCGATTCGATTTATCACTGGCATGCGTGCTGATCAAATGGATGCAGTTCTTTGTTCGCTTGTGCTTGTAAACGCTCTTTTTACACAACGAAATTAATAGACGCTCTTTATATATACTACCGGAACAGCACCTATCACATTTCATGTGTATTCATGCGCACAACACATTTTGAATCGGTAAAAGTGTGTTTTGTAGGTCACGTGACACCAACATGTGGTGTTATTTTAGCAGAAAGACAGTTTTCTGTCGTATATATATACTACCGGAACACATACGATTTTCTGGTTAAAAGTATGGGAAATAGGATGCGTTCTGGAAGTATATATTTCGGTTGAAAACATGATGTTCTGCTGAAATGTTGGTACCACGTGACCTAAACAACACGTTTACCGATTCGAATGACGCTGTCAACATGAATACAAATGAGAATACATAATATTGAAATCCATTACCTTATATCACATGCGTGTTTATATTCATACACAATCGTGATTAATCACGATTAAATGTGTAGTAACTAGTAGGTCTACAGGTGTAAGCATGATGGAAATTGTAACAACATTTCTATGCAGCGATTTTTTTTATGGGTCAAGTTTGTTTTGTCACGTGATACGCCATGCATGATGGGTACCTAATTTCATTATTTAGCCGATTCAAACAACCCTTCGCGATAGAATACATATGAGAAAACATCATGACGGAATCTGACATGTCTAAAAAGGCTTCTAAAGATTATACTTATCAACAACGAAGAGAACATTCACATAAAATCCGCAGCTTAAAGATTCATAGATGGAAAATATCAACAGTTGCAGTTGGCAAACGAATGGAGCATTCCACAGAGGCCACACCCACAGCGGTAGTAAAAGTACTTGATCCACCTGTTGCTATTATCACGTGATACGGTACTCCAAGAATAATAACAATAACCTCCAAACAAACAGTTTCGCTACAGAGGAAGATTAAATTAAAAAAAAACAGTTGGCTGTATTATTAGAAAGGTATATGGAATGTTGATATGAACAAATCATAAGCGAACATTAATTTAATTATTTATTTTATTTTATGTTACACCTCATTAATATTCATTATTTGTGACAATGAGTTCTTTCTCGCCCAAGTTGCATTCGTGACGGACGCACGTGTATTAAATTGCTTTGCTTTGGCCAATTATACACACTCAAAGAGAAATATATAAATTTAAGTATAATGATACCTGTTTTATTTATTTCAAAAGAATTTCACAGTCGGTTTAATATCAACCCTAGTTAGAAATATACCATTTTTCTATTTCCTGAAACTTTATTTTTCACCAGTGCAAATGACCCCATTAATTGCACTACTACTATTATGTAAATAGTACCACGTGCTTAAGGTTAAATATCTAATTTGTCATCCAATACTTGCATCATTAATAGTCAGGTTGAAAGATAGTTGCATGAAAATAATAATTTTAATTTACCTTATGTCTGAAAAGTTGCACATAATTCATTGAAGCGTAAATCCATTGGTAAATCCATTGGCTTAGGGTGAAAACTATTTTCAAACAGTATTTTTGAGACACAATAATTTTTTCTTCTTTTTCAGGTTATTAAAACTATTTACACAATCTGGTGCAGCTGCTTATTTCTTGGCTGGCTTCGATGTGACTTTCTTCTTTTTTGCTGCTTGCGGTCTGAAAGTCGTCATCATCTGAAAAGTCAGACCATGTAGTTAAGTTAGCCCTCCGGACAGGTTTGACAGTTCGAGAACTTCTAGTTGTTATAACATCTGGGACAGTGTTTGCATGACATTTAGTGGATTCCTTAGTTTTTGAAGCGTTATGCTTTTCCACAGCGATGTCAGATTTGGAAATGAATGAAGGTGGACAACGATATTTGGTTAACGCTCTGCCTTTCTTTAATGAAAGCGATCTACTGGTAGAAGGTGACGCAGCTGATGCATCCGAAATCTCATTAATTCTGTGGACATCACTGTCACAGTAATGACTGTCGGTGGAGAAGTGACCGGTCTACAAATTTCTTCTAATACAGGAGTGTCAACACGAACTGTCACAGGGGATATATCAGCACTTGTTGAAACTGTTTCTGCTACATTAGTTGTTGCACATGTAGAAACAGAAGTAAGAGATGGCGGTGAACTGTTGTCTTCTATTAATGAAGTTGTTATTTCATCTTGAGCTGACATTTCATTCTATGAATCAAATAATGGCTTGGTGTATGTATATTGTCTAGGTTCAGATAACGAATAGACAGATTTGAGTGTGTCAAAAAATGTTAAGAGGCGCTCTTCTTTCTTAGTGTGAATTTGAAACAACACTGCACCCAAATGGCTCTCAAAAGTTGAAACCATGCATCCGTTAATTTTTCTGAAATAGTCTGCAATGCTTCCACGCCCTCTCAATGGAATTTGTGTTGACACTTATTCCTACCGTGTGTCCCTATTCACATATTTATGTTGATATTCATACTTATGAACCACGATGAAATGTTGATATCCATAAGTATTGAGGTTGACGTAGGAACTCCACCCATCTGAAATTATTGTTGCCCCTTTTTCAACATGCCTTAGAATAATTGGAATTAGTGTTGCCTCATCCCTCTTTTCCACAGGATATAAAATAAGTCTCTGAGTTCTATATTCGAGAATGCCAAATTTCCATACTTTCATTCCTCGATCAACTCTACGGTGGTATTTTTTGGCACGACCAAATAAACTTTCATCTATCTGAACTTGACCAGAAAATTTCCAATTGCTCATGTTTCTGTGCACTTATAAACTTGTTATAAAGGCGTGCCTTTTTAGAAAAGCTGTAATGTATAATGATGGAGTTATATATAATGCTCGGCTATTCAAACAATTTTAGCTTTTCTGAAGATTACTTTTGATGGAATTCCGTGCATTCTTAAAAACATGTTCTGTTTATAATCCGGAATTTAGAAAAGCTAAACTGAATTTAAAAAGTGGATTGTTAAAAGAGTGTTATTTTACACACATTGGCTTTCTAACATCCCCTGTTTAACCCTGCGTGTGCTATGAATTAATGCCTTTTTAGAAAAGCTGTAATGTATAATGATGGAGTTATATATAATGCTTGGCTATTCAAACAATTTCAGCTTTTCTGAAGATTACCTTTTATGGAATTCCGTGCATTCCTAAAAACATATTCTGTTTATAATCCGGAATTTAGAAAAGCGAAACTGAATTTAAAAAGTGGATAGTTATAAGAGTGTTATTTTACACACATTGGCTTTTCTGACATCCCCTGTTTAACCCTGCGTGTGCTATGAATTAATGCCTTGTTATAAAGGCGTGCCTTTTTAGAAAAGCTGTAATGTATAATGATGGAGTTATATATAATGCTCGGCTAATCAAAATTTTTTAGCTTTTCTGAAGATTACATTTTATGGAATTCCGTGCATTCCTAAAAACATATTCTGTTTATAATCCGGAATTTAGAAAAGCGAAACTGAATTTAAAAAGTGGATAGTTATAAGAGTGTTATTTTACACACATTGGCTTTTCTGACATCCCCTGTTTAAAGGCACGTGAGGCCTTAGTTGTCGAAAATATTCATATTTGTTCTAATCACCGTAAACAGAAAAACATTAAAACGCATACAGTTTCGTTCATATATATCATGACCATCACGTAAACAGCATACTATCATAAAGACATACTATATTTTACATAAGCAAGAGCCTGATTGTGTTACAGAAGACAGCACAATGTTACGGGCTAATCACACACAAATGGCATAAACGCTCTTTATTAGTTCCATATCAGGAATTCACCCACAAAGAACGCTCTTTATGTTTACCATCATAATATAAACAAACACCAGAAAAGTAACTTTTTATGCTTTTGTTTACATAACAATGGCCAAACATTTGACAATAACATACTGTTTATGCGATATTTCTTATTTGTATACGGACAAAGTCTGTCTACATTTTGATGTTCTTTCTGTTTGTGGCGGTTTTTGACGGGTGGAAATATTTTCACAGGATACCCACCGCCAAGGCCAACCGTACCTTTAACCCCGCATGTGGTATGAATTAATAAGGCCCTGTTAAATATTTCCATTTGAGTGTGTATAAATTGGCCAACAAAAGTTTACAATGCAAATTTAATACATGTGCGTCCGTAATTGCGACTTGTGCTAGAAAGACTCCCCTCTTGTGTCATATAACCCGTATTGTCATTTTTCGTATTTATTTTGTATATAATATGATATTATTGTGAATTTCAAATAAAACACCCCTGTTTCAAATGTATTCTTCCAATTCATTCCATTCAAGCTCACGTACAATCGCCATATACACATGCATGTATAACAAGTTTTGGTGTTATTTCAAAATTGCTCATGTTTCTGTGCAATTATAAACTTGTTATAAAGGAGTGCCTTTTTAGAAAAGCTGTAATGTATAATGATGGAGTTATATATAATGCTCGGCTATTCAAACAATTTTAGCTTTTCTGAAGATTACTTTTTATGGAATTCCGTGCATTCCTAAAAACATGTTCTATTTATAATCCGAAATTTAGAAAAGCTAAACTGAATTTAACAAGACAGTCAATGACTGTGGAGACGCTCACCAGACTATGGAGACTGGGACTCTGAATACCAGGGAGTCAGTATCTATCAAAATCACTTCAAAATGAGTAGTTCTTCACTCCAATTAAAACAGGCCGCTTTATATAATATTGAATTCGTGTACGGTATAGAGAAAATATTAAATCTACTAAGTGTACCCGCAGAGACACTGTCCCATTTGGAAACATATGAAATGAGATTGATATATCTCAAGAGTTTAAAACCAATACATGATGTTGGTAGACAAAAAATCACATTGTGACAAGCATCAGTATTTTTTCTAAATATAACAGATATATGACATCTTGAAATAAATTAGGTAACTCATACTTACATTTTTCTTGAATCTGGATTAGGGACCTGCAAACCGCTCAAGAGTTTGTTTCATTAGAATCCATTGCAATGGGAGGCTTTGGTTCGAAACCTTTCACCAGTATTCAGATAGAAATTTTGGGTTGGTCCCACATAATCAGTTATAAAGCTTGTAAACTTTTGGGTTGGTGCCACAGGATCAGTGATAAAGCTTGTATATGTACATGCACATGTATCTGTGTTTTTAAATACATAATACACACGTGCATATGATTAACTGCGCACGTATATGATTCTTGGTTTATTCTCTACTGAATATGAGACAGATATACACTGTATTAGTCAATGGGAGAACATTTAATTCTAGGCAAGTGTTGGCTTCATCGAATGTGAAATTTTATGTATTGAGTTTTGTTTAGTTATTATATATTATATATTATTTTGGCACCCTTCAATAATGTGGCATACGTCAGATTCACAAACTTCAAAAGGTCTATATTTTGTGTATGAAGATGCAAAGTAAATTATGGAAGTAGAAATGGCAAATTAAAACAATAATAATGTTCTATACCTGAGATTTTAGTTTATGTTGAACCAACTGTTTTCTATAATAAATCTAGGCTGCAGTATATTATTTTATGATCAGACCAATAAGCTTCTGTAACATCTGTTTGTCTGATACTGTTAGAGAATATGAGATCAAGTAATGAATTATAGTCAGTTTTTGGATTTTTAATTGACTGAGCACAATCAAATACTTGTTCCATAAAGCTGGTGTTTATGTCAGTTTTTATCCAGTCAATGTTGAAGTCACCCAAAATAGCAAAGTTGTTTTGTTTGTCAAGCTGTGGAAGTATGTTTTCGACACAGGATTTTCTGAAATATGTTGCAGAAATGTTGGGCTTCATGTATACAAAAATGACTTGTAATTGACCTTTGGTCGTTGAATATATATTGCAAGAAATATATTCTAAGGATTTGGTGGAGTAAGTATGAATATTTATGTATGTTAGTTGATCTCGAACATAGAGGGCAACACCATGGTATGGTCTGTTGTCTGATTCGTTGTTTTGATCATTCCTTATTAAACAATATCCTGAGATATTATAGTCCAAGGAATCATCTCTGTCATATATTCTTGTTTCAGCTAATCCGAACACATCAGCAGCTGTAATATTTGTGTCACATCTCACGTCTTCAATATGTTTGTGAAGGGAACGGCAATTGTTGAAAGCAATTTTGAAGTAACAATTTTCCATATGATAGAGAGGTGTACAGCATAAAGATAGTTGTGCTTCATTTCTCAATCTGTCCATCTCTTTTTTAACTCTTGGATCCACATGAAGTGCAGCTTTGTTGAAATTCAGTAAATATAGTTTTTCCAGGGATCGAACCCTGCTGAGAGCAACATAATGTATATGAGCGTCTTTGTGTTTACGTGATTGAGAAAGATCAATAACAATTTCATTAACTGTGCTTTATGAACTGTTTTACCAGCAGCTGGTTGTAGTGAGTACTGAATTCTCTGGTACATTTTGTAATTGTATAAAAATTTCTTTCAATATCAAATATTGGTGTCCATTGTTCAGAGATGTTCTTGTTGTAATATCCTCTTTGTTTGTATGTTTCTCTGGTCACTCTACCAATTTTATTATCATGAAATGACACCCATAAAATGCTTGGTCTAGTAGTTTCAGATATTTGTTCTCAATGTATTCAAGTTGGCAAGATGAACCATTTACTAAGCCATCTTCAACATTGGTATTACTAGTAATGTCATACATCATACCAACCACAATTTTTAATGTCTTCATTAAGTTTGCGGTCTTATTGTGGTCTTCAGGTAATGATTTTATGAGTTTTTCCTTTGCTTGTTTTGATATATCAGCTAGTACAGTATCATGGGCAGTGATCAATATTTTTTCTCCAGGTAATGTGTTGATAACTCTATCGTTATATGCATTAACAAATTTTCTTTCTGTAAAAAGATGCACAGCATGTTTTGGATAATTTTCACAGTTTGGATCTATGATTTGATTTTCAATGCATTTCATGTCATCAGTTATTTCATTTGTTCTGAGTCGATTTAGGAGTTGTGCATATTTCAAGTCATCCTTCTGACGCATTATTTCAGTGAGTTCAAACATGGAGAAGAATTCTCTCCATCTGTTTTGGCTTGCTTTCTGTGATCCTAATGATAAATCATTTAAAATCCAAGAATCGCAAACAGGACTCAACTGGTATAAGTCACCGAAGACTATGATGTTTTTACCCCCGAAGGGTCTTTTTGTGCCAGTAAGTTGTTGTAAGCGATCATCAATAAAATTTAGCAGATTGTTGCCAACCATACTAATTTCATCAATAAGTATCCAGGAAAGACTCTTTAATTTTACTCTGAATGTATTAAGTTCATCACATGTCATAGGATGTATATTTTGATTGCATTTGTTTCTAAAAGCAGAGGCTATAGTGACACCATTGATGTTAAATGCAGCTTTTGATGTATAAGCACATAGAAGAATTCGTATGTCATCAAAGTTTTCACCAGTAATTGAACTCAGTTGTCTATGTAATGCTTGGTAAAGTGCTTTAATCAGTACAGATTTTCCAACACCAGCTGAACCACATACAAAAGTATACATTGGTTCATCTTTTGTTTTAGACCACTGAAGTACATGATTGAAAAATTCTCTTTGCTTTGTATTGAGTTTTTGAAGTAGTTGGTGGTAATCACTTTCAGGCATTCTAACTGGATTTGGGTTAACTGTTGGAATAGAAGGAAACCCAAGTTCAGTTGCAATATCATAATGTCTGTGTTCAGTTATTCTATCAGGGTTAAAATAAACAAAATGTTCTGCTTCTGTTGTGTTTTGTGAATTGTCATCTGCTTCTTTTTGTTGGACATTTGGGATCAGTTGGTCATAAGCAGACATTTCATGTTCAGCCAGTTCTTGAGCAATATCTATTGCAAAAGCATTATATTCCTATTCTTTGCATTTATAATCAATAGTTGATTGTAATGTTTGGTAGTGAGTCTGGTAGGTGTCAAACCCTCCAAAGAGATCAACTGATTCATCTCTCCAAGGAAAGAATAACATAAATTTTTCCCTGTACTGATTCTCTGTGTTTGTTTTGATATTGAATCTCACATATCTTATCACCTTTGGTCTTTTCCTTTTACGTGTTTGCATTCCATTTTTAGCTCAACTTACTTTTGTAAGTTTGAGCTATTGCCATGGTTTGGCGTCCGTGTGTACGTCAACAATTTCCTTTGGCGCGGGCTACAGGTCGTACCTTTGGTCTGATCTTTATGAAATTTGTCATGAATGTTGACATTGACATGTAGATGGGAACGAGTCATTTTGGGGTCATTCGGCCAAAAAAACATGGCCGCTGGCAGCCATCTTGGATTTCAAAATTAAATCCATTGGCGCGGGCTACAGGTCGTACTGTTCGTCTGATCATCATGAAATTTGTCATTGATGTTAATAATGACATGTAGATGGGAACGAGTGATTTTGGGGTCGTACGGCCAATAAACATGGCTGCCAGCAGCCATCTTCGAATTTACTCTTTGCATGACTAAATCCTTTGGCGCGGGCTACAGGTCGTAGCTTTGGTCAGATGGTCATGAAATTTTTATGTATGATAACAATGACATGTAGATGGGAACGAGTCGTTTTGGGGTCATTCTGTCCAAAAACATGGCCGCCAGCAGCCATCTTGGATTTTACTCTTTGCATGACTAAATCCTTTTGCGCGGGCCATTTTGGATTTCAAAATTCAATCCATTGGCGCGGTCTACAGGTCGTACTGTTCGTCTGATCATCATGAAGTTTGTAGGTCGTAGCTTTGGTCAGATCTTCATAAAATTTGTCATGGATGTTAACAATGACACGTAGATGGGAACGAGTCCTTTTGGGGTCAATTGGCCAAAAAACATGACCGCCAGCAGCCATCTTGTATTTTACTCTTTGCATCACTAAATCCTTTGGCGCATGTTAGACATTTCAATTAGCACCTTTCCTATTCCTCCATTTACTGTCAACCATTAAATTATTCCCCTACCTAAGTTGAGATACAGTGTCATTGACACTTTCATTCAGTTTGATAATTATACTGCCAGTATCAGAATCATTATCTATATTATCATCATCAGATTTGTCATTATTTTCAACAGTTTCGTCAACTGTGTCATCTGTTTGTTCGATGTTCTCATTATCAGTGTTTTTAGGATAGATAGTGTCGTACTTTGAAACATAGTCAGCCAAACATATTTTTTCCATTACTCTTGGTCGTTTTGAATATCTTTGAATTATATTTGTGCATTCAACATCTGTCGAATCAGGTGGTAGCTCATCTAAAAGGTGTTTTGGTTTCATCAGTACTAATCTTTCTTCAGGCGAAGATGTGCTGATGAACACAACATCCCTGGATGATCGTGTAAGTGGCATTTGGAGTGTTAAATAAGCTGCCTCTTGTGCACTTATTTCAACACAGTTTGAGAAGATATTTCCAATATGTCGAACTTGTCTTTTCAAATCCATGTTTCCATCTCTAGCTTCTTTTGTAGCATTATTGAGTGTTGTGGACATACCAGATTGAGACTTTGATATATATGAAACTATGTACATGGCACAAGCATAAGGATCACAAATGTATTGTAAGTCCATGTTAGCTTGCCAAGCGTATAGGAGTGATTCATTGAAAGGATTTATTCTCACTTCTGATGGTTGTCGTTTTATGAAGACTTTTGGTCCAGATAAAGAGCTTCTGGTACACTTTATGTATTCATCTTCACTCATTTCAATAATGTTATGCAAAAAATCTTCAAATGTAATATTCATTTCATTTTTATTTTTGTCCATTTTCAGTTGGATTTCTTTATATTGTTTCCGGTAATCTTCAACATTTTGTTCTAGAGGTGTTTGAATCATTGTTTTTGGCATAGGTGGGAGAGGGAAGCCAAAACGGCTGAAGTTTGATAAGGCTTTCTAAAGTATTATCTGCACCAGAGCAAGTCAAGTATTTGTCAACAAATGAGATTACTTCATCAATATTGTTTTTGTCATATATTGGAGCACCATCTATCCATATCAATGAATGTATGTGGCCACTACCTCGATTTTGGAACTCTGTTCGTTGATATGTATCAGTCAATTTACCAATTGGTGTGTGAGGACTTTTAAGCACAGTATTGATAAATTCTTGGACTCTGTTATAAAAGTAACGAGCACATGTTATAGGGATCTACTAAAAGACGGGACGGGACGATTTTCCGGGACGGGACGGAACGATTTGTCTAAAAGACGGGACGGGACGGAACGAATATTTAAAAGTCATTTTATTCGGAAATGAAAGAGTTTAGAGGCACAAACATGGTCTCAACTTGTTTATTGGTATCAACTCTATACGAATGTGATGTTTTCCCGATAAAATTGAGCGTATGATGAACGGTGGGCGTTCGAATAACGAAGCGTCGAAATTAAGGAAATTTATCACTTCTGGGACGATAATCTAAACACTAAAAGTCATATTTCGTTTACATTTTCATGTTTGGGTGACGGATTTGTGCAGAAAATGTTAGTCTAATATATACTAAATTGTAAAATAGAAGTTTGAACTTGTTTTCTGATGGTAAAAGTAGTGTTTTTATCGACGGGACGATGACACCTCCATTCTTGAAAAATCTGCATTCCGCCGAACGAAAATCGTCGAAAATCTTAACAGAAAAACTAGCATTATGTTCACATTTTCATGTTTGGGTGACGGATTTTTGCAGAAAATGTTAGTCTAATATATAGTAAATAGTAAAATAGAAGTTTGAACTTGTTTTCTGATGGTAAAAGTAGTGTTTTTATCGACGGGACGATGACACCTCCATTCTTGAAAAATTTCCATTCCGCCGAACGAAAATCTTAACAGAAAAACTAGCATTATGTTCACATTTTCATGTTTGAGTGACGGATGTTTGCAGAAAATGTTTGTCTAATATATACTAAATAGTAAAATAGAAGTTTGAACTTGGTTGCTGATGGTAAAAGTGGTGTTTTTATCCACGGGACGATGACACCTCCATTCTTGAAAAATTTCCATTCCGCCGAACGAAAATCGTCGAAAATCTTAACAGAAAAACTAGCATTATGTTCACATTTTCATGTTTGAGTGACGGATTTTTGCAGAAAATGTTTGTCTAATATATACTAAATAGTAAAATAGAAGTTTGAACTTGTTTGCTGATGGTAAAAGTAGTGTTTTTATCGACGGGACGATGACACCTCCATTCTTGAAAAATCTGCATTCCGCCGAACGAAAATCGTCGAAAATCTTAACAGAAAAACTAGCATTATGTTCACATTTTCATGTTTGGGTGACGGATTTTTGCAGAAAATGTTAGTCTAATATATAGTAAATAGTAAAATAGAAGTTTGAACTTGTTTTCTGATAGTAAAAGTAGTGTTTTTATCGACGGGACGATGACACCTCCATTCTTGAAAAATTTCCATTCCGCCGAACGAAAATCGTCGAAAATCTTAACAGAAAAACTAGCATTATGTTCACATTTTCATGTTTGAGTGACGGATGTTTGCAGAAAATGTTTGTCTAATATATACTAAATAGTAAAATAGAAGTTTGAACTTGGTTGCTGATGGTAAAAGTGGTGTTTTTATCCACGGGACGATGACACCTCGATTCTTGAAAAATCTCCAATCCGCCGAACGAAAATCGTCGAAAATCTTAACAGAAAAACTAGCATTATGTTCACATTTTCATGTTTGGGTGACGGTTTTTTGCAGAAAATGTTAGTCTAATATATACTAAATAGTAAAATAGAAGTTTGAACTTGTTTTCTGATGGTAAAAGTAGTGTTTTTATCGACGGGACGATGACACCTCCATTCTTGAAAAATCTGCATTCCGCCGAACGAAATTCGTCGAAAATCTTAACAGAAAAACTAGCATTATGTTCACATTTTCATGTTTGGGTGACGGATTTTTGCAGAAAATGTTAGTCTAATATATACTAAATAGTAAAATAGAAGTTTGAACTTGTTTGCGGATGGTAAAAGTAGTGTTTTTATCGACGGGACGATGACACCTCGATTCTTGAAAAATCTCCAATCCGCCGAACGAAAATCGTCGAAAATCTTAACAGAAAAACTAGCATTATGTTCACATTTTCATGTTTGGGTGACGGTTTTTTGCAGAAAATGTTAGTCTAATATATAATAAATAGTAAAATAGAAGTTTGAACTTGTTTTCTGATGGTAAAAGTGGTGTTTTTATCGACGGGACGATGACACCTCCATTCTTGAAAAATTTCCATTCCGCCGAACGAAAATCGTCGAAAATCTTAACAGAAAAACTAGCATTATGTTCACATTTTCATGTTTGAGTGACGGATGTTTGCAGAAAATGTTTGTCTAATATATACTAAATAGTAAAATAGAAGTTTGAACTTGGTTGCTGATGGCAAAAGTGGTGTTTTTATCCACGGGACGATGACACCTCCATTCTTGAAAAATTTCCATTCCGCCGAACGAAAATAGTCGAAAATCTTAACAGAAAAACTAGCATTATGTTCACATTTTTATGTTTGAGTGACGGATTTTTGCAGAAAATGTTTGTCTAATATATACTAAATAGTAAAATAGAAGTTTGAACTTGTTTGCTGATGGTAAAAGTAGTGTTTTTTATCGACGGGACGATGACACCTCCATTCTTGAAAAATCTGCATTCCGCCGAACGAAAATCGTCGAAAATCTTAACAGAAAAACTAGCATTATGTTCACATTTTCATGTTTGGGTGACGGATTTTTGCAGAAAATGTTAGTCTAATATATAGTAAATAGTAAAATAGAAGTTTGAACTTGTTTTCTGATGGTAAAAGTAGTGTTTTTATCGACGGGACGATGACAACTCCATTCTTGAAAAATTTCCATTCCGCCGAACGAAAATCGTCGAAAATCTTAACAGAAAAACTAGCATTATGTTCACATTTTTATGTTTGGGTGACGGTTTTTTGCAGAAAATGTTAGTCTAATATATAATAAATAGTAAAATAGAAGTTTGATGTTGTTTTCTGATGGTAAAAGTGGTGTTTTTATCCACGGGACGATGACACCTCCATTCTTGAAAAATTTCCATTCCGCCGAACGAAAATAGTCGAAAATCTTAACAGAAAAACTAGCATTATGTTCACATTTTTATGTTTGAGTGACGGATTTTTGCAGAAAATGTTTGTCTAATATATACTAAATAGTAAAATAGAAGTTTGAACTTGTTTGCTGATGGTAAAAGTAGTGTTTTTTATCGACGGGACGATGACACCTCCATTCTTGAAAAATCTGCATTCCGCCGAACGAAAATCTTAACAGAAAAACTAGCATTATGTTCACATTTTCATGTTTGAGTGACGGATGTTTGCAGAAAATGTATGTCTAATATATACTAAATAGTAAAATAGAAGTTTGAACTTGGTTGCTGATGGTAAAAGTGGTGTTTTTATCCACGGGACGATGACACCTCGATTCTTGAAAAATCTCCAATCCGCCGAACGAAAATCGTCGAAAATCTTAACAGAAAAACTAGCATTATGTTCACATTTTCATGTTTGGGTGACGGTTTTTTGCAGAAAATGTTAGTCTAATATATAATAAATAGTAAAATAGAAGTTTGAACTTGTTTTCTGATGGTAAAAGTGGTGTTTTTATCGACGGGACGATGACACCTCCATTCTTGAAAAATTTCCATTCCGCCGAACGAAAATCGTCGAAAATCTTAACAGAAAAACTAGCATTATGTTCACATTTTCATGTTTGAGTGACGGATGTTTGCAGAAAATGTTTGTCTAATATATACTAAATAGTAAAATAGAAGTTTGAACTTGGTTGCTGATGGTAAAAGTGGTGTTTTTATCCACGGGACGATGACACCTCCATTCTTGAAAAATTTCCATTCCGCCGAACGAAAATAGTCGAAAATCTTAACAGAAAAACTAGCATTATGTTCACATATTCATGTTTGAGTGACGGATTTTTGCAGAAAATGTTTGTCTAATATATACTAAATAGTAAAATAGAAGTTTGAACTTGTTTGCTGATGGTTAAAGTAGTGTTTTTTATCGACGGGACGATGACACCTCCATTCTTGAAAAATCTGCATTCCGCCGAACGAAAATCGTCGAAAATCTTAACAGAAAACATCACATTCGTATAGAGTAGATACCAATAAACAAGTTGAGACCATGTTTGTGCCTCTAAACTCATTCATTTCCGAATAAAATGACTTTTAAATATTCGTTCCGTCCCGTCCCGTCTTTTAGACAAATCGTTCCGTCCCGTCCCGGAAAATCGTCCCGTCCCGTCTTTTAGTAGATCCCCATGTTATAGGATCTTTTTGAATGAGTTTTGTTTTATCTTCCCAAGTCATTTTGTCAATATCATTATCATTAATAATTTTTCCACCAAGTTCAGATAAAGTCTTCAATAAAGGTTTCCAATGAGTATCAGCAGCACTTAGTGACATGAGTTTCTCAACTGTTTGAATATGTGGTAGCCTTCATCTAATTGGACTAGGTCATGAACTTGTTTTTGATTTCTGATTTGAGCAGCTGTAAATTTTTCCCCTTTAGTTTTACATTTTCTCATTGCAAGCCACACTTTATCACTTATTTGTTTCATTTGTAATTTTTTAAGTTTTAAAAATATATTTGGTACACATTGAGCAGCTCGTCTATCAGCACTTCTTAGTTCCCATTTGACAATGTCACTGTAATGAACTTTTACAAGTCTCAGAGTTTTCTATTCGTGTTTGACCACAGAATATTGTTGGAAAGCAAAGAGTTTCAGCATTTGTATCCTGATAGAGACTAACTGGGTGTTGTCCCTCACCAGGAGCAAAAGTGTAAACATTACCACATTTGTTAGCCATACAGATATCTTCGACAAGTGTATCTGGATTTCCAGCAGATGTTTCGTTAGTATCAATTTCACTGATCTGGTCAGAATCAGAGTCATTTGATTTGTCTTCTATGTTGTGTGGGGTCAGATTTTCAGTGTTATTAGTTTGTGGTGTAGTGGTATTTGCTGCCGTAATTTCATCACGACTATCCTCTTTGTTGTTTATATTACTGATCCAGTCATTATTTATTGATATTTCAGATTCTTTGTAAAGGTTGCTGTTTGACATGAGCCATTGTAATGCACTAAATACTGCAAGAGGTCGAAAATTTTCAGTATAATCACTTTTTTTGTTGGAAATTCTCTTTTTAAGCTTGACAGGCACTGTAAAATGTTCATCAAGTGGTCTTGGAAGGGAATTTACAGTTGGCTGTATATCAACTGGTACATTGACAACATTTCCTTTTAATGAGTATTGTCTCCCAGAGGGAAGTTCACGAATTTGCATAAATGGTATACGTGGACAAATTAATCTTTCCTCAAGAGTTGTAAGGTTCAATTCATCAGGTATTTCAACCCACTTCATCCCATTATTAACAGATAATTTTGGAACTTTATTCTTTTTAACTGAGTTCAAGCATGTGTGACAAATCCACTCAAGATTATCATGTGATTTAAGACCAATCAAATATTGTATGTTTTCAGGTGTGGATTGGCTGATTGGTTTGACACTTCTATGGAACCATGTCTGTGTGCAACAAGTACATATATACACAGGACCAAAAGAAATGCTTTGATGAAAAAGTTCAATGCATTCTTTGAGTGTTGAGCCATACTTTTTACGGTTATATAATTGTTTCTCTTTTCTGACAAAGGTATCACACTGTCTGGAAGTAGTTTTTCTAATTTTGTCTGACAATTTCTCTCCTTCATATACATCATTTGTTTGTCTGTGTCTTTTCTTTGCTAATCTTTCTTTTTCCTTTTGAATAGTACTGTCTCTTGCTTTTTGCTTTGATTTCAAATTGATTGCAGTTTCTTTCAAACGATAAGTGTCTACTGATCTACTTTTCTATTTTTATTTTGTTTGTCTTAACTCTTTCCTGTTTTCGGTATGATTCAATTGATCTACTTTTCTGTTTAGATTTATTTTCAATTGACCTTATTTTGGCACAGGTGGTGTCATTCAATCTCTTTTTTTTTTCCATCAATCGTTCATTTGTTCGGTATGATTCATTTGATCTACTTTTCTGTTTAGATTTTTTTTTCAGTAGATCTCATTTTGGCACATGTGGTATCATTCAATCTCAATTTTTTTTTTTTTTCATTTCCATTAATCGTTCATTTTGTCTGTAAGATTCAACTAATCTGATTTTCTGTTTAGATTTTGTTTCTATCAGTCTTTCCTTTTTTCGGTATGATTCAATTGATCTACTTTTCAGTTTAGATTTTGTTTCTATCAGTCTTTCCTTTTTTCGGTATGATTCAATTGATCTACTTTTTCAGTTTAGATTTTGTTTCTATCAGTCTTTCCTTTTTTCGGTATGATTCAATTGATCTACTTTTCTGTTTAGATTTTGTTTCTCTGTTTCGCTCCTCTGATTTGCTTTGTATTTCTTAGTATATTCTCTTCTAGATAAACTTTGTTGTTCTAAACAAGTTCTCATTAATTTATGTTTCTTCTGTTTAATATTCTGGTCAGCAAAATATCTGTCAATTGATTTTGGTTGTTGGACAGTTTTTAAGATTTCTGTGTAACTGACAATTTCAAATTGGGAATCAGTAGCAATTGATCGACTTAAGTAGAAAGAATACATGTGTGAAATCAAGTCATTGAATGTATCAAAGCACACAAGTATTGATGTTCCATCAATACCTGATAGCCCATCAATACCATTAGAATGGGAATCAAATAAGTAGTATTTATTTTCTCTGAAAAATGCAGCTGAGCAATAGCACCGATTGTTATGAGAACTTTGTTACTTCTGGTGAAAGCATTTTCTAGACACTGATGAAGATTATTTGTTGGGAAATCACTATTGTCAATAAGTAATCCACTCACAATTTCATGTTTATTTAAAACTACTGATGAGTTATGGGTTTCCACAAAATCAGGTATGTCTTCAAAACTGAGTAGCTTGTAAGAAATGTTTTGAGTGGAACATATATTTTGATATATCTCATCTCCCATATATAACACAGTATCAAGTTTATTGGAGTCAAATTGATCAGTTCTTGTTGACTGTATGAGTACTGCGAGGCAATTTCCAACACATTGGACGCCTCTTGACGATAAGCAAAATCTTTTGTCATTTTTGATGAAAAGTGCCTTGTATAACAATTGGAGAAAAATTGGTTTGGTTTGAATAGCTACAAGTAGATGCAGTTTCTTGGCAAGTAGTTTGATGACAATTGGGTGAATTGCTGAAAACAATAGTATTTTGATTAGCATTGGTAGTAGTTGTTTGTTCAAAGTTTGTAATTGTGTGTTCAGAATTTGTAATAGTTTGTTCATTGTTTGTTTTTTCACTAGCAGACTCATCACTGATGAGAATGTCAGTGCTGGAGATATCATCAGGTGATGGATCTTTAATCTTCACCAAACTCTTTTTCCAATATTTCCTACGAGGCATTTCTGTAACAGAATACATGTACATTTAGTCCAGTGCATTTATGGTTTTACCCAGAACTAATTGCAACAGAATTTTTTTTTGCTGGAATTGGTACATATACCCTCCATAAACAACATACTAAAAATCGGCAAAAATCGGAAAAAGGGAAATTAGTGAATTTCGTGAAAAAAAAAGGAGAAAATTTGGTCAAATCATCAATTTATAGGTTTTCATGAATGTATATACAAAATTCAAATTTACAAGTCCTACAAATATCATGCCTATTTTGTCGATCACATTTTCCTGAATCCAGAACTGGAAACCATTCCCAGATTCCTTAAGTATTTTTCGAGTTGTGTGCCTTCAAAAACGCGAGTTTACCTGATTTCGGAGCCTTAATTTCGCAGAATGAGCCAAATGCCGTATTATATGGTTAATTATTTAAAAACCTAGAGCAAAATTAATTACTTTTACACTGTTTTAGTAATTTCCTCACTAGATAAAACACAAAATATGATTAATATGTGCATCTATGAATAAGGAGAATAAAATATTCTCAAACAAAATGTGTGTTCCATTGTATGGACTTAGCCAAATTTGCCTTGACACAGAACTCGTGTGATGAAATGCCATATTTGAGGTCATGTAACTCAATAAATTAACATCCATATGCTCTGCTTTTCTCATAACATTTTGAGAATACTAGATTGAACAAATTGTGAATGAATTTCCAAATACATTGGTGAAGAAAAGAAAATTATGGTCCTATGAACTCTTAGTCTAGCCTCTTTTCCGAAAATGCAATTGTGGGACGTTTTTGTAAATTTTAAAAGGATTTTAGACATATTCAGAAAAATTAACGAAAGTTTATTGTGTAAAATTATGTGATCTGTCCTCTTAAATAATTTTGTTGTTGAGAAAATAGCATTTCAATGGCTATACCAATGAATTTCACTGGATTTCACTCATCATTGTGGAAACATACTCCAAATTTGAACGGCAGAAAAATGGGGTAGGGGAAAGCATATCAACAAAATCTTCAAAATTATGCATCTTGAAGCAGAAAACTTTATATTAACAGTTTCTGCTTACATAGTTCTTTCATAAATAATTTCATATTTCCTTTGTTTATGTTTATTGACAGAGCTATAATATTTGTTGTCATAATTTGGCAGTGAAATGTCAAATTGGCTATTTTGAGATTGTTTTATACAACATAACCATAAAATTCTAAATCAACGTCCGATAATGTATTAAGCAGTTTTATAATTCAACAGGAATGTACACAAACTGGAAGAAAACAACATTGTGTGAATTTGTGTCTGAAATGGCTGTAATTTGGTGATAAGATTGCATTTTGTGATTTTTCCTACCCCTATACCAACGTTAAAATTTGGAGTCAGTTTCCTGAAAAATGAAAGAAATCAAGTGAAATACTATGGCATAACCAATGTAAGGCTAAATTTTTATCACTAAATTGTTGTGGGAGGAAAGTTCAAATAATTTTACACATTATAACACCCATTGTTTTTTGTTTTTATGGCCCAAAACCTTTTAGATTGGACAAAAATGCCTCAAACTGGCATCTTTGGAAACAAGCTAAAACTAAGTATTCAAAGGGCCATAAGTTGATTTTCTTAAATAATGTCCTGTTAATACCTTTACATTTTGTTCAATCCAACATACTTAAAAGGTTATAAGAAAAGCATGGCATATGGGTATTAAATTATTGAGTTACATGACCTCAAATATTGCATTTCATCACACACGTTCAGTGTCAGAGGCAAAATTGGTCAGGTCCATACAATGGAACACACATTTTGTTTGAGAATATAATCTTCTTCTTAATTATAGATACACATATTATTCATATTTTGTGTTTAATCTAGTGAGGAAATTACTATAACACTGAAAAATCTCTTCAGTTTGCTCTACTTTTTAAAATAATTAATCACAAATAAGGCATTTTGGCTCATTCTTCGAAATTGAGGCCCCGAAAATGGGCCGAAATCAGGTAAACTCGCGTTTTTGAAGGCACACAACTCGAAAAATACGTAATGAATCTGGGACTGGTTTTCAGTACTGGGTTCAGGAAATTGAGGTCGACACAATACACATACCATTTGTAGGATTTGTGAATTTGATTGTTCTTATATGCATCCATGAAATTCCATAAATCGATGATTTGACCAAATTTCCGCAAATTTATTTCACGAAATTCACCAATTTCCTTTTTGCCGATTTTTAGTATGTTGTTTATGGAGGGTTTATGTACTTATTCCAGCAAAAAAAAATTCTGTTGCAATTAGTTCCGGGTGTGGCATTTTTTTCTCATAAATGCACTGGACTAATTATATCAGATATAGATCTGATCATAACTCAATTAGCATGGTTGGATGGTCCTGCAAATTTTTTTTAGCAAATATGAGATTGATATTCCAGAACTAACTGACAAATCTTGTCTAGAACCTGGAGTATTGAGAGCACATAGAAATGAAGTCACCAGCGATCATTTCGAGTAATATGATGAGATGCAAATATGAGATAAAATAAGACAGATTGATTGACAAACAACGGTAACACATATTGACATTTTCGGTGGGACGGTACCCATTTTTTGGAAGAACGAAGACCCCCATCCAAATTATACTAATCAAAATCTATAATCAACAATTATAGAAGTTATTAGAATATATCAACTAGTATTATAGGGCTTATATAGGGAAATGCCACTTAGGAAAAAAAAGTAGATTATAGACAATTGACTCTGTTAGTGTGTGTATAACAAATTTCAGCTTTACACCAGGGAGTAAATAAGTCTTTTGTTTCGCATAGCAAAATGCTATGCAAATCAGAAAACTGAAAAACGAATCAGTCATTTTGAATATATGCAATTGAAAACTTGATTTAGTTCATTAAAATTGAACAGTTGATAGCTAAATGATATACGAATTATTAAATTGTAAACCATATTTCAATATTTGATTAGCAAAATGCTAATCAATACCAGTTATTGTATGCCCTACTTCACACTCTACTGTGGGTATAAATTTCTACTGTTGGTTCAAATGTCAGTTCATGGGTTAAACATTATTACTGAAAGTAATAAATCCCTTCTCTATATTACAATACTCTATATAATTAGGGCAACATTTTGGAGATCAAACCAGCTGTGTCCATTTGATTAAACCTGTGTTTACAAGAGAAAATTATGATAATTTCTAATTTTTAGCTGACTTAAGCCCTGAACTTCTGACTTGCAAGATACAAAATGGGACACATTTAATCATCTTTATCTCACAATTGGGAACTATGAATTAAAAATGCATTGGTTAAGTTGAAGAAATTTTCAAATGAAGGAAATTTGTTAGTCATCCTGACAGGAGTCTTTTAGAGCCTTCCAAATAACTGCCATCGGATAGCTATCACTGAGTGCCTGGTGATTATGCTCATGTGATACCTAAATTAAGCTATAAACAGTAATGGGTATGAGATACCAAGATGTGGGGATGATGAAGTTCTCATCTCTACCATACTCAAAACTAGTTTCTTCCATAACATATTAATGATAGGTTTACTCACAGACTCCTTGAATCAATGACCAAGCCTGGGTGCGCAATTAAACTAACACTATTTGAAAAATTAAAAGGTCCAGGTGCCGAAGAAATACTTACTCCTCAAAGAACTTGAAGAAATGGAACAACAATGTTAATAGCACAGATGAACGAGAGGCCGATCACGATCGGCAGATGTTTAACCCATACCTTGGCGAAAGTGATCAGCTATTTTCAGTTCTGACACGAAAATCCATAAGCCATAACTCTGTTTAAAATATAAAAAAATTGATCAAACCCAAATTCGAAACCTATCTGTATTTTGGGCTGAGAAATTCACATACAAAATTTACATACATCTCAATAAAATCAGATATATCAGATGAAAGGTATTTCTGCTAAGTATAAGGAATGTTGAGAATTAAGGGTTCATTTTAACCACAAAAATCCATACAAGTGAAAGGGATATAATAGGAGAATGATTACATGAAAAATATACAAAAGCATAAAATTGATGACAAGGGTTAACAATTTTAACTCAATAAAATTAGGTACAGGTATGTCACTGGAACACTGCATTGATATCCTAAACCAGAGAGCTGTATGGAAATACAATAAACAACAGATGGTTCTCTGTCCAATTACAGCTTCCAGTGCCCTGACAATATGATGGCTAAAAATAACTCTAATTTCCAATAATACAAGTTAATCTATTCTCTCTCTCAGTGCTAACTGATATCACAGGGGTTATATATCTGCTATGGTTCTACATGATAAGCATAAAAATATCGAATCTGTTCAATCCTTAGTTAAAAAGGGCCATAACTCTGGTATAAAAAACAGGTTCTAACCCATATTCAAACTTGATCTGTATTTTGAGTTGAGAAACTCACATACCAAATTTGGTTCCTATCAGACGATAACTGGTTGAGCTATCGAAGCATGGATGAATTCTATATCAAAGGGCCATAACTCCATTAAAAATAATCTGATCAAACCCATATTCGAACTCGAATTGTATTTTAGATAGAGAAACTCACATACCAAATTTGGTTCTCATAAGATAATATTTTTTTTAGTTATCGTAGCATCCATAAATTCTAAGTCGAAAAAGGGCCATAACTCCGGATCAAACCCATATTCGAACTCGATCTGTATTACGGTCTGAGAAACTCATATACAAAATTTAGTTCCGATCGGATAGAAAATATTTGAGTTATCGCACCATGCGTAAAGTGTCCACGGACAGACAGACGGACGCACGACGAGTGGTCAATCCGGACGTCGACATTATGTTTACCATACTATGGTATGGGTAAACATAAAAACGAATAAAATAATAAGCCAAAACTTGGAACAGTAATCCTAAATATAAGAATGTCTGTAGAACCTTCAAGAGCAAAACATAAAAACCTGCTTTGATGAAATTTTAACACCATATGGCTGCCTGATTGTAAGATTCAAGCTTATAACATTGACATGAGCTATTCCAAACAGAGACATGTAATTAATTATAGTCTCTAACAGTATCTGACATGGCTTATCCGATTAAAATGTGAATCCACCTAGCGGTCAACAACCATAATAAACAGATATTGTTTGCATCTGCTAGTAGGGGTGATAAAACACAGATGTGTCCCTGCCACACTATCAATTAATCATCTGTCAGAGAACTTACTATAAGGTGCTGAGATAATGAACCATGAATTCTTCTGGCATGGGCACCTTATGATTATGTCAATGTATAAGTTCAATTTAATTAATAAGGGTTTAGGAATAGAATTACTGACATCAAGTAAGGAGATAAGGAAAAGCTGATCATGAGAAAGTTTCTTGCTTTCTGAGTTTGACGGGATATAACAAAATTAGAAGGAAATAAATGGGGACATCCATGTTAATATTAATAAAGATAACTTGATATAAGGGGCCATAAATATGAACATTGATTTGTAGGAAAAATAAAGGAACTTGACAATAAAATACAAAATTTTCAATCTGAATCCCAGTTATCCAAGGAGCCTCCATACCAAATATAAGCTAAATAGTCCTGATGGTTCTTGAGAAGATCATTTAAGAATAAATTACTATGGAGGGAAAGAGTTATGTCCCTGGTTCTTCCCCTGTTTAACCCAGTGACCCCATTTGAACAAATCTCCATACCAGTCACCATGAGAACATCCACACAAAATATGAACCAATTCAGTCCTATTGATTGGGAGATATTCCAAGAAGTGTTGAAAGACAAGATGGACAGACGGCTAAATGAATGGAAGGAGGGATGGACAATGGATGAGGAGTAATTATAGCTACAATTTCCATTTAGATTTTTTTTTAATTGAGCAATGATTTCAATCTAGAATTTTTTTTTTAAGAGTTATGTCCCTGGCTCCGCCCCTATTTAACCCAGTGACCCTATTTGAACAAATCTGAATCTCAGTCATGTAGGGACCCTCTATACCAAATATAAGCTACATAGGCACAATGGTTTTTGAGAAGTTGTTTTAAGAATTACCATGGAGGGAAAGAGTTATGGCCCTAGTTTCGCAACTATCTGACTTGGATACCTCATTTTAACAAATCTGATTAACAGTTACCTAGGGAACATCCACAAATAATATGAACAAATTCGGTCCTATGAATCTTTAGAAGAAAATGTTCAAAGAATTGTTGACGGATGGATGGACGGACGAGTATTGATGACTATAGCTCAACCGGAGAGTTCGTCTCAGGTGAGCTAAAAATCAAAGGTCAAAATGCAAAAAATATTATTTTTTTTAGAGTTATGTCCCTGGCTCTGCCCCTATTTGACCCAGTGACCCCATTTGAACAAATCTGAACCCCAGTCACCCAGTGTTCGCGCTGTCGGTAGCCAAATTAGCCAATGGCTAATCTTTTTCGAATTTGGCTAATAAAAATTTCATTTGGCTAAACTTTTGGCTAAACTTTTTTTGACCCCAAATAGAGACTGGAAGCATGAATTTTTGGCAAGTGGGTTTTTAATTCTGTGATGTGAACGATCTTGTCCGAAAACATCGTATACGTACGTGGAAACCCGAAACCCGATCGCGGACAGGACAAAGGGAAACCCGTCACTCTGCACGAAACAGCAAAAGGTCATATCATTATTTTACATTTAATCCGCTAATCCCCCATTGTCTGTATGGTCACTCACGGGGATCCTGCACAATGCATGTTTATGATGACATTGTATTTATGACGGCCAAGGTTTATGAGCACCAAGTGTAAGACAATAGCTTAATCAGCCAAATGTGAATCACGACAGATATTTTGTCGCTATTTTTCGTCAATACCGATACATTCAAAATAATATCCATGCGTTTATGACAGATTGTAATTTGATAATGGCGTAACAATATTAAGTTATTAGTTTCCAGAGATGTCACTTAGATATTTTCGCAAGGATAATTAATATTTAATGATTTAAAAGAAGAAAGTGGGGAAATGTCCGGTTGGGAAATGTCCGTATACCCCCCCCCCCCCCCCCACCCCACAAATCACTCTTTCACATAAAGATTAATAATTTTTTAATAAATGACATATATAAAAATATTTCTAGTTCATCAAAATTAGTTAAATTATTGTGTATTTTACCTGTGCCTGTTAGATTTGACGTTTTAGTCATTAATTGTGAACCGACCATAAAACGATGATTTAATTTGGCCATATTTTTTTTAATTTGGCCAAAAAAAATTTGGCTAAAGTTTTTTTCATTTGGCTAATAAAATTTTCATTTGGCTAAACTTTTGGCTAAAAAAAAATTCGGTCCAGCGCGAACACTGCAGTCACCCCAGGTCTCTGTACCAAATATAAGCTAAATCGGCCCAATGGTTCTGAACAAGAAGTCGTAAGAATTACTATGGAGGAATAGAGTTATGGCCCTAACTTTACAACTATTTGACCCAGTGACCTCATTTGAACAAATCTGAATGAGAGTCACCTAGGAAACATCCACACCAAATATGAACCAATTCGGTCGTCCGGTTTCAAAGGAGAAGATGTTCAAAGAATTGTTGAATGACGGACGGACGAGGAGTGATGACTATAGCTCCACCGGAGACTTCGTCTCATGTGAGCTAAAAAGTGGATAGTTAAAAGAGTGTTATTTTACACACATTGGCTTTTCTGACATCCCCTGTTTAACCCTGCGTGTGCTATGAATTAATGCCTTTTTAGAAAAGCTGTAATGTATAATGATGGAGTTATATATAATGCTCGGCTATTCAAAATTTTTTAGCTTTTCTGAAGATTACCTTTTATGGAATTCCGTGCAATCCTAAAAACATATTCTGTTTATAATCCGGAATTTAGAAAAGCTAAACTGAATTTAAAAAGTGGATAGTTAAAAGTGTTATTTTACACACATTGGCTTTTCTGACAACTCCTGTTTAACCCTGCGTGTGCTATGAATTAATGCCTTGTTATAAAGGCGTGCCTTTTTAGAAAAGCTGTAATGTATAATGATGGAGTTATATATAATGCTCGGCTATTCAAACAATTTTAGCTTTTCTGAAGATTACCTTTTATGGAATTCCGTGCATTCCTAAAACATTCTGTTTATAATCCGGAATTTAGAAAAGCGAAACTGAATTTAAAAAGTGGATAGTTATAAGAGTGTATTTTACACACATTGGCTTTTCTGACATCCCCTGTTTAACCCCGCATGTGGTATGAATTAATAAGGCCCTGTTAAATATTTCTATTTGAGTGTGTATAAATTGGCCAACAAAGGTTTAAAATGCAAATTTAATACATGTGCGTCCGTGGTTGCGACTTGTGCTAGAAAGACTCCCCTCTTGTGTCATATAACCCGCATTGTCATTTTTCGTATTTATTTTGTATGTAATATGATATTATTGTGAATTTTAAATAAAACACCCCTGTTTCAAATGTATTCTTCCAATTCATTCCATTCAAGCTCACGTACAATCGCCATATACATATGCATGTATAACAAGTTTTGGTGTGATTAAATCACAGTTCATGTGTACAGTTGGCATTTATGATTAGTTAACGATATTCATCAGTGCATCGTTTGCATGTAGGCATACCACGAAGTTATCACCAACATAAATTAAGTCTTTTGACAACAAAGCAATTAACATGTTATAATCACTGCTCGATGTTATACTCATAACAAGCTTTGACCTATTTGTATTTAATGTTGTGAAGAGCACTGGATACTAGTTTCCACTTCCTTATTGTTAATGTTATCATAATATATGCTAATATATGCTAGTATTGCCATATTGGAACTATATATTCACGCGTCTAGGGTGCAAATGGTCGTGACAAGAATAGGTGCTATTCCGGTACATAGCCCTTCCACCGCCATTGTGTTCTTTGTAAGACGCGTTCCATTCCCTGGTAGTATCGAGAAGAGGACTCTGATGTATGTGCTTATCCCATATAGCACACGGGAGGATGAGTTGAAATAAATTCCTGTATATGTCTTGTCTGTTCTCGGTATTAAGATAATTGATAATATAATGACCCTGTTATATTTTGGTTGCGTCGTTGATTGTTGGCCATGATGGTGGGATCATTCGATAAAACTTGGATTAAGAAAGCCGAGCAATATTTTTATGTTTATCGGACATTTTATGTAACCTGAAGAGGAAGATATAAACTGACAGAAAATAGAGTTACGTCGCATACATTTGATAATATTAAAGGTGCGTCTACACATGATATTAAGTAATTGGTGATTTTATATTCTAACACCCCCTCTTAAAATCAGCTTGATTAATTCATTACAGTATAGAAACAAAAGAAATCATATTTACACATTTTTGATCACACACACAGAATATCTTACACAATTTGGTCACTTCAATTTCCCATTATAAGAGTAAGAAACTTGTTCTTGCAGTGCTGACTGGTTTTGTAAAGATGTCAGCTAGATTGTGTTCTGAAGGCACATATATTATTTCCATTATACCACTTTGGATTACATTTCTAATGAAATGGTATTTGATATCAATATCTTTGGTTCTTTGGTGCTGTACAGGATTTTTGTCTAATGCAATGGCTCCCTGATTATCACAATATAGTGTGAAATTATTTAAATTTTGACCAGACATATCTTTAAGCAAAGCATGTAAGTATTTTCCTCCTTGTGTTGCAGATGTTACAGACATATTCTGCCTCACAAGTGGACAAAGCTACAGTAGGCTGTTTCCTTGATTTCCATGAGATCAAGGTTCCTTCAAAAAGTTCAAAGCCATATCCAGTGATACTTTTTCTGTCTTCAGAACTGTCGTCAGAGGACTTATATCAGCTAAAAAATTCTTAGTAGCATCAACAGTGTCACTTTTCTTTTTCAAGAAATAAACCATGGATAAATTTGAAAAATCATCAACACAACATAAGGCATATCTGAAACCATTCTTTGCCTCAGGGTCTATTGGACCGGCAAGATCAAAATGCACTAAATCTAAAATGGTCTTAGCACGAGTATCAGGTAGTTTACTTCTACTTTGTGTCAGTGTAGAGAGTGATCACACATGGTTTGCCCTTGGGAAGGCAATGGCGCCGTAAAATTTCTAACTCTTCTCACCCATCATCTTTGGCATCCCTCAATATAAGAGAAAGTGATCTGTCATCGAGCACTTGAACGAGCTCAGCACAGCATTTGGCATTTTTATCATCATCGATTTCTTCATCGGCATTGAGATCTTTGAACACATCATAGAGATCTCGGATTCTCATGTATCCCATGAATTTTACCTCCCATAGTTCATATCTCCTTTCATCACCATCGAAAATAAGCCTTGACCTGGGCCCATAACCTGTTATATTTTGGTTGCCTGGTTGATTTTTGGCCATGATGGTGGGATCATTCGATAAAACTTGGATTACGAAAGCGGAGCTATATTTTTATGTTTATCGGACATTTTATTAAACCGGAAGAGGAAGATATAAACAGACAGAAAACAGAGTTACGTGGCATACATTTGATAATATTAAAGGTGCGTTTACATATCATGATAGTAACTGATGGTGATTTTATATTGTAACAGACCGAACTAAGGACTTTATATCCGATTGACTTTATCACTGGCAGTTCTTTGTTTGCTTGTAAACGCTCTTTTTATATGACATTAATAGACGGTCTTTATATTCTTAGCTACTACCGGCATTGGGCCACTGTTTTTTTATTAGTTGGTTCGCGGAATTTTTTATGGAAAAGTCAGTCAAAAAAAAAAATGGAAAACACTCAAATTTTCAAATAAAAGGAAAATGGTCTGAAAATAACTTTGTATCATATCTAATATGATCGTACGTGACACGTAATGGAGCAACCACCAAGTTGATCATTAAGTTCAATATTACAATAATTATAGGATGTTATGTACATGGTACTACATGTGCTAGACCACTCGGAGAAATGTCTGTGTCATCAAACTAAAATACCATGTTACAACTTCGATTGATATATTCGTAATCGTACATATAGTCACGGAATATCAATTTATCCCAGCACTTTCAGCGCATGATTCAAATCTGAGCTGCCAATGCTTCTGTGCATAAATTGGAGGTACCCTCGCGGGGTCTAAATAAGCATACATCATACATGCAGTGCGGAATAAGAGTACAGGGTGGATAATTCTGCCAATGTCGATACGAGTATACGGGGCGACACGGTAGCAATTCCCAACATAGCATAAAGTCAGCCTGGAAAGCTCTATTATGTCAATCATATAAATATCCCAAATTCAGAAATGTTTTGTCGAAAATAGGTTTTACCAAACAGCAACGTCATTTCTTGATCTGAGTAAGTAATCCATTCTGATTGGCCTTTAGTATATATAGTCTGCCTGACAACCCCACAGTTTAAATAAACATACGGACACAAATACACACTATATACAGGGGGGGGGTCGAAAAAAAAATTCAGGCACGTATGGCATTTTTTCCCTTTCGATCATTTTTTGTACCCACCCACCCCCACCGCCAATTTTTTTTCCGTTTTCGGCAGTTTTTTCCGACCATATTTTGACACCCACCCCCCTTTTAACACTAAAACAGAGATTTGCGGGGGGGGGATTCACTGTAAACAGCTGTATATGAATTTCTGTGCATACTATTTATCATGGATGTTAACATGGACATGTAAATAGGAATGAGTCATTTTGAGGTCATTCGGCCAAAAAAACATGGCTGCCAGCGGCCATGTTGGATTTCAAAATTTGCAACAAAATACAACACGATAACTGCCTGCAGTCAGTTTACAAGTTAGAATTATATTAGCAACCACCAAGGGTGCTTTTTACCTAAATGCGTGTGAATTATGACGTCATATATTTTTTCTATATTTCTATACCAAGAGCGAAAATAGCGTGTATGCTTTTTTGTAAATTTCACACGTGACTTCCGGGGTGTTACTGCGCAGAATCCAGCTCAATGACAGCTCGCGAGTAGATTAATTACTCGCTTGATTTTGTTTTCTCCACTTCCACTTTTCAGCATAATCGACATTTTGGGATATCTGGATAAGTCGGATTAACCTCCCAAAAAAGGTGAGTTTGACACCTGAAATTCTTGTCATGTCAGCGCTTATCTGCAATTAGACTCATGTCAGAATTCGCTGTTTTATGAAAAAGTCACTCTTAAAATGCACCCTAATCGGTCAAATTATTTCGATAATTCTGTGTCTGAGTGAGGCTGAGAGTTGAGACTGACTCCTGCGTGTACCTGGCCTGCAGTCAAAAGTCAGTGATTCCAACTTTGGTGTACACCCTTGATTAATTTATAAACACAGCTTTGTGCCGGTGTTTGTAACAACGACCGAAAGTTTTATCGACAAACCGGAAACTCATTGTCGAAAAAGTTAACTTTTCTAATGATATTCAGAATTTCAGTGCTAGAAAACACACCGGCGAAGATGATAACATGGATTTCATGGTGATAAGCTGGTTGTGAAAGTATGGAATAATACAATTGTCTTCAGTACAGTTTATTAAAACTTAAAAGTTGAGACTTAAGTCTTAAGTAAACATTTTTGGTAAAAATTTAAATGATGGGTGTCAAACATGTGCAACATTTTCAGCACGCGAAATTAGGAAAATGTCCAATAGTCTAGAAAATTCAATGCTATGGCATAAAACTTAGGGTACGTCCATGATGCAATCGTAAGTGGAACGATTTCCGTAAAATAATATCAAGTGCTGTTTGATTTTAGATGCGAAATCGTATCGTATCCTTTGTTACCTCCACTTTCGACGGAATTGCAGTCAGAAGAAAGATCGTACGGTAGCAATCAGGAGGTTAACCATGGCTTAAGAACAACCCACTCTACACTCATCTGCGACAACATTGCGATCGGGTGAATTCGTTGTTCATATTTAAATCCGCGCATAATTATATTTTGCTTAGTTTTAAATTTGGCAATTTTGCGCAATTTGAATTTGTGAATTTGGTCAAGGCTGGTGCATATGCAGGATCATGCAGTTGCATGTGCAGTTCTTTATCGATGCTGAAGATAGATTTGTTCCCCATGCACAATACCGGTATAAACTGGCCTACAGTATACTATAATACATGGCATTTTTCTCAGTGGCATTTATATGCATTCAAATTAAGTAAACGGGGTGGCCAAAAAACGGTATACATGTACAGGTACTGCTCTTTAGCACTGAGGGCTAAAGAACGTTATACCTCTCTTTAGCGATGAGGGCTAAAAACTAGTAAAGAGAAATACTGATTATAAGTTATAACGTTATACATTGGCGCAATGCGCAGAATATCTTTGAAACACACGTGATGCTCGTCCAACATGGACCGCTCTTTAGCGCTGAGGGCTAAAGAATGGCACACCGCTCATTAGCTATGAGGGCTAAAAAGCGTTATGAATTATAACATAAGTTTGGTGCAATAAGCAAAATATCTTGGCAACACACATGCCGCTCATCCAACATGTGCCGCTCTTTAGCACTGAGCGCTAAAGAACGGCACACCGCTCTTTAGCGATAAGGACTAAAGAGCGGTATGGATTATAATGTTGTGTGTTGGCCCAATGCGCAAAATATTTTGGCAACGCACGTGCTGCTCATCCAACATGACCGCTCTTTAACACCTACCGGTACTGCTAAAGAGCAGTATACCGTTCTTTAGCGCCAAACGCTAAAGAGCAGTATGCCGTTCATTAGCGTATCGGGCCCATATACATGTAGCTAAGGCATGGTATACTGCCTTTTAGCATTTGCCACTAAAGAGCAGTACCGGTATACTGTTCTTTAGCACCAAACGCTAAAAGAGCGGTATACTGTTAATTTAATAGCGTATCAGGACCACATAGCTAAAAAAGCGTGGTATACCACTCATTAGCATTTGGTACTAAAGAGATGTATACCGTTCTTTATCCACGGCCATATACATGTATAAGTAAATCTGAAATGACCGTCGATAGGCTGCTGACTTTGAAACGTTGGAGTTACCTCGTACTCTATTAATTTTGGAGAGAATTTCCAACAATAGCTATTATTTGGCTTTGAGACATAGAGCAAAAATTGAAAATTGCTATCACTATTATCAAATTCAGCCTAAATCCCTGCAATCACGATTATCAGGCAATCATGATTATTGGCACCTGAGAGTATGTTACATATGATTAGTATACAAGTAGATGATATCACATTAGTTTCTATTTTATACAAAATTTATGAACCAAGTTCACTAAATTAGATTTGAGCCGATGTTTACGATGTCATCCTTTAATATATATAGTCCACCTTTAATAATAAGGCCAAAACAAAATGAATGCGTGTTTCCCGTAACCCGACCCAAGTTCATTTTATTTGTTTTAAATAAAAAAAAAAATCTATAAACCGACCAACCACACTGATATTAACCAAACTATTTACGCGTGGTTCCATTTTATCTGATTCACCTCGCGAGATAAATGATATCTTTTATATATTTATATATTTTTCGCAAAGCCACATCGTCACTCTTCAAACAGTTCTAGTCAAATTACGACCGGACTCAATACCAGAAGAGTACAGGTTATCGCTGACTGGAAGCACGTGTTTGTGTTGATATGGAGTACCGTTATTGTTGAGTGTACCGGTATTTGAGCAAAAAAGCTGTAGCCGGCTGTTACTTATAAGACATGCGCGGTAGGAAGCTACATGTACATCAGCCAGGGAAATGAATGCGACTATCACTAAAGTAAACATTGTACCCCGACTCTGATGGGAGAATTTCTTATCGTGGAGATATTTGTTTTAAATTTGCTCCCTGGGGACACATACATGTACATTGTAATTGTCATTCCCATTTTGTTGACATCAAACTAGATATTTTATATATATGATATATTTCCTGTTTGGTGGATAATTAAACTTATTATCGTAAAAATATATATAATTATATCTTGTTTGCATATACCGGTTTTATCACCAATTTGTTGGTTGATTGGGTCATTGTATGGTGTTTGATTGTGGTTAGGCGTGTCAGAGTTTGTAAATTCTGCAGTTGAGTACCGCGGCCGATCGGCAAGTACACCTCGGCCGAACGACAAATACACATGTACACCGTGGCCGAAAAGCAACTACATGTACAACAGGGCCAGATGGCATGTACACCATGGTTAGATTTCTGGTTTGTATTTTCTTTTTTTAGTTTAATGAATGTACAATGTACATGTACACCGCATCAACTACATTTACACCATGGCCGAATGGCAAATACACCACGGCCCAACTGTAGTTAGCCGTTGGAGCCGCGGTGTACATGTAGTTGCATTTCAGCTGTGGTGGCAATGCTAACCGCAACGTGGTTAAGTGGACACTTGTTTTGCCTAGCAGGGTACATGTACATGTACATGTATGTACCAACCTTGCCAGGTTTATTAAAAAAACTCAAAATAGTGTGCGACGACAAGGAAGTTTCAATTGTATTTAAAGGTACTCAATCTGATTTGATAGTCCCCATATCATTAGATTCGAACAACATTTTTAAAAAATATGCCTCAGTCAGAATCTATTAAGGGGAAGGTCAAGTGAACAATTTTGAAAGGGGATTTCCATGCAAATCTCTTTAACAGAAGTTACGTAGTTGCATACATGAATAATTCTGAGTGATTTGGTGTGGTAATTAAAACAACGGATTGTCAAATATCAGATACACAAAAGCAACTTGACTTTAGAGTTATCCATCTTCATACGCAAATTTGATCCGCGAACTTCTTCTCGTTTACTTTTTGCCAGGCCACTAAAAAGTACCGGTGGTGAAAAATAATGGATTGCAAAAATTTATAGGGTTCCTCGACTCAAATCAAATATTTGTTTCCCCAAAGCCAAAGAAATAGTAATTTGCGAGCGTTAATTCGGATTAGGATAATCGCATTAGAGCTGAAATGAGGGAATGAATAAATAAATGAATGTATACAAAGTGAAATAAAACATTGCTTTTTGTTTGAGAATATTGCCATTTGATTGAAATAATTATAGATTTCTGAAAAATGAATGAATATATACCGGTATCAGGAATAATGTTTTGTTTATTAGTCTCACTAATCGTTCTCAGTGTTTCTTAAATCAGCGACTTCATCACATGTACTGTCATTTCATGTTCATGTACAGAGAAAATTACTGTTCAAACTTACAAAAGTTGTAGGTGATTTCATTTATCAGGTCTTTACTGTATGTTACATCTACAGTAATGCCATAATTAATTGACTCCATAACCACAGCATAATTATGGGTAAATTTTCAGGATTTAGTCGGAAAGCTCTCATCGAGTCATTAATTAGGGCATTACTGTACATGTACTAGTACATGTATACTTATTACAGTGTTTTTTTTCCTATTTTTCCAGATTTTTCAGAGATGCTTCAGATCTACCAGTACATCCTGTTCATCACATGCACTATCTATCAGAAGTTCAATTCTGTGATCTGAGATCTCACATGTACTGGTTTCTGAATAAATTAGCAAATTTTGTCAGACAACTTCCTTGAACAGGTGTAAAATTCACATTCACAAGCAGTGATTAAATGGAACTGTAAAGCCAATATGGTTTGTGTGACCCTGTGAGTTCGCATGATGGAAAGACAATATCTACAACAAGGACCAACAATTTTCAAGAATTTGCATCTTATAATACTAGAATGAAATTTTGGGAAACTCAAGATTCTTTCCAAACTATTTGAGTTTTTCAAGAGTGCAATGGATGTCTTTGGGGGACAACCCATTTGTACACTGTATAGTGATTCTTGAATCTGTAGTCACTAAGGAATCCACCCCATGAAGCTGATGCAGATTTCTTTCTCCTGTGCAACAAATCTTAGCATGGCATAGAACAATCTTATATACATGTATGTTTGGAAAGCGCCATACGTTACACGTGAAGGTGTATGTCTAACAGAAAGTGTACTGTTAACCAAAGAAGACCCGAGGACTCCACCATGATGTAATTGCCTTCTGATTAATAAAATATTGGTGCCAACTATGTGAACATAATATTTTTAACTAAATCCAAATTCACCAACAACCATAATATCACAGTGGGTTATTTTATTATTAGAATGACATGCCCGGTGGTGTCATTTTTAAAAGAAGGTGTACCTGGTAATTTCTTGCTATGTTTGTCATGTTCCAGGATACAGAGTGTGTTGAGAAGTTTGTCCATATGCTCGCTACATACATTTGTATAACATTGTTTTGTCCTGTAAAACTACTGGTGGTGTATGGTGTCTTTTAAGTTTAAGCATATATGGAACTTATCCCAAGACAAATAATATCACAAAAATTATTAAAATTTCCAGTTTTGTGGTTAAGTATATGTGTTTTTAAATACAAATTTTGCGATTTCATTGATATTTAAGGCACAGTGTTAGGCAACACACATCTTATACAAATGTCGACATGATGGGGGGAGGGGGCTTGGGAGATGGTGTTCTATCATATCACAAATACAACCGCTCATGTATATTACTGGTGGAAAAGTTGACACTCCTGTAACAGAAGGGCATTTGATAGGTCAAGCAGGGACAAGGCGATGGGGGGGGGGGGGGGGGGGGGACGGGGTTGTCCCCAACTCAGGTCAAATTTTTCAATAGTTGGAAATTGCATGTCTGACGGAACAGTAGGTTGCAATTGTTCGTGTAGTTTTATTTTCCAACAATTTATTAATGGGAAATTTTTTTTAGAACAACATTTGTATATTTCCTACTTTTGATCAAATTGTTTTAATGAAATTGCTATCAGTTGGAAATTTATTGTCACGAATCTCTACTTTGGCTACGTGCCTTGTGTGTAGAAAAGAGTAGATATTTGTGACATGATCTAGGTCCCTCCCCTGTGGCCAGTCAAAAACTGCTTATTAATTTAAGAAAAAAATATTTTCCGACTTTAGACATCAGTTGGACATTTTCCAACCGTCGGGGGTGTCAGTTGGAAATTTCTCTTGCAAAGATTGAGGCCAGTCTAAATGATAGATATTCTAGCCACGTCCCCGATCCAAAATCTTTCAATCACGCCATTACAATCGTGCGATAAACTGACAACCGGAATACAAACATGCATTATTATTGTTATGTATATTATCTCATACCAAGCATGCGCCCATATGCTTGTGGCATACACAACGACAATAGTCTTAATTTGTTACTGGTACTTAGTTCAATCATTGCAAGTTCTTAATTTCACAATAAGTTTATTGTTAACCTCAATTTAGGAGAGTATATATACAAATGAAAATATATACATGTTATATAAATATGCATGCAAATGTTATACTAATCACAATATTAATCATACAGTGTTTATGCTATCTCACACGCATGCGGCCAGGTTCTGACATGTTCAAGTGTTAGTGTGGTCGGTGATAATCTAGAGGATTTAGAAATGGGAAGGCATACACAGAGGTGCCCGAATATCAGTTGCCCTTTTAAAACCTGATTAGCAATATCACATGCGTGTGATCGAGCAAAATAAAATTTCCAAATAAACTATTTACTGGACATCAAAGTTGAGTATAACAAATTGAGAATGTGTGCCTCATATTACATTCTCGAGTGAATTTAGACAACGGTTTCAGACATCGAATTCACCAATATAATATGTATCAAAAGTGAGTTATTCTCATTTTGATGTGGAAAGTTAATTGAAAAGAACAAGTAAACTAAATTAATATTTAGTTATTGTACATGTATATACATGTATCCATTTTGAGCCTCTTCAGAGTGGATAACGTTATACAAATGTTTACTATAAATTTTTCTGACCTACATGTACCACTAACTAAATTCCTTAACCATGTGTTACGTCAGCTTTTGAAGTAATGACCACTTTTGAAGTAGTTCTTCACTTTTGAAGTAAAAAACGCCAGCTTTTGAAGTACCTCACCACTTTTGTAATAAAATCGCCAGCTTTTGTAGTAAAGTGAGGTCTCCGCTTTTGAAGTAAAAAACGCCAGCTTTTGTAGTAAAAAAAACTAGGTCTCCACACCTGTAATCGACCATACGAGTGTGATGTGGTTTGAATAGCTTTCAGTCATACCAACAAGAAATCAGTCAATCGCCCATACACGGGTGACATGTACCAAAAGGCACTTAGTGAGTCCTGTTGCGTGACAAAAGAATACACACCGGTAATCGACCATACGAGTGTGACGTGGTTTGAATAGCCTCCAGTCATACCAACACAAGATAAATCAGTCAATCGCCTATACACGTGTGACGTGTACCAAAAGGCACTTAGTGAGTCCGGTTCCGTGACAAAACAATCCACACCGGTAATCGACCACATGCATGTGATGTGGTTCGAATAGCCTTCAGTCATACCAACACAAGATAATTTACAGCGTCATCGCCCATACAACTGTGACGTGTTCCAAAAGGCATTAGTGGGTCCGTTTCCCTGCCCAAGCTTATTAACACACACAGGTGACCAATCATACGAGTATATACTATTGTTCCCAGTCAGCCTGACAACCCACATCATTGAATGCCCTTACAAGTGCGACCTTTGTCAGAAGAAGTTTGATGTGACATTGAGTGAGACAAGACGTTTTGTCAGTCCAGTAACATGACAACATATATAGTTCATCGAAATTAGGTGATGTAGTAGTTCCAACGGAACATAGTTGGTATATTTGGCCTCACTTTTAATTGCATATTCATACCCTCGAAATTAGGTGATCCGCCGACGCTTTAGGGACAGCAGAAAATGTTCGGTTTATTAGCTTCGTCTCTGGAAGGCGACATTAACAACAAATTTCTATCATTGAAATTATGTCACATAACCGAAGTATTAGAACTACGTCAAACGTGGCCAGCTATAAAACGCGGGGTCCAGTAATGTGTTGTGTGGAAACCATTGGGTTCACACATCCTCTGATGATTGAGTATATAAAATAACGGAGTCGATGGCGTTATGTCGCTATACAGGGAAAGTTAAACTTTCAAATCTCAATGTTCTTGACGCCAAAGGTTCGGTCTCCTTTCAAAATTTATTCAACACAATATACGAATACAAATAATTTTATTGTCAATTTTCAGTCACAGCAATATATAATGAAACGCATAACAAAATTAAGAATGAATGGAACGATGGTGTCTCGTTGACTGATAACTTAACATAAAAACAATGATAAATTATTTTGAGATATCTCAGAACACAACAAAACACACATACCAAAACACAATATATGTAGGTACATATTCTAGTTGGTAGTCTATATTGTTAATGGTCACTGATCCGAAATATTGCATGCACTTATATTTCAGCAATTAGTTTAAATCTTGAAGTGTGTAGTTTGTAAAGAAAGTCTTATAATTTTAGTAATATACCAGATCTCTAAATCTACCAGCCATGCAAATTCGTCCACTGATTCACGTTTACTGAATCCAAAATATAATAAATCAAGTTCACAGTTCACCCAGAAACATTCCTCAAGCCTTTTGGTACACGTCACACGTGTATGGACGATTGACTGTGTGATTTGTCTTGTGATAGTTTAACTGAAAGCTATTCAAACCACGTTACACTCGTATGGTCGATTACCGGTGTAGATTCTTTTGTCACGGAACGGACTCATTAAGTACCTTTTGGTACACGTCACACGTGTATGGACGATTGACTGTGTGATAGTTTAACTGAAAGCTATTCAAACCACGTCACCCTCGTATGGTCGATTACCGGTGTGTATTCTTTTGTCACGCAACCAGACTCACTAAGTGCCTTTTGGTACACGTCACACGTGTATGGGTGATTGACTGTGTGATTTATCTTGTGTTGGTATGCCTGAAAGCTATTCAAACCACATCACACTCGTATGGGCGATAGCGACAATGTATTATCGGGTTGACTTTGTCATGAAAATCGTTCAGCGCCCGTCAAAATGTATTGAGTCAGTTTACTTCAAAAGCTGTAATTTTGTTATTACAAAAGTGGAGACCTACAAAAGCTGGCGTGTTTTACTTCAAAAGCGGAGACCTCGCTTTACTACAAAAGCTGGCGATTTTATTACAAAAGTGGTGAGGTACTTCAAAAGCTGGCGTTTTTTACTTCAAAAATGGAGACCTACTTCCAAAAGTGGTCAGTTACTTCAAAAGCTGGCGTAACAACCATGACAACAAAAAGCAATTATTAATAGGTTCAATTAGATTATCAAAGAAAGAATATACGCCACTGAAGTATTCCAGTCAATCCCCCTTGCAGGTAGATGTTATATGTTATGCAGATCAATTTGAAAGCATGCGATATTTTAAAGGAGACAAGTTTTGTAATACAGCCTTACGGTTTTGACATACAAATATTGTTAGTAAAATACTTAAATTTTCCATTTTGTGTTGTTAAATCTATGTATCATGGTTCGGATATATCGATATTCCGGAAGATTCGTCCATATAGTTTAACGACCTTGATCAACGCATCTTGCATATTGATCGGACAGCCCTTTATTGATGCAGTAGCGCATTGTAAAATGATAAGTGCCGTAACGAATTGTAAAAACAGTTTTAAAAAATACAGCTTTACGGTTGTGACATAGCCAGTAATTGGGTACCGTTACAGTATTCTCGACGCTACCTGGTATGACCGAGACCCCGATAAAAAAATATTTCAATCACGCCATTACAATCGCGATAAAACTGACAACCGGAATACAAACATGCATTATTATTGTTATGTATATTATCTCGTACCAAGATTGCGCCCATATGCTTGTGACAAACACAACGACAATAGTCTTAATTTGTTAGTGGCACTTAGTTCAATCGTGGCAAGTTCTTAATTTCACAATAAGTTTATTGTTAACCTCCATTTAGGAGAGCATATATACAGATGACAAATATATACATGTTATATAAATATGTATGCAAATGTTATACTAATCACACTATTAATCATACAGTGTTATGTCATGTCACACGCATGCGGCCAGGTTCTGGCATTTTTATGTGTTAGTGAGGTCGGTGATAATCTAGAGGATTTAGAAATGGGAAGGCATACACAGAGGTGTCCGAATATCAGTTTAAAACCTGATTAGCAATATCACATGCGTGTGATCGAGCGAAATAAAATTTTCAAATAAACTATTTACTGGACATCAAAGTTCAGTATTTCTGACCTACAGGTACCACTATCTAAAATTCCTGAACCATGACAACAAAAAGCAATTATTAATAGGTTCAATTAGATTATCAAAGAAAAAACATACGCCACTGAAGGATTCCAGTCAATCCCCCTTCCAGGTAGATGTTATATGTTATGCATAGCAATTTGAAAGCATGCGATATTTTAAAGGAAACAAGTTTTGTAACACAGCCTTACTACCATTTTCTGTTGTTAAATCTATGTATCATGGTTGCATGGATATATCGATATTCCGGAAGATTCGTCCATATAGATTAACGACCTTGATCAACGCAATGAACGCATATTGCATATAGATCTGACAGTCCTTTATTGAGGCAGTAGCGCAGTGTAAAACAAGTTTTAAAATATACAGCCTTACGGTTGTGGCATAGCCAGTAAATGGGTACCGTTACAGTATTCTCGACGCTACCTGACATGCCCGAGTATTTGGGGTCGATTAAATTTTGTGAGATATGACAATTATCCCAAGAAATATTGTCACTATAAAATGCTTAAATTTTCCATTCGTGTGGTTAAATCTATGAGTTTCCAACTTGAAATTTCCCGCTTCCATTGAACCACTCACATTTCTGTCATGGATGTAGAGGGAATCATATAGCATAATTATATCAGTTCAGTGTGAGATAAACAGAACCGCATATGTGTGTTACCTGTCAAGTGGGAAATGACATAGTCGTGATATGGCCTAGCGGCTGAAACGACGTTAAACCCTCAATCAAACAAAGTTACCTGTCAATAGCTTATGAGATGCATGCGATTTTGTGTATAATTATCTTTCGTACCAAGCGTGCGGTATTGATATAGTGGCAGGTGCGTCCGTATGCTTGCGACATGCAATGTGATAACAGTCCACAAATCTGTTAATTGCTCCTATTAATTCATGGCTATTTCTTAATTTCACAGTGCGTTTCAGAGTTGTTGATATTCCCGGAAGTTTGTCCGTATGCATGCTTGCTACATGTAACAGAGTGTTCCACCAAATACACGTAACAGGGGTACGCGCCGTTCTGCTAAGTACGCTCACCCAACTACTCTTGTGGATCTTAATAAGCATGCATGTATGCTTCTATGTCCACCCTGTACTCTTATACTTGTATGCTTAATTATGTTTTTAATTTGCTGCCCTATATAGCAGGGGGGGGGGGTGAAAAAAAATCTTCCGGCACGTAACCAACAAGCAATTTTTTCCGCAACTAAAAAAAAAAATTCCTGCTTGTTTTTTTAGTGTTTTGGCAATGGGTTGGGCTTCAAAACCACTTTGAATGAGAGAAATAATATAATTCTAACTTGTAAACTGACTGCAGGCAGTTATCGTGTTGTATTTTGTTGCAAATTTTGAAATCCAACATGGCCGCTGGCAGCCATGTTTTTTTGGCCGAATGACCTCAAAATGACTCATTCCTATTTACATGTCCATGTTAACATCCATGATAAATAGTATGCACAGAAATTCATATACAGCTGTTTACAGTGAATTCCCCCCCCCCCCGCAAATCTCTGTTTTAGTGTTAAAAGGGGGGGTGGGTGTCAAAATATGGTCGGAAAAAACTGCCGAAAACGGAAAAAAAATTGGCGGTGGGGGTGGGTGGGTACAAAAAATGATCGAAAGGGAAAAAATGCCATACGTGCCTGAATTTTTTTTTCGACCCCCCCCCCTGTATATAGTGTGTATTTGTGTCCGTATGTTTATTTAAACTGTGGGGTTGTCAGGCAGACTATATATACTAAAGGCCAATCAGAATGGATTACTTACTCAGATCAAGAAATGACGTTGCTGTTTGGTAAAACCTATTTTCGACAAAACATTTCTGAATTTGGGATATTTATATGATTGACATAATAGAGCTTTCCAGGCTGACTTTATGCTATGTTGGGAATTGCTACCGTGTCGCCCCGTATACTCGTATCGACATTGGCAGAATTATCCACCCTGTACTCTTATTCCGCACGGCATGTATGATGTATGCTTATTTAGACCCCGCGAGGGTACCTCCAATTTATGCACAGAAGCATTGGCAGCTCAGATTTGAATCATGCGCTGAAAGTGCTGGGATAAATTGATATTCCGTGACTATATGTACGATTACGAATATATCAATCGAAGTTGTAACATGGTATTTTAGTTTGATGACACAGACATTTCTCCGAGTGGTCTAGCACATGTAGTACCATGTACGTAACATCCTATAATTATTGTAATATTGAACTTAATGATCAACTTGGTGGTTGCTCCATTACGTGTCACGTACGATCATATTATTTCTCTCATTCAAAGTGGTTTTGAAGCCCAACCCATTGCCAAAACACTAAAAAAACAAGCAGGAATTTTTTTTTTTAGTTGCGGAAAAAATTGCTTGTTGGTTACGTGCCGGAAGATTTTTTTTCACCCCCCCCCCCCCCTGCTATATAGGGCAGCAAATTAAAAACATAATTAAGCATACAAGTATAAGAGTACAGGGTGGACATAGAAGCATACATGCATGCTTATTAAGATCCACAAGTGTAGTTGGGTGAGCGTACTTAGCAGAACGGCGCGTACCCCTGTTACGTGTATTTGGTGGAACACTCTGTTACATGTAGCAAGCATGCATACGGACAAACTTCCGGGAATATCAACAACTCTGAAACGCACTGTGAAATTAAGAAATAGCCATGAATTAATAGGAGCAATTAACAGATTTGTGGACTGTTATCACATTGCATGTCGCAAGCATACGGACGCACCTGCCACTATATCAATACCGCACGCTTGGTACGAAAGATAATTATACACAAAATCGCATGCATCTCATAAGCTATTGACAGGTAACTTTGTTTGATTGAGGGTTTAACGTCGTTTCAGCCGCTAGGCCATATCACGACTATGTCATTTCCCACTTGACAGGTAACACACATATGCGGTTCTGTTTATCTCACACTGAACTGATATAATTATGCTATATGATTCCCTCTACATCCATGACAGAAATGTGAGTGGTTCAATGGAAGCGGGAAATTTCAAGTTGGAAACTCATAGATTTAACCACACGAATGGAAAATTTAAGCATTTTATAGTGACAATATTTCTTGGGATAATTGTCATATCTCACAAAATTTAATCGACCCCAAATACTCGGGCATGTCAGGTAGCGTCGAGAATACTGTAACGGTACCCATTTACTGGCTATGCCACAACCGTAAGGCTGTATATTTTAAAACTTGTTTTACACTGCGCTACTGCCTCAATAAAGGACTGTCAGATCTATATGCAATATGCGTTCATTGCGTTGATCAAGGTCGTTAATCTAGATGGACGAATCTTCCGGAATATCGATATATCCATGCAACCATGATACATAGATTTAACAACAGAAAATGGTAGTAAGGCTGTGTTACAAAACTTGTTTCCTTTAAAATATCGCATGCTTTCAAATTGCTATGCATAACATATAACATCTACCTGGAAGGGGGATTGACTGGAATCCTTCAGTGGCGTATGTTTTTTCTTTGATAATCTAATTTTAACCTATTAATAATTGCTTTTTGTTGTCATGGTTCAGGAATTTTAGATAGTGGTACCTGTAGGTCAGAAATACTGAACTTTGATGTCCAGTAAATAGTTTATTTGAAAATTTTATTTCGCTCGATCACACGCATGTGATATTGCTAATCAGGTTTTAAACTGATATTCGGACACCTCTGTGTATGCCTTCCCATTTCTAAATCCTCTAGATTATCACCGACCTCACTAACACATAAAAATGCCAGAACCTGGCCGCATGCGTGTGACATGACATAACACTGTATGATTAATAGTGTGATTAGTATAACATTTGCATACATATTTATATAACATGTATATATTTGTCATCTGTATATATGCTCTCCTAAATGGAGGTTAACAATAAACTTATTGTGAAATTAAGAACTTGCCACGATTGAACTAAGTGCCACTAACAAATTAAGACTATTGTCGTTGTGTTTGTCACAAGCATATGGGCGCAATCTTGGTACGAGATAATATACATAACAATAATAATGCATGTTTGTATTCCGGTTGTCAGTTTTATCGCGATTGTAATGGCGTGATTGAAATATTTTTTTATCGGGGTCTCGGTCATACCAGGTAGCGTCGAGAATACTGTAACGGTACCCAATTACTGGCTATGTCACAACCGTAAAGCTGTATTTTTTAAAACTGTTTTTACAATTCGTTACGGCACTTATCATTTTACAATGCGCTACTGCATCAATAAAGGGCTGTCCGATCAATATGCAAGATGCGTTGATCAAGGTCGTTAAACTATATGGACGAATCTTCCGGAATATCGATATATCCGAACCATGATACATAGATTTAACAACACAAAATGGAAAATTTAAGTATTTTACTAACAATATTTGTATGTCAAAACCGTAAGGCTGTATTACAAAACTTGTCTCCTTTAAAATATCGCATGCTTTCAAATTGATCTGCATAACATATAACATCTACCTGCAAGGGGGATTGACTGGAATACTTCAGTGGCGTATATTCTTTCTTTGATAATCTAATTGAACCTATTAATAATTGCTTTTTGTTGTCATGGTTGTTACGCCAGCTTTTGAAGTAACTGACCACTTTTGGAAGTAGGTCTCCATTTTTGAAGTAAAAAACGCCAGCTTTTGAAGTACCTCACCACTTTTGTAATAAAATCGCCAGCTTTTGTAGTAAAGCGAGGTCTCCGCTTTTGAAGTAAAACACGCCAGCTTTTGTAGGTCTCCACTTTTGTAATAACAAAATTACAGCTTTTGAAGTAAACTGACTCAATACATTTTGACGGGCGCTGAACGATTTTCATGACAAAGTCAACCCGATAATACATTGTCGCTATCGCCCATACGAGTGTGATGTGGTTTGAATAGCTTTCAGGCATACCAACACAAGATAAATCACACAGTCAATCACCCATACACGTGTGACGTGTACCAAAAGGCACTTAGTGAGTCTGGTTGCGTGACAAAAGAATACACACCGGTAATCGACCATACGAGTGTGACGTGGTTTGAATAGCTTTCAGTTAAACTATCACACAGTCAATCGTCCATACACGTGTGACGTGTACCAAAAGGTACTTAATGAGTCCGTTCCGTGACAAAAGAATCTACACCGGTAATCGACCATACGAGTGTAACGTGGTTTGAATAGCTTTCAGTTAAACTATCACAAGACAAATCACACAGTCAATCGTCCATACACGTGTGACGTGTACCAAAAGGCTTGAGGAATGTTTCTGGGTGAACTGTGAACTTGATTTATTATATTTTGGATTCAGTAAACGTGAATCAGTGGACGAATTTGCATGGCTGGTAGATTTAGAGATCTGGTATATTACTAAAATTATAAGACTTTCTTTACAAACTACACACTTCAAGATTTAAACTAATTGCTGAAATATAAGTGCATGCAATATTTCGGATCAGTGACCATTAACAATATAGACTACCAACTAGAATATGTACCTACATATATTGTGTTTTGGTATGTGTGTTTTGTTGTGTTCTGAGATATCTCAAAATAATTTATCATTGTTTTTATGTTAAGTTATCAGTCAACGAGACACCATCGTTCCATTCATTCTTAATTTTGTTATGCGTTTCATTATATATTGCTGTGACTGAAAATTGACAATAAAATTATTTGTATTCGTATATTGTGTTGAATAAATTTTGAAAGGAGACCGAACCTTTGGCGTCAAGAACATTGAGATTTGAAAGTTTAACTTTCCCTGTATAGCGACATAACGCCATCGACTCCGTTATTTTATATACTCAATCATCAGAGGATGTGTGAACCCAATGGTTTCCACACAACACATTACTGGACCCCGCGTTTTATAGCTGGCCACGTTTGACGTAGTTCTAATACTTCGGTTATGTGACATAATTTCAATGATAGAAATTTGTTGTTAATGTCGCCTTCCAGAGACGAAGCTAATAAACCGAACATTTTCTGCTGTCCCTAAAGCGTCGGCGGATCACCTAATTTCGAGGGTATGAATATGCAATTAAAAGTGAGGCCAAATATACCAACTATGTTCCGTTGGAACTACTACATCACCTAATTTCGATGAACTATATATGTTGTCATGTTACTGGACTGACAAAACGTCTTGTCTCACTCAATGTCACATCAAACTTCTTCTGACAAAGGTCGCACTTGTAAGGGCATTCAATGATGTGGGTTGTCAGGCTGACTGGGAACAATAGTATATACTCGTATGATTGGTCACCTGTGTGTGTTAATAAGCTTGGGCAGGGAAACGGACCCACTAATGCCTTTTGGAACACGTCACAGTTGTATGGGCGATGACGCTGTAAATTATCTTGTGTTGGTATGACTGAAGGCTATTCGAACCACATCACATGCATGTGGTCGATTACCGGTGTGGATTGTTTTGTCACGGAACCGGACTCACTAAGTGCCTTTTGGTACACGTCACACGTGTATAGGCGATTGACTGATTTATCTTGTGTTGGTATGACTGGAGGCTATTCAAACCACGTCACACTCGTATGGTCGATTACCGGTGTGTATTCTTTTGTCACGCAACAGGACTCACTAAGTGCCTTTTGGTACATGTCACCCGTGTATGGGCGATTGACTGATTTCTTGTTGGTATGACTGAAAGCTATTCAAACCACATCACACTCGTATGGTCGATTACAGGTGTGGAGACCTAGTTTTTTTTACTACAAAAGCTGGCGTTTTTTACTTCAAAAGCGGAGACCTCACTTTACTACAAAAGCTGGCGATTTTATTACAAAAGTGGTGAGGTACTTCAAAAGCTGGCGTTTTTTACTTCAAAAGTGAAGAACTACTTCAAAAGTGGTCATTACTTCAAAAGCTGACGTAACACATGGTTAAGGAATTTAGTTAGTGGTACATGTAGGTCAGAAAAATTTATAGTAAACATTTGTATAACGTTATCCACTCTGAAGAGGCTCAAAATGGATACATGTATATACATGTACAATAACTAAATATTAATTTAGTTTACTTGTTCTTTTCAATTAACTTTCCACATCAAAATGAGAATAACTCACTTTTGATACATATTATATTGGTGAATTCGATGTCTGAAACCGTTGTCTAAATTCACTCGAGAATGTAATATGAGGCACACATTCTCAATTTGTTATACTCAACTTTGATGTCCAGTAAATAGTTTATTTGGAAATTTTATTTTGCTCGATCACACGCATGTGATATTGCTAATCAGGTTTTAAAAGGGCAACTGATATTCGGGCACCTCTGTGTATGCCTTCCCATTTCTAAATCCTCTAGATTATCACCGACCACACTAACACTTGAACATGTCAGAACCTGGCCGCATGCGTGTGAGATAGCATAAACACTGTATGATTAATATTGTGATTAGTATAACAATTGCATGCATATTTATATAACATGTATATATTTTCATTTGTATATATACTCTCCTAAATTGAGGTTAACAATAAACTTATTGTGAAATTAAGAACTTGCAATGATTGAACTAAGTACCAGTAACAAATTAAGACTATTGTCGTTGTGTATGCCACAAGCATATGGGCGCATGCTTGGTATGAGATAATATACATAACAATAATAATGCATGTTTGTATTCCGGTTGTCAGTTTATCGCACGATTGTAATGGCGTGATTGAAAGATTTTGGATCGGGGACGTGGCTAGAATATCTATCATTTAGACTGGCCTCAATCTTTGCAAGAGAAATTTCCAACTGACACCCCCGACGGTTGGAAAATGTCCAACTGATGTCTAAAGTCGGAAAATATTTTTTTCTTAAATTAATAAGCAGTTTTTGACTGGCCACAGGGGAGGGACCTAGATCATGTCACAAATATCTACTCTTTTCTACACACAAGGCACGTAGCCAAAGTAGAGATTCGTGACAATAAATTTCCAACTGATAGCAATTTCATTAAAACAATTTGATCACAAGTAGGAAATATACAAATGTTGTTCTAAAAAAAATTTCCCATTAATAAATTGTTGGAAAATAAAACTACACGAACAATTGCAACCTACTGTTCCGTCAGACATGCAATTTCCAACTATTGAAAAATTTGACCTGAGTTGGGGACAACCCCGTCCCCCCCCCCCCCCCCCCATCGCCTTGTCCCTGCTTGACCTATCAAATGCCCTTCTGTTACAGGAGTGTCAACTTTTCCACCAGTAATATACATGAGCGGTTGTATTTGTGATATGATAGAACACCATCTCCCAAGCCCCCTCCCCCCATCATGTCGACATTTGTATAAGATGTGTGTTGCCTAACACTGTGCCTTAAATATCAATGAAATCGCAAAATTTGTATTTAAAAACACATATACTTAACCACAAAACTGGAAATTTTAATAATTTTTGTGATATTATTTGTCTTGGGATAAGTTCCATATATGCTTAAACTTAAAAGACACCATACACCACCAGTAGTTTTACAGGACAAAACAATGTTATACAAATGTATGTAGCGAGCATATGGACAAACTTCTCAACACACTCTGTATCCTGGAACATGACAAACATAGCAAGAAATTACCAGGTACACCTTCTTTTAAAAATGACACCACCGGGCATGTCATTCTAATAATAAAATAACCCACTGTGATATTATGGTTGTTGGTGAATTTGGATTTAGTTAAAAATATTATGTTCACATAGTTGGCACCAATATTTTATTAATCAGAAGGCAATTACATCATGGTGGAGTCCTCGGGTCTTCTTTGGTTAACAGTACACTTTCTGTTAGACATACACCTTCACGTGTAACGTATGGCGCTTTCCAAACATACATGTATATAAGATTGTTCTATGCCATGCTAAGATTTGTTGCACAGGAGAAAGAAATCTGCATCAGCTTCATGGGGTGGATTCCTTAGTGACTACAGATTCAAGAATCACTATACAGTGTACAAATGGGTTGTCCCCCAAAGACATCCATTGCACTCTTGAAAAACTCAAATAGTTTGGAAAGAATCTTGAGTTTCCCAAAATTTCATTCTAGTATTATAAGATGCAAATTCTTGAAAATCGTTGGTCCTTGTTGTAGATATTGTCTTTCCATCATGCGAACTCACAGGGTCACACAAACCATATTGGCTTTACAGTTCCATTTAATCACTGCTTGTGAATGTGAATTTTACACCTGTTCAAGGAAGTTGTCTGACAAAATTTGCTAATTTATTCAGAAACCAGTACATGTGAGATCTCAGATCACAGAATTGAACTTCTGATAGATAGTGCATGTGATGAACAGGATGTACTGGTAGATCTGAAGCATCTCTGAAAAATCTGGAAAAATAGGAAAAAAAACACTGTAATAAGTATACATGTACTAGTACATGTACAGTAATGCCCTAATTAATGACTCGATGAGAGCTTTCCGACTAAATCCTGAAAATTTACCCATAATTATGCTGTGGTTATGGAGTCAATTAATTATGGCATTACTGTAGATGTACATGTAACATACAGTAAAGACCTGATAAATGAAATCACCTACAACTTTTGTAAGTTTGAACAGTAATTTTCTCTGTACATGAACATGAAATGACAGTACATGTGATGAAGTCGCTGATTTAAGAAACACTGAGAACGATTAGTGAGACTAATAAACAAAACATTATTCCTGATACCGGTATATATTCATTCATTTTTCAGAAATCTATAATTATTTCAATCAAATGGCAATATTCTCAAACAAAAAGCAATGTTTTATTTCACTTTGTATACATTCATTTATTTATTCATTCCCTCATTTCAGCTCTAATGCGATTATCCTAATCCGAATTAACGCTCGCAAATTACTATTTCTTTGGCTTTGGGGAAACAAATATTTGATTTGAGTCGAGGAACCCTATAAATTTTTGCAATCCATTATTTTTCACCACCGGTACTTTTTAGTGGCCTGGCAAAAAGTAAACGAGAAGAAGTTCGCGGATCAAATTTGCGTATGAAGATGGATAACTCTAAAGTCAAGTTGCTTTTGTGTATCTGATATTTGACAATCCGTTGTTTTAATTACCACACCAAATCACTCAGAATTATTCATGTATGCAACTACGTAACTTCTGTTAAAGAGATTTGCATGGAAATCCCCTTTCAAAATTGTTCACTTGACCTTCCCCTTAATAGATTCTGACTGAGGCATATTTTTTAAAAATGTTGTTCGAATCTAATGATATGGGGACTATCAAATCAGATTGAGTACCTTTAAATACAATTGAAACTTCCTTGTCGTCGCACACTATTTTGAGTTTTTTTAATAAACCTGGCAAGGTTGGTACATACATGTACATGTACATGTACCCTGCTAGGCAAAACAAGTGTCCACTTAACCACGTTGCGGTTAGCATTGCCACCACAGCTGAAATGCAACTACATGTACACCGCGGCTCCAACGGCTAACTACAGTTGGGCCGTGGTGTATTTGCCATTCGGCCATGGTGTAAATGTAGTTGATGCGGTGTACATGTACATTGTACATTCATTAAACTAAAAAAAGAAAATACAAACCAGAAATCTAACCATGGTGTACATGCCATCTGGCCCTGTTGTACATGTAGTTGCTTTTCGGCCACGGTGTACATGTGTATTTGTCGTTCGGCCCGAGGTGTACTTGCCGATCGGCCGCGGTACTCAACTGCAGAATTTACAAACTCTGACACGCCTAACCACAATCAAACACCATACAATGACCCAATCAACCAACAAATTGGTGATAAAACCGGTATATGCAAACAAGATATAATTATATATATTTTTACGATAATAAGTTTAATTATCCACCAAACAGGAAATATATCATATATATAAAATATCTAGTTTGATGTCAACAAAATGGGAATGACAATTACAATGTACATGTATGTGTCCCCAGGGAGCAAATTTAAAACAAATATCTCCACGATAAGAAATTCTCCCATCAGAGTCGGGGTACAATGTTTACTTTAGTGATAGTCGCATTCATTTCCCTGGCTGATGTACATGTAGCTTCCTACCGCGCATGTCTTATAAGTAACAGCCGGCTACAGCTTTTTTGCTCAAATACCGGTACACTCAACAATAACGGTACTCCATATCAACACAAACACGTGCTTCCAGTCAGCGATAACCTGTACTCTTCTGGTATTGAGTCCGGTCGTAATTTGACTAGAACTGTTTGAAGAGTGACGATGTGGCTTTGCGAAAAATATATAAATATATAAAAGATATCATTTATCTCGCGAGGTGAATCAGATAAAATGGAACCACGCGTAAATAGTTTGGTTAATATCAGTGTGGTTGGTCGGTTTATAGATTTTTTTTTTTATTTAAAACAAATAAAATGAACTTGGGTCGGGTTACGGGAAACACGCATTCATTTTGTTTTGGCCTTATTATTAAAGGTGGACTATATATATTAAAGGATGACATCGTAAACATCGGCTCAAATCTAATTTAGTGAACTTGGTTCATAAATTTTGTATAAAATAGAAACTAATGTGATATCATCTACTTGTATACTAATCATATGTAACATACTCTCAGGTGCCAATAATCATGATTGCCTGATAATCGTGATTGCAGGGATTTAGGCTGAATTTGATAATAGTGATAGCAATTTTCAATTTTTGCTCTATGTCTCAAAGCCAAATAATAGCTATTGTTGGAAATTCTGTCCAAAATTAATAGAGTACGAGGTAACTCCAACGTTTCAAAGTCAGCAGCCTATCGACGGTCATTTCAGATTTACTTATACATGTATATGGCCGTGGATAAAGAACGGTATACATCTCTTTAGTACCAAATGCTAATGAGTGGTATACCACGCTTTTTTAGCTATGTGGTCCTGATACGCTATTAAATTAACAGTATACCGCTCTTTTAGCGTTTGGTGCTAAAGAACAGTATACCGGTACTGCTCTTTAGTGGCAAATGCTAAAAGGCAGTATACCATGCCTTAGCTACATGTATATGGGCCCGATACGCTAATGAACGGCATACTGCTCTTTAGCGTTTGGCGCTAAAGAACGGTATACTGCTCTTTAGCAGTACCGGTAGGTGTTAAAGAGCGGTCATGTTGGATGAGCAGCACGTGCGTTGCCAAAATATTTTGCGCATTGGGCCAACACACAACATTATAATCCATACCGCTCTTTAGTCCTTATCGCTAAAGAGCGGTGTGCCGTTCTTTAGCGCTCAGTGCTAAAGAGCGGCACATGTTGGATGAGCGGCATGTGTGTTGCCAAGATATTTTGCTTATTGCACCAAACTTATGTTATAATTCATAACGCTTTTTAGCCCTCATAGCTAATGAGCGGTGTGCCATTCTTTAGCCCTCAGCGCTAAAGAGCGGTCCATGTTGGACGAGCATCACGTGTGTTTCAAAGATATTCTGCGCATTGCGCCAATGTATAACGTTATAACTTATAATCAGTATTTCTCTTTACTAGTTTTTAGCCCTCATCGCTAAAGAGAGGTATAACGTTCTTTAGCCCTCAGTGCTAAAGAGCAGTACCTGTACATGTATACCGTTTTTTGGCCACCCCGTTTACTTAATTTGAATGCATATAAATGCCACTGAGAAAAATGCCATGTATTATAGTATAGGCCAGTTTATACCGGTATTGTGCATGGGGAACAAATCTATCTTCAGCATCGATAAAGAACTGCACATGCAACTGCATGATCCTGCATATGCACCAGCCTTGACCAAATTCACAAATTCAAATTGCGCAAAATTGCCAAATTTAAAACTAAGCAAAATATAATTATGCGCGGATTTAAATATGAACAACGAATTCACCCGATCGCAATGTTGTCGCAGATGAGTGTAGAGTGGGTTGTTCTTAAGCCATGGTTAACCTCCTGATTGCTACCGTACGATCTTTCTTCTGACTGCAATTCCGTCGAAAGTGGAGGTAACAAAGGATACGATACGATTTCGCATCTAAAATCAAACAGCACTTGATATTATTTTACGGAAATCGTTCCACTTACGATTGCATCATGGACGTACCCTAAGTTTTATGCCATAGCATTGAATTTTCTAGACTATTGGACATTTTCCTAATTTCGCGTGCTGAAAATTTTGCACATGTTTGACACCCATCATTTAAATTTTTACCAAAAATGTTTACTTAAGACTTAAGTCTCAACTTTTAAGTTTTAATAAACTGTACTGAAGACAATTGTATTATTCCATACTTTCACAACCAGCTTATCACCATGAAATCCATGTTATCATCTTCGCCGGTGTGTTTTCTAGCACTGAAATTCTGAATATCATTAGAAAAGTTAACTTTTTCGACAATGAGTTTCCGGTTTGTCGATAAAACTTTCGGTCGTTGTTACAAACACCGGCACAAAGCTGTGTTTATAAATTAATCAAGGGTGTACACCAAAGTTGGAATCACTGACTTTTGACTGCAGGCCAGGTACACGCAGGAGTCAGTCTCAACTCTCAGCCTCACTCAGACACAGAATTATCGAAATAATTTGACCGATTAGGGTGCATTTTAAGAGTGACTTTTTCATAAAACAGCGAATTCTGACATGAGTCTAATTGCAGATAAGCGCTGACATGACAAGAATTTCAGGTGTCAAACTCACCTTTTTTGGGAGGTTAATCCGACTTATCCAGATATCCCAAAATGTCGATTATGCTGAAAAGTGGAAGTGGAGAAAACAAAATCAAGCTAGTAATTAATCTACTCGCGAGCTGTCATTGAGCTGGATTCTGCGCAGTAACACCCCGGAAGTCACGTGTGAAATTTACAAAAAAGCATACACGCTATTTTCGCTCTTGGTATAGAAATATAGAAAAAATATATGACGTCATAATTCACACGCATTTAGGTAAAAAGCACCCTTGGTGGTTGCTATTATCTTACATCTAATATGATCGTACGTGACACGTAATGGAGCAACCACCAAGTTGATCATTAAGTTCAATATTACAATAATTATAGGATGTTACGTACATGGTACTACATGTGCTAGACCACTCGGAGAAATGTCTGTGTCATCAAACTAAAATACCATGTTACAACTTCGATTGATATATTCGTAATCGTACATATAGTCACGGAATATCAATTTATCCCAGCACTTTCAGCGCATGATTCAAATCTGAGCTGCCAATGCTTCTGTGCATAAATTGGAGGTACCCTCGCGGGGTCTAAATAAGCATACATCATACATGCCGTGCGGAATAAGAGTACAGGGTGGATAATTCTGCCAATGTCGATACGAGTATACGGGGCGACACGGTAGCAATTCCCAACATAGCATAAAGTCAGCCTGGAAAGCTCTATTATGTCAATCATATAAATATCCCAAATTCAGAAATGTTTTGTCGAAAATAGGTTTTACCAAACAGCAACGTCATTTCTTGATCTGAGTAAGTAATCCATTCTGATTGGCCTTTAGTATATATAGTCTGCCTGACAACCCCACAGTTTAAATAAACATACGGACACAAATACACACTATATACAGGGGGGGGGTCGAAAAAAAAATTCAGGCACGTATGGCATTTTTTCCCTTTCGATCATTTTTTGTACCCACCCACCCCCACCGCCAATTTTTTTTCCGTTTTCGGCAGTTTTTTCCGACCATATTTTGACACCCACCCCCCTTTTAACACTAAAACAGAGATTTGCGGGGGGGGGGGGAATTCACTGTAAACAGCTGTATATGAATTTCTGTGCATACTATTTATCATGGATGTTAACATGGACATGTAAATAGGAATGAGTCATTTTGAGGTCATTCGGCCAAAAAAACATGGCTGCCAGCGGCCATGTTGGATTTCAAAATTTGCAACAAAATACAACACGATAACTGCCTGCAGTCAGTTTACAAGTTAGAATTATATTATTTCTCTCATTCAAAGTGGTTTTGAAGCCCAACCCATTGCCAAAACACTAAAAAAACAAGCAGGAATTTTTTTTTTTAGTTGCGGAAAAAATTGCTTGTTGGTTACGTGCCGGAAGATTTTTTTTCACCCCCCCCCTGCTATATAGGGCAGCAAATTAAAAACATAATTAAGCATACAAGTATAAGAGTACAGGGTGGACATAGAAGCATACATGCATGCTTATTAAGATCCACAAGAGTAGTTGGGTGAGCGTACTTAGCAGAACGGCGCGTACCCCTGTTACGTGTATTTGGTGGAACACTCTGTTACATGTAGCAAGCATGCATACGGACAAACTTCCGGGAATATCAACAACTCTGAAACGCACTGTGAAATTAAGAAATAGCCATGAATTAATAGGAGCAATTAACAGATTTGTGGACTGTTATCACATTGCATGTCGCAAGCATACGGACGCACCTGCCACTATATCAATACCGCACGCTTGGTACGAAAGATAATTATACACAAAATCGCATGCATCTCATAAGCTATTGACAGGTAACTTTGTTTGATTGAGGGTTTAACGTCGTTTCAGCCGCTAGGCCATATCACGACTATGTCATTTCCCACTTGACAGGTAACACACATATGCGGTTCTGTTTATCTCACACTGAACTGATATAATTATGCTATATGATTCCCTCTACATCCATGACAGAAATGTGAGTGGTTCAATGGAAGCGGGAAATTTCAAGTTGGAAACTCATAGATTTAACCACACGAATGGAAAATTTAAGCATTTTATAGTGACAATATTTCTTGGGATAATTGTCATATCTCACAAAATTTAATCGACCCCAAATACTCGGGCATGTCAGGTAGCGTCGAGAATACTGTAACGGTACCCATTTACTGGCTATGCCACAACCGTAAGGCTGTATATTTTAAAACTTGTTTTACACTGCGCTACTGCCTCAATAAAGGACTGTCAGATCTATATGCAATATGCGTTCATTGCGTTGATCAAGGTCGTTAATCTATATGGACGAATCTTCCGGAATATCGATATATCCATGCAACCATGATACATAGATTTAACAACAGAAAATGGTAGTAAGGCTGTGTTACAAAACTTGTTTCCTTTAAAATATCGCATGCTTTCAAATTGCTATGCATAACATATAACATCTACCTGGAAGGGGGATTGACTGGAATCCTTCAGTGGCGTATGTTTTTTCTTTGATAATCTAATTGAACCTATTAATAATTGCTTTTTGTTGTCATGGTTCAGGAATTTTAGATAGTGGTACCTGTAGGTCAGAAATACTGAACTTTGATGTCCAGTAAATAGTTTATTTGAAAATTTTATTTCGCTCGATCACACGCATGTGATATTGCTAATCAGGTTTTAAACTGATATTCGGACACCTCTGTGTATGCCTTCCCATTTCTAAATCCTCTAGATTATCACCGACCTCACTAACACATAAAAATGCCAGAACCTGGCCGCATGCGTGTGACATGACATAACACTGTATGATTAATAGTGTGATTAGTATAACATTTGCATACATATTTATATAACATGTATATATTTGTCATCTGTATATATGCTCTCCTAAATGGAGGTTAACAATAAACTTATTGTGAAATTAAGAACTTGCCACGATTGAACTAAGTGCCACTAACAAATTAAGACTATTGTCGTTGTGTTTGTCACAAGCATATGGGCGCAATCTTGGTACGAGATAATATACATAACAATAATAATGCATGTTTGTATTCCGGTTGTCAGTTTTATCGCGATTGTAATGGCGTGATTGAAATATTTTTTTATCGGGGTCTCGGTCATACCAGGTAGCGTCGAGAATACTGTAACGGTACCCAATTACTGGCTATGTCACAACCGTAAAGCTGTATTTTTTAAAACTGTTTTTACAATTCGTTACGGCACTTATCATTTTACAATGCGCTACTGCATCAATAAAGGGCTGTCCGATCAATATGCAAGATGCGTTGATCAAGGTCGTTAAACTATATGGACGAATCTTCCGGAATATCGATATATCCGAACCATGATACATAGATTTAACAACACAAAATGGAAAATTTAAGTATTTTACTAACAATATTTGTATGTCAAAACCGTAAGGCTGTATTACAAAACTTGTCTCCTTTAAAATATCGCATGCTTTCAAATTGATCTGCATAACATATAACATCTACCTGCAAGGGGGATTGACTGGAATACTTCAGTGGCGTATATTCTTTCTTTGATAATCTAATTGAACCTATTAATAATTGCTTTTTGTTGTCATGGTTGTTACGCCAGCTTTTGAAGTAACTGACCACTTTTGGAAGTAGGTCTCCATTTTTGAAGTAAAAAACGCCAGCTTTTGAAGTACCTCACCACTTTTGTAATAAAATCGCCAGCTTTTGTAGTAAAGCGAGGTCTCCGCTTTTGAAGTAAAACACGCCAGCTTTTGTAGGTCTCCACTTTTGTAATAACAAAATTACAGCTTTTGAAGTAAACTGACTCAATACATTTTGACGGGCGCTGAACGATTTTCATGACAAAGTCAACCCGATAATACATTGTCGCTATCGCCCATACGAGTGTGATGTGGTTTGAATAGCTTTCAGGCATACCAACACAAGATAAATCACACAGTCAATCACCCATACACGTGTGACGTGTACCAAAAGGCACTTAGTGAGTCTGGTTGCGTGACAAAAGAATACACACCGGTAATCGACCATACGAGGGTGACGTGGTTTGAATAGCTTTCAGTTAAACTATCACACAGTCAATCGTCCATACACGTGTGACGTGTACCAAAAGGTACTTAATGAGTCCGTTCCGTGACAAAAGAATCTACACCGGTAATCGACCATACGAGTGTAACGTGGTTTGAATAGCTTTCAGTTAAACTATCACAAGACAAATCACACAGTCAATCGTCCATACACGTGTGACGTGTACCAAAAGGCTTGAGGAATGTTTCTGGGTGAACTGTGAACTTGATTTATTATATTTTGGATTCAGTAAACGTGAATCAGTGGACGAATTTGCATGGCTGGTAGATTTAGAGATCTGGTATATTACTAAAATTATAAGACTTTCTTTACAAACTACACACTTCAAGATTTAAACTAATTGCTGAAATATAAGTGCATGCAATATTTCGGATCAGTGACCATTAACAATATAGACTACCAACTAGAATATGTACCTACATATATTGTGTTTTGGTATGTGTGTTTTGTTGTGTTCTGAGATATCTCAAAATAATTTATCATTGTTTTTATGTTAAGTTATCAGTCAACGAGACACCATCGTTCCATTCATTCTTAATTTTGTTATGCGTTTCATTATATATTGCTGTGACTGAAAATTGACAATAAAATTATTTGTATTCGTATATTGTGTTGAATAAATTTTGAAAGGAGACCGAACCTTTGGCGTCAAGAACATTGAGATTTGAAAGTTTAACTTTCCCTGTATAGCGACATAACGCCATCGACTCCGTTATTTTATATACTCAATCATCAGAGGATGTGTGAACCCAATGGTTTCCACACAACACATTACTGGACCCCGCGTTTTATAGCTGGCCACGTTTGACGTAGTTCTAATACTTCGGTTATGTGACATAATTTCAATGATAGAAATTTGTTGTTAATGTCGCCTTCCAGAGACGAAGCTAATAAACCGAACATTTTCTGCTGTCCCTAAAGCGTCGGCGGATCACCTAATTTCGAGGGTATGAATATGCAATTAAAAGTGAGGCCAAATATACCAACTATGTTCCGTTGGAACTACTACATCACCTAATTTCGATGAACTATATATGTTGTCATGTTACTGGACTGACAAAACGTCTTGTCTCACTCAATGTCACATCAAACTTCTTCTGACAAAGGTCGCACTTGTAAGGGCATTCAATGATGTGGGTTGTCAGGCTGACTGGGAACAATAGTATATACTCGTATGATTGGTCACCTGTGTGTGTTAATAAGCTTGGGCAGGGAAACGGACCCACTAATGCCTTTTGGAACACGTCACAGTTGTATGGGCGATGACGCTGTAAATTATCTTGTGTTGGTATGACTGAAGGCTATTCGAACCACATCACATGCATGTGGTCGATTACCGGTGTGGATTGTTTTGTCACGGAACCGGACTCACTAAGTGCCTTTTGGTACACGTCACACGTGTATAGGCGATTGACTGATTTATCTTGTGTTGGTATGACTGGAGGCTATTCAAACCACGTCACACTCGTATGGTCGATTACCGGTGTGTATTCTTTTGTCACGCAACAGGACTCACTAAGTGCCTTTTGGTACATGTCACCCGTGTATGGGCGATTGACTGATTTCTTGTTGGTATGACTGAAAGCTATTCAAACCACATCACACTCGTATGGTCGATTACAGGTGTGGAGACCTAGTTTTTTTTACTACAAAAGCTGGCGTTTTTTACTTCAAAAGCGGAGACCTCACTTTACTACAAAAGCTGGCGATTTTATTACAAAAGTGGTGAGGTACTTCAAAAGCTGGCGTTTTTTACTTCAAAAGTGAAGAACTACTTCAAAAGTGGTCATTACTTCAAAAGCTGACGTAACACATGGTTAAGGAATTTAGTTAGTGGTACATGTAGGTCAGAAAAATTTATAGTAAACATTTGTATAACGTTATCCACTCTGAAGAGGCTCAAAATGGATACATGTATATACATGTACAATAACTAAATATTAATTTAGTTTACTTGTTCTTTTCAATTAACTTTCCACATCAAAATGAGAATAACTCACTTTTGATACATATTATATTGGTGAATTCGATGTCTGAAACCGTTGTCTAAATTCACTCGAGAATGTAATATGAGGCACACATTCTCAATTTGTTATACTCAACTTTGATGTCCAGTAAATAGTTTATTTGGAAATTTTATTTTGCTCGATCACACGCATGTGATATTGCTAATCAGGTTTTAAAAGGGCAACTGATATTCGGGCACCTCTGTGTATGCCTTCCCATTTCTAAATCCTCTAGATTATCACCGACCACACTAACACTTGAACATGTCAGAACCTGGCCGCATGCGTGTGAGATAGCATAAACACTGTATGATTAATATTGTGATTAGTATAACATTTGCATGCATATTTATATAACATGTATATATTTTCATTTGTATATATACTCTCCTAAATTGAGGTTAACAATAAACTTATTGTGAAATTAAGAACTTGCAATGATTGAACTAAGTACCAGTAACAAATTAAGACTATTGTCGTTGTGTATGCCACAAGCATATGGGCGCATGCTTGGTATGAGATAATATACATAACAATAATAATGCATGTTTGTATTCCGGTTGTCAGTTTATCGCACGATTGTAATGGCGTGATTGAAAGATTTTGGATCGGGGACGTGGCTAGAATATCTATCATTTAGACTGGCCTCAATCTTTGCAAGAGAAATTTCCAACTGACACCCCCGACGGTTGGAAAATGTCCAACTGATGTCTAAAGTCGGAAAATATTTTTTTCTTAAATTAATAAGCAGTTTTTGACTGGCCACAGGGGAGGGACCTAGATCATGTCACAAATATCTACTCTTTTCTACACACAAGGCACGTAGCCAAAGTAGAGATTCGTGACAATAAATTTCCAACTGATAGCAATTTCATTAAAACAATTTGATCAAAAGTAGGAAATATACAAATGTTGTTCTAAAAAAAATTTCCCATTAATAAATTGTTGGAAAATAAAACTACACGAACAATTGCAACCTACTGTTCCGTCAGACATGCAATTTCCAACTATTGAAAAATTTGACCTGAGTTGGGGACAACCCCGTCCCCCCCCCCCCCCCCCCCCATCGCCTTGTCCCTGCTTGACCTATCAAATGCCCTTCTGTTACAGGAGTGTCAACTTTTCCACCAGTAATATACATGAGCGGTTGTATTTGTGATATGATAGAACACCATCTCCCAAGCCCCCTCCCCCCATCATGTCGACATTTGTATAAGATGTGTGTTGCCTAACACTGTGCCTTAAATATCAATGAAATCGCAAAATTTGTATTTAAAAACACATATACTTAACCACAAAACTGGAAATTTTAATAATTTTTGTGATATTATTTGTCTTGGGATAAGTTCCATATATGCTTAAACTTAAAAGACACCATACACCACCAGTAGTTTTACAGGACAAAACAATGTTATACAAATGTATGTAGCGAGCATATGGACAAACTTCTCAACACACTCTGTATCCTGGAACATGACAAACATAGCAAGAAATTACCAGGTACACCTTCTTTTAAAAATGACACCACCGGGCATGTCATTCTAATAATAAAATAACCCACTGTGATATTATGGTTGTTGGTGAATTTGGATTTAGTTAAAAATATTATGTTCACATAGTTGGCACCAATATTTTATTAATCAGAAGGCAATTACATCATGGTGGAGTCCTCGGGTCTTCTTTGGTTAACAGTACACTTTCTGTTAGACATACACCTTCACGTGTAACGTATGGCGCTTTCCAAACATACATGTATATAAGATTGTTCTATGCCATGCTAAGATTTGTTGCACAGGAGAAAGAAATCTGCATCAGCTTCATGGGGTGGATTCCTTAGTGACTACAGATTCAAGAATCACTATACAGTGTACAAATGGGTTGTCCCCCAAAGACATCCATTGCACTCTTGAAAAACTCAAATAGTTTGGAAAGAATCTTGAGTTTCCCAAAATTTCATTCTAGTATTATAAGATGCAAATTCTTGAAAATTGTTGGTCCTTGTTGTAGATATTGTCTTTCCATCATGCGAACTCACAGGGTCACACAAACCATATTGGCTTTACAGTTCCATTTAATCACTGCTTGTGAATGTGAATTTTACACCTGTTCAAGGAAGTTGTCTGACAAAATTTGCTAATTTATTCAGAAACCAGTACATGTGAGATCTCAGATCACAGAATTGAACTTCTGATAGATAGTGCATGTGATGAACAGGATGTACTGGTAGATCTGAAGCATCTCTGAAAAATCTGGAAAAATAGGAAAAAAAACACTGTAATAAGTATACATGTACTAGTACATGTACAGTAATGCCCTAATTAATGACTCGATGAGAGCTTTCCGACTAAATCCTGAAAATTTACCCATAATTATGCTGTGGTTATGGAGTCAATTAATTATGGCATTACTGTAGATGTAACATACAGTAAAGACCTGATAAATGAAATCACCTACAACTTTTGTAAGTTTGAACAGTAATTTTCTCTGTACATGAACATGAAATGACAGTACATGTGATGAAGTCGCTGATTTAAGAAACACTGAGAACGATTAGTGAGACTAATAAACAAAACATTATTCCTGATACCGGTATATATTCATTCATTTTTCAGAAATCTATAATTATTTCAATCAAATGGCAATATTCTCAAACAAAAAGCAATGTTTTATTTCACTTTGTATACATTCATTTATTTATTCATTCCCTCATTTCAGCTCTAATGCGATTATCCTAATCCGAATTAACGCTCGCAAATTACTATTTCTTTGGCTTTGGGGAAACAAATATTTGATTTGAGTCGAGGAACCCTATAAATTTTTGCAATCCATTATTTTTCACCACCGGTACTTTTTAGTGGCCTGGCAAAAAGTAAACGAGAAGAAGTTCGCGGATCAAATTTGCGTATGAAGATGGATAACTCTAAAGTCAAGTTGCTTTTGTGTATCTGATATTTGACAATCCGTTGTTTTAATTACCACACCAAATCACTCAGAATTATTCATGTATGCAACTACGTAACTTCTGTTAAAGAGATTTGCATGGAAATCCCCTTTCAAAATTGTTCACTTGACCTTCCCCTTAATAGATTCTGACTGAGGCATATTTTTTAAAAATGTTGTTCGAATCTAATGATATGGGGACTATCAAATCAGATTGAGTACCTTTAAATACAATTGAAACTTCCTTGTCGTCGCACACTATTTTGAGTTTTTTTAATAAACCTGGCAAGGTTGGTACATACATGTACATGTACATGTACCCTGCTAGGCAAAACAAGTGTCCACTTAACCACGTTGCGGTTAGCATTGCCACCACAGCTGAAATGCAACTACATGTACACCGCGGCTCCAACGGCTAACTACAGTTGGGCCGTGGTGTATTTGCCATTCGGCCATGGTGTAAATGTAGTTGATGCGGTGTACATGTACATTGTACATTCATTAAACTAAAAAAAGAAAATACAAACCAGAAATCTAACCATGGTGTACATGCCATCTGGCCCTGTTGTACATGTAGTTGCTTTTCGGCCACGGTGTACATGTGTATTTGTCGTTCGGCCGAGGTGTACTTGCCGATCGGCCGCGGTACTCAACTGCAGAATTTACAAACTCTGACACGCCTAACCACAATCAAACACCATACAATGACCCAATCAACCAACAAATTGGTGATAAAACCGGTATATGCAAACAAGATATAATTATATATATTTTTACGATAATAAGTTTAATTATCCACCAAACAGGAAATATATCATATATATAAAATATCTAGTTTGATGTCAACAAAATGGGAATGACAATTACAATGTACATGTATGTGTCCCCAGGGAGCAAATTTAAAACAAATATCTCCACGATAAGAAATTCTCCCATCAGAGTCGGGGTACAATGTTTACTTTAGTGATAGTCGCATTCATTTCCCTGGCTGATGTACATGTAGCTTCCTACCGCGCATGTCTTATAAGTAACAGCCGGCTACAGCTTTTTTGCTCAAATACCGGTACACTCAACAATAACGGTACTCCATATCAACACAAACACGTGCTTCCAGTCAGCGATAACCTGTACTCTTCTGGTATTGAGTCCGGTCGTAATTTGACTAGAACTGTTTGAAGAGTGACGATGTGGCTTTGCGAAAAATATATAAATATATAAAAGATATCATTTATCTCGCGAGGTGAATCAGATAAAATGGAACCACGCGTAAATAGTTTGGTTAATATCAGTGTGGTTGGTCGGTTTATAGATTTTTTTTTTTATTTAAAACAAATAAAATGAACTTGGGTCGGGTTACGGGAAACACGCATTCATTTTGTTTTGGCCTTATTATTAAAGGTGGACTATATATATTAAAGGATGACATCGTAAACATCGGCTCAAATCTAATTTAGTGAACTTGGTTCATAAATTTTGTATAAAATAGAAACTAATGTGATATCATCTACTTGTATACTAATCATATGTAACATACTCTCAGGTGCCAATAATCATGATTGCCTGATAATCGTGATTGCAGGGATTTAGGCTGAATTTGATAATAGTGATAGCAATTTTCAATTTTTGCTCTATGTCTCAAAGCCAAATAATAGCTATTGTTGGAAATTCTCTCCAAAATTAATAGAGTACGAGGTAACTCCAACGTTTCAAAGTCAGCAGCCTATCGACGGTCATTTCAGATTTACTTATACATGTATATGGCCGTGGATAAAGAACGGTATACATCTCTTTAGTACCAAATGCTAATGAGTGGTATACCACGCTTTTTTAGCTATGTGGTCCTGATACGCTATTAAATTAACAGTATACCGCTCTTTTAGCGTTTGGTGCTAAAGAACAGTATACCGGTACTGCTCTTTAGTGGCAAATGCTAAAAGGCAGTATACCATGCCTTAGCTACATGTATATGGGCCCGATACGCTAATGAACGGCATACTGCTCTTTAGCGTTTGGCGCTAAAGAACGGTATACTGCTCTTTAGCAGTACCGGTAGGTGTTAAAGAGCGGTCATGTTGGATGAGCAGCACGTGCGTTGCCAAAATATTTTGCGCATTGGGCCAACACACAACATTATAATCCATACCGCTCTTTAGTCCTTATCGCTAAAGAGCGGTGTGCCGTTCTTTAGCGCTCAGTGCTAAAGAGCGGCACATGTTGGATGAGCGGCATGTGTGTTGCCAAGATATTTTGCTTATTGCACCAAACTTATGTTATAATTCATAACGCTTTTTAGCCCTCATAGCTAATGAGCGGTGTGCCATTCTTTAGCCCTCAGCGCTAAAGAGCGGTCCATGTTGGACGAGCATCACGTGTGTTTCAAAGATATTCTGCGCATTGCGCCAATGTATAACGTTATAACTTATAATCAGTATTTCTCTTTACTAGTTTTTAGCCCTCATCGCTAAAGAGAGGTATAACGTTCTTTAGCCCTCAGTGCTAAAGAGCAGTACCTGTACATGTATACCGTTTTTTGGCCACCCCGTTTACTTAATTTGAATGCATATAAATGCCACTGAGAAAAATGCCATGTATTATAGTATACTGTAGGCCAGTTTATACCGGTATTGTGCATGGGGAACAAATCTATCTTCAGCATCGATAAAGAACTGCACATGCAACTGCATGATCCTGCATATGCACCAGCCTTGACCAAATTCACAAATTCAAATTGCGCAAAATTGCCAAATTTAAAACTAAGCAAAATATAATTATGCGCGGATTTAAATATGAACAACGAATTCACCCGATCGCAATGTTGTCGCAGATGAGTGTAGAGTGGGTTGTTCTTAAGCCATGGTTAACCTCCTGATTGCTACCGTACGATCTTTCTTCTGACTGCAATTCCGTCGAAAGTGGAGGTAACAAAGGATACGATACGATTTCGCATCTAAAATCAAACAGCACTTGATATTATTTTACGGAAATCGTTCCACTTACGATTGCATCATGGACGTACCCTAAGTTTTATGCCATAGCATTGAATTTTCTAGACTATTGGACATTTTCCTAATTTCGCGTGCTGAAAATGTTGCACATGTTTGACACCCATCATTTAAATTTTTACCAAAAATGTTTACTTAAGACTTAAGTCTCAACTTTTAAGTTTTAATAAACTGTACTGAAGACAATTGTATTATTCCATACTTTCACAACCAGCTTATCACCATGAAATCCATGTTATCATCTTCGCCGGTGTGTTTTCTAGCACTGAAATTCTGAATATCATTAGAAAAGTTAACTTTTTCGACAATGAGTTTCCGGTTTGTCGATAAAACTTTCGGTCGTTGTTACAAACACCGGCACAAAGCTGTGTTTATAAATTAATCAAGGGTGTACACCAAAGTTGGAATCACTGACTTTTGACTGCAGGCCAGGTACACGCAGGAGTCAGTCTCAACTCTCAGCCTCACTCAGACACAGAATTATCGAAATAATTTGACCGATTAGGGTGCATTTTAAGAGTGACTTTTTCATAAAACAGCGAATTCTGACATGAGTCTAATTGCAGATAAGCGCTGACATGACAAGAATTTCAGGTGTCAAACTCACCTTTTTTGGGAGGTTAATCCGACTTATCCAGATATCCCAAAATGTCGATTATGCTGAAAAGTGGAAGTGGAGAAAACAAAATCAAGCGAGTAATTAATCTACTCGCGAGCTGTCATTGAGCTGGATTCTGCGCAGTAACACCCCGGAAGTCACGTGTGAAATTTACAAAAAAGCATACACGCTATTTTCGCTCTTGGTATAGAAATATAGAAAAAATATATGACGTCATAATTCACACGCATTTAGGTAAAAAGCACCCTTGGTGGTTGCTATTATTGGCATCTCAATATACAGCCAGATACTTGATCTGACTAGAAAAACAAGGTTGATATATGTTTGTAATCACATTTAATACTCTTTAAACATAACATAGCGAAAACACAAAACTAGATGTTGATTTTATTTGACATTATACAGTATATACATTTTAAATCCTATATGAATTTAATATAATATAGTGCCATAGAGTTGTAATATATATGTGAATTTAATTTAATATAATATAGTGCCATAGAGGTGTAATATATATGTGAATTTATATTACATCTATGAGGCACTATATTATATCAAATGTGTATGAATACAGGAGAAGTCATGTAAAATATACTTTGAATACAGGAGTCATGTAAAATGTACTTTGCTATATATAAATGTCAAATAGGTGTAATATATATGTGAATTTATATTACATATATGTGTCACTATATTATATTAAATGTGTATGAATACAGGAGAAGTCATGTAAAATATACTTTGAATACAGGAGAAGTCATGTAAAATATACTTTGATATAAATGTCAAATAGGTGTAATTTACATGTGAATTTATATTACATCTATGTGGCACTGTATTATATCAAATGTGTACAATATGTAAAATATACTTTGCTATAAATGTCAAATAAAATCGTCAACTCAACAATTGTATCCAAATTATGAACTGAGCCAGAGGGCTAACACCGGACCCTCGATTTCGGTGACCCCTCGGTAAATTGTTCGGTAAGACCACCAAAGTAGTCACGACGAATCAATGCATCGTCCTCGACAAACGAGATCAGCTCTCGAACTGTTATTTTGGGATAAACACATTTCAGTTGTTTTCGTATGGTCTTGTTTTCCGAAATGACAACTTCTTTTCCCATTTCGAAAAAAACGAAAGAGTAGCCAAGCGTTTTTTCTAGATTACCTAGTAGGCGAAGTGATGCAGAAAACACGGATGCGAAACGTCGCAAAAATTAATCCGTTCTTACAAACGTTACACAAAGCGATCTTTTTTCATTTTTTTAATCAAATAAAATTTTGAGTGGGGAAAAAACGGGTCGGCGGCAATAAAAAAGTTCTGAACACATTTTTATTTTTTTCTAAAAAAAAACAAAAAACCGACTCGGTCGGATCCGCGAACCAACTAATAAAAAAACAGTGTCCTTGTATTCTGTGTAAGACGCGTTCCATTTCCTGGTAGTATTGAGAAGAGGACTATGATGTATGTGCTTATCCCTTATAGCACAGGGGGGATTGGTTGAAGTAAATAATGGTATACGTTTTGTCAGTTTTCGGTATTTAAGATATGTGATAATGTAATGACCGAACTGAGGACTTTATATCCAAATGACTTAATCACTTGCGTGCATCTGATCAAATGAATGCAGTTCTTTGTTCTCCTGTAAACGCTCTTTTTATACAACGATATTTATAGACGCTCTTTATATATTCCAAACTACTACCGCCATGGTGTTCTTTGTAAGGTACTTTCCATTTCCTGTGAGTATTGAGAAGAGCAATTTGATGTATGTGCTTATCCAATATAGCATACGGGAGGATGGGTTGAAGTAAATACCTGTATATGTTTTGTCTGGTTTCGGTATTAAGATACATGATACTATAATGACCGAGCTAAGGACTTCATATCCAATTGGCTTTATCACTGGCATGCGTGCTGATTAAATGAATGCAGTTCTTTGTTCGCTTGTAAACGCTCTTTTTATACAACGAAATTAATAGACGCTCTTTATATATATTCCAAACTTCCACGGCCATTGTGTTCTTTGTAAGACGCGTTCCATTCCCTGGTAGTATTGAGAAGAGGACTCTGATGTATGTGCTTATCCCATATAGCACACGGGAGGATGAGTTGAAATACCTGTATATGTCTTGTCTGTTCTTGGTATTTAGATAAGTGATAATATAATGACTGAACTAAGGACTTTATATCCGATTTACTTTATCACTGGCGTGCGTGCTGATCAAATGCAGTTCTTTGTTCGCTTGTAAACGCTCTTTTTATTCAACGACATCAATAGACGCTCTTTATATATATTCCAAACTACCACGGCCATTGTGTTCTTTGTTAAAACGCATTCCATTCCCTGGTAGTATTGAGATTTGGACTCTGATGTATGTGCTTATCCCATATAGCACACGGGAGGATGAGGAAAGGAATCCCGCCTTAATTAATTAGCGTCCTGCACGCCTCGTGCACCTGACTTGACCACGTGCCCACACGCGCTCCTGAAACAATGGAATCGTGCACCTGGTTGGATAGTGTACCAATTATTATCACGCTCTTTACTAATTTTATTCGCCCACGCATACCCCGAACAATGGAATCCCGCCCTTAAATAGTCATTATCAAATCCGGAAATAATACGGGAATCAATCAAAAACGACTTCCAGATTGATTGACATCTAATGGAATAACATATTTACCCTATAAAAGGTACACCCACTTATTATGCCCCCGACTTGAAGTCGACGGGTATATAGTCGACGTCTCCGTCCGTCCAAACATTTTGCATTATTGTTCAGCAACTGCTGGGCAGCTTTAGCTGATATTTGGTATTGTGATAGAGCAGCATGGGGGAACAGCTACATGCATAGTGCGTCCACCCATTTTCACCAGAGTTATGGCCCTTTTTGACTTAGAAAATTCAATTTTGTCCGTCCATACAAACATTTTGCATTATTGTTCAGCAACCGCTGGGCAGATTTAGCTGATATTTGGTATGGTGATAGAGCAGTATGTGGGAACAGCTACATGCATAGCATGGGTTTCGTCCATCTATTTTTACCAGAGTTATGGCCCTTGTTTCAACTTAGAAAATTTGAATTTTCGCTTGTTTTTGGGTTTCCAGGTCGCTTGTTTTGGGGTTTTTAGTCAACATTTATGTACGAACTTCTTTTGGAACGGTCATATAGACCTCGGATATCCGCAGTTTCGACCATGCTTAATCCGAATTGCTACGGTCGAGGGCAAATGCCACGCGACAGCGTACCTCAGTAGTATGTAAAATAGGACAAACCGTATTCCAATTTTCCACTTATGATTAAATATACTAGTACGAACTGATGTTGTCCCCATTATGATTAAACAAATATAAGAGATAAGTCCTATTATGGTTAAACACATTTAAGAGATAAACAAGTTTGGGTGGTAATGTGTTTACTTAGCTTTTGTTTACATAGTTAACAAGGGGTGTGCACTCAAGTGCTAGCATACCCCCACCATGGCAAATTTAACCCGCATTATCCATATACCCAACAAAAAAAAAAGATTTTAACTTTAAAGAAAAATTCAGACTAATAATATCACTAAGGAGATTGCATACAAAAAAATATTGAAATTGGTTCATAGTTGTTCGAGTTATAATGTCGGACAGACGGACGGACGGACAAACAGAGGGAGACATTGTTATTTAGTGACCAAATGTTCATACATCTGTTTCCATCACTAAATTATACAGTTGTTTTTTTTATGGGGAGCTACTTTGCAAAAAGCAATGTGTTTAGTATTGATATTTTTTAACCATATTTAGTGACCAATTGTTTTTTACATCTGTTTCTATTTAGGGTTAAACAATTATAAGAGATAAGTGCATTTGGATGTTAATGTGTTTACTTAGTTTTGTTTACATAACCCTCGTTTATAGGTTAAATCACTAACAACTTACTGATAATCTAAATCATTTTTTCTTTTAAACAAATAGAGGTGAAAAGATTAAAATTTTATATTAATATAATATTTAGCTTGTGCAAGTCATTATTGTACACGTATGACCCAAGCTCAGTCGACAACTCAAAGATTGAGTGATGATTTTCTTGAACTCAATACTAAAGGAACTGGCTTAATCCATCTTTATATTAATGATGTTACAGTGGAAGTAGAAAAAGATAAATCTTATATCTAGTTACAAAAAGGACAAGAGAGTCTATATTTAGATCTACTTTCCTGGAACATGTTTTGCAGTAAACATGATTATATCAACACTCTTTATTCTTATATAAATGGATGGACAAGTTACAAACAACCTAACATTATTGGTCAAATGGATCAACTTGAACACAACTCTTATTACTCATCTGTTTTAAATCAGTTCAAAAACTATTATGTGAATCTGATTAATAAAACACTTAATCAGTTTTCTTTACAAAATGATGAAGCTATTATGAGCTTGTTAGATAAAATATATGCTCAACAAAATTTGCAGGAAATTGTACACACATTCATCACTTCTGATTTCAGTTAATATACAAACTATCTCTTCTGATTTTCTTCTGAATGAACCTTGGCAAATATCAAATTGTGGAGCTCAATGGGAAAAGGATGTTAAAGAGAAAGTTATTAAATTAAGAAAAAAGGAATTCGCATTAAAGCAATGAGTGATAACAAAGATACTTATTTGGAAAAATACTACTATAATATACAGAACCCTGGATCATTTTCTGGAGTTGAGAAATTATATCAATCTTTGAGACTCAACAGGAAGTTTAACTATACCCGAGACTTTCTATCAAAATGGTTAAAAAAACAGGATTCTTTTACACTCCACAGACAAGTGAGGCAGAAATTTCCAAAATTAAAAATGGTGGTGACTGGAATCGACGATTTATGGGAATTAGACTTGTTATCTGTTCAGAATCAGGCAAAATTTAACAATAATATTAATTATTTACTTGTGGTAATTGATGTCTTTTCAAAATATCTATTTGTGGAACCAATTAAGCGAAAAACTGCAAAAGATGTGAAGATTGCATTCGAAAAGATTTTACAGTCTTCTCATAGGAAACCTGTACAATTGAGATCAGACAGTGGTCTTGAATTTACTAATAAGATGTTCATATCATTTCTAAAAAATAAAGTGATCTATTACTATAATACTTCTAATGCAATTCATGCATCAGTCGCTGAGAGAGTTAATAAGACAATTAAAAAATTAATGTTTCAATATTTCCAGAAGAATAAATTAAGATTTAGTGCTATCTTATAATTCAACCCCCACCGATCATTAAACTACTTGGCACCAAAGGACATAAATAATAAAAATGAGGCCAGTATCTGGGCTTATAATTATTTGAAGCCCAATAAAAAATTCAAGAGGAAAGTTAATTTCTTATATAAAGTTGGTGATTATGTGAGAGTTTCATATATAAAGAGTAAATTTCGCAGATCCTATCAACAGCAATGGTCTGGCGAAATATTTACAATTAAAACTAGATTTAGCAGACAATCATTACCTTTATATACACTTGTTGATTTTCATAGTGAGGATATAAAGGGTTGGTGGTATCAGAGTGAGTTGACATCAGTAACAAAGAATAAAGATTCACTTTGGGATGTGGAAAAGATACTTCGCAAAAGGAAACGAACTGGACAAACAGAGTATTATGTAAAAGTTCAGGATTGGCCATCAAAATTTAACACATGGGTAACAGAAACAGATTTGGTACCAATCAACCAAAATGGATGACTTTTATATTTATTGTCGGAGTGATGGCTTTAAGAGAGCATATCCTAGGAATAAACCTTATAAGTTCCAGCTTCATTTTAACAGACCAATCCAACTGAATGGTTTATGGTCACTAGGACTCACTCAGTTTACTTACTTGTCTGACTCTTCTGGTGGATAAGGAGACAGTTATTATCTTTATGTGTATGCAGATATTTTAGTAAATTCAATCTTTAACAATAAAGAGAAACCAATTTTGCGAAAAATAAAATTATCTTCACTCAATTATAATTGGTGCATTGAAGCCAGCGAGACACCTTATATTCCTTTGCGGATATTAGAATTTACAGATATTGAATTGTTTATAAGTGATGAAAAGGAACATCCTGCTTCATTTCTCAAAAACCTGTAGAACTTACACTTCATTTCAAGAAAAAATTAGAATGAACAGTCAGATTTATATACCTGATCCCCAGAACTGGGTTAAATTTCTAAGAGAGGAACACCACCAGAAAGAAAAACAAGCAAATGATTATAATCAACCAATCACAATTATTTCACCAATAGCTCAAGGTGTGGAACAAGTTAAGGATGAGCTAACAAGAGAAATTGCAACCAAAGCAAAACAGAAATGTAAAATTAAATGTAGTCACAGAGTGACTAAGCATCAATCAAGTATAAAAAAGAGGAAGAAATCCAAGACCATAACAGTTAGACAAGCACCAAAGGTGAAGACTAAATTGGTCAGAGACATTTTCACTTAAATTTTTGAATATGGAGATGATTGATCGGAATGATTTCAGGGAAGCGCAGCCTCTCGAATTAATGTTATTTTCGATTCCTGCCACCCAAACTGCCGTCGAACGAATGTACTATCAGGAGTTCCGACCAATATCTCAGATTTCGGGAGATTCTCCAATAGAATTCAACATTTATTCTCAGAATGCATTGGATTATCTAAATCTTAGAGATTCCAGGTTATATGTTAAATTGCATTTGGTGAAAGCAGATGGCACCAATATTTCAGCAACAGACAAGTGCGCTCCTGTTAATTTATTTCTCCAATCACTTTTTTCTCAGGTGGATGTCACTTTAAACAGTTCATTGATAATTCCAGCATCTAATAATTATTCACATAAATGTATGGTACACACATTATTATATGCTGATTCAAGTTTACAGGAATCCCAATTACAGTGTCAGTTATTCTTCAAGGACACACCAGGCTTGATGGATTCACCAGATCTAATAGGTAGTAATATGGGTTTATATGAAAGATCCAAATATGTAAAACAAAGTCAACAAGTGGAGATGGAGGGGCCAATTATAAATGATTTGTTCCAAATGTCTAGATATATTTTGAATGGTGTAACTGTTCAAGTTCGTTTATTTAGAAATAAACCAAGTTTATGTCTTATGTCACCAGATACAACACCTTCATTTGATGTAAAAATTGATGATATTTGTCTTAGAGTTTCGAAAGTCAAATTGAACCCTGCTCTCTTGTTTGGACACTCAGAAATGTTAAAATCTTTAAATGCTAAATATTTATTCCAAAGAACAGAAACTAGAATGAATGCTGTTGCAAAGGGATTATCCGGATATTCTTGGGATAATATATTTACATATTATCGTCCTTCTCGAGTAGTTGTAGGACTTATTTCCAGTAGTGCTGTTTCTGGTGATTATAAACTTAACCCATTTATTTTTAAGAATTATGGTGTGAGTCAAGTGACCCTTTATTGTGATGGTCAACCTATTGACTCAAGTCCTATAAAAGTGAAATATGACAAAGCTTCCAAAACTGAAAAAGACCAATGTATTCCAGCTTACATTAGCTTATTCACTGGAACAGATAGGTGGCAAACAAAATTTGGAAGTTTAATTGAAAGATCAGATTTTAGTCAAGGCTACTGCTTATATGTTTTTGATCTTGAACCATACACTTCAAATCATAATTTCACATCACTCTTAAAAACTGGAAATATTAGATTGGATATTCAGTTTAGCACACCACTTGTTGAAACTAGCTCGTGTATGGTTTATGCTGAGTTTCGAGGATTCTTTGAAATAACCCAAAACAGAAATAATCACTCATTAAAATTAAGACTAACATGAATCCATGGTGGAAGAAAGAGACATTAATTACATTTTGTTCACCAACACATATGATGATTATTGGATGTACATCCAGTGGAAAAACAGTGCTTGTTAAAAGAATTTTAGAGAATGTAAATGGTATGTTTGATCAACATGTGACCAGGATTTATTTCTGTTATGGATCCTGGCAACCACTCTATGACAAAATGAGTTAATTTTCACAAAGGAGTCCCATCAGAATCAACACTGAATCAATGGGTCTCACTTGATAAGTCTCATAAAATTATTGTATTGGATGATCTTATGATGTCAATATGTGATAGTAAAGATATCTTGAATTTGTTTACTGTGAAATCACATCATTGTAATGTGACCAATATTTTTTTATCACAAAACTTATTTACACAAGGAAAATGTATGCGAGGAATTTCATTAAATTGTCATTATATTATTCTGTTTGAGAATCGGAGGGATATGCTTCAAGTAAAAACCTTATCTTTACAATTGTTTCCAATTAGGTCAAAGTTCTTTATGGATGCTTATGAAAAAGCAACCAATAAGGATTATGGTTATATTTTTATTGATCTTCACCCAAGATCAGAAAGACTTTATAAGTTGAGAACACAAATTTTCCCAGGAGAAAACATTATAATTTTTCTTCCAGAGAATCAGAGAGATGGAATTTAATTATAATCATTTCTTCCTTCTGAAGCAACTCACAAAACATAACAATTGTATATATATCAAACACTTATCACCCAATGATATTATGTTTGTTGCAGAATGTGCTTTAAATGTTATAAAAGGTAACATACCTGTGACAAGTTATATCAGGATTAAATTATATAAGTATAGAATACAACTTAGAGAGCTCACTAAGAAGAAGAGTAGGAGAAATTTATTGTTTGATATCTGGGAAATTGTACCGTTATTTCTGAAACCTGTTCTGAGATTTTTGACTAATGGCAAAAGAAATGGTTCTGATGGCGAAAGAAGAAGCCAATAAGCTGTTATTACATACTGAGGAATTAGCTACCACTAATAATACATTAGTTCAAAATTCTAATGCTATTAACATTGGATCAGACAGCAATATAAAATTATTTACACCCACAGAAATGTCTGAGGAAAACAGTCAGTCAAAAACTTTATATTCTAGGAAATCTTGCCAGAAGTCAGATAAAAACATCAGTCAAAAACTTTATATTCTGCTGAACAAACAAAAATTTCTTCTGAAAAAAGCTCCAAACCTTCAGCTGAATGTGATAATAGAATTAACAAACTATCTTCACATAAGTCAGTTTCTTTACCTAGAAATTATACTACAAAGATAAAACAAAATAAAACTTATTGTAAAAGACATTTTATTTTTGCAAGGAATGTAGATAAATGGTATCGACTTTAATTTTGTTAAATTTAATTATGAAATTATTATTAGTAAAAATATTATTTAAAGTTTATTTATCAGTTATATTCATGTAATTATTATTTATTAATATTTTATTTATTAAATTATGTAATTATTATATCATTTGATTTAAAGTTAATAAATTATTATTCAGTAAATATAGTTCTATTTTCTTTCCCTGAACAAAGAGCAGCTCTTCTTATTGAACAGTGTTATCTATAAGAGTACTTGACCTAAATTTTGTAAATATTTGTTTAGTTTTTTGTTTTTTTCACTTAGACCAGGTCACCTTGTTCTGCGATTGAATATCAGTCAACTTGTTAAAGGAGATAAGTGGAGTAGGTTTTGTTTACTCAAATAAATTTACCCTCTAATGTTTGGAGATAAATTTGAAGTGTAACTACACTAAACCTATCATCTATGCTGAAGGATGTATTTAAGACTAATGAATCATACACAAATGCACTAATAAAATAGCTTTTGACAGTCGAGATACAACCAAAATTTGATGTGCAATGTGCAATTAGTTTCAACAAAAAAAGAGAATATTAACTGATTAACAGATTGAAGATGTCCAATAAGGAGGATCAGATGCAACATTATGCAAAGAGATTGAAGTGTGAAAATGTACCAGGACTTATGCAAATCACTTAAGTTTGAGGAAACACACAATTACACATAATGGTGAGAGTAATAAATGTGATTTTTGTGATAAAGATTTCAAAACTAAATACACACTACAGCAGCATAAGAGACATGTCACAATTATGTCAAGAGAAAAATGGATCCATCAGAGAAGATAGACAGTGATCTTATGAATTCTGAAACTGACTCAAACAGTAATAGAGCTTCAACGAATATTTCTGATCTAACAACTGATCCTGAACCATCAACAAGTGGTTCCGAACCATCAATAAGTCATACACAAGGGTTGATCTCTTCCACATCTGCTATGAATAAATCAGTTAGAATTTTCAAAGTTAAACCATTAGGTCAATCTGAGAAACAGGACTTATTGGTGGTTTTTTTTCAAATAACTTCATCAAAAACATTATTACACAGAATATGTTCAAACGTTCAGGAGTGAAATGGTATTTGAACTCATTTGTGAAAATGTTCAAAGAGGACGATGAGGATAGATTTATAGAGCTGGAAACTCATTTCAGAAGCTCTGTATTTAAATATCATTCCTTACATGACTTTGACGAAAATGATATGAACACTGCATTTCAAAAGTGTATCAATCATTCTCAAATTTTTTTCTTAAGGGTTCAAACTGGAGAATAAAGAATGTTATTCACCTGGAAGTTAATATTGCTCGATATGTACCTATCAGAGCTTCATCCTATATAGAGACACCAACAGAACTGCAGAGATTACAGTCACTTATAAATGTGGTGAATGATGATTCCATGTGCTTTGTTTGGTCAATCCTGGCTGCCTTACGACCCCAACAATTCCACTCAAGATGTGTGAATAAATATGTGAATTATATCAGTGATTTGAAGTTGGACGGTTTAGTATTCCCTCTGGCAATCAATCAAATCCGGACATTCGAATCAATGAATAATATCTCAGTAAACTTATTTGGATATGAGGAGAAAGAATTGTATCATATTCAAATAACAAAAAATAAGTTTACAGATAATATAACAATTATTAATCTGATGCTGCTGTCAGAGAATGATGAATCTCATTATATACTTATCAAAGACTTGGATATGTTGCTGAATCATCTCAGAAGGTCTTTCTCACAAACGTTACTTTTTTTGTTACTATGGTCTGAATCCGTTTGCCGAAATGGAAGATAGGGACAATCATCTTTCAGAGTGTCAAGAATTTGGTTGTCAAAAGATCATACTGCCAACTGATAAAAACAAATTCCTTTACTTCAAGGAGTATAACAAACAATTTACTGTTCCATTCTGTATTTATGCTGACTTTGAATGCTTCTCTAAGAAAATAGATAAATGTGATCCAAAACCTGATGTTTCAAGTTCAACAGCTTATTCACTATTGGAACCATGTAGTTTTGCATATAAAGTTAAATGTAATATTGATGAATCTTATTCAAAACCTACTTATATTTACAAGTATGATACTGGTGTAGTGGGTCATTTCCTTGAACAACTTTTTAAGGAGGAAGAAGAAATAAGACAAATCCTTGAAGATGAGAAGGTGATGATTATTACGGATGAAGAAATGAAAAACTTCTTATTAGCGAAAAACTGTTATGTGTGCAAAAAACCATTTTCTGATAAACGTCGTGCAGTTAGACACCACTGCCATCTGAGTGGGTTTTTTTAAAGGTGCAGCATGCGATGGCTGTAACTTGCATTTGAAACCACCATCTTTTCTCCCAGTAATTTTTCATAATTTGAGATCATTTGATGGTCATATTATCTGTCAAGTTGCTGGGAAATTTAAAGAGGAAATAACATGTATCCCAAACACAATGGAAAAATATCTATCATTCAGTATTGACAAACTTCGTTTTATCGATTCATATCAGTTCATGAGTTCTTCACTGGAGAATTTAGTTGAAATCTTAGCAAAAGAAGCAATATATGATTTCCCTTACCTCAAAGATGAACACTTCACAGATAAACAATGTTCCCTTTTAAAAAAGAAAGGTGTTTTCTTCTATGATTATATGACTTCTTTCAATTGCTTCTCAGAGAAACAGCTACCAAGTAAAGAATATTTCTATAATAGACTGCGAGAAAGTGATATAACAGATGAGGACTATAAGCATGCACAAAATGTGTGGTCAGAATTCAATATGAGCAACCTTGGGGACTATCATGATATTTACTTGAAAAGTGAGGTGTGCTTACTGGCATGTGTTTTCGAGAATTTCAGAAGTCTGTTTGACTCATTATGGATTAGATGTTTTACATTTCTATTCAGCCCCAGGTCTGAGTTGGAGTGCAATGCTTAAAATGACTGGTGTTACACTTGAATTAATTACAGATATTGACCAATATATTTTCTTAGAGAAAGGTATTCGGGGAGGAATTTGTAATGTTTACCAACGTTATGCAGAAGCAAATAACCCTTACACACCTGAGTATAATTCTTCAGCAGATCACTCCTATATAGTAGCATATGATGCCAACTCATTATATGGGACCGCAATGAGTTGGCCCCTACCATACAGAGTTTTTCGCTTCTTAACTAAGGAAGAAATAAAGAATATTGAATTGGAGAAAATAACAGTGGATGATGAAATTGGATATATATTTGAGGTTGATCTTCTTTATCCAGCAAGTTTACATGATGAGCATAATAATTATCCACTAGCAGTTGAGCGCAGAAAAATTCAGTTTGAAGATTTATCACCTTATAGCCAACGATTATGGAAAGAGGATTTAAAAAGTATCCTTGTTCTGAGAATTTAGTGCAGACATTCTGTCCAAAAGATAAATATGTTATTCATTATATGAACCTGAAGCAATATTTGGAACTTGGAATGGAAATAACTACCATACACAGAGTTCTCGTATTTGAGAAAAGTCGTTTGCTTAAAAAATATGTAGACTTTAACACTGAACAGAGAATTAAGGCAACTAGTACTTTCTCAAAGAACTTTTGGAAATTAATGACCAACTCGAGCTATGGTAAACTTCTCGAAAATGTTCGGAGAAGAGTTAATTTGAAACTTCTGACTGATGAACATAAACTGAAGAAATATATTGCGAAACCATCATTCAAAAGATTCCAGATTTTCAATGAAGATCTTGTAGTAGTAGAGTGTTCGAAAATTCGACTAACTCTCAACAAACCTGTATATGCTGGATTTGCTACCGTTGATATATCAAAGTTCATAATGATAGATTTTCTTTATAATCATATAAAGAAAAGGTATCCTGGTGATTCCTCATCACTCCTGTATACAGATACAGATAGCTTCATACTTCACATACAGACTGATGATGTGTACAAGGATATGATGAATGATAAAGAGCACTTTGACTTGAGTAACTTCCCACCATCACATCCTATATATGATCTAACTAATAAGAATATATATGGGAAATTCAAAGATGATATGGGAGGAGAAGTTGTTTCACATTTCTGTGGTCTGAAACCGAAACTTTATTCTCTGAAGTTTGGGAGAGGTGAGAAAATTCGTGCTAAAGGGATTGATCGAGGAACTGATAAAGACATAATACTAAAGGCCAAGCAGGAAATTGAGGAAGATGCCTTTGGACCAGGTTCACGCAACATGGTGAGTAAGTATATTTATTATGATCATATCAGAGGAACATTAATTGTTTTGTTCAGGTAATCCTCCAATTTTGACAACAACACTGATATTCTATTGTTATTGTATTGATTAAATTGAGGGGGACCAACTGACTATTCCCTGAACAAAATAATTGATTTTCCTCAGCCTAACAAATAAGAAGAACAAAAACAAAATCTTATTTTGTTCAGATTTATGTATAATTTAATCTATCTGGTTTTCTCCTAATTCTAGTTGATCTTCTTAATGGTTGCTGTTTGCTCTTTAAACTTATATACAGCCTCAGTTTGTTAAACAATCTGGTAATTAATTGTTGCAATCTCTTGTGCAATAATCCTATTAAGGAAATCAGAATTGCTGAAAAAAAACAAACAGTAAACATAACTGAAAAGTTAACAAAAGAACAATAAGATTTAGTTTTTGTTTCATTTGTGAAAACTGAGGCAATAACCAGGATTAGCTGCATCATGAGTATAGACATACATGTAGCTAAACCTGGCTAAATATGACTTCTTGTGTAATTGTTTAATCACAAAGACATAATTGTCCCCTATATCATTTTAGCTTGAAATATTTATCATGACATTTTAGCTTGAATTGATTATAATCAAACCAATTTTAAAAGCTGTGACTCTCAAAGTCACTTCAAGCATTAGTGTCAAGTGTGTTCAATGATAAAATATTACTCTATTAGCTTCCAAATCATGAGGAGTAACTCCATTTTAATCTTTAATAGTTGAGAAAATAAACTAAATCTTAGTGTTAAATTAGTTACACAAAAGTCATATTGGAATAATCACTAATCACTTTTACAAAAAGATCTATGACGAATAGTAGTATATCAAATTGCACTTCCTCCAGTCCTCTCATCTGACGGCTTACTCTTTTTCTATACCACTTTCTGCATAAAACTATTGTAATAATGGTTACAACCATTAAGACAAAGATTGATAATCCCACAGCAACTGGCCAATCTGTGGAAAAATATAACATTCAACATAAATATTAAATAATTTCTTTTTTACTGATCTTGTTATTAAAACTAAAGATAATAGTTAAGTAAATTGTCTTTTGTGAATTTTCAGCAGGACCATACACAGAGGAGTTAATAGAAATCAAATAATTCAATTCCATTTTTGGAATAAAATCATTTTGTTTTGTTTTGTTTTACAGTCAACTGTTTTAGTTTTTTCTTCTATTAACTGATAAAAGTTTCTGATCAATCCTCCAGAGTATAATATAATTATATAAATATATATAAACATAAACAAAACATACCTTCAACAGCTGTAACAATGTTATCACTGATAGTGGAGTTGTTGGACTGTGTGCTTGGTTACCGTGGTGGTGGTGAGCTTCATTTGTTTGTCTGTGGTTGACACTGGTTGACCGGGCAGGTGGCATTGTCTCATCTGGTAAACCAGTGGTGATAGCTGCAGACAAAGTCTGGGTCTGAGGAAACAATGTCTGATCTGTTCGTCTGGTGGTGATAGTTGAAGCCTGAAAAAAGGATGAAAATTCATTTATTTGATAACAATGAACTTAGTTTCACCTTCTTTTTTTTCAGTCTAGAGCCTTGGAGGTGGATATACATGTATTAGAAAATCCAGGAAACGAGTCGGAGCCAGAAACAGTAGAATATTCATCTGAATCAGAAACAGTAGCAGAAGACGAAATAACAGAACAATAATAGTGATCCAATCGTTATAAACAGAGATGATGATGAAGTTAATGGAGATATAAGAAGGGTAATTTTGAAAGATGCTGACAGTTCCTCAAGTTGGAACCAAGAGATAAATGGGAGCCAGAAACAGTAGAATATTCATCAGTCAGAAACAGTAGCAGGAGACGAAATAACAGAACAATAATAATAATGATGATAATGATGAAGTTAATAGAGATAAAAGAATGGTAATTTTGAAAGATGCTGTCAGTTCCTCCTATTAGATTAAGCATCTCTGAAAATTATCTTTCCTCATTAACATCTTCACACAGAAACATATAAATTATTTTATCAAAGAAAATATTTATTAAATAATTAATATTGTATAATGTTGTTTATTTTCACTTTTTAATAAGGGTGACATGGGTTATAAATATTGACAGCAATATATATGTAGACACCGTGGGACATAAGACCAAACAATAATACAGTAATTCCCAAAGTAACTGACCACTTAACCACAGCAGGATTATGGGTAATTTTTTCAGGAATTAAGTCTTGTTGCCGGTTATATTAAGAAATTGATGAATGGTAACAAGCCATATTTCCCAACTAAATATTGAAAAGTTACACATAATTATGTTGTGGTTAAGGAGTCAATTACTTTGGACAATACTGTATTAAGATTTCTTAGTTTAGTATCGATCTACACACCCCTGTGACATAAACAGGTCTGGCAATTCCCATCATACACTACGAGTCGTTTAATTTGGTCATTACTATAGTAAGATTTGTTTGTTTAGTATATACACACACCTGGGACATAAAGACCAAACAATAATAGGTGCTTGTTGCCTTTTTTTTCTTCTTTTTTTCAATTAATAATTTTAATAACAAAATTAACTTACCTGAACTGATGGACATTTCCATAATCCAATTGTGACGACAATACCCATCTCACACAAACTTAATATAGATGGCATTTCGCAGCGAATGTTTGAAACTTCTTCTTTGAATTGCAGCCAAACGACATTACTAAACAAATCAATGTTGTCAAAAATGACGCCACCATCATTATTGATGATAACATCATCTGGGATCAGCCAAAATGTGTTTGTCACAACTTTGCCTCCAGCTTGGCAACACAGCAGAAACACATGGAATACATGATGATGGACCCATATCCATTGACTCTGTTGCTCCACAACAGCAGCAGCACAACAATATCAATTTTAGATCCATTGTTATTGTTTTTCCTTGTGTCAAGGCTTCAAGAAATCATGTGATCGCAATAGACGGCTATTACTGTTAGTAGTATCACACCCCTTTCAGATTAAGCATAACAAACGTTTTTTCTCGTTTATTCTTATAATCTTCAAAACAATAAATTATTTCATCCAAAAATAAATATATGAATTAAAGTTTGTTTATTGCCTTAACTATAATACATGCTCGAAGATCTAATACGCAATTAAACATCCAGTGGCAGTGCATTCTCTTATGTATGCGAGGCACCCCATAAACAAGTCATAACCCATTTTCAATTATTAACATATTTCCCACCAATAGTTACAAGCAAAATATTTCCGCCTAAATCCTTAATACTTATTGGCTAACAAAACAGTTAAATTCCATCACTGGTTACCCTCAAAATGCACTCATCACATTATTAAACCATTCATTAAAAAGGGGGATAAATTTCCCATATTTATAATAATACTTACACTATCTGGGTCTTCCTCCGCCCTTCTACGCTCCGCCCTTGTCCTTATAGGCCACAGCTGTCTTGGTATCTGTTGAATAAAAATAGCATATGTAAACACCGAGTCAAAAACATATATATTCATTTAATTATTATATTAATTTTTCTTGTATTTTACACCATTCTTTATTTCCTGTAAATTTTCAATCATGTGATTTTATCACATCCAATCTGAAGATAATTCATTAAAGAAAGCATCACCTCATTTCGCATTCTTACCAAAACAAACAACAACTCATATTGCATTCTAAATAAAATAGATACAAATTATACCAACATGTATGTATGTTTCTATGTTATTATCCCAGTGTCAGTCACATAAAATAAAAATAAAATTGTTATACTTACATTTTCGGCCCCTCGTATCGGTGTAGTATCATCTATCACCATCTCAACATGCATAGCTCCCCGCTCGGGGGAAATGGCATCAACGTTTAGATCATCAAGGGTAATATCTGCAAAATCCCAATCCATCCCGCAGTCAGGGTCGCTGTCCTCTTCTTCGACCCCTATGGGGGACACATCCTCAATTCCCGTATCCCGCTCAATTGGGGTATCGTCTTTCGGTGTACTAGTTTTGTCGTCCATGGTTTTAAAAATTGTGAGGTCTTTTCCCCCCAAGTGTTTTGTTTTATACCCAAAATTGCCGCCGAAATTTATTCGCGCTAAAATGTATTTTAATGAGAGTTCCACACCTGGCTCCAATTAATCAAGCGCCGTATGTAGAGTATGTCTAGCTAAAAGACGAAAAATGTGCTTAATTCATCCTCACATTATATATCAATTAATGAATCGCTCTATAATGAATTTTGTATCAATTAATGACCGACAATATTTAACAATTAATGAATGCGTGTCGTTTATAGACAAAGGGTAGTATATATATACCAATAAAAGCAGGTGTACAATATGTGCATCGTATTCCGACCTATATAATAACCATTTCTAATGTGTAATTCATTCGACCTTAGTGTAGCAGCCCAGCATGTTAACCCTTTGAGTATAATAACAAACACACGTGGGGTGTTTTTTCCGGTGTGCTCATGTTCATGGTTGTAAAAATTGTGAGGTCTTTTCCCAAGTGTTTTGTTTTATACCCAAAATTGCTGCACTAAATCATTACACATTACCTATAACTCCTCTTTGTCAGAGCATTCTCTTATATATGCGATGTTTATATGAGTTTTTAAACACACTTTCTCTTCTCATCCACAATTAACCCTCTCGCGATGGTAGCTAATGCGTAATTAAACATCCCGTGTCAGTGCATTCTCTTATATATGCGATGTTTATATGAGTTTTTAAACACACTTTCTCTTCTCATCCACAATTAACACTCTCGCGAGGGCATCTAATACGGAATTAAACATCCAGTGGCAGTGCATTCTCTTATATAAACAAGTCATAACCCATTTTCACTTATTAACATATTTCCCACCAATAGTTACAAGCCAAATTTTTCCGCCTAAATCATTACAACTTATTGGCTAACAAAACAGTTAAATTCCATCACTGGTTACCCTCTAAATACACTCATCACATTATTAAACCATTCATTAAATTAAATAAATAATACTTACACTCCGCCCTTCTGTGTTCCGCCCTTGTTCTTACAGGCCATAACTGTCTCGGTATCTGTTGAATAAAAATACCATATGTAAACACAGAGTCAAAAACATATATATTCATTTAATTATTATATTAATTTTTCAAGTATTTTACACCATTCTTTATTTCCTGTAAGTTTTCAATCATGTGATTTTATCACATCCAATCTGAAGATAATTCATTAAAGAAAACACATCACCTCATTTCGCATTCTTACCAAAACAAATAACAACTCATATTGCATTATGAATAAAACGCGTACAAATAATCGTTCAAAAATATTGACAACTTATACCAACATGTATGTCTGTTTCTATGTTATTATCCCAGTGTCAGTCACATAAAATTTAAAAAAAAAGTTGTTATACTTACATTTTCGGCCCCTCGTATAGGGGTCGTATCTAACACCATCTCCACGTTCATTTCCCCCTTCTCTGGGGAAATGTCTTCAACGAACACATCCTCTATGTCTATATCGCTAAAATCCCATTCCATCCCCCAGTAGGGGTCGCTGTCTTCCACATCGACCCATATGGGGGACACATCCTCCACGCCCGTATCCCGCTCAACTGGGGTATTGTCTTTCGGTGAACTCGTTTTGGCGTCCATGGTTTTAAAAATTGTGAGGTCTTTTCCCCAAGTGTTTTGTTTTATACCCAAAATTGCCTATATAATAACCATTCTAATGTGTAATTCATTCGACCTTATTGTAGCAGCCCAGCATGTTAACCCCTTGAGTATAATAACAAACACACGTATTTGAATTATTATGTAATCAAAATTCCATCTGGGGCAACACGTACCACATAATCTATATTATCGCTGATTGTCATGGGTGAACGAACAAGGGATGAACTCATCCCAGTCGGGTAGTGTGTCACAAATGTCACTCTTTAGTTCACATAAATTATTGAACTCTTGAACAGTCAAACAAATTCCACGTTTCGATTGTTTCATCACATCTTCCAACGTCTTATAATAGTCTCTTATGTGGACCAGATTAAAATATTGACTATAGGATTAAAATGTTTTATTTCTAATAAGGAATTCAGCACATTTCCCCTCTGCTATAGCGTCTTTTATGTCATCAGTGAATGAACAAAAGTTATACCAGCGATTCTTGTCCATACACATTCCTTTAAGTCCAGGATATATGCATTCTTTCCAACTACGTATATCAACATGCATTTCGCCTTTAAATTAGCTGACATTGACGAAAATTTGACTCCCCAATTGATGGCTGTAAATTTTTCCTTCCATGGCTTAAGGTTTCTGCAGTAATAAATATATTGTGTAATAAACTCGCTTTTATACTAATTTTCAACCAATCAAAATGCATAATATATAACGTGCCCCAACACGTTTCATTTCTAATTTTAGATATTACATACCCCAACACGTTTCATTTCTAATTTTAGATATTACATGCCCCAACACATTACATTTCTAATTTTAGACATTACATGCCCCAACACGTTTCATTACTAATTTTAAATATAACATGTACCAACACGTTTCCTAAAATAACCTTTTCCTAAACACCACATCACGAGCTTACATGTAATTTAGACCAATCACAACTGTTTATATATTTAGCGTCATATATATGTATATATATATAGCTTTAATGGTTTTCTTATCTCATGTTATCTTATCCTACAGATGGCGTCTCAACGAGCAGCTTTATATCTGCATGGACAGGGGATAACAGCCAAAATTATTCTTTGAATGCTGTAGCTATTGGGCACCATATAAACGTGGAAATATATAATCAACTACTGTTACTGGAAGCGAACCTACATCAACCATTTATACAACCATTCAGAATCAACCTTTCCAGCAACCTATACAATATGAACCCTCTGTACCAGTCAACCATCAAGTTCAACCATTCCAGCAACCTATGCAATACGCACCCGCTGTACCAGTCAACCCTCAATTTCAACCTACCCAACAGCAAATACAGTTCACACCCATGTATAATACCCCATTCAACACTCAATTGCAACCGACTCAACAACCTATGCAGCATCCTATACAGTACACAAACTCGGTACCATTCAACTTTCAGCAAATACAGCAACCTATTCAGTACCAACAGAGTTATATATTTCAACCAGCCAACACGGTACCTCCTCAACAAACACCGGCTCAAAATGTATCAATTCAACAAGCCAACACGGTAACTCCTCAACAAACACCGGCTCAAAATGTATCAATTCAACAAGCCAACACGGTAACTCGTCAACAAACACCGGCTCAAAATGTATCAATTCAACCCTCCAACACTTCGTTGAGTGAAACTCAACCCTTCGGCGTGCCAAACACATCTATACAACGATCGGAAACTCAACCCACCGAGACTTCATTGAGTGAAACTCAACCCTGCGACATACCAGACACATCTATGGAACGATCAGAAACTCAACCCACCGAGACTTCATTGAGTGAAACTCAACCATTTGACGTGCCAGACACATTGGAAACTCAACCCATTGAAGTGCCTTCGAGTGAAACACAACGATCGGAAACTCAACCAACCGAAGTGCCAGACAATTCTATTCACTCTTTCGCAACTAATATCGATACTGAGCCGGAATTTAACCATCCACACTTTCACATTTCCAAAATAGCCTCCAAATCTTTTCTTAACCATTCTGCATTTGAGAATATATATGAAATCAAATTCAAAAATCAATTGTACTGAAAGACATTATTATCCCTACAAGATATTCTACATGACATGTCGATTGCGTATTGAACTTATTACCACACCAGGACGAAGATTACGGACGATTCACACTCAGTACTATCGATTTAGACCGTGCTATAACTTCTGGTCTGCGGAAATGGTCTACTTTGACCCCTCAAGTCATAATCGATCATATTGCATTAGTTTTAAATTCGCACGAAATATTAAACTGGATAATACATTTAATATTATCACAGGAATCGCAATTACACCTAAAGGAGGTAAAAACGTCACTCTGGAAGGACCAAAGTCAGTGTTTACTAAAAATAGTATAGTCGCTATAAGAAATGATGATGAACTGTGTTTAGCCCGTGCCATCGTGGTCGCTGTTTTGAAAGAAACCAAGTATCTTCCAATAAATTAACCAGGAAACTTTCAACAGTTACATTTCTTCGAGGATTACTTCAATCTCAATGTTGTTATAATAGGTTCTGACTCAGGAAATAAAATTATCAGGTCCGGATCAAAGGGAGTGGACAATGTGTTCTTATATTACCACAATCAACATTTTGATTCTATCGTCAGTATTACTGGATTTTATTCAACATCATATTTTTGTGAATTATTCTTGAAACGATTCTGTGAAAGCTATTGTATGACATGTAAAACACAAAAATGTGTAGCAGAAGATAAGATGTCTCGTCGCCAATGTCACGTGACGTGTAGATCTATGGACTGTTTCGTGCATCATAAAAGTGGGAAAAGGCCACTATGTGAACAATATCAGAAATGTACAGCTCTCTTGTAAACTAAATCATAATTTTGCACTCGATTGAATATAGGGGCCTGTCTCCGGCTCGAATAATCCTGTTCTCTGTTATGAAGTCTTTAGAAGACACATCTGGTTCATCTCTCTTCCATTTACATACAAGATCATCCATGACGTCATAGTTGATATTTAAGCTGTTTATATGGTTTAGTGTGAAGCCGCGTACTTTACAAACAGTCTGGCCTTTAAGGGTTTTATAACTAGTTTTTGGCCCCTCCAGTTCTAAATTGTGTTATGTAATCCCCAGGATCCGTCTCCGAAGTGAAATCCCCTAGATAGTCACCCACAGCAACGTCTGGACTTCCTGGTCTGTGTACGTATATAACTGAATCTGGGAAATGACAATGTGTATAATAACTATATAATCACACGACCTAGCCCTTTACCCGACAAACCGGCCAAAACCGGCCAAATAAAGCTTCAACAGCCTAAATTTTCTTGGGTCTGTCTCAATAAAACCATACAAATATGGATATCATTGGAACCGGCTCATTGACCACATTGTGATGGTTACAGTTATGCCCTGTGCCAATGCATTCTCTTATATATGCGAGTCGACCATAGGTAGCCTCGCATATATAAGATAATTCATTGGCAATTTTTTCTTACATTCTTTAACAATTTTATAATTTTTAATGTGTTAAGCCAATGCATTCTCTTATATATGCGAGGCGACCTATGGTATGAAACCCCCACCATCAACAGGGGGTCACCCCTCCCTATGGTCGACTCGCATATATAAGAGAATGCATTGGCACAGGGCCGTTCAGTTGGGTAAAGGGTTAGTGCACACGGCATCTCACGCAACCTGAAGTACAAGCAATCTCACACAACCTCAACTCAAGTACAAGCAACCTCATAAGGGCACACACGGGCGCAAGGGTTCCTTACATGGTTGTACTTACCAGTATCAAAGTATAGCACGTTCCTGCCCAATATGTCCAATGCTTCGTACAGCTTTAGTCTAGCGTGGCTGGTAGTGAAAATCGCTATATACACGTTACCTTCATCTTGCGGAATGTTATGTTCCTTGTAATTGTACTGTATTCTTATACATGAGTTCCCCATCATCTGGAAATCTTTGATTTCCTTGGCTGGATCGCTCAGCATACCAAAGAATTTTGCAGGTTCCTGCTCATGGATAATCACCGTCTGTACCATATGAGGGCTTTGGCCAAATTTTCCCCAGAAGCTAAGTGATTACATGATTGATTAGTATACATGTACATTGAAAAAACTATATTTTTTGTATTTATTTTGAAATTAAAACATTTGTTTATTTTTTTTTGAATTTTTTTTTTTGCAATAGTTATGTATCTAACCGACTGAGACACTCACTTGTTTAACATTAATTTTGCATATTTTTAAAAGCTATATAGCTGACTGAGACACTCACCTGTTATCATTAACTTTGCGACACTTCTAAGGCCCGCATTTTTGGAAATTTTTGAATAATCCAGCTGTATCCCTTCATTGTCATAATAGCAACCACCCCGGTGGGTGTTTATACCTAAGGCGTGTGTGAATGATGACGTCATATAATTTTTCTATATATATTTCTATACGATGGAACGATTTTCAGGAAAGAGTGTATGCTATTTAGCGAAATTGACACGTGACTTCCGATTAGCAACTGTTTAAAATTGCGGAATCGGAAGTGGAACAACGAGATGAAATGCCACGGCTCATGACGTCATTTACGTCATGTTGGCTTCGTAGGTGCAACATTAACCCTTTCACGTTGGGAGACGCGCTAGTGCAGCATTAATGTTTTTATTACGGGAGCTGTGCTGGTGCAGCATTAACCATTTCACGACGGGAGCTCTGCTGGGCAGCATTAACCCTATCATGACGGGGAGCTGTGCTGGAGCAGCATTAACCCTTCCATGACGGTAGTTGAATTGGTGCAGGATTAGTTATTTCATGAAGGGAGCTGCGTTCGTGCAGCATTAAATATTTGATGATGGGAGCGGCGTTGGTGCAGCATTAACTCTTTCATGGCGGGAGCTGAGCTGGTGCAGCATTAATTATTTCATGAAGGGAGCTGCGTTGATGCAGCATTAATTATTTGATGATGGGAGCCCGAGTTGGTGCAGCATTAACTATTTCATGGCGGGAGCTGCGCTGGTGCAGCATTAATAATTTCACGACGGGAGCTGCGTTGATGATGCGAGCTACGCGCTGGTGCAGCATTAACTATCTCATGACGGGAGCTGCGCTGGTGCAGCATGAATTATTTGATGACGGGAGCTGCGTTGGTGCAGCATTAACTCTTTCATGGCGGGAGCTGAGCTGGTGCAGCATTAATTATTTCATGAAGGGAGCTGCGTTGGTGTAGCATTAATTATTTGATGATGGGAGCCCGAGTTGGTGCAGCATTAACTATTTCATGACGGGATCGGTGTTGGTGCAGCATTAATTATTTGCTGATGGGAGCTGCGCTGGTGCAGCATTAATTATTTCATGACGGGAGCTGCGTTGGTGCAGCATTAGTTATTTGATGATGGGAGCTGCGTTGGTGCAGCATTAACTATTTTATGATGGGATCTGTGCTGGTGCAGCATTAACCCTTTCATGACGGGTAGATGTGCTTGTCCAGCATTGACCCTTCCATGGTGGGAGCTGCATTGGTGCATCATTAACCATTTCATGACGGCAGCTGTGCTGGTGCAGCATTAATTATTTTATGACGGGACCTGCGTTGGTGATGAAAAGCAAATTCGGGATACAGCATGTGTGGTTGCTCCACTACGTGTCACGTATGATTCATATTATTCTTTTATATAGCGCTGTCTCTTACTTTCATTATCTGCCCACTCTGGAAAGTCCGAGCTTTCTTGTTTCACCTTCAAGAACCTGTAATACATTTATGATTAATGTGTGCAATACACTCAGGGAGGTTCGATACATATAAAGTGGGAAATATAGATATTTATCAATGATAATATGGTAACTGAAGAGCGTTATACCTATCGACGTATGCTGCGAAAATACCACCCTCCTTGGACTGTCTATCATATTGACTCGTTTCGTCCCAATGCATAATCTCGTAAATTCTGATGATGGTGTAATCTTTTTTATGGCCATTTCAATCTCTGGAATAGCCAAAGTCCCTGTAATTTCCCTCAGTCTGTCATTGTGCTCGCATAGGGAAGGATTTTCACTTTCCATACAACTCCTGCATAGACCGAATATCAGCTTACCATTCGACCTGAAGATATACAAAAAACTTAGGTTCGTGCTTTGTAAGTGGTGGTGCTATATATAAGGGATGAGAGGTAAACTATTCTAATAATATAGTGAGTGGGTAATATAGAAGGTATGAGAGGTAAAATATGTTTACCTAACAGGTAATACAGGATGGAACAGTCCTCTTGGTGGGAATACTTTCACTATGGCTATTCCGAAATAAGCTGATAGGTCTGTGTATATTCTGGTAGGGTGTCCAACTGGATATTTAGCGTGCTTGTTCTGGAATGAGAATAACATCATTATATGAGTAATGAAAACATTTTTTTTGGGGGATTTATTTTGAAAATTAATTAAAAGGTTTTTATGTTTATCCATACCATAGTATGGTAAACATAATGTCGACGTCCGGATTGACCACTCGTCGTGCGTCCGTCCGTCTGTCTGTCTGTCTGTCCGTGGACACTTTACGCATGGTGCGATAACTCAAATATTTTCTATCCGATCGGAACTAAATTTTGTATATGAGTTTCTCAGACCGTAATACAGATCGAGTTCGAATATGGGTTTGATCCGAGTTTTTTTTACGGAGTTATGGCCCTTTTTCAACTTCGAATTCACGCATGCTGTCATAACTCAAACAATTTTTATCTGATCGGAACCAAATTTGGTATGCGAGTTTCAGAGCCCAAAATACAGATCGAGTTCGAATATGGGTTTGATCCGATTTTGTTTACGGACTTATGGCCCTTTTTCGACTTAGAATTCATGGATGCTACGATAACTAAAAAAAATATTATCTCATGAGAACCAAATTTGGTATGTGAGTTTCTCTATCTAAAATACAATTCGAGTTCGAATATGGGTTTGATCAGATTGTTTTTAATGGAGTTATGACCCTTTGATATAGAATTCATCCATGCTTCGATAGCTCAACCAGTTATTGTCTGATAGGAACCAAATTTGGTATGTGAGTTTCTCAACTCAAAATACAGATCAAGTTTGAATATGGGTTAGAACCTGTTTTTTATACCAGAGTTATGGCCCTTTTTAACTAAGGATTGAACAGATTCGATATTTTTATGCTTATCATGTAGAACCATAGCAGATATATAACCCCTGTGATATCAGTTAGCACTGAGAGAGAGAATAGATTAACTTGTATTATTGGAAATTAGAGTTATTTTTAGCCATCATATTGTCAGGGCACTGTGGAAGCTGTAATTGGACAGAGAACCATCTGTTGTTTATTGTATTTCCATACAGCTCTCTGGTTTAGGATATCAATGCAGTGTTCCAGTGACATACCTGTACCTAATTTTATTGAGTTAAAATTGTTAACCCTTGTCATCAATTTTATGCTTTTGTATATTTTTCATGTAATCATTCTCCTATTATATCCCTTTCACTTGTATGGATTTTTGTGGTTAAAATGAACCCTTAATACTCAACATTCCTTATACTTAGCAGAAATACCTTTCATCTGATATATCTCATTTTATTGAGATGTATGTAAATTTTGTATGTGAATTTCTCAACCCAAAATACAGATAGATTTCGAATTTGGGTTTGATCCATTTTTTTATATTTTAAACAGAGTTATGGCTTATGGATTTTCGTGTCAGAACTGAAAATAGCTGATCACTATCGCCAAGGTATGGGTTAAACATCTGCCGATCGTGATCGGCCTCTCGTTTTTCTTCAAAAGTGATGTATTTAACCAACTGAGTCACGTACCTGGTATGTTATAAGCTCGTATAACATTTATATAGTATCCTCTCCTCATTCTGTACGTTGTGCATTAATTTTACAGTGTTAGTCCTACCTACAGGAATAATTAATACATTAATTAAATGAATATAATCGATTAAGAACATGGAGTGATATGAGTAAAGTAATTTTTATGTAATATGAAGGATATAATTTTTTTAGGTAATATGAGTGATGTAATGTACCTCCGTAAAATGCATCTCTAGCTTGAACCGGCGGCATAGTATCTGATTTTGCTATGAATTATTTTATACATGGTAAAGATGTCTTGACCGAATTCCATTAATGTTCCCAAATTGTAACTAATTTAAAACCGGCGGCTCTAATGAATATTTCTTTTTTCATCGTCATCATGTATAAGTCCTGCATCTTAAGTTTACTTAATGGGTGGCTTTGTTGATGTCGTTGCTTGTCGTAGCAAATTTTACTGCCATGGTATATACAACCTTTAATGAGAAAATAATAGCAATTGTGACACATTGGGATTCAGATAATGGTTCAAAATGTATTTGTCTTTCAATATTTGTTTAGTCACTGACACAGATCTATTTAGAAGGCGTATTTTTCTATATTTTACAATTAGTATAAAGAGCATCTACTTACCATTAAATTCGAAACAAGTGTTGTTTTCTGCGCAGAAGCCATAAACTTTCATTCTCGAACCAGGCAGTTTCATTTCTCCATCGTTTCTGGCGTGCTGAATACGTATACCTCTTTGTTGAGCTTCATAGTCTAACCACTGTATTAAGGCTAAGGAATGATTTTCTAGAGGCGTAGTCTTCACTTTAGCTAATGGCGAGCAGATGAATCTCTCATGGTATAATTATCTAGAGGGCGCCAATAGTCGTCTATTAAAATTTAATGTCATCGTTCATTTTGCTCATTTTGATATCTCTTAACTCTCTACCATCATCAGCCGTCAGAATAATCTCGTATGTTTCTTCCAGGAATGGAGTTTTATAAGCCGCCATACAATCACCTGACATACAGTTGTCGCCCGTTGTCGAGGGAGACATTGAGATTTGTCACCCGCTCGAGAACGGAATGTCTCCCGAGGAGAAGGGCAACAACTGTTTTGTTATCCGATTATACCACAGAAAATAGCCTTGCCATCCACACGCACGATGTTGCACTGAGTCATGAGTGCTTTCTTTCCCGATTATGTATATTTTCAGTAACTACTCATCGTCCCATAGGATTTCTGTTCCATAAACGATAGTCAAGCTGTTACGCGTTTGATAATCCGCGTTTATTTACGATCATTTTGGTGGTCAAATCGTCAATATCGGTCCATGCAATGTAAACCAATAAGCCATATAGGTATGTTCGCGTCTTCTGCAAGGCATATTCAATGTCGTCTTGTGCGCGCAATTTACTCGCGATGTTCATTTCATAGCGGTCTTCCCCGAAAGCTATTGGGAAGTTGTCAATTTCATTAATGTACATTCATATGTGTCAGTGCTCATGGCGATCCTCACATAAAATACTTCTATGATCACATTGCAGACATCGCGGAGGATAAGCGTACAGTACCATTCATTCGCGACAAACGTATGCATTACGTTGTCTACCAGCGAACAGTTATAACAAACCAACCTAAAGGGATCCTCTCTTTCAATCTTGCATCATAATGTCGACATGAACAAATTGAATCACCGAGATGTTTCGATGTAAAAAGTAAATAATAACGCTTGTCCGATAAAAGTATCAACTTAAAACTTAAGAATATTAGTGTTCACCAAATATATGCAAATTAGCAAACACCACAACTGGTGTGTTTTGCGAATCCGTGGGGTATATAAGATCTATGATTTTTTAGTACGTTGTAGTGATGCGAAGTAGACGAGTTACTGCAGTGTGTGTTTGGAGATATTCTTGCAATATAACATCAGGCGGGCGACAAAAGCAATGTCTCCCGGGTCAGCGGGCGACGGTGTGATTTGTCGCCCGGCACGTGACAGCACATGGGCCAATCAGAAGGGTGGAAAATAGGGAGGAGGATAACAATATTCTCTGTGACGTCCAAAAACATTTTCCGAAATGACAAACAAGATCTTCTTAATATATCCACGTCGCTTTGACAATAAGACATTAATTCCTCTCGGAAATTGAACACACATTCTGTTTTGCTGTCTAACCATCTCAAAAATGTATTCCTGTTATCCGTAGACACGGTGTCTGAGTCGTATTTGGATGCGTCCGGATAAACACCGATATATGCCTGGTTCTCAGTATTGAAGTAATGCGGGAAATAACCTGAGGGGGGGGGGGGGGGGGGGAATATATTAAAGTTTTAATTTCTTGCTAAATAGTAATACAATTTAACACTGACACATTTAGATGGCTAAACTGTTTATCAATGATGTATACGTCAACAGTTAGGTCTATGGAGGGTGTACACACTCGGTTACACACATTGAGTTTAAAGTATTCTTACCTTTTTTGAGCTCATCTAATCCGAAACATTTAGGGAGATTTCTTAGAGCCATATTAAAAATGTTCAAGGAATCGATGAGTCGTATGTTGTGTTTAGCAGTTAGCAGCATAAACTTGGATCCACTGTATATATGTTTGGTTGGATGTGTTCCTCTATCAACTAAAAAATCTAACAGGAACACAGCGTCATATGCTTTTGAATTGTGAGCTATAACCGTGCCATTTTTATGTGCTTTATCAAATAACCATTTGCCGAATTCTTGTAAGGTAGTGGGACATCGAGCCATAAAGCATCTTTTGCCACAACCATCACAAGGTGCCGAAACGAAATCACCGTCAGGACCTATTTTACAACATTTTTTACAACGGGACCCACAGTTGGTACATTCAGATAGTTCATCAACCGGTTTATCTTGACACAAATCACAAGCAGTTTGAGCAACCACTAAATTCGGTATGTGTCTATTCATGCCACAATAAGGCGTTTTGCAAGACGAGCATCTGAACATAATTGATTACTACATAGAGCTATACTTCATTGATTTATCGCATAGATACTGCTTCGATTTGGCATTAGAGATAAAAACAATAACTCGGGCTATCACTGTATACTGATTAGCGTTATAGGTTGTACCTACAACTCGTTGCAGCCTGTGAATTATTGGTTGTGTTGTGTGCTTTATGCAGGCGTCTTATAGACTATACTGATGGAATGCATGTGGTTGGGTAAGCTGCGATAACCGGTTAATTATTGGCTGTATTGTGTGCTTTATGCAGGCGTCTTATGGACTATACTGATGGAATGCATGTGGTTGGGTAAGCTGCGATAACCGGTTAATTATTGGCTGTGTTGTGTGCTTTATGCAGGCGTCTTATAGACTATACTGATGGAATGCATGTGGTTGGGTAAGCTGCGATAACCGGTTAATTATTGGCTGTGTTGTGTGCTTTATGCAGGCGTCTTATGGACTATACTGATGGAATGCATGTGGTTGGGTAAGCTGCGATAACCGGTTAATTATTGGCTGTGTTGTGTGCTTTATGCAGGCGTCTTATAGGCTATACTGATGGAATGCATGTGGTTGGGTATGCTGCGCATAATCGGTTAATTATTGGCTGTGTGGTGTGCTTTATGCAGGCGTCTTATAGACTATACTGATAAAATGCAAGTGGTTGGGTAAGCTGCGCATAATCGGTTAATTATTGGCTGTATTGTGTGCTTTATGCAGGCGTCTTATAGACTATACTGATAAAATGTAAGTGGTGGGGTAAGCTGCGCATAATCGGTTAATTATTGGCTGTGTTGTGTGCTTTAAGCAGGCGTCTTATAGACTATACTGATAAAATGCATGTGGTTGGGTAAGCTGTGCATTGCAAATAAATATGATTTCCATACAGGGGAGATTTATAGAAACTAACTCAGGCATGATGCTTTTATACTAGGTTTTGACAGCGGTGTTACACATTAGTGTTTACAATACAATTTCTAGAAACTTACGGTAAACAAGAGGTACAGGGGTCCCCATCAACACAGACGGCGCAAGAAACAATGACTGGTAATCGTATGTATGGTGTAGATTGTGTGGCTTCGAAATCGTAGAAGATAAATTTAGCACATTTTTTAGGCGGCCTTATGAAACAATCGTGGTCTCCGGTCTGATATACATTGGAGTAATTACATTTGTACTCGTAACATTGGTGTTCAGACACGCTGCGTTCACTGAGCTTGATAATTTAAAAACACTTGATACACTTGTGATATTGTTGACATTGTGGCTTTTCCCCGCTTTTATGATGCACAAAACAGTCCGTAGATCTACATGTCACGTGAGATTAGCGACATGACATCTTATCTTCTACTACACACTTTTGTGTTTTACAAGCAATATTGTAAAAATTGGCTGTATATAATAACCAGTTACAATATAATATATAATAATGAACATACTATTAATACATCTGGTAACAAGCAAGGATTGCAAAGGATATAAACGGTAGAATTATACGTCTGGATTGTTTGGTTTCTTTTTTGTTCTGATTTCTCCGGTTGCTGGTCCACTCGATTTCGACTCCGGATCCTCAGTATACTTTCCGGTCTAATAAGAATTTCTGCACCATATTTCCGGTTTAACCCCAATTTCACAACACTATTCCCTTTTCTTAATAAAATGCTGTATACCCCGTGACGAAATGAATCCCAATTTCTGAATGATGAATCCAAAGTTTCTAGTTGATAAATGGCGAATCCAAAGTTGTTGAAGAATAACAAATCCAAAGTTGTTGAAGAATAACAAACCCAAAGTTGTTGAAGAATGATGAATCCAAAGTGTTTTACACAGAACTTTACACAATCACAGAAGTTCACAACACAATAAAATAAAAAATAACACTGCACCTACTGGCGTACAGCGTCGGAATGAACATACAAAATGTCAGTCATGGCAGTTTACAAATCCCTGGTGGTATATAATCAGTCCTGTAAGGTTTACCGGACTGACTCCAAGGATGTGTATATTAAATCAGCTTTACTGACTTGGTCTCCAGTTGGTGGTATTGTTAATCAGAATGAGCACTCTCTAAATTTTGGAAAGTAGTAGTAATGAGCAGAAATTTTAGCATGAGAGTGTCTCCTATGAGCCGAAAAGCCAAAAAATAATTTGGAACACCTGATCAACTGACATAAGTAGTGTGAATATGGAGTTTAAAGGTTGATCGGCTGGATGCCATACAGTCTTTGGGCATTTTCCTGTGTCCGAGCTAACACCTCCGGGGATGTTCCCAGGATCCGTGCTAAGGAGACAGCAACCTCCCCAATGACTGCAGGGGTGGTAAAAGGACGTCCCTGCGAACCGAAATGGGGTGCGTCAGACTCTAAGAGTAACCTGCCTGGCTTGATGCTTCGAATAGCATCTTTCTGGACTTCATTAAAGCCGGAACAGGCTGTGGTGACCCCGAAATAGGTGAAAAGTCTATGATACGACCACCGGTCAACCATTTCTCTACATCCAGTGAAACAGTGGAAGTGAATCACTTGATGTTCGCGAGTTTCGGTTCTGACTTTATCTAGTGCGTTGTAACTGACATCCTGACCCATATGCTGGCCAGGCCCCCCTCTTAAATGCATAATTAGGGGTTTGCCCCACAAACGCACCATCTCCAAAATTTAATGGAAGAGATTATCCTGAATCAGTTGATCGCTATCCGGTAAACTAATGGAACGATCAAGACCAATTTCGCCGACAGCCACGACAGCCGGATGTGCTATTAAAGCCTTGAATTTATTCATTGTGGCTGGAACCAGTAACTGCTTGATTTTTTTCGGATGACACCCGACAGCGACCTTCCACTGAGAATCACAGGATAAGGTGTTGATATCTGGGTAATTATCAGGGTCGCAATAAATCTGTACGCCACCGATGACAGTGACGGGAAAGGACACCGAAATGTTAGTTGCCTGAATGGCTTCCAGTGCCGTGAATCTAGCATTCAGTTTGTGACTTTGACACATTCGATCGAGATGAAAATGAGAATCGATTCCCGTTAACTTCCGTTTTGGAATGTCAGACTGGCGAGCTAGTGCTTTTGTCATTGAGGTTAACACAGCTTTATAAGTCGGCTTTGGAATTGTAACGGGAGTCGATTTGATGGATGATTGGATAACAGTTGTCGCTCTGCTGGTAGACTTAATCGGCTTTGAAACAGTAACGGAAGCCGACTTGGTGGATGATGATGATCTATCAGTTTTCACGCTGCTGGTAGACTTAGTCGGCCCTGTGGTTGAGAGATCGACTGGTAATGTGTTGGTGCCTGTCTGAGATAAACAAGCTTTCTTTGCTTCGGATGTAACAGAAACCGGATGGGTATGTTTCCGCTCGATAGGCAGGGGATTATTCGCCCTGTACTGTTGTCTGGCTTCATACGTGTATTGTTGCCGGGCGTCACAGATTTGCCTATACCGTTCCTTCCTCCTCTGCTTCCGGGTCAGACTGCTCAAAGGGTTGGTCGGAACCGGAGTAGCTTTGGGCGGTTGTACAGGTGAGGTTGATGATATAATGGGTTTCACCGTTACGGCCGAAGCGACCTCGTGTTCGACTGTATAAAAATCATGGATGATGCATGCCGCTGCTATAGCCGTGGGAGCTCGCTCGGGTTTGAAAATGCCAGAGGCTGAAATGATGGACCGAGCTTCATTTAACTCATCGACTGGGATTCGATTTTTGACAATGCGATCCCTCAGAATATCCATCAACCAAAAGTGGGAATTCGACTTTTGGAATTTCTGTATTTCACTGTCTGGCAGTTTATTTAGAATGGCTGCCAAGACCCGCCAATGGGTCAAACATGCGTTCGAATTGATCCGCGGTGCTATGCTGAACCCGCTTGCTGGAGGGGTCACTCCCATATCAGAGCCAAATGTTCGGATATGGTTGAGTGCCATTACTCCCAAGAAACAGGGCGTAGGAATTGCCTTTAAGTCCCAGTGTTCGTTAAGTAAATATCTTAGCTTGGTGAGACGAGCTTGCTCATCCAGCTCACGAACATCTGGGCACAAAACTGCTGCGAAATGAGTTAAGTCGTCCCTAACTTGTTGACGAAATATTTTGGGCACAGCCCCATAAATGTTGTCAAATTGCCACCAGCATGGTTTAACATGCTGCGTATAAAAGTGATGCCGTTGCTGGCCTTTAATAGGACGGTCACAGTCTTTAAACACACAATAGTCTGGAAGTTGTGTGTCTCGACCGCCTGTACTAACTTCCTTTGACCCTGAAAAGGAAGAGCTTTGTGAGGATATGGTTACAGTTGGAATTACCGGCGACACTGGGGAATTAGCTTTTGGTGGGCCCACTTGGTTACTTCCAGTGTCGTCCAATTTAGCATGACATATATATCTCACGCACTGTTCGTCCACTATGCAAGTTGGTTGGTTGAAGGCTTCCTCAATCAACTTGCATAGAGGGTTAACGTTGGCAACCGCTTGAGTCTGTATTGGCTCGCTAACGGCTAGTGTTTGCTGTGTTAAGTTTTCTTCAGAGTCCACCTGCATAGACTCGACCGCTTGAGTTTGAATGGACTCAGTCACGGGAACCTCAGGCAGATTCGTCAGGAAACTTGGATAGAACAGGTCTATTATAGATTTGCCTTCCGTGGGGGATACGTTAATTTCCTCCTTTGCCGAGGCCGAATTAGCCTCATGCGCAAAATATCTTGGCAACGCACGTGCCGCTCATCCAACATGGACCGACATGGTGGAAAATACTGATCATAATTAATAATGTTTGTAATATTGTCTAAAAATACTAAAATAAAATTAATACATAGTATCAAAATTATTTTAAGACTTCAGTTTCTCAAGCTTTTAAAATTCCATTGTTATGTTAAAACTTAAAGGTGGTCAATCACTTTAAGTATATCTGTATCATATACAATTATGTATGACTTAATTTGCACCGATGACTTCAATTCATACATTGTACTACTAGTAGTACTTTCATATGTTGGTATTTTTGCAAATTGACAGGTGATTTGTTGTAGATCAGTGAATTTATACAACAAACTACTCATAAAATGTACATATTTCACACGCAGTGAAATCTGATTACTTTATTTCATTAATATTTTATAGAAAGGACATTTTGATTATTTGGCTTCGAAATGAATATCTGTCAATTATGTATCTGCCTGCAATAATTGGTGCCAATTTGTCCCTGTAATAAGCGATAAAACAGTAAAAACACATACCGTACATGTACTGTAATTCCAAAATCTGTCATTCAAAACTGCTAAATAAATATCTGTATACAATGTATTGGGAAGAATTACAAATATTTGACAATTTGCCAGCTTGAACATGGCCTAAATGCCCTGACCAATCACATGTGCTTCAATGTATGTTTGCAATCAAATCATTTCTGGACTCAAGCTCTTTCATATTAGCCAGGTTTGGCAACTCTGACACATGTTACAAGTTACGTGGTCATGGCTATATCATAATCATTACATGTAGCAATATGGTTAAGAATTCGAAATTATAGAAACACAAACAATTATATAAACATTGTATTCATTATGACGGTCCTTCCCAGGAGACCCGGCATATTTATATACAACTGAAATTGTTGATTCAATAGTGAATTATTTGAAGGTATATTCAGAACATTTCCTATCTCAGTTAAATTATGTGCTTTGCTGTGTACATAGGGGATCTAAAACATTCTCTTTTAACCTGTTTTCTCTCAGAAAATCCCTTTTAAAACTCCTCAAAACAACTCGGTGGCCGATTGGGATTATATAATTTCTGGAATTTTCCTTTCCACACATAGAGCAAAATTTTCGGGGTCGTTAGAAATAGAGGTAGATAAATTATCGTTTATATGTACGGTACTTCACTAGGAAAATTTGCTGTTGAATAGATGCCGAAATTCCATCAATAATAAGAGGGCTCTCTGTTTTTCGCGTGATTTTATTTTAAATCTCAGAAATATTTCTCCAAATTGATCATTTCATGCTTGAGGTATGATAGGTTATTAAGATTTCATTACAAAATGGCTTTTAATATTTAAATTTCTTTTTATATTCAGATTTTGTACATTTTCAGTATTTTATCCTTCAATTCATCCAATATCAGTTCTGCAAAATCATCATATGCTACATTATTTGATCGTCAGGAAAGTTTGTGGGTTCTGTGATGTTTCAGCTGCTGTGTATCATGCATAATGCTACACTAGTTTAATATCACTTACTCCATCACAGAAACTAAGGACATCCCGAAAGATCAAATAGAAATTTGTTTATTTATGATAACATGGTAAGAAATTTGTTTCAGCTACTCTCAGGTGCCTAATAATAGTGTCAGCATGATTATTAATTTTGGAGAACATTCCCAATTCTCAGGTGCCTAATAATAGTGTCAGCATGATTATTAATTTTGGAGAACATTCCCAATTCTCAGGTGCCTAATCGTGATGGCCTAATAATAGTGATGGATGGGGATTTAGGCTGAAATTAATAATAGTGATGACAATTTCACTCTATATCTCAATGCCAAATAATAGTGATCATTGGGAATTTTCTAAAAAATTAATAATCATGCTGACACTATTATTAGGCACCTGAGAGTAACATGCTGATTCCATTTCGAAGTCGTGGAAGGGGCCAGGACACCTGAATGTACCGGAATGGTATAGTTGTGGATGCTTGTGAATCTTAACTTTGGCAATGATAAATAAATGAAATAATTATACATGTATATACCGCCCTGATGTGATGCTATTTTGTTTTCAACACTCTAGATTGACTATGTGAAAATGGCAATGCTGATCCGTATTAATAATTAATTGAAACACGGGGCGAAAATTGGCCTATTAATGTGGATGCTATATCCCATGAGTGCAACAAAAGTTGGTAAAACAGGTCAACAGTTGGCCAGATCGGTGGTGCAAACAATGCCAAATCGGCGGCTTTGTCATTTTATCTGCACAGCATAGTCAGAAATAGGTAATTTTTCATTGATTATAACAATCTTTTGAAAAACAAGAGTGCTGTCGCGTTTTTTATGCATTCATCTTCCATTATGAGCATCAGTGACTTGGAATATGTAAGTGGAATAGAAGAAATGTCACGGTGGTATTCAAATAGGTAGCGTGTGTGAAAGTCATACCCATTCTGGTCATGAGACGGCCTTGTCTGCCAGAGAGAGAGTCATTGTCAACTAGAGAGGTGGCAAATTGAAGAGTATGTGTGTGGGTGATTCAGTGTGATTATGATAATGCTTATATTTAACCTTCCTCTTCATCCACATCCAGGTTCAAATCCAGATCAGTTGGGAGATTCCTCTTAAGTCTTGCTACCGTCGCCATAACTTTAGAACTAAAAAGATCTTTTTAGTTCATCAGTTCACAAAATACATTGTAAAATGTGTTTTCGTATGTAGCAAGACTTCATCATGGTTGCAGGCAAAAAGGTTTTATCCTCATAAACTCATTAATAACTGTGGTCATGTCTTCATGGTCAGATCTCCTCATGTGTTGTTGAGTAGTTTTGGATTCCCAGCTGTTGATCAACAATTTCTGTGATTTCTGCTATTAAAGTGGCTGCTTTACAGACGTTTACAATATAATTTTCCGTTTTATTCGCACCTAGGCCCTTTATGAACGATTTTAATTCTTTCACTTGGTTTTCTTTTTCAATGTCCATCGGCTTATTGCATCCGTTCCTCCCATGTGGGTTAACAAATTAACTAGTTCTGATCTTAATTGATGTCTCATTTGGTAACAAAATTTCAGTTTTCAAAATATAATCTAGACACTCAACTAAATATTTGGAGGCAGCAGAATGTGCATAGAAATGTGGAATCATCAGTTTGAGTGCAATGTTCACTCTCACAATATCACCTTCATGAATTACATCCTTCATGAACAACATTATCATGTATCTTTGAATAAAACTTCTATAATATTAAGAGTTAATATAATCATTCTGCAATTGCTTGACATCAAGTGAACCACCATTGAAATTTACTTTCACATTCATTCCTTTTGGTAAGTGCTCCAATGGTAATTTTAATTTGACTGTCTTGCCCTCATACTCAATGTTCTAACAGGCAAAGTTGTGTTCTATCGGTACTACTGTTATGATGTTGGTATTGTTCACTTGCAACTTGCAGTTTTGATTTCTCTCAGTCTCCTGAAAAAAAATTAATCATCTTTCATAGCAATGACCAAAATCAGGCAGGTTATACTATGCTTATATGAACAATCAATCGACCATAACAGTTGATTACTTGATTCTGAAAACTCATTTTTGGCAACCCTAATATATAGATATTAAAAATTTAGTAAAACATAAACTGCTATTTATGTAGCTGTTAGTGATTTAAGCGTGTTATAATTTCTGGTTTAGTAGTAGGTTCGGTTCTGTCTCTTCGGTTAACAAAGAGGGTATCACACCTTTTTTTGCAAAATCAATAAAAATGAAAATGGATGGTGTCGTCGGGATAGGGGCGGGCAGGTTAATGGTTTTACATGTACATACTACGTCAGTACATGGGTGATTCTCCACAATTTCGTAAAGGTCAACCAGAAGGGTAAAAATAGAATTATCCAGAGGTTAAGATAATGTTCATATGTACCCATAACAGTATGATACAGTCATTCATAATGTCGATGTCTGGATTGACCACTCGTTCGTCTGTCCGTAGATACTTTTACGCATTGTGCCATAACTCAAATTTGTTTTTTTAACTCGTCACTATCCCAAATCTCTTACCCGGAGGAAGAAATACTTATGTGAGGCATTTTTACTATACTTGCAAGACATGCATGGGGGCTCTGTTTGTAAATGTTATATTGACACTGGATGTTTGAATTTGAATAAAATTCTGAAAGTTTCAAAATGTCTGTAGTGTATTTATTTATTTATTTACATGTACATGTATGTTTCCATAATGAGTCTGCAAATACGAGTAAATCATGTAGGAAATGAATGAATTTGTTTTTTTAAAATTGTTTTTAACTCCCAATTCATATCATAAAAAGATATATTTATTTATATATATTGACTATTGGCATAAGACATTTAAGTTTACAAAAAGATTTAAGATTAAGATTTGGTATTATACTGTAAAGTATGTTTGGCTTTATTTATCTTTCATCTGTGAAAACTTAAAATAGTTTTAGTTCAGGTTTGTTATTATTCAGACTTCAGTATTTCAATCAAATTCAAGTGAAATTACACAAACCAGTACAGGAACAGTGACAATTTGATCAAATCAACCTGTAAAATTCAGTAAAATTCAAAATGACACCGAGAGCCCTAGATTAGCTCTCAATGCATTGGATTTTCAAATATTTTCCTGGGTGGGGGGACACACAATCCCCCACCATCAGCAGGGGATACCCCTCCCAAACATCCCTCGCTCAGGTTTTTGGGATTTCGGCATATCATTGCCCAGAAACAGGCGTCCCCAAAAATTCTCTGGATCCTTCACTGTATGGTAACCAGTTTGCTTCAGCATTGCTGATTTGCATAGCCAATCATGAGGGCTGAACCCCATCTTCATCATACATATGTATTACCTGTTGAAAACTCTGGGGCTCATCAATTTTTGCATAGATTTCCCCCATCACGGCCTCAAACGTTTCCTCCCTCTTTGTGTGGCTTCTTTCTATGTCATCAGGCAGCAGATTCTTTGACGGTTTATCGTCCAATGTTTTGATTCCAAAATGGTCTAGAACCATGCTCAAAATATACCCTTTCCCAATGAGCATTACAATGTCTTCATGGGCTTTAAATCGTGACTTGACGTTCCCATTCACATCATTCCTTTGTATCAGGGTCTTCAGTTTGCTCAATGTACCAACATCTCTGCCGGAGTTTATTTTCATAAATGTTTTTACAAGTTTCTGTAAGAGTAAATATATTGTCATCATATTTTTTAAGTCCTCATAAATAATTCATTAGGAGTTTCATGCTCATGGCAGCCTGCAGTTCTAAATTATTAAACATGCTCTGAGGCCTCGGGTTTTTATATTTTTATAGCACGTATTACTGATGATGTAAACTTAACAAGTTGCGAATCTTGAGATATAGTGTATGTCATTTACTACAATTGCCATTCATACAGAGTTCATACAGGTGTTTCAATATCTTGAAAGTGCTTGAATTTGGATTTTGAAAGTCATTGAGTTTTTCCTCAAATACTCTAAGGTGCTGGAAAGTTCTTGAATTTTGTCATCAAGTGTTGACATATTCCCATACGCTTGTCGTTTCTACGCAGTGCCAAACAATAAATTTGATTATCTTTTTCTTGTATGTTATCACAAACATGTTTCCCGTTTTCTTGTGGGGTAGGATTTATTTATGTTTTTTTTAATCGTTTCCAAAGCTTTCGGTCAAAGCCTTCCTCGGTGGGTAGAAATTATTACAAGACATTTACATGGCTGCCGCTTCAGAATCTACTATTACAATGTATACACAAATTAAAATACAAATGTTAACAACGTTGTCAACAGATTGTCACATTTTAACCTGACAGGACCCAAATTGTTCAGTTTGGTATTGAATCCGGTTGACTCTAAAATATGTGGACACCACCCATCTTAAGTGGAAATCCCTTCTTCCATGTAATCATGTTGGTCTATCAACAGGCCACCATTTGGAGTCATATTAAGCTTGCTATAAGTGATCTTATTCAATGGGTGGAAATAAATTATGCAAGTTTTTATTGGATGACTGCTACTCATGTGAAATCAAAACCAACATATGTTTCACCAGACCCTGTTACAAGGTTATCGAGAGGGGAAAAATATGCCATATTTGTCTCTGTGGTGCTTCTATTAAAATACTTGTGTGTAGGATATTCATCTACTCGGGGAGGGGGTGGTAGAATATTTACCCCCCAGAAGTCCATATTGGTGTGGAAAAGTCCCACTATAATAGGTTCCAGACAGTCAAATCTTTCGGTTGCTGTGTGTGCTCCCAGTCGCAAGCATTTTGCTACCTGAAGCCGAACTCTCGTCAATTGATCGCCTCCAATTCGAAGTTTGATATTGTTCAAATCATCCCCTGAATAAGATATTAAATACTTAGGTCATTAAACCTGAGATGGACTTTTGCTTAGGCAAAGATGAATAATATACCTTTGCATTTCCCCCAACAGACAACAGAAAATTAGGAGCTGCATTTGGCCTTTTATTTTATTTTTATATGCCTACATGTAGGTTGTGAAAAAATACTTATTAATTATGTTATTGCCTTCTTTGTACCTCCGTTCACTTATTTTGTTTCTGGGTAATAATTTAGTAAATCTGAATAGAATGAAATTTGGTATGTTAGTATGTAAGCCAATTTTCAAAAGAGTTATGGCTCTTCATTGAAATTACCACGGACATATTTTGCTACGCCCTACTGGTAGTTATACTCTTGTTTAAGTTTTTGTTTTTTTCCTTTTATTTTGCTTCAATCTATGTTTTGTCGCACATAATAGCAGCTGAATTTTATTCATATAAACTGTATTGATTATCTGAAGTTTTAAACATAAGGTAATCAATTTAATTCTGCATCTAGCGATCACACACCGTATAGAAAAGTTACATAGTGTCAATACAGATAATAAATGTATGCAGCGATTGATCACCATCACGGGTTGCAACTGAAGCACATATTTTGCATAATGCAAATCTATTCTGAATGGCATGCATTCGAAATTACCTACATGCACGTTAGCAACCTTGTGCTTCAACACCGATTCGAAAATATCCCCAATCAGCGGAGCGATTCGGTGTCGATCTCGAATCGGGTGCCCGATATCGACATCGAATCAAATCTAGAATATTCGCAGGTCTCTAATATCTAACCTGAAAATGGATAATGTGTGATATTCTTGTATTTTGTTGGCACTGGCAGCCTTTATAGACTGCCGAGCCATCAATTTAAAAAAATGTGCTGACTGGAATAAGCATCGTGCAGGCCAGGCCAGGCCTGCATGTTTCAAAATTATTTGTTACCTATCTTTCATTCTCCTGGTTTGCGCTTTATGCCAATGTCATAAATATTGATGATCATTAGTGTGCAAAACATAGTTTCTAACATATCCCTGTGAAAAGTAAACCATGAAACTGCCTCAATAGTTAACAAAAAACATGTGTGTGTTGGGTTGTGGATTGATGGCTATGATTTTGAGATTTTAATTTCCTGAGAGTGGAATGAGGCCTGCTCTATGCCTTGTTTGGGACTTTGGAACATGGAACACTATAAACAGACATGGTGGGTTTGTATCTGTATACATATAAAGAGGTTATCACCACACATGTTAGGGGTGGGTATACATGTAGCTACTGTTTCCAAAAACCATACATGCTTGGTGGGTGAAACCCAGGCATGCTACCGGTAGGTGAGTGTACTGGCTATCTACAGACAATGGGATGTAGTCGTCACAATACAAGTACCGGCATAATATTGGTATTATGGGTAAATTCTTATAGTCAGTGACATCAATTTCGTACCACGTTTATAGCCAAAATAATGAAAATGCGGTACATGTATGTCACTCATGTGAATAATAAAATACACACTTAGGCATAAAGTAAGTTTGATCTTTTATTCAATTTTAATGTATATGTCCACTGTGTTGTTCAAGTAATACTTTCCCCACAACACGAGTTGGCATTTTATTTGACTTCGGCCAAGGTAGTTCAATATTTCTGCAGCTGGATAAAAAATATCAAAACATATATATAAAATAAATTCCCTTAGTACCTACCCTAATTTTTTTCGCTCTCTTAGCGGAAACATACAGATGGGCAACTGATTGAACTACCGTAATAAATTTGAATGTCTAATTTCTGGACTTGATAGAGCAAAAATTTTCTGAGACTGAGAATTAGTTATCGCAAGACCTGGATTTATAGAACTTTGGCACGACCTGTTTTTCGTTTGCAGCTTTTACATTTTAGATAACCTCCAGGCCAACTGAATTGTCGTTCGCCTCAATTTTGCAGGCCTGCAAGGCTGTCACAAGCCTACTCTGATATATGCGAGGTCTCTATGGGAGACTTGCATACATGTATATACTACTAAGATAATGTACTGGCTCAAGATAATACTGAACCAGTGCTGCACTCATCATGAATGGTTAAGATGTCAAATTAAAAACATTAGATAGACCTACCTCTGCCTGCTCTTCTGTTCCACGATGATACCTGTTCTACATAACTGTCTAGAATATCGAGGCAGTGTTCATATCCAGCTTCGTTTTTCAGCAGGATTGGCATCCACATGGACTCGCTTTTCCTCGACATGATGTCCTCAAGTCCGTGGCTGATGTGATCTGGCACAACACTCTTCATCCACATCCTAGTGTATCAATGCTGTCAGAGAGGTCTCGAGCTAGTAACAATTTCATAGTCTGATGGAATATCCTTACTTCATTTTCATTCGGCACAAATTTGGCAAATTCTAAGGTTTTGTCAATATTGGTGGTACATTTATTTTGTTGACTTAGAAAACTGTTTGTTTCAAAGTCCGTTTCCAGGATCCTGAATGGAGTAAAATCACTAGCAAAACTATGGTAGTCCTTCTCATGATTTTTCATCCTTATGTCATTAGTACGAACATGCAGGTCAACATTGTCACCATTTATCTTTCCGTCATTTCCTGTCGAAATTGATTTAATGATCTACTGTTCTGTAAAGTTCCCAAATTATTTTATGATGTTAACTTTACTTGACGCACTTAGCGTCAGGTGAATCTTATTGAGACGCTACAGTAGCTGTGAAATAGAAATTGTTGATCTATTATCCACAAGATTTATATTACAATATGTCTTGATTTTTGTATAGTTTTATCAAGCTGCATACCTAAAAGACAGACAGAATTATTATAGAGTATCAGCATGGTGAAATCCGGGTCATGTGAGCCTTTGTTTCCACAACCCTCCCAGTTTGCTATACAGGTATGTAGATTGTATGTATTGAAGCGATGATTTCCTCTTGTTACATGTAGTGCTATATTATGTGGTTTGTATCTACAATACTTTTAAATGCCCAGGGATCCAAGGGCAATCTTTAAATACATTATATGAACTTTTCCTGCATAAAATGATTGTAAGAATTGAATCTATATAGTCTTTTAAAGTTAATTTCAATTCTATTTATGTAGATATATAAATATGGAATAAACATGGATAATGTGAGGAAATAAAATCTGGTCTAGTATTTGAAAGTCTGTTATATTGTTCAATGTCATTGTGAAGTAGGATTACACTATTAAAAGAAAAATATAGGGTTACACTATTGCACAATATTATATCTCACATGACTTTCTCGCATTCTGATTGGCTTCACATTGCTATACTATTTTACGATACGATAGTACCCCAATAGGATTCATAGATGCCTACTACACATTTTCCATTTATAGTGACAAACTCATTTCGAGCAGTCGAGTTGCCGCTTGAAGATATACGGCCAAATTTGAAACTATACATTCTATGATATTTGTTGCAATAATCGGTATATCATAATTTTTGGTGAATTGTAATGATCTTACAAATGTCCGATCATAGCTATCTAATGTATTTAATTGTTTGTCTCTTTAGCTGGCAAGCGATCAGTCCTAATTTTGTAATCCCAGTTTTCTAAAAGTTTGCCAAAATGTCTTTGCTAATGACGTATTTATAGAAATAATTCCTTGAATCATGAAGATATGCTGTTATATGTAACTAAGATCAACAGTTATACTCTTCTGCCATTGTCAGAGGTTGCCGTAATTGTAAAATCTGAGACCAATTTTCAATATTCACAGTAAATAAAAATATGACAATTTCCGACACAGAAATTGTGAGAGAATTGACACCAATGTTCGATATAATATAATAAATAATGAATGTATCATCGTTGACTATGCCAAAATAGTGGTCTTCGAAGAGGAATAGTCTGCAGCTCGTGGACTATTCTTCCTCGTGGACCAATTTTTTGGTATAGTCAACTCCAAACCATTATATAGTGCAACCCATGTAAAAGAGCACACATTCAGTTCGTTGCAAGTCCTTTTTGTGAGGGTTGTGGAAACATAAGCTGCCATCATGCATGTATGTTTTCATGGAAAATAAGACTATCGTAAGTCATGTATAATATAATATTTAAACCATGCACAATGTTTTTTCTAGGTATCGTCAGGTTCCCAAGAATCTCCCATCATGTTGGCAGTCAGTATAGTCCTTCCAGAAGAAGTATGAATATAAGTATGAATATATTGCCATCATAATATTTTACTTGATTCATTTTGTTATTCACGATGGAGTTTGGCAAATTGTTTTATAAAGTTAAAATTTTACCACTTGACATTGCCAAATAATATTTCCCACACATAAAATCGTATTGAGTTTATTTTGTTTTTAGTAACTACATGAACAATTTACTTAAAATCATGAGCATCTAAGCAGCGATAATGAATCTTTCAGCCCTCTTAATTCAGATTTTGTTGTCTTTGGCAGTCCACAATGGCAACCATTTTCCTTGACCGGTTTTCTTCAGCATTACTGATTGTTGCAGCCAGTTACGTGGGCTGATATTGACAAAAAGTTATTGTATTACAATAACATTTTTCAATAGAATTCAGAATAACGGCGGTTTGAGACGGACCATTGATCCACCGTGAAGCTCGGTTGACAGTCAGAGTATAATGCCCTGATTGTCAAACCAGCTTCACGGTGGATCAATGGTCATTTTCAAACACGGAAGTCGACAAGTATCAGTTGAGGCATTACATGTTCGACACACTTGATATTTTGGTGCTTATATTTTGTTTATTGAATATAATATTGTGGCTTCTTTTAGTAAATTTACACAATCCTTGTTGGTTTAGAAAATACTTTTCCGAAAATGGAATCTTTATTATAATATATTTTACCTAAATCAGAAATGAGAGCTGTTCTGGGTATACACTTTCAGAGATAAATCATGGTGTGTCGTATTAATTATATAAATGTGATTTTGTTATATTACTTTTAGTGTTGCCTTTGTATCTTGGAGTGCCTTCATGATATCAGATAGCATATCAGATGCTGTCACCTGTATATCCTGTGCTGTAATGTCGCCGTTAAGAAGACTGGTGAGTATTTCTTCACAATCCGATTTATATCTATTCCCTGATTGCATTGGCTGTTCTGTGGGATTCTCTTCAAAACTATTGCTAGCTTCGGTTTTCACAAACACAGCAGGTGCCACTCCAAGTGCTTCAGAGAGAACTAGTGCGTTCAGGGCTGCATCAACAATGAAATGCCCACGAATGGCACGAGAACATGCTTTTCCCGTCAAGATATGATAAACTGCATTGGATGCGTAAATATACTCCAAGATGTCGCGGAGACCGGATCCATCCATGATATGTCCAATACACCCCATAAAATTCATCTGTACATGGAAGGACTCTGCTTCATTTGGCTTTAGATAAAGAATCTGAAGAGGCAGCTGACCTAGGATTTGGTTTCTCCATTCCAAAAAATAACTTGACTAAGTTTTTGATTCTTTGTGGATTTGATGTGAATGCGAGAGATAACGAGGGAAATTCATGTCTGATTACAGCAGCTTCTCGTGGTTGAAACACGGGGCGAAAATTGGCCTATTAATGTGGATGCTATATCCCATGAGTGCAACAAAAGTTGGTAATACAGGTCAACAGTTGGCCAGATCGGTGGTGCAAACAATGCCAAATCGGCGGCTTTGTCATTTTATCTGCACAGCATAGTCAGAAATAGGTAATTTTTCATTGATTATAACAATCTTTTGAAAAACAAGAGTGCTGTCGCGTTTTTTATGCATTCATCTTCCATTATGAGCATCAGTGACTTGGAATATGTAAGTGGAATAGAAGAAATGTCACGGTGGCATTCAAATAGGTAGCGTGTGTGAAAGTCATACCCATTCTGGTCATGAGACGGCCTTGTCTGCCAGAGAGAGAGTCATTGTCAACTAGAGAGGTGGCAAATTGAAGAGTATGTGTGTGGGTGATTCAGTGTGATTATGATAAGGCTTATATTTAACCTTCCTCTTCATCCACATCCAGGTTCAAATCCAGATCAATTGGGAGATTCCTCTTAAGTCTTGCTACCGTCGCCATAACTTTAGAACTAAAAAGATCTTTTTAGTTCATCAGTTCACAAAATACATTGTAAAATGTGTTTTCGTATGTAGCAAGACTTCATCATGGTTGCAGGCAAAAAGGTTTTATCCTCATAAACTCATTAATAACTGTGGTCATGTCTTCATGGTCAGATCTCCTCATGTGTTGTTGAGTAGTTTTGGATTCCCAGCTGTTGATCAACAATTTCTGTGATTTCTGCTATTAAAGTGGCTGCTTTACAGACGTTTACAATAGAATTTTCCGTTTTATTCGCACCTAGGCCCTTTATGAACGATTTTAATTCTTTCACTTGGTTTTCTTTTTCAATGTCCATCGGCTTATTGCATCCGTTCCTCCCATGTGGGTTAACAAATGAACTAGTTCTGATCTTAATTGATGTCTCATTTGGTAACAAAATTTCAGTTTTCAAAATATAATCTAGACACTCAACTAAATATTTGGAGGCAGCAGAATGTGCATAGAAATGTGGAATCATCAGTTTGAGTGCAATGTTCACTCTCACAATATCACCTTCATGAATTACATCCTTCATGAACAACATTATCATGTATCTTTGAATAAAACTTCTATAATATTAAGAGTTAATATAATCATTCTGCAATTGCTTGACATCAAGTGAACCACCATTGAAATTTACTTTCACATTCATTCCTTTTGGTAAGTGCTCCAATGGTAATTTTAATTTGACTGTCTTGCCCTCATACTCAATGTTCCAACAGGCAATGCTGTGTTCTATCGGTACTACTGTTATGATGTTGGTATTGTTCACTTGCAACTTGCAGTTTTGATTTCTCTCAGTCTCCTGAAAAAAAATTAATCATCTTTCATAGCAATGACCAATATCAGGCAGGTTATACTATGCTTATATGAACAATCAATCGACCATAACAGTTGATTACTTGATTCTGAAAACTCATTTTTGGCAACCCTAATATATAGATATTAAAAATTTAGTAAAACATAAACTGCTATTTATGTAGCTGTTAGTGATTTAAGTGTGTTATAATTTCTGGTTTAGTGGTAGGTTCGGTTCTGTCTCTTCGGTTAACAAAGAGGGTATCACACCTTTTTTTTCAAAATCAATAAAAATGAAAATGGATGGTGTCGTCGGGATAGGGGCGGGCAGGTTAATGGTTTTACATGTACATACTACGTCAGTACATGGGTGATTCTCCACAATTTCGTAAAGGTCAACCAGAAGGGTAAAAATAGAATTATCCAGAGGTTAAGATAATGTTCATATGTACCCATAACAGTATGATACAGTCATTCATAATGTCGATGTCTGGATTGACCACTCGTTCGTCTGTCCGTAGATACTTTTACGCATTGTGCCATAACTCAAATTTGTTTTTTTAACTCGTCACTATCCCAAATCTCTTACCCGGAGGAAGAAATACTTATGTGAGGCAATTTTACTATACTTGCAAGACATGCATGGGGGCTCTGTTTGTAAATGTTATATTGACACTGGATGTTTGAATTTGAATAAAATTATGAAAGTTTCAAAATGTCTGTAGTGTATTTATTTATTTATTACATGTACATGTATGTTTCCATAATGAGTCTGCAAATACGAGTAAATCATGTAGGAAATGAATGAATTTGTTTTTTTAAAATTGTTTTTAACTCCCAATTCATATCATAAAAAGATATATTTATTTATATATATTGACTATTGGCATAAGACATTTAAGTTTACAAAAAGATTTAAGATTAAGATTGGGTATTATACTGTAAAGTATGTTTGGCTTTATTTATCTTTCATCTGTGAAAACTTAAAATAGTTTTAGTTCAGGTTTGTTATTATTCAGACTTCAGTATTTCAATCAAATTCAAGTGAAATTACACAAACCAGTACAGGAACAGTGACAATTTGATCAAATCAACCTGTAAAATTCAAAATGACACCGAGAGCCCTAGATTAGCTCTCAATGCATTGGATTTTCAAATATTTTCCTGGGTGGGGGGACCCACAATCCCCCACCATCAGCAGGGGATACCCCTCCCAAACATCCCTCGCTCAGGTTTTTGGGATTTCGGCATATCATTGCCCAGAAACAGGTGTCCCCAAAAATTCTCTGGATCCTTCACTGTATGGTAACCAGTTTGCTTCAGCATTGCTGATTTGCATAGCCAATCATGAGGGCTGAACCCCATCTTCATCATACATATGTATTACCTGTTGAAAACTCTGGGGCTCATCAATTTTTGCATAGATTTCCCCCATCACGGCCTCAAACGTTTCCTCCCTCTTTGTGTGGCTTCTTTCTATGTCATCAGGCAGCAGATTCTTTGACGGTTTATCGTCCAATGTTTTGATTCCAAAATGGTCTAGAACCATGTTCAAAATATACCCTTTCCCAATGAGCATTACAATGTCTTCATGGGCTTTAAATCGTGACTTGACGTTCCAATTCACATCATTCCTTTGTATCAGGGTCTTCAGTTTGCTCAATGTACCAACATCTCTGCCGGAGTTTATTTTCATAAATGTTTTTACAAGTTTCTGTAAGAGTAAATATATTGTCATCATATTTGTTTAGTCCTCATAAATAATTCATTAAGATTTTCATGCTCATGGCAGCCTGCAGTTCTAAATTATTAAACATGCTCTGAGGCCTCGGGTTTTTATATTTTTATAGCACGTATTACTGATGATGTAAACTTAACAAGTTGCGAATCTTGAGATATAGTGTATGTCATTTACTACAATTGCCATTCATACAGAGTTCATACAGGTGTTTCAATATCTTGAAAGTGCTTGAATTTGGATTTCGAAAGTCATTGAGTTTTTCCTCAAATACTCTAAGGTGCTGGAAAGTTCTTGAATTTTGTCATCAAGTGTTGACATATTCCCATACGCTTGTCGTTTCTACGCAGTGCCAAACAATAAATTTGATTATCTTTTTCTTGTATGTTATCACAAACATGTTTCCCGTTTTCTTGTGGGGTAGGATTTATTTATGTTTTTTTTAATCGTTTCCAAAGCTTTCGGTCAAAGCCTTCCTCGGTGGGTAGAAATTATTACAAGACATTTACATGGCTGCCGCTTCAGAATCTACTATTACAATGTATACACAAATTAAAATACAAATGTTAACAACGTTGTCAACAGATTGTCACATTTTAACCTGACAGGACCCAAATTGTTCAGTTTGGTATTGAATCCGGTTGACTCTAAAATATGTGGACACCACCCATCTTAAGTGGAAATCCCTTCTTCCATGTAATCATGTTGGTCTATCAACAGGCCACCATTTGGAGTCATATTAAGCTTGCTACAAGTGATCTTATTCAATGGGTGGAAATAAATTATGCAAGTTTTGATTGGATGACTGCTACTCATGTGAAATCAAAACCAACATATGTTTCACCAGACCCTGTTACAAGGTTATCGAGAGGGGAAAATGTGCCATATTTGTCTCTGTGGTGCTTCTATTAAAATACTTGTGTGTAGGATATTCATCTACTCGGGGAGGGGGTGGTAGAATATTTACCCCCCAGAAGTCCATATTGGTGTGGAAAAGTCCCACTATAATAGGTTACAGACAGTCAAATCTTTCGGTTGCTGTGTGTGCTCCCAGTCGCAAGCATTTTGCTACCTGAAGCCGAACTCTCGTCAATTGATCGCCTCCAATTCGAAGTTTGATATTGTTCAAATCATCCCCTGAATAAGATATTAAATACTTAGGTCGTTAAACCTGAGATGGACTTTTGCTTAGGCAAAGATGAATAATATTCCTTTGCATTTCCCCTAACAGACGAGAAAATTAGGAGCTGCATTTGGCCTTTTATTTTATTTTTATATGCCTACATGTAGGTTGTGAAAAAATACTTATTAATTATGTTATTGCCTTCTTTGTCCCTCCGTTCACTTATTTTGTTTCTGGGTAATAATTTAGTAAATCTGAATAGAATGAAATTTGGTATGTTAGTATGTAAGCCAATTTTCAAAAGAGTTATGGCTCTTCATTGAAATTACCACGGACATATTTTGCTACGCCCTACTGGTAGTTATACTCTTGTTTAAGTTTTTGTTTTTTTCCTTTTATTTTGCTTCAATCTATGTTTTGTCGCACATAATAGCAGCTGAATTTTATTCATATAAACTGTATTGATTATCTGAAGTTTTAAACATAAGCTTATCAATTTAATTCTGCATCTAGCGATCACACACCGTATAGAAAAGTTACATAGTGTCGATACAGATAATAAATGTATGCAGCGATTGATCACCATCACGGGTTGCAACTGAAGCACATATTTTGCATAATGCAAATCTATTCTGAATGGCATGCATTCGAAATTACCTACATGCACGTTAGCAACCTTGTGCTTCAACGCCGATTCGAAAATATCCCCAATCAGCGGAGCGATTCGGTGTCGATCTCGAATCGGGTGCCCGATATCGACATCGAATCAAATCTAGAATATTCGCAGGTCTCTATTATCTAACCTGAAAATGGATAATGTGTGATATTCTTGTATTTTGTTGGCACTGGCAGCCTTTATAGACTGCCGAGCCATCAATTTAAAAAAATGTGCTGACTGGAATAAGCATCGTGCAGGATGAATTTTTTTCATAACATTTATAAATTTACATGCAAGTTTATTAACTACACAAGGCCAGGCCTGCATGTTTCAAAATTATTTGTTACCTATCTTTCATTCTCCTGGTTTGCGCTTTATGCCAATGTCATAAATATTGATGATCATTAGTGTGCAAAACACATAGTTTCTAACATATCCCTGTGAAAAGTAAACCATGAAACTGCCTCAATAGTTAACAAAAAACATGTGTGTGTTGGGTTGTGGATTGATGGCTATGATTTTGAGATTTTAATTTCCTGAGAGTGGATATGAGGCCTGCTCTATGCCTTGTTTGGGACTTATGGAACATGGAACACTATAAACAGACATGGTGGGTTTGTATCTGTATACATATAAAGAGGTTATCACCACACATGTTAGGGGTGGGTATACATGTAGCTACTGTTTCCAAAAACCATACATGCTTGGTGGGTGAAACCCAGGCATGCTACCGGTAGGTGAGTGTACTGGCTATCTACAGACAATGGGATGTAGTCGTCACAATACAAGTACCGGCATAATATTGGTATTATGGGTAAATTCTTATAGTCAGTGACATCAATTTCGTACCACGTTTATAGCCAAAATAATGAAAATGCGGTACATGTATGTCACTCATGTGAATGATAAAATACACACTTAGGCATAAAGTAAGTTTGATCTTTTATTCAATTTTAATGTATATGTCCACTGTGTTGTTCAAGTAATACTTTCCCCACAACACGAGTTGGCATTTTATTTCACTTCGGTCAAGGTAGTTCAATATTTCTGCAGCTGGATAAAAAATATAAAAACATATATATAAAATAAATTCCCTTAGTACCTACCCTAATTTTTTTCGCTCTCTTAGCGGAAACATACAGATGGGCAACTGATTGAACTACCGTAATACGTTTGAATGTCTAATTTCTGGACTTGATAGAGCAAAAAAATTCCGAGACTGAGAATTAGTTATCGCAAGACCTGGATTTATAGAACTTTGGCACGACCTGTTTTTCGTTTGCAGCTTTTACATTTTAGATAACCTCCAGGCCAACTGAATTGTCGTTCGCCTCAATTTTGCAGGCCTGCAAGGCTGTCACAGGCCTACTCTGATATATGCGAGGTCTCTATGGGAGACTTGCATACATGTATATACTACTAAGAGAATGTACTGGCTCAAGATAATACTGCACCAGTGCTGCTCTCATCGTGAATGGTTAAGATGTCAAATTAAAAAAACATTAGATAGACCTACCTCTGCCTGCTCTTCTGTTCCACGATGATACCTGTTCTACATAACTGTCTAGAATATCGAGGCAGTGTTCATATCCAGCTTCGTTTTTCAGCAGGATTGGCATCCTCATGGACTCGCTTTTCCTCGACATGATGTCCTCAAGTCCGTGGCTGATGTGATCTGACACAACACTCTTCATCCATCCTATTTTATCAATGCTGTCAGAGAGGTCTCGAGCTAGTAACAATTTCATAGTCTGCTGGTATATCCTTACTTCATTTCCATTCGGCACAAATTTGGCAAATTCTATGGTTTTGTCAACATTGGTGGTACATTTATTTTGTTGACTTAGAAAACTGTTTGTTTCAAAGTCCTTTTCCAGGATCCTGAATGGAGTAAAATCACTAGCAAAACTATGATAGTCCTTCTCGTGATTTTTCATCCTTATGTCATTAGTACGAACATGCAGGTCAACATTGTCACCATTTATCTTTCCGTCATTTCCTGTCGAAATTGATTTAATGATCTACTGTTCTGTAAAGTTCCCAAATTATTTTATGATGTGAACTTTACTTGACGCACTTAGCGTCAGGTGAATCTTATTGAGACGCTACAGTAGCTGTGAAATAGAAATTGTTGATCTATTATCCACAAGATTTATATTACAATATGTCTGGTTTTTTTTATAGTTTTATCAAGCTGCATACCTAAAAGACATAGACAGAATTATTATAGAGTATCAGCATGGTGAAATCCGGGTCATGTGAGCCTTTGTTTCCACAACCCTCCCAGTTTGCTATACAGGTATGTAGATTGTATGTATTGAAGCGATGATTTCCTCTTGTTACATGTAGTGCTCTATTATGTGGTTTGTATCTACAATACTTTTAAATGCCCAGGGATCCAAGGGCAATCTTTAAATACATTATATGAACTTTTCCTGCATAAAATGATTGTAAGAATTGAATCTATATAGTCTTTTAAAGTTAATTTCAATTCTATTTATGTAGATATATAAATATGGAATAAACATGGATAATGTGAGGAAATAAAATCTGGTCTAGTATTTGAAAGTCTGTTATATTGTTCTATGTCATTGTGAAGTAGGATTACACTATTAAAAGAAAAATATAGGGTTACACTATTGCACAATAGTATATCTCACATGACTTTCTCGCATTCTGATTGGCTGCACATTGCTATACTATTTTACGATACGATAGTACCCCAGTAGGATTCATAAATGCCTACTACACATTTTCTATTTGTAGTGACAAACTCATTTCGAGCAGTCGAGTTGCCCCCTGAAGATATACGGCCAAATTTAAAACTATACCTTCTATGATATTTGTTGCAATAATCGGTATATCATATGTTTTGGTGAATTGTAATGATCTTACAAATGTCCGATCATAGCTATCTAATGTATTTAATTGTTTGTCTCTTTAGCTGGCAAGCGACCAGTCCTAATTCTGTAATCCCAGTGGATGTTATATAGAACTTACTTTCCGTTTTCTAAAAGTTTGCCAAAATGTCTTTGCTAATGACGTATTTATAGAACTAATTCCTTGAATCATGAAGAGATGCTGTTATATGCAACTAAGATCAACAGTTATACTCTTCTGCCATTGTCAAAGGTTGCCGTAATTGTAAAATCTGAGACCAATTTTCAATATTCACAGTAAATAAAAATATGACAATTTCCGACACAGAAATTGTGAGAGACTTGACACCAATGTTCGATATAATATAATAAATAATGAATGTCTCATCGTTGACTATGCCAAAATAGTGGTCTTCGAAGAGGAATAGTCTGCAGCTCGTGGACAATTCTTCCTCGTGGACCAATTTTTTGGTATAGTCAACTCCAAGCCATTATATAGTGCAACCCATGTAAAAGAGCACACATTGAGTTCGGTGCAAGTCCTTTTTAGGAGGGTTGTGGAAACATAAGCTGCTATCATGCATGTCTGTTTTTATGGAAAATAAGACTATCGTAAGTCATGCATAATATAATATTTAAACCATGCACAAATTTTATTCTAGGTGTCGTCAGGTTTCCAAGAATCTCCCATCAGGTTGGCAGTCAGTATAATCCTTCCAGAAGAAGTATGAATATAAGTATGAATATATTGCCATCAATACTATTTTACTTGATTCATTTTGTTATTCACGATGGAGTTTGGCAAATTGTTTTATAAAGTTGAAATTTGACCACTTGACATTGCCAAATAATGTTACCCACACATAAAATCGTATTGATTTTATTTTGTTTTTGGTAACTACATGAACAATTTACTTAAAATCATGAGCATCTAAGCAGCGATAATGAATCTTTCAGCCCTCTTAATTCAGATTTTGTTGTCTTTGGCAGTCCACAATGGCAACCATTTTCCTTGACCAGTTTTCTTCAGCATTACTGATTGTTACAGCCAGTTACTTGGGCTGATATTGACAAAAAGTTATTGTATTACAATAAAAGTTTTCAATAGAATTCAGAATAACGGCGGTTTGAAACGGACCATTGATCCACTGTGAAGCTGCTTTGACAGTCAGAGTATAATGACCTGACTGTCAAACCAGCTTAACAGTGGATCAATGGTCATTTTCAAACACGGAAGTCGACAGGTATCAGTTGAGGCATTATATGTTCGACACACTAAGTATCAGTTGAGGCATTATATGTTCGACACACTAAGTTTCAGTTGAGGCATTATATGTTCGACACACTAAGTATCAGTTGAGGCATTCATTATATGTTCGACACACTTGATATTTTGGTGCTTATATATTGTTTATTGAATATAATATTGTGGCTTCTTTTAGTAAATTTACACAATCCTCGTTGGTTTAGAAAATAATTTTCCGAAAATTGTATCTTTATTATAATATACTTCACCTAAATCAGAAATGAGAGCTGTTCTGTGTATACACTTTCAGAGATAAATCATGGTGTGTCGTATTAATTATATAAATGTGATTTTGTTATATTACTTTTAGTGTTGCATTTGTATCTTGGAGTGCCTTCATGATATCAGATAGTATATCAGATGCTGTTACATGTATATCATGTGCTGTAATGTCACCGTTAAGAAGACTGGTGAGTATTTCTTCACAATCCGATTTATATCTATTCCCTGATTGCATTGGCTGTTCTGTGGGATTCTCTTCAAAACTATTGCTAGCTTCGGTTTTCTCAAACACAGCAGGTGCCACTCCAAGTGCTTAAGAGAGAACTAGTGTGTTCAGGGCTGCATCAACAATGAAATGCCCACGAATGGCACGAGAACATGCTTTTCCCGTCAAGATATGATCAACTGCATTGGATGCGTAAATCGTCTCCAAGATGTCGCGGAGACCGGATCCATCCATGAGATGTCCAATACACCCCATAAAATTCATCTGTATATGGAACCCTCCCAAACGCAGAACAATCTTGTGCAGTCCACTCTCTGTTGAAGCAGTTTGAATTATCCGAAATGCTTTCAACCACAGTGGTTGATCAAATGTTATTATTGGTGGAACACCATGAACAGCAGAATGTTGCAACACATAGCAGAGAGTCGTCATGATGCATGGAAGGTAGCTGGGACTCAAATCTATCATTGGCAGAAATTTTATTGACGATTTCCCTGGGTTGGCCCCATTCTGTATCTTCTGCATGAATCCAGACCATCCTGGCCTTGAGTATTGAAATAGAAGAGATAAACTCCAAAGAAGGTCTGCATCTGTATTATCACTTGTTGTATTACATGCGAGTTCCGTACATTGAATTATACGTACTGCTTGACGATCCCGGTGCCTGGTAGTATTTTATATCAATGGCCCCTCCTTTGGAACATCTCCTGCAGTGACAACAGTTCTTGGAATATCAAAATGAGTTTGGACTGACGGTGTAACTGCAGCAATTAAGCCCATGCCATGGAAAGTACCTTTTCCGTCTTATGTTCTAATACTGTGATCAACATTGTCTGCCATATATTGAACAACACTATCATTGGTGACATCTGGTATATCAGTCCCTAAAGTCTTTGTTGCACATTCCTCGAATCTCTGAACATCCGGATATGACACACAGGAACCACTTCGATACAAAGTGGCTATAAGATATCTTGAAGCAAACTGATGCATTTGCACGACCAGTCCAACTTGAAATGGCGCTAACAGAACACGCGGTCGAGTTGCTTACATGATGGCCTGTCCAATTGATGATATCAGTTTAGAATCATCTTTCCTTTTTATAACACGATGAAGGAATATTTGTAGAGATTCTGGAAGGAATGCTAAACATCTGTCAACTGATTTCATGGACGCAGCAGTCGGATACATGTGTTTGTTTGACTCAATACTCTTGATATCATCCCTGAGCAGTTTAGCAGCTGTCTTGATTATGTTGTACTTATGTTGTGCATCAACTGCTTTCATTGAATGAAACGCTTGCAAAACAATATCAACTGTCGATCTAAAAGTCACAACATTGGGTCGCCCATTAATTTCTGTTATCACAATTTGATTCTCAAAATGCTGTTCCAATCGATTCTTCATGTGGGTATGGCCATATGGGCTTACTCCTGATTCGCCGATACATGCTCTCGTCTTATCTATGAGATCGCCAACCGCGACCTGTTCATCGTCGTTCTCCGTAAGATATTCGCACACCATTTGAAACGCAGACTCCTGGACGTCGTCGATCGGTCTTCCAGATCTCCTCCGCCTTGGTTGTGATGCATCTGACTCGGTGATGAATGGTGTGGGGACTTGTTTCCCAGTGCGGAAATTAATGCTGCATTGTTGGTGGTAAACTGCATATGCCGCTGATCACTGATCAGCTCCGTTCTCCCTTGAGCGATGTGACTCCAATTGTCGTTCCTCTCGCAACATATGGACAGTTTTGTGTCTTTCGTCTCAATGGTAGTGACAGGGCAACAACCATGTCTCCGTTTTAAAGTAATTTCATCAATGGTTCCTCCACACAAATAACAATGTTGCTTGAAATAAAAAACAGGCTCGTCTGATCGCAGAACAGCTCCCCCCCCCCCTTGCCGCTACCATTTACTGTATTCATCATTTGTTGTGCTCTTTTGATTTCCGATGGATGGCAGTGTTTTTTCGGCACAACACATGGACAATATCGCCTGGAGTTACAGCAACCATATCACCACATCGCAAGTCACTTGCCGCGTTAATACTCCCCTTCCCCGTTAGAGTCACAACTTCTTCATCGCCATAAAGCAAGTGGCAAATGCCGCAGATATCTCCTGTGGTGGCTTCCATTACCCATTCTGGCCAAACAAAACCAATTGTTAAACTGATTCATCTCTCACAATGAAAGATAATAAATACAAAAATAAAACAATGAACGATATAATCAAACTAATGAAAGTAATATTTGAACACAACATTGTTAGTTAAGTGGGGTTAATATTTAATACAGAGAATACAAATGTATATTAATCTCAATTAAAATATGTACTGAGAAAAGAGAAAATAAAAATGTAACATTAAACAAACAAATAATATGTAATAACAACAGAAATAAATTTATATAAATAACACAGTTCATGAAATAATGTTTGATCATTTTATTTAACACATAAGTATAATGTGTGCTTATTATGGAATGTTTTACCCCTATTCTCCCTCCACATATTCTCAGCTGACAATAAACGCTCTTTATTGCTAACTAGTAGTGCCACTTTAAGTCATTCTAGATCCCCATGAGTCAAGTTAAATATCCATGCATAACAATTTACCCTCATATCTTCCAAGCTGACAATAGACGCTCTTTATTGATTGTTAATATACCAGTTGCCAAAGGCACCTATACCATGACATACCTCTGGTCATTTTAAACGTGTTTAACAATTTTCAACCCATGTGTCCAACCATTTTAGGTATGCCTGTAATTCATTACTTAATTAATGAATCGATCACGAGTGCCCTTTAAATCATCTGACGCAAAGGGCACCTATCTCATAATATTACCCGTGTCAATTTACTAATGTCTACCAATTTTCAACTCCCATTGTCCAACCCAACAAAAGTTTTATTTGCATAGTTCAAATAAGATATGCGGTACGGCGACCACGCGTCGTAATTGCGGCGAATCGGCTTTCCATATACCGATCGCCACGTGTGCTAATCGATTGAAAATCTCGAATCAACAGTAAATCAAACTGTCATTTGAAACATCGTTTTTATTGGTGGTTTTATCACACATACATGGTAATATATATGATTATCCTTAATATTAGTCGATCTGAATGGAATAAACCTATATCGTGATCAGGGATGTGGCTAGAGGGTCTCCGTTGGGGGGGGGGGGGGGGTGTCCACCTTGGGAAATTCCAATTGCACCCCCCCTTGAATCAGAATCATACACCAAACACAACTTTTGCATAATTCAATTTGCACCCCCCCCCCCCCCTGAATCAGAATCACAGACCAAACACAAGTTTTGCATAATTCCATTTGCACATCTGTCCTCAGGCCTAATATCCTATGTATTCATAAACTATGTTGTTCTATATGACCGGTATAAGAAAATTCAGATACTTTAACCTGAGAATTGCATAAATCCTAACATCTAGTAGCCTACTCCAGACAAATGCACACGGCTACGGGTAAGAGACACGGACACTGTGTCCGTCCATGTTTGTTCAGCCCGGTGTGAGAAAATTTTGAAAACTATACAAGAAAATCACAAATCCTAGCATCTAGACTGGCCTCAACTGAAGCTTCCCTAGTGTTGGAAATTTCAAACCTCATACTCCCTCTTAGGTTGGAAAATTCTCCAACTGATGATCATTTCAGTCCACAAGTTTGACTGAATGTACTAAACTATTGTTTTGTTAAACTAATTAGCAGTTTTGTATTGGTCACGGGGAGGGACAGTGACACACCGGATATGGATATTAACAATGACATGCAGATGGGAACGAGTAATTTTGGGTTCATTCGGCCAAAAAACATGGTCGCCAGCAGCCATCTTGGATTTTACCCTTTGTATGACTAAATCCTTTCGCACGAGCTACAGGTCGTACTTTTTATCTGATCATCATAACATTTGTCAGCGATGTTAATAATGACATGTAGATGGGAACGAGTCATTTGGGAGTCATTCGGCTATAAAACATGGTCGCCAGCAGCCATCTTGGATTTTACTCTTTGTATCACTAAATCCTTTAGCACAGGCCACAGGTCGTACCTTTAGTCTGATCGTCATAAAATTTGTCATGGTTCTTGAAATTGGAATGTAGATGAGAACGAGTAATTTTGGGGTCATTCCGACAAAAAACATGGCCACCAGCAGCCATCTTGGATTTCAAAATTTAATCCATTAGCACGGGCCACAGGTCGTACTGTTCGTCTGATCATCATAAAATTTGTCATGGATGTTAATATTGACATTTAGATGGGAACGAGTAATTTTGGGGTCATTCGGTCGAAAAACATGGCGGCCAGCAGCCATCTTCGATTTTACTCTTTGTATGACTAAATTCTTTAGCACGGGCTACAGGTCGTACCTTTAGTCTGATCATCATCAAATTTGTCATGGATGTTAATAATGACATGTAGATGGGAAGGAGTCATTTTGGGGTCATTCGGCCAAAAAAACATGGCCGCCAGCAGGCATCTTTGATTTTACTCTTTGTATGACTAAATCCTTCAGCACGGGCTACAGGTCGTACCTTTAGTCTGATAATCATGAAATTTGTCTTGGGTGTTGAAATTGGAATGTAGATAAGAACGAGTCATTTTGGGGTCATTGGGACTAAAAACATGGCTGCCAGCGGCCATCTTTGATTTCAATCCAAATTCAATCCATCAGCACGGGCCACAGGTTGTACTGTTCGTCTAATCATCATGAAATTTGTCATGAATGTTAACAATGACATGTAGATGGGAACGGGTATTTTTGAGGTCATCGGCCAAAAAACATGACCACCAGCAGCCATCTTGTATTTTACTCTTTGTATGACTAAATCCTTCAGCACAGGCTACAGGTAGAACATACCTTTAACCCGAGCATCATGAAATTTGCATGTGTGTTGAAATTGGAATGTAGATGGGAAAGAGTCATTTTGGGGTCATTTGGACAAAAATCATGGCCGCCAGCGGCCATCTTTGATTTCAAAATTCAATCCATTAGCACGGGCCACAGGTCGTACTGTTTATCTGATCATGAAATTTGTCATGGATGTTAATATTGACATGTAGATGGGAACGAGTCATTTTGGGGTCATTCTGCCAAAAAACATGGCCGCCAGCAGCCATCTTGGATTTTACTCTTTGTATGGCTAAATCCTTTAGCACGGGCTACAGGTCGTACCTTTAGCGTGATCATCATAACATTTGCAGCGATGTTAATATTGACATGTGGATGGGAACGAGTCATTTTGGAGTCATTCGGCTATAAAACATGGCCACCAGCAGCCATCTTGGATTTTACTCTTTGTATGACTAAATCCTTTAGCACGGGCCACGGGTCGTACCTTTAGTCTGATCATTATCAATTTGTTCTTGGCTGTTGAAATTGGAATGTAGATGGGAAAGAGTCATTTTGGGTCCATTTGGACAAAAAACATGGACGCCAGCGGCATCTTTGATTTCAAAATTCAATCCATTAGCACGGGCCACAGGTCGTACTGTTTATCTGATCATGAAATTTGTCATGGATGTTAATAATGACATGTAGATGGGAACGAGTAATTTTGGGGTCATTCGGCCAAAAAACATGGCCGCCAGCAGCCATATTGTATTTTACTCTTTGTATGACTAAATTATTTAGCGCTGGCTACAGGTCGTACCTTTAGTCTGATCATCATAAAATTTGTCACTGATGTTAACAATGACATGTAGATGGGAACGGGTCATTTTGGGTTCATTCGGCCCAAAAACATGGCCGCCAGCAGCCATCTTGGATTTTACTCTTTGTGTGACTAAATCCTTTAGCACGGGCTACAGGTCGTACCTTTAGTCTGATCATCATAAAATTTGTAATGAATGTTAATAATGAAATTTTGATGAGAACGAGTCATTTTGGGGTGATTTGGTCAAAACATGGCCACCAGCAGCCGTCTTTGATTTTACTCTTTGTATGACTAAATCCTTCAGCACGGGCTACAGGTCGTACCTTTGGTCTGATAATCATGAAATTTGTCGTGGGTGTTGAAATTGGAATGTAGATAAGAACGAGTCATTTTGGGGTCAATCGGACTAAAAACATGGCTGCCAGCGGCCATCTTTGATTTCAAAATTCAATCCATTAGCACGGGCCACAGGTTGTACTGTTCGTCTGATCATCATGAAATTTGTCATGAATGTTAACAATGACATGTAGATGGGAACGGGTAATTTTGAGGTCATCGGCCAAAAAACATGGCCACCAGCAGCCATCTTGTATTTTACTCTTTGTATGACTAAATCCTTCAGCACAGGCTACAGGTCGAACATACCTTTAACCTGATCATCATGAAATTTGCATGGGTGTTGAAATTGGAATGTAGATGGGAAAGAGTCATTTTGGGGTCATTTAGACAAAAAACATGGCAGCCAGCGGCCATCTTTTATTTTAAAATTCAATCCATTAGCACGGGCCACAGGTCGTACTGTTTATCTGATCATGAAATTTGTCATGGATGTTAATATTGACATTTAGATGGGAACGAGTAATTTTGGGGTCATTCGGCCCAAAACATGGCCGCCAGCAGCCATCTTGTATTTTACTCTTTGTATGACTAAATTCTTTAGCGCTGGCTACAGGTCGTACCTTTAGTCTGATCATCATAAGATTTGTCATGAATGTTAATAATGACATGTAGATGGGAACGAGTCATTTTGGGGTGATTTGGCCAAAAACATGGCCACCAGCAGCCGTCTTTGATTTTACTCTTTGTATGACTAAATCCTTTAGCACGGGCTACAGGTCGTACCTTTAGCGTGATCATCATAACATTTGTCATGGGTGTTGAAATTGGAATGTAGATAAGAACGAGTCATTTTGGGGTCAATCGGACTAAAAACGTGGCTGCCGGTGGCCATCTTGGATTTCAAAATTTAATCCATTAGCACCAGTTAGCACGGGCCACAGGTTGTACTGTTCGTCTGATCATCATGAAATTTGTCATGAATGTTAATATTGACATGTAGATGGGAATGGGTTATTTTTGAGGTCATTCAGCCACCAAGAAATTCAATTAATTGAGGAAAAACACCCACTGTCCCGAGTGGTAATGATAAGCTATTGGAGGGTCTACTAGTTCGCATGCAAAATGGCATAATAGCATTGGATGTCTCAATGACATCAACAGCTTTAAGATGGGAATAACCTACCATATATGGTAGATATTCAACCAGGCTCTGCTTAAGTTTGTTAATTGATGACTGATGTACATGTACAATACACACAAATAGTAATAACAATTAGGCCTAAAAAAATTATACGTTTGTTTCCGCTAACCCGACCGACCCTATTTTAAACCGCCGACTCTAAACTTTTTATTTTGAGATTTTTTTTTTAAATATCTAAATCTCTATTATATTGGGAAGAAAACCAACATTGATATTTTTGTTGTTGGTAATTAAAACAAATTAGGCATAATTCCATTGTAATTTGTAATTATTATTAATTAATTTGTTGGAATTACCGGCAGACGAGTGTGCAAGACATACTTCCGGTATCGTTTCGCTATGAAATTGTCAAAGCGTATGAAATAACTGCGGTACGTTTTTTCATTCAAAATTTATTTGAACTTTGACAAAACATATCTATATCCGAGAATGGGTTAATCCATTAGTTATTGATGACTTCACCACTAGAATATTAATACATTAACTATTTAACGACAGCTTAACATTTATTTCTACGAACATTTCATATTGGTACGTTGAATAGTGTCAAATAATGTCATTATAATGAACAAGTTTCCCATTTTCGTGGTACAATACATCGTTTTTATCATACAGTCATAATGGGCTTGATTCAGTGCAGCTTTAAACCTTCAGGTCTAACAAATATAGGGTTTCCACTTATCTAATTGAATTCAATTCAATTTTATTGAATTTAGAACAAATATTTTTTTAAAAGCAAACTTTTTTTCAAAGTTATTAATTTTTTTTTAGAAATTAGAAGCTCGGTGACTCACACCAATACACGTCCTCCAAAAGCCTCAGTAATTCATCTTAGAAGATTCCTCCTAGCTACTTAACTCAGCTTGGGCTATTGAGTTTTTGACAAATGTTCACAAACAGTCAGTTTCATATTTTTACCACGAAATTTTCCTAAAAATTCCACCACATACTATTATTCCGCAGTCCGCACGTATGTTTATTGGGCACTCATGAGTGGTGTCGTATGCGCCGCATGCACCAGAATACGTCTGCAACCGCCCCCCCCCCCACAATAATAATATACAGTATATATAAGCCCATGCACCCACCACCCATAGTGTCTTATGCGCCAGTGGCTCTGGGAATATGCGCCGCAACCGCCGACAATAATCTCCTATATATTTTGAGAACTACGTAAATATATGTGTATATTTGTCCTCTATAGACTCGAAAACGGCTGCACCGATTGGGCTCAAACTTCCCATCTAAGGATAAAAACCCACGGGAATGGTCGTCGCAGCGTTTTGGAGAAGCTCAGAGCACCCATTCTCCACTCTGTTACAAAAAATGGCACTGTGGGGTTAACGCTCCTTATATCTTCCATATTTGGGTTCGTTAACCGGTTAACGCTCTTTATTCCCTTCGGCTTTCGCATACGGCTTTTGTTTACGTTATCGCTCGAAATGGAACTCGCTTCTGTGTGATTCTTACGTACTTAGGGCTTCCTAGGAACGGGGGACATTTTCATCGGGTCAGTTTTTCCGCCCGAGGTGATCTTCACCTTGAAACGGGTACCCACAAATGATATATATGTGTGTGTCCTTTATAGACTCGAACCGATTGAGCTCAAACTTGCTACCTACAGGAAGTGTCATGGACGGGTTAAATTGTGACCCCGACTTGACCTTGAAAATGATCAATTCAGGGTCAAATTGAAAAACAAAATTTAAAAAGCCAGTAAATTAAAAAGGCACAATTAACTAATTAAATTTAAAAATTAATTACAAAAATAAATTAAAAAAATAAAAATTGTCATGTTTCTGACGATTGCCGCCAGTGGCGGGCTAACCTGCTAGTAATATATAATGTATCTTATGCGCCATAGAGTGTCTGCAACAGCCCACAATAATAATATATATAAGCGCCCGCCGACCATCCCATCCACCACACATAGTGTCTAATGCGGAATGCTAGTGACTTCGTCCCAAAATGGCGACCTCGTTCCGATTTTATGGGTGATCTCGTCCCAGTCGTCGGTGATGTCGTCCCAGTGTTGATAACAAAGTAAACATACGTGTCACGTGAACTCTGGTCAACGTTTATACCCAAAACAGTGTAGTAAACAAGTCATGATATTAAATAATATATTTTATTTATGAAGTATCAGTTTATACGATCTTAAATTAAAAACAACCACCGGGACGAGATCACCGACAACCGGCGACAAGTGGGATGAGGTCACCTCTTCGGGACAAAAATTGGTGGGATGAGATCGCAGTGGGACGAAGTCACTGGTCACCCTTATGCATCTGCGGCCCCGGGAATATGCACCGCAACTGCCAACAATAATGTGGGGAGTTTGATGCAGAAGTGAAACCTGCGTTGCGGATATGTTATAAAACAGTATATATCTGACGATAAAACGTTATTGTCCCATTTTAGCTTTGTTATATCTCCTGCCAACAATAATGTGGGGAGTTTGACGCAGAAGTTAAACCTGCATTACGGAAATGTTATAAAACAGTTACCCCGATCTGTGCCAAATGCACTGCTTCCGGTTTGACCCCAGTTGTCGAAAGACCCTACGGGAAGTGAACGTTACAATAATTACAGTGTATATATATATCTGACTATAAAATGAAAGTTATTGTTCCATTTTAGCCTTGTTATATCTCCCTGAGATTGTGTTTTTGTTATATCTTTATGGGATAAGCAAATTAGCAATAATATGGCCTGTAATGTCTAAAATTTCCTTAAATATGACACAGTGAATTGCATCCTGAAAAAATAAAAAGATAAAAGAAAAAAAAAAAATTTGCCTACCTACCTACCCAATTTTTTTTCAGTCCGTTAGTGGAAACAAACGTATAATTTTTTTAGGCCTTAACGTTATGATTTTGAAACTAACCATGATAGAATATTGACAGTAAGGTGGTATTAGTGTAGCGTCCCAAACCCTTTTGGCGCTAATTAAGCGGACATACCATGAAAATGGGCCCGGTCCCTCATTAGTGGCTGCATGAGACAACTCTGAATAATATATATAAAATATACTTAACCGTATCTTAATCCAAGTAATACAGAAATACAAGAACAAACACACAAGAGTCACGTCACAACGTCCTTTCAGCACTTTAACATAAAACAGAATCCGTGTGTCCTCCTCAACGTCAGAGCCCAGAGTGACGGTCGTCATCCTGCTTCCGCCCGGCGTGACGTCGTGCGTGACGTCATAACTGTAGTCGCCACAATAGTACTACTTTTTTAGCATAACATATGTGTTCATAATGCATGGGAAATATTAAAGGACGAAACAATAGTTACAATACAATTATAACAATTAAGCGCAAGAAGAGCTAATTGCACTTAAGCGCAATATGGGAATCTCTATTGTGCTTAAGCGCAATATGGAAGTATTGAACTGTGTATAAGTGAATGATGGAATTTTCATATTGCACTTAGATAATAAAACTCAATAAGTAACTCTTAATAAGGAATATAGTATATAGTGTACATAAACTCCCTATAATTCAGGTGGTGTAGTCCATTCCCATGGTACAATGGGTGGAACAAATATAGGATTATTCTACTATTTGCACAAGGGCGATCTAATGAGATAGATATTAATTGCGCTTAAGTGCAATATGGATGTAATTTCGCTTATGTGTAATAGGGAATGTGTAATAAGAATATTCCTTATTGCACAGGAATATCATATTGTGCTTAAGCGCAAAAAGGTATCTCTAACTTTGCTTAAGCACAATAACTTAAGGAATTTTCTTATTGGCCTTGAGTGCAATTAGTTATTCGGTTAGTTAAAGGGGTACTGTACGCCATTTTCATTAAATTTCCGGTGACAACAACGATCTAATATCGATAATATATAGAAACATAAGTAATTTGAGTCGAAGATGTATTCTGTAAACGCTCAGGTTAATAGGCTATCTTAAAATTTAATAATTTAAAAGTTAATAATTTGATATAAATTGAATTTATGACTGGAGCCATAAAAAGGCGTCAATTAAATTACGAATTTCCGTAATCAGATAAAGTAATTGAGGGATACTGGATTGTTAAACCGATCGCACACACGATCGCTTAAAATATTATGATGATACGGGGAGAACACTCAAGCCACTCACTGACTAGCGACGATACAATAACTTAAATGATTATATGGGACTAGTATGTAGTCTAGGCTGTGCTGGGGGGGGGGGGGGGGGGGGGGGGGGGTGATCGTCGCACATCGGGGGAATTTATGCGACCATCATTTTCTTATGGGAAAATTACTCTAGTTTTCGAATTCAGAGGGCGCCGAGCCGAGATAGGTGACAAAATATAACTTTTCACTATGTTTCATAGGGTACCCTACCTAAAAAATGACATATTTTCAAAGGTTAACAGGCATTAGCCAACTGGTTAACAGGACAGCAACATCGGAAAGATTGTAAACATATATGCAAAATATGGAACGAATATAGACACTTATTCAGATTCAACATCGTTTTCCTGCTTTCGTTCTGATTTCGTGACGTCATGGTAAAATATGTAGCGTGACGCGTCAAAAATTCATGGCGATTCAGACAATGTGTTGTGCGTCAACTCTGTGCAAAGATAGCATATCTGTCGAATTCTTCCAAGTTATATATTTTTGGAAATGGAAGGGTACCCCCTATATAATGATGTTCATACTTACATTATATCTTTCCAAGTATTGACATAATAGACAAAAACTTAACCCTCACCCCAATTTCACAAATAACCACATATATGTGTCCATGCAGTTTGTGTCCACCAAATAAATTGACAATGCACAGTTTACCTTTTCATATTGTGTAGAATCGTACGGCGACACTGATAATGTAAAACATCGTTCAAATCCTAGATTAGGAAGGTAATATAAAATCCAAGATGGCGTCCAAAATGGCCGCCAATTTTTATATTGACACTCTATACACCAGATGTATGGTAACCGGACTAGATCATCAACTCTGTGCAAATATAGCATATCTGTCGAATTCTTCCAAGTTAAATATTTTTGCAAATGGAAGGGTATTGCCTACAAAATGATTTTCCTATCTTTATTATATATCTCCAAATGGTAAACTAATCGAGAAAAGCTTAACCCTCACCCCAATTTCACAAATATCCACTTAAATGCACCCATGCAGGTTGTTTCCAATAAAACATCGACAATGCACATTTTGTAGTGTCATATAGGGCAGAACCATCCGGGGACATGGAGAATGTAAGATTCCGTTCAAATCCTAGATTATGAAGGTAATAAAATCCAAGATGGCGTCCAAGATGGCTGCCAAGTTTAATATCGACACTCTGTGCACACTGAGTGTGCACACCGGTTGTAACTGATCTTTATTTCATAGAGGCTGTATTGTAATATGTATAAGTCAACTGGTTACGTAAAACCAATGATGGAGACCAAAATGGGCGCCATAAAACTAAAAAATGTTCCGATAAAATTACCTGCTTCCGAGTTGCAATGTTATGTCATCTGCATGTTATGAGTTTTGTAGCTTATTCGTTCGTGCATATATGTCTCTTGATAATGTGATCAGAATCCAATAAAACTGTTGGCATTGAGAAATTAAATGCTCATTTTATTTCTCAAAATCGACATGCAATGCCAAATTGCCAAAATGGGATAGTGTTTCAACCTGACATCCATTTTGTGGTATACAAGTCAACGTTCTGCTTGGTGATGAAACTGCTGACTTTTATATTAGTACAATAAGAATTGAAGCTACAATGCCGACTAAATATACATATTCAATCCTCAATAACCAATGTAGGTGTCCACGGTAATGACTCATTAGACCCGCTTACACAAACCGTCAAGCAATAACAACCAATTTAGAATCCTGATAAGTGCGGGTATGCAAAGAATGGACAATTTATTTTATATATCTCATCAATGTTGTCAATGCGTACTGGGGTAATTGATTTTCACGTTCATTGGAGTGATGTTCTATTGAAATAACAGAAACAAATCTCAAACAAATCTGACAAAATACGTATCTGTGTCGTTATATTCTCGCTATGGTCCCATCATACGTGGATTTATGCTTATTTACTTAAGCAGTTCATTTGAGTATTTGCTTATCTGTACTTAATTCTATGCCGCTTTATATGCGTGGTTGCAGGTGTATTAATTATTTTATTGAATACACATTGACGACCAATAGTATAATTATTGTCCTGCTAATGTACTATAGATCTTGTATGTCTGAGTAGTGGCTGATGCCTTCGGCGAGTTATATATATGCATTCGCTTCCATATTATTTTATATCTTCCCGGCTGTTCAGAATTCGCGTTGCTATCACAATATATTTAAACACATTATATGCATTCAGTATTTAACTTCATACAAGGCATTGGTCATTTTAAATAATATCAAGTTACTTGGAGCTTACCCCAAGAATGTTGCACAGAACCAACTTTCAGGTTTGGTTGGAACAGGTAGAATATTATCAAAACTGACCCCTCATTTGTAAATACTATTAAATGCTTTAAATGATAACGGTAAGTGTGAGGCCGTGGTATTGATTGTGCTAAGTCCCATGAAATTTGGATCCATGAAAGTTGGTCTCACACTGTAGGTATCACACGACTCTCCGTCACACGTACCCAACTATGATAATCACGTACAGTACTCGAATGGGATAAAACTATATCATCCAATTTATATATCAGTATGGGGCAATCTCGGCAATTAACCAAAGATGAAAAGTACAAGGATTAGAAAGCCACACAGTTAGAAGACGTGCTCAAAATGTCATATACTCAGTTGCTCAGCATTAGAATGATGCTTGTCATACTAAATGTGTCCCTTTCACTGATGCTGATCAATTTCAAGCAACGGGATGACTACTCGTTGGTCACATGTTATCAGCCATAGCCGCGGAATTAGTTTTTAATCAAAATAGAGTATAACCGCTACAGGTAGGACATTCTCAAGAAATATAGTAGCCGTGGAGTACTTTTAACACAAACAATAATTAGCAGCTCCTTTGCACGATCGCCAATTTTCTGCAATGGAACAACCTACGTATCTGATATATGTCAAATATTCATGATTCTGTTAATTGTCCCCAGGATACATTTTACGATATGCGTGAACCAGTTATATGTATCTGACCGAAAGCATATATGCAAGCATGCGACGATTATCATAAATATCAGATAATGAACATAGGTGTGGTAGTTATTGCGTGCATTCATCTAAGTAGACGTCCCATAAAACAATTGATTTAAATCCTTATTTTAGCTTAATATTGAGGAATTTGAAGCCGTAATGGGTCGGTATATTTTGAGTAAGTTTACCTTGTGAGCACCATACAATCAAACCAGGTTCCATCGTTGCATGTGGCGACGGTCCTATATTCGACAATGACACACGTTCTTGTTTGAATGTTGGATTGAATGTATGACATATATAGACAATCGCAGTCGGACATTTGATGGCTGTTGGACCTATTTGCTCATAATATGGATTCTTCTGCGACATGGGGCAAGGCATATAGTAAACTTACACATAGTATCCCACACATATGAAACTTCGAAAGTAGCAACACCCTTTGCTTCTAGCATATTCAATTAGTAATCTCTCTACTTTCTTATGTGTACACCTGGTAGGAATTTAGATCGAGATACTTCATGCTTTGAGTTATGGTAATGTACGTGTAAAATTGCACACAAATAATGCAAACATATTTGCCCTTTGAAAACCAGTTAAGTGTTACATTTAATAAATGGATCTAGTCTCGACTAAGGTTATGCGATTGAAGTTAATTTGTCTTCAAAATTGTCGATTCTAACTCGCCACCTTATTAAATCGAAAAAAGAAATATTTCTTATAATTTGAATTTAGTCCCAATATTAATAAAATTAGTCCATTTTTCTATTATATATACCCATGCCATTCAGTGCCATTTATGAATTACTTATGATAAACAATTACTTGTTGTGAACAATCGCGTATCCAGCTGAAGAGTAATTGGATTGCATCATATGATTGGTCAAGTCAATTTAATCCAACAATACTGTCACAGTGAATTAACTATTGCAACTTCTCGGCTTATCGTACTTGGCAGAAATGCCCGCGCACATGTGCCAACCAACTTTTTTATAGTGTTCCCCGAGTTGACAGCTAATGATTAAATTAGGTTCACATAAGACCAGAACGTCAACTTAATCGTGTCACCGGCTGTGTAGATCCGATAGATGTATGTTACTCGTTGCTGATAAGTACCAGCATGATGAAGTCATGTTATCGGTGGTTAAATGTCTAACGAAATTGTCTACGAGTGGATAGGCCTTATCCAATATAAAATATGGCAGAAACTTATTATTTTTTTCGTCTCTTGACGAAATGGATGATCATCATAACAAAACGCTCAATAGATGTATTAATATATTGCGACAGCGACGTGAAACCTGAACTGCAGGTGTGAAATAAAATGATATGGAAGTGAGGGCATAAACCTGTGAATTAACTCGTCAACCACCCATGACTATAGTACATTGGTGGGAAATTGATTTAAACTATCGGTTGCAACTGCGAATAGTTCATAAAATGAGTATTTGCATCGAATATGTAACCGTTTATTGTTATCTAAATCTTCAGAGTTGAGAAGTACTAAACAAATACGAATTAGAACTGCTTATGTAAACACCCATTTCCGTGCGGGGTGGCATCCCGAGGAAATGTAGAGAAAACAGTTTTAGTTCGGTCTAAATTGCTGGTGATTAATGTCCGTTATTACATTGGAACATCGCTTCTTTGAACGTAGAAACCAACTACCATGGTAAGCAGTTGACGACATTAGCGGGGTATTGTGAACACAGTTGGCCAACATTTTCGTATAAACAAAATATCCGCAATTATTGTATAGGTCCGTTATCTCCAGACGGTTTACGATTGCGGGTCTAATGTGCTACTAGCATGGAAAAACTCCTTTATTTATTGATAATTGAATATATAACTATTAGTGCATACACTGCATAGGCATGTTTTAATCGGCATTGTGGCTTCCATTATTGCTATACTAATGTGGATGTTTGCAGTTGTAGCATCGTGTAGCAGAACATTGACATATATACCATCAAATGATTGGATGTCAGTTTGAAATTCGGTCCTATTTAGGCAATTTGACATTATATGATGTCGTTATTTCGAGAAATTAATGAACAGTTACTATCTTAATGTCCCTAGTTTCTTCAGATACGGATCATGTTGGACACAATGACATATATGTACGAACAAAAAAGCTACAACAGTCATACCATGTGATTTTATTGCAACTCAGAAGTTGGTCGTTTTATCGGAACAGTTCTGTTTATTTTGGCGGCCATTTTGGTCTTCATCATCGGTTTTACGTCGCCAATTGCCTTATACGTATTAAGATACAGACTCCATCCAAGACAAGGCCATATTACATAAAGCACTCGCGATGATCTAGTCCGGTTACGATACATCTGGTGTATAGAGTGTCAATATAAAAATTGGCGGCCATCTTGGACGCCATCTTTGATTTTATTACCTTCCTAATCTAGGATTTGAACGATGTTTTACATTATCAGTGTCGCCGTACGATTCTACACAACATGAACAGGTAAACTGTGCATTGTCAATTTATTTGGTGGACACAAACTGCATGGGCACATATATGTGGTTATTTGTGAAATTGGGGGAGGGTTAAGTTTTTGTCTATTATGTCAATACTTGGAAAGATATAATGTAAGTATGAACATCATTATATAGGGGGTACCCTTCCATTTCCAAAAATATATAACTTGGAAGAATTCGACAGATATGCTATCTTTGCACAGAGTTGACGCACAACACTTTGTCTGAATCGCCATGAATTTTTGACGCGTCACGCTACATATTTTACCATGACGTCACGAAATCAGAACGAAAGCAGGAAAACGATGTTGAATCTGATTAAGTGTCTATATTCGTTCCATATTTTGCATATATGTTTACAATCTTTCCGATGTTGCTGCCCTGTTAACCAGTTGGCTAATGCCTGTTAACCTTTGAAAATATGTCATTTTTTAGGTAGGGTACCCTATGAAACATAGTGGAAAGTTATATTTTGTCACCTATCTCGGCTCGGCGCCCTCTGAATTCGAAAACTAGAGTAATTTTCCCATAAGAAAATGATGGTCGCATAAATTCCCCCGATGTGCGACGATCACCCCCCAGCACAGCCTAGACTAATGCATATAATATAACTTTTATTTGATTCATTTGGTTGAAAACTGTACAAAAATTACTCGACAACGACAATTTGTATTTTTGCATTCCGGTAAATTTGTCATCCGTAACACTACTTCGTACTCAATAGACTTTCAAATAATGAAAAAATTGTTACCTTATTCTCCGACTCGGAGACTATAAAAACCAACAACAACATTTGTCGTACAGTACCCCTTTAAATAATAAGTTATTTCAATTGTTTTTTCATAACCGTGCAGCCCTTATTAGAGATTCCTTAAGTTATTGCAGTTAATCGAAATTCTCTATTAAATGTCAATGTGGTTTCCCATAGAGATCATCAATGATGTATATGCGCAAGCGCAAGGGCGACACGCCAATCTTCTGTTGGGATTCAAATTGTTGGCTTATTAAATATGCACATATGCTTAAGATACAGTTGCGCGCAAAGCGTGCTCCCATAAGTCGGGTTTTTGGATTCCAGTTAATGAAAATATCATTGAAATAATCGGTTTCCCCCCAATAAACATCCATATATTCAATATACATGTTTTGGAGCAGAATTAGGCAGTCCATATTGGATGCCATCATGGAATTTATTTTTTTTGGTTTAATTTTCACACATATTTATTAGTTATGTGGATGGAGTTCTCATTAAACCTCACATCCTTATATTGGTTACAGTAATGCCCAAAGTAATTGACCACTTAACCACATCCGAATTATTGGTAATTTTTCAGGATTTAAAATCCTGAAAAATTACCAATAATTATGCTGTGGTTAAGTGGTCAATTACTTTGGGCATTACTGTACGAGGATTGAGTTATCATTAAACCTCAAATCCTTATATTGGTTACAGTAATGCCCAAAGTAATTGACCACTTAACCACAGCAGAATTATGGGTATTTTTTTCAGCATTTAAAATCCTGACAAATTACCCATTATTCTGCTGTGGTTAAGTGGTCAGATACTTTGTACATTACTGTATGAGGATTGAGTTATCATTTTTCAGGATTTAAGATCATGAAAAAATACCCATTATTTTGCTGTGGTTAAGTGATCAATTACTTTGGACATTACTGTATGTAGATGAGTTAAACCTCACATCAGTGTGTTGGGGATTTGGACCTTGACTTGGGACCTTTTGTTTTTAACGCAACAAATGCGCATACACCTTATACACAAATTTCTTATGTAACCAGAGTTTTTCTTGGATAAGATGAGTTTGAAGCCTGTTTACATTTCAAAATGTTGTCTGTTTTGTATTGTCTGCAGCGGAACTCGACGTGTTGAAGTAAAAGTTACAAAAGATAAAATGTGTACGTAACGAGACTATAATACAACTGAAAAAATAAATTGAGGGAGGGGTGGGCGATACAGGGAACTAAGGGTTGAACCGATATAAATTTGTAGAGCGATAACGACCAATGTTGACATATTATGCATCTGAACTCTACTGTTGCAGCAAGGCTATAAAATAGGGGGTGTCAGAATCTTAGTCATCTCTATATAGTGCCAGAATAGTCATTTATGGACTTCTATAAGATGTTGGGTTTGGTTATAATATGGACTCGGAGAAAAAGGCCTTTATACCGACATAAATTAGTGGAGCGATGTTGCCATGTAATGCATCGTGACTGTACTAAAGCAGCAATGATATAAAATTGGAGGGGGTGGGTCTGAAATTATCTCTATCTCTATAGATGGCACCAGGATTATATAGAAAGGAATAGCAATTGATATACGTATACGGTATACTATAGTAATACCATAGACATAAGTATCGCGCGATAAAATATTACGTAACGTTTATTATTAGAGGTTGGGTTGGTTATATGTGGATAATTGGATATGGAATTCATACCGATGAAACGATACAAATTAGTGGAGCGATAATGACCAATGTTGACACTTAGTCAGGCTATGCGGGAGAAAATAGGGGTTGATACGATAGACCAAAATAAATTTGTCGGGTGATAATGACGAATGTTGACGTATATAAAGTAACGCGACTGTACTGGACTGTCATTTTTCTAAATTTTAAGCCGAGACTTGGTGTGTGTGAGTGGGATACTAATATATTACTAAAATGACAGAGTACAGCACGTAATTATGTTTTAGATGGAAGAAATGAATTTTTTTCAATGATAAAATTTAACATGGCATTTTCCATTAAAATCGATTTATGTTGATAAAACTGTCATTTTTCAAAATTTTAAGCTGAGACTTGGTGTATGTGCGTGTGATACTTATATATTCATAAAATAACAGAGTCCAGTGCGTAATTATGTTTTAGATGGAAGAAATTGAATTTGTTTTCGATAATAAATTTGCAGCGTGGACGGGTCATCGAGTGCGCTCAATTGGTAAACAAAGTTTTGTCAATAGTCGTTTTGGTCAAACTATCCCTTTTTAGACCGGGACAGCAGATCCGAATAGTAGCTAAGATGTATTTAGATAGAACAAGAGATGGACTGTCGTCCGGTGCATACCCCCTCGTGGCATACCGCCTAGTGTGGGCACATCTATAACTTATGATGGCTATACTCAGACATATGGACCCAGAAATCAGCATTTTCATATAAACAAAGATGAATAACTATAGAACAAAAAACCAAAACAAACATTTGAATGTGCCATTAAATGTCCTCATAGTGGTGAACATCCATACAAAATTTCATTGACATCCGAGCACTACTGTTCAGGTTATGACATGAACAGACACCAGATGGACCAAAAATCCAACATTTCAAGATAAACAAAGATGAATAACTCTAGAATGGAAAATCCGGAGAAAACGATGGAACACTCTATTTAATGTCCTCATAGTTGTGAACATCCACACCAAATTTGGTTGAGATCCCAGCAAAACTGTTGAAGTTACGACATGAACAGACACCAGACGGACCAAAAAGCCACTATTTCCAGATAAACAAAGATGAATAACTCTAGAATGGAAAATCGATGGAACCCTCTATTTAATGTCCTCATAATAGTGAACATCCATACCTAATTCCATTGAGATCCGAGCACTACTGTTCAAGTTATGACACGAACAGACATCGGACGGACGGACTCACGGACGGACAGGTGCAAAACAGTATACCCCCCTTTTTTTTTTTTTAAAGGGGGTATAATTATCAAGAGAATTTGACTGATTAGAGTGCATTGTAAGAGAATCGAGTGGAGAAATATTGGTGACATTTTCACAAAAACACGCCAATTCGGCAATGACTGCTACTTGCTGACGAGCGCTCGTTAATAATAATATTCATGCCAAGAAATGCAGGCGTCAAACTCATATTTTTGGAAGGTTAATCCAACATTTATATTATCAGAACAATCCTCCCAAAACACCTTCCAAATATCCAAGAAAGTTTTACTAGCTTAGAAGACTGAACAGCCGAAATGAATTAATTAATAATCGCCAATCATGGAGGCTTCGCAGTGACGGTTGGCAATTATCACGATACGACAGGGGAACACGTTGACGTTCGTACTCATATTTCACCAATTTTTGTACCTGGCTTTCCTATCCTAAGTTTCAAGGGGAAAATGGCTAATTTTACTCTATTTGTCGTTATATACATATTATACATATTTATCACACCATTTATTATTCATTTTCATAAAAATAAAATAAAATAAAAGAAGCCGAAGATGACATGTTTAAACTGTTTGAAGCACGAATTTGGCGATAAGTTGTTATCAGAGTACGTTATACTTGTGATAGTTACGATACGCACACGGTGTTCCCATATCCTATTGCGATAATCGCTTAACCCTTCGGTTTTCAACGGCATTTCAATTGGTTGAAATTAAAATTTCTCAAGTTCCAGCTCAACACGAATCTAGTGACCCAATTGGTAGAAACACTTTAGCAGTAATTCTTAGTTTTATAAGTCATAACTCTAATTTTATTGGACGATACGAGCTTAACATCATAATACGTCACTGTTTATGGCGGTGTTATCCAAACGTGTGCTTGAGATCCCATCTTGTATGGGATTCATCAAAATACTCACCCCGCTGCCACAAAAAAGCTATTATAAAAACATGGTTGATGACAGACACTTATTTACTACAAATAAATAGAAAAAGATTTAGACAAAACCTGACCTCTGCCATATGTCCACTATGCAAATTAGCTGATGAGGACAGAATACACTTCATTTCACAATGTACGAACACTAGCAACCAACGACATCGTTACATACAAAAACTCAAACTATGTCTATCAAAAACTACCACTGACAAATACATTATTGATCAACCAGAACTCTTAACTCAGTTAACCTTAGACTGCACAAAGCTAGAAACCTGGAACCTTACCGATATAGAAAAAGAACAAATTGAAAAACTGGCAAGAAATTTCTTATACTCAATTCATGTGCATAGAGTAAACACTTTAAAAACAGAAGCAGACAAGCACATATAAAATGACAAACTAGCCATTGTCTACCATCGTACATATATATATATTTTTTTCAACCAATAAACTACAACAAGAACATGAAGATGATTTCACTTACGCCCGCGCCCTGGGAACCCAACAAACTGGGGTGAAAACGCAACCATTCTTTAACATCACTACCCGCCACCAGTACAAGTACATGGCACGAACACAAGCATTTTACAAAGCTATTTTTAATTATTTTGTTAGGCCCTGAAAAGGGCCACAGAACTACCCATGCATAACACAGACAACATGCTAAACCATACGTACTTCGAGTGTATAATCTCGAATATGCCTTAGCTTCAACTCGATCACCTTAAAATACGTATGTATAGGCGGTCTTTCACAATTCCCCGTCGGGTAAGTGGCTATATGTACGCGATCGTCGAGATACATTCCCGGAAACTTGATGTCCTTAAAAACAACAAATCGTCTAAGCTGCCGAAGTTTATGCTTGATTTTACCGTTGCAAAACTTCCGCACCTGATTGTACCGTTCAACCGTAAGATAAGGATCATTTCTAAATCGTGAACGAGGCAAAATCTCACCAAAGAATACTGCAATACCATGGTCATGGAATTCTTCGATGAAATCGCACAAAGTGCGAGCCAGCCATCCCTCGTTCACGCCAGAATTGATGTCATTCCCCCCATACTGTATAAAAACAAGCATGGGGTTCCCAATCTATACAGGCCCAGAACAATTCAGAACAATTTGCTAAATTTAAGCCACCACGTGCAAAGAAGCGAACTTCTTTGTCCGGGAGATTAAACCAAAAATCGCCATCATACATCCAATCGTCAAGACGAGCAAGGTGACTACTGCCAAACATAGCAACGCGCACTGTGTTAGACATGTCTAAAGGCGGATGACCTCCAGCTCTTTAGAGTCCCTTTTATGCAGACACGACGGATCGAAAACACACTCACACCACAAAAGCATGCACTACACGAAATCGCCGCTTCAGAATAGAGCTCACAGCATGCCGTCATCAATCAATGCCCACGCAAGCTTAAACTGACCCATTCACTCATTCTCAAAGGCACACCCTACATGGTATAACTTAACGATTCACTTTCAGAAGCTAGCGCTCATGTCATATACATTCCACTCACCTAACAACACCAACCAAGCGGGATCCGGCTTGAAAACCGACCCAGCACTAGCTTGGGGTGGGGTGCAGGATCTACAGACCCATAAGTGGTCATAGCTCTCAACGAGTTAGGAACGACATATACCAAAATATGATCGTCCCGCTTGCCGCTCTGATGTTTTCTTCGGGAGTAGGACGGTTCACGGCTCAAGAATAGAACACACTGCAATGTACAAAATGTATACAATTTTAACAAAATAAAGAAATTACCAAAAAATATAAAACCAAAAAAAAAAATCTATTGAATGTAACCATGTAATCATATATATCTCTGTACAAAACCATTCACATCGTCAACAATTAAAGCCTATCTTGTACATAATCTTCAGATTTACTTCACTTATCGTAACCCAACAACTCTGCACATAAAATTGTCAGAGTCTTCACCTACGCCCGTGCTATGGAATGTAGGGCGGCCCATCCAGAAACAACGAAATAAATAAAACATACTGTCTCTGCGCATTTGGCTATAGCAGGATAGCGGTATGATGGCGCATTGAATCACATTGAATCACACGCTCTGCCTTGCGGTTGGTTGTTTTTTCTTTTAAACAACTAACAAACTAACACTATTTTAAAAATTATAACACGGGCCCCGCTCCTTTTTCAGCGCACTAGATGACACGCTCAGCTCAACCACATATTAAAGGGACCCACCGGGTCACCCCTCACACCCCATATTAAAGCTCGTGGGCTCTTCCCCAAATAATCCATCCAATCAATTCAATCAAGGAATAACATTAATTCATTATGTCCGCTTTTGCCGAGTTCAGACATGACTGTTTTTTTTTTTTGTGTGCTATATCTCCAACAACAACAAACCGTGGGGTGAAGGAGAAGATCACTCGATCTTTTCGACCATCCCGGGCGCTTCGCGCCCATCTACTCACTCACTGTACAGGCAAAACAACTACCTGTAAATATTCTTGTCAATACGACAATTTTAACTATACCAATCTTAAAAACAAAACAAAAATATACATGTACATATGTACATATGAAAGCTCAACTTAAAAGTTCTTAAGTGTAACTTACACACACACAAATCTTTTAACTCACTAGTACCATAATTTTACCAACTATTTTATCATTATTGCAGTTTTACCTGGTTTGATTTGACTTATTTTTACTTCCATTATTTTATATACCCAATATAATGGGGTGCTCCTCACTTAAAGGAGGGAAATCCACAACAAGCAAGCTTTGATAATGATTATAATTTTATTTTACGATCAAACGTCAGTGCAGCTCAGCAGAAACGCATAGGCACTATTTCAATTCAGCAGAAACGCATAAGTCCTACGATTATAGACACCCACTGGACGCGCCTTGCGCGTCGGTCAGTTGGTGAAAAAACATGGCCACCAGCAGCCATCTTGTATTCTAATGCACTTAGGCCAATATACCCCCGGAAACACCACATATTTGCGGGGGGTTATTCATTCAATAACCTGTCGCAATGTATAGTCCGGTTCACCGCTTCAATGTTAGATATTCCTACGCGCCTATATTGCCGTTAGCTGAATTCCAAATCTCGGCCATGCCCAATCCAGCCCCGCTCACTGTTCCGTTCCACTCCATGACGTCACCCTTACGCAGTACATGCCGGCGACGTTACGGAGTAGATTATAGAGTTGGCGCCCTTGCTACTGACTTCCGTTACTAGCTCGTTGCTATATAAACAAACCAGCTACGTCGCTTTTGTCGAAAATTGACAGTCAGTACATTCGCCCTGTATACATGTACTTTCAGAAAATACAAAACACCACACCGTTATATCCCACCAATGTCAGTATCTCGATATCATTTGACCAAATTTCTTGACATGAAACAGCGACAGACACGGCGTGAAATATATCGCATTGAGTAAACAATTTCCCATTGTTTCAATTCAACGTCAAGTTCGCGGTAAAATCAAAACCGCAATTTGTAAGTGGTAAACATCTGAAAAAGACATCAGGTACATGCAGAAACTGATTGTTGTGCATATTTATTTCTATTTGAGGTGGCAATTTTTCATGTTTATCAGCATTTTTAACGATAAGAGCGATGGTAATTGAGGGACTATATTTTATCTAGCGCATTAAATTTAAAATAAAAAGTCGTGAATTGGCTGAGTGTTTTCTATGGCGCACATTTCGTTGATAATTACGAGGCATTTGTTTGTCTAAATAACGTTTTTAAGTTCGAAGAGCATTAGAATGGGGATAACAGTGTGGTGTTTTGTGATTTCGGAAAGGTACATGGCGAATATACTGTGGCAAATACCCGTTAATGGGCTCCGGCTCCGCCGTCGCCCATTAACTAAATTTGCCACAGTATATTCGCCATGTACCTTTCCGAAATCACAAAACACCACACTGTTATCCCCTAATTTTACTCTTAGTATGACTAAATTATTTAGCGTGCGCTACAGGTCGTACCATTAGTCTGATAATCATAAAATTTGTCATGGATGTTAACAATGACATGTAGATGGGTACCTGTCATTTTGAGGTCATTCGACCAAAAAACATGGCCACCAGCAGCCATCTTGGATTTTACTCTTTGTATGATTAAATCCTTTAGCACGGGCTACAGGTTGTACCTTTAGTCTGATCATCATAAAAATTGTCATGGATATTAATAATGACATATAGATGGTAACGAGTCAATTTGGGGTCATTCGGCCATAAAACATGCCCCCCCCCCCCCCCAACAGCCATCTTGGATTTTACTCTTTGTATGACTAAATCCTTTAGCACGGGCTACAGGTCGTATCTTTAGTCTGATCATCATAAAATTTGTCATGAATGTTAATAATGACATGTAGATGGGAACGAGTAATTTTGGGGGTCATTAGGCCAAAAAACATGGCCGCCAGCAGCCATCTTGGATTTTACTCTGTATATGACTAAATCCTAAGCCCTGGATCAAGGTCAGCAAATTTTCCCCTATTTAGTTTGGTGATGGCTGCCAGCAATTTAGTCTCAGTCTGTTGGTATGTATGCCCTGATAGCCTTTCTATGACAGCGTTTAGGCACTAGTCAGTCGCTCGCATAAACCCACAAATAAATGTAATCAAATGTCATATCATTTTACTCCGACTGAATTGTATGGAACATCCTACAGACAAGATCCCTCGTTTCATCATTACATAGATAACATATTAACAAATTGTGTTCAAAATAATTTATTTGTTCTTAAGATGGAACTGTTAGAAAATGTATATAACATTATATTACAATCATTGCTATCCTTATAATGAGAACAGCAGGTAGCATAAACATTTAGGCCAAATAACAAAAAAATCATTCTCGACCATAGTCGCATTGAATGATATGGTGTGCACTGAACATTAAAAAATTATTGCTTTAGAATTAACAAAACGGAAATGAATGGGAATTCTTTAAGCCAACCAGACTTAAGGATGTTCACTGGGTTTAAGAGAAATCCTTTTGAACAGAAAGTGTCATATTTCCCCAAGAAATATAAAAAGAATATTATAAAAAAAATCAGAAGTGGAAGCGGGGAAGAAATCTTGACATGAATACTGTTTTAAAAGAGTATTTTCACATGTCACGTGTAAATTATCACAATATATTAAAACTCTAATACTGGTATGTGTGAAATACAATGAGCGATTGCATAGTCATGGTATTTAATGGAAATAGCTCGTTCATTGAACTTTCTTGAAATACTTGACCAACGGTATGTTGTTTTAACATAACATGTATTGAAGTGTCCTATGGATAAAATCCGTATTACAGGTCAACTATCCCAAACAAATAAATAAACAAAAAATAAACACCTGCATCACTTATATAAAAAAAAAATGCTCGAGAATAAATCCTTTTTTGTGTGGCCTTATAAAAGCAGTTGACTTTCATAGGTGGACATGTCATAATTTACAAAAATTTTAAATACAGCATGAGTGGGAATGAGATCATCAAATTCCATGGTTAAATCCATTGGAAATAATGATGTAAAGTCTGAATGGGTTTGATAAAAATGTGTTTATGGTATATCACATTGAAATGGACGGTTTCAAGTATACATGTATATACATCTCAAAATTAGCCACATTAAATATAACATGTATAGCATAGCAGTCTGGACAGCTTCAGATATGATGGAAAGACATGTTATATAACAACATATCACAAACAATGTTATGTTAGTCACAGCATAACTTTTATAAATGGATTTGGCTTTTAAGTACTTAATTAACCCTTTCACGACTTCCAGAAAATTTGCAAAAGCCCTGTGTCAGTACATTCTCTTACATATGCTAATCTCCCAGAGCGAGTCTCGCATTTATAAGGGAATTCATTGATCTAAACAGTTTTTACATTTATCTTATAAGTCAGTGCATTCTCTTATGTACATGATGCTTCCAATGGGAGACTCGCCTATATAAGAAAATGCACTGGCACAGGATCTTTAATACTGCATTTTTCAGTATTAAAACAAAGTATGATTAACCAACAGTATGTTGTTTTAACATGTTTGAAGTGTCATGTGCAGCTGTCATGTGGATAAAATATATCCATGTTACAGGTTGACTGTATGATATCACAACAAATAAATACAAAATAAAAGCATCTGCTTCTCAATGATTTAAAAAACAATTGCCCTAAAATAATTTCTTTTTTGTGTGGTGTTATAAAGGCAGTTGACTTTCATAGGTGAACCTGTCATCATTAACACACAAATTTCAAATACAGTATGAATGGCAATAAGATTAAGCTCCATGGTTAAATACAATGGACATAATGGTTTTGATAAATAATGTTTATGGGTTTGATTAAAATGAGATATGAAATATCACATATAGAAATGGACGGTTTCAAATATCACAAATAGAAATGGACGGTTTCAAATATACATGTATACGTAAATAGTGAAAGACTTTTAATGAAAATGCACTTTAAATATAACATGTATAGCACTCTGAAAGCATCAGACATGATGGAAAAACATGTTTTAACATGATACCACAAAAATATTCCATAATTTTTATAAATATACTATATTTCTTTAGAAGAGACAATGAGTATTGACTATTGACAGGATTGAGGTATACGTTTATACCACTCTATAGCGTTATGGAGTGAAAACTAAAACATACATATATATCACAGACAAAATGGCAGCATAAGTACATCAGAAATAAATACTGACAAAGAATGGATGCTTTGAGAATATGCATAGCACTAAAATTATTTTGCAAGAAGTACTCCCATTTGTCACAATATAGGCATTTGACACATTTCTACGTGAAAGTTTGCATGAAATTATAAAAACACCAGCAATATGGGTATGTTTTCAAATTCTGAATTTGTACACTTTTTGAACAAGATGTTTATAGTAAGAATGGAAAACTCTCTGCTGTTCACTTTTGTTTTGAGTATGATCTAAACTTTCTGTAATGATGAACCGCAATCTCTTGTACAGAAAATTTCCTTTACAAGGAAAATTATCTACATGGTTTATCAGCTCCGAGGGCAGGTGCATTACAGGATTTTATCATGTATCTGCACGGTCACCTTCACTTATGTTTAATCTGTGAAAGTCAGAAGAAACACCGCTAATATTTTTCGATCACACTCGTCTGATTGGTCACTTCACTGAAATGATTCCATATCTGACACTAACATTAAAATATGTTAAGTAGGACCAGAAAACAACAAGGATTATATGTATATAATTTTATGAAAATGTATGCAAATTTCTAATGCGCGCCTAAATTATATTTGTATATCTTGTCATTATTAAAGGTACTCAATCCGATCAGACACTCAGAAATTACTATTTCTTTGGCTTCAGGGGTAAAAAAATAATTCATTTGAATCGAGGAACCTACCAATCAACGATGAGGGGGTTCAGATATCGATATTTTAAGTTTTGTTATTTTTATTTTTTCTGTCCCAGAAATCGCCGTCAAAAGGATGATCTCGGTCAGAATTGCGTTATTATTGCCACTTGATTTTTGAGTTATGCATCCTCGTCTGTTGGAATAATGTTTCTGGTGTACACATCGAGAAAATTACGAATTGGTTTTATTTGTCTTACAAATAAGGTAATTGACTGACGATTCGCGAAATAATAAGAAAACGTTTTGTCGCTAATTGAAAAAGGCTTTGCCTCTTTAAATATACGCCCACGATGTTTGCAATTCAGAAATCATTGCCGATAATTGATAATTCCGATACGCTTGCTTTCACGCACAGTTCAATCAGTCGTTAGGACGTGTTCGCTATTCATTGGCTAACCGACATTCTGTTGTCAACTTTGTTGGCTAAGTTAGGTCAGTTCGTCCTTTATGGATTTGCTTTGAACGAGACAGGACCCAAAATTTGATGGTCATTTGAAAGGGAAAACAAATATTAGTACACACCTCGAGAAAATTACAAATTTCAAAAAACAATATATATTAACTCTGAACTTTGTTTGATGGGTTCCTTGACTCGAATCAAATATTGTTTACCCCTGAAGCCAAAGAAATAGTAATTAAGGGGTGCCTAAGCGGATTGAGTACCTTTAAATGGACAATGAGAGACTTCAAGACAATTAAATTTGATTGTGCTGAAATTAACAATTTGACAAAAGATCTCAGAAAATAATATGTTAAACTATATAACGTTAATACATAATGTAAAGCACACTAATCATTTAAAATGGTCAAGCTTAAACTTAATGAACTTGACATCTTCCAGTTCAGAGTAAAATTAAAACCATACACATGTCTCGCCTTACATTTACATGTTTTGGATACTATTCATATAGAGCCAGTACTTCAATAAACACATACAAAAGCCCTGTTCCATTACTGAACGACTTCCTATTAAAGTTGATAATTTCGAAGCAAAACACTTTGAATGACAAATGTCCTTTAAATTGTCTTATTTTAACAAACATATGTTATTAACAAACAAATATAACATATAAAAGAGAACATTTCAGAGTTACTAAATGTAAAAATAGTTGTTTATGAAGAACAAGTCATTGGAATACTTCACTCTGCTCAGTGAACAACACTTGTGACACATGTGCCCATTGATTTCATGAGCAGCTTGAAGGGAACTGAGTCAAACATCTGCTTCTCAGATCCTAACTCATCTACCAGCATAGCCACATTGACGGTGAATTCTTTCTCATCATTTGTGAAAAGGAGAAAGTTCTCTCTGCAGAAAGAAATTTGAAAGCATTAGTTATCAGTCATACTTAGCATAATGCCACTCAGCATACTAAAATACCCAATATGTGATATCGTAGACTCTTAAAAGTTTCAGAAAACAATCCTGTTCATTATCAAACCTAGGTCGTACAAGCAAAAATAGTCAGCACATCAGTGTGCAAAACTCACATGAGGTAAAAATTAATGATCATTGCAAACTTTAAAATAACCATAGAGAGGTTCAATTTTAAAGTGTATACACCATAATTATGTTATAGTTCACATATTTTTAATTATCATTTTCAATTAATTAATAGTCATAAGGAGGTTATCTAAAACTCTACTGGCCAACACTAGTTCCTGACAATGGAAAATATTTACAAGCTGAAATGATTACAAAAAATACTAACCCTTCCTTGTACAGGCCAATCACTGTCACCTCTCCCTCACTGTCTATTTCAATTGGTACTTCTGGCACAATTTCCTGAAAAGTTATATTCATAAGATATGTATATTGGTTACTGTTATAGTCATTACACCATCATCCTATTATGCCCACCAATTATATTGTTTTATTAAACCAATTGCTATAAAGCATGAACACAAACACACTCGCTTGCAAGTTGCAAAGTACAAAAGTTTCAATCTTAATCTTGTACAAACATTTAATTAATAATGTCCATCCAACCCTGTGTCCCCAGCATACAACAAGAGGTGTGCACTCGAGTGCTAGCATACCTCCACTGTGGCAAATTCAACCCGCATTATCTGTAAACACAACAAATTTTTTTTTTACTTTAAAGAAACATTTGGACTAATAATATCGATATGGTGTCACAAAAAGCTTGTACAGAAAAAAAATTTCAAATTGGTTCATATTTATTAAAAGTTATTAAGTCGGACAGAATTTTCCAACAGTCTGAGCCAATCCCTAGCCGCATCATGTAGAGACGGTATTGTGAGAAGCATGTACACCAAACATTATTGAAATCGGTTCATATTTGTTTAAGTTGTTAAGTCGGACAGAGTCACAAAAAGTTTGTACAGAAAAAAAATTTCAAATTGTTCATATTTGTTAAAAGTTATTAAGTCAGACAGAATTTTCTAACAGTCTGAGCCAATCCCTAGCCGCATCATATAGAGACGGTATTGTACGAAGCATGTACACCAAACATTATTGAAATCGGTTCATATTTGTTTAAGTTGTTAAGTCGGACAGTCACAAAAATCTTGTGCAGAATTTTTTTTTCAAATTGGTTCATATTTATTAAAAGTTATTAAGTCGGACAGAATTTTCTAACAGTCTGAGCCAATCCCTAGCCGCATCATGTAGAGACGGTATTGTACGAAGCATGTACACCAAACATTATTGAAATCGGTTCATATTTGTTTAAGTTGTTAAGTCGGACAGAATTTTCTAAGTCAAAATAGGTCGGAAATGAGGCGCAACTCAAAAAAAAAAGTTGGACCAAACCGCAATTAGCATCATGCGGAGAAGCAGTCCTAATAGTCCATGAGATAGAAAATGGAAAATTGACTTTCGTTGCACCCCAGGGGGGGCAAAGGTTTTTTGGTGTCTATGGAAAGCTTATAGCACCAGGAAAAATATTTGACTTGTTGGCCTTGACAAAAAGTGTCCGTTTGGCCGCTAGCTAATGGCGATACCCCTGCACCCCAATGGGACTTAACGTTACCCACATATTTTGTTCTTTATTATGTCCTTCAACTTTTAATGTTAACAAGAACAAAAAGTGGCCGTATAGACTCCAGACAAGATGGCGACCATGATGGCCGCTGTTTTTCAGACCAGACCCTAAGTCAGTTTGATGCAAATTATAGCTGGAAACTGTAGTAAAATATATACTAATGTATATATTTTCGTGAAGCTAGGACACAATGACACTTCGATAGGGCAAAATTGAAACTCCCAATCCAAAATGGCTGCCAAAATGGCCACCGAAAGTTGAAAATATGACATTTTTTCACTTACATCTTCTAGATCAGTTTATTTTGTTTGGAAATGGTTGAGAAATGAGACTTTATTTTGTATTTTATATATTAACTGATCATTGGAGCAATAAAATATGCAATTACTAGGCTCCTAGCCCCGTCCGATCCCTCAACAATTCGATTTTACAGAATGCGGTATTAAATTTCACAAAAAAATCACAATTGGGATTCTAGTCATATTTCTACAAGAAATGAACAGAAATTTGTAATGTAAGTGAAGAATATCATTACCTATGAATATTCCAACTCATTGGAACCAAAATTGTTACTTTGGCTCAAAATGGCTGCCAAAAAGACCGTCAAAATACTGGAAATGGTAGATACTGCCTCAGCATGCCTTGCAATCGCTTACAAGTTGTGGTTGATGTATACAATTGGCTATTCTGTCTTCTATAATTGAATACTAACATGTCTGATGCACCATGGTTTATTGTTACTATTGTCACCACTGACATTACCAGAAATATTGGAGTTTTCTCTCACAAACTTGACAAAAAATATCGGCAAAAATTCACTTTTCAGGTCTGGATCATTTGTTCAAGTGAAATGTAACTATCTTTGATATGAAAGGTGATTATTGTTTTGGTCTATCATAATTTTGTCACACTACGGCATTATAAACCATTTTCTCAAGATGGCAACCAAATTTGGTAATAAAATTCATTTCTTTTACATATTTCCCGAACATTAATCTCTGCGTTATCCGAAAAAGGTAGCAAATTCATTTTAAAGATGCAGTATGGAATTTTTCCGAGAACCTCTTTTGTGATTCTGGCCATATTATTGAAAGGAAATTGGCAGAACTTTGCGACGAAACTGACATAAAACATAATATGTGGCTATTCTGGCCCATTATGATAAAACTTGATCAACTGGGTACAGGGTGGATGCCAAGATGACAGCCAGTGAGTTTCTGTTTGATCATTGGTGAGGTGAATAGGCATACAAGGAGTGATTATATGGTTATGATTATGAGTGGGGTGTCCATGGTAAGATGTGTAGGTATTCAAGGAGTGATCGTGATCATGTGTGAGGTGAAACGGTATGCATGGAGTGACTGTATGGTGTATGGTTGTATGTACCCAGTGTGGGTGTACCCGGTGTGGCTGTATGTCCATTGATATCGTGTATGGACATAACTAGAGAAGCTATATGGCCACCTGTGTATTGTTCATGTATATACATAGAGTGACTGTAAGGTCATGGGCGGGATTATGACAGGTGGGGTGTATATGTAGACACGTGCTGTCTATAGGAATCAGGGAGCTAAATGTGTTCTAGAGTTGGGGAGCGAGTACACCGTGGAATGCTAAAGGTGAAGGTAACTGAAGAATGACCTTCACCTGATACATGCGACACGTTTTTAAAGGATGACATCGCGTTTATTTCATTTGTAAATTCATATCTAAATAATTTAAACTGGTGAATGAATGGGGGAATGGATTTTTGTGAGCAGGAAATTTTTTAACTAACTGCTGTAGGTCTGGGTTTTTCCATATCAAATTTGGCTGTGTGATAGTCCTGTCGTACACTTGGGGATTTATTTTAAAAAGTAAACACATGACCTATGATTTTTCATGCATTTTCGTGATCAACTGGTGTCAATCTAGCTAGGTAAACATCACTGGTATGGCCTGCAGGCTTCAATTCAGTGAAGTTGGCCGAAACGTTAATACTATGGGAAACCATTAGTTCAGTGATTCCTATAAGAAAAAATTTGAATTTTACGAAATTTCACCTCTCGCAATGATAAGTTGTTAATTCCATATTTTCTTATTTTCAAATGATAATGACCACATTTTGGACGGATTTAAAGAATAAACGCATCGATTCGCCTGTAGATAGTAAAGAAAGTGATAGATCTGGGAGTTTTGCATGGACATCAGGTACCATTAGGGGGTTAGGGGGTCTAAAGCACCCCTCCCCACAATTTTGAGGAGTGTTAGCCCCCCCCCCCCCCATTGGGAAAAGGTGACACTTATCGGGGATCGTAGCCCCACCCCAAGTCAGGGGGGGGGGGGGGTGATGACATCACCACTAGAGTTACTGCCATGCAGGACTGTCATGGCATGTTTGTTAAATAGACAGTATACCCTGCCATCTGGTACAATTTCATGCCTGAGGCTTTGTCTGATGTTGTATCATTGTGTTTAGATATTTCAATTGACTTATGGTTGCTTTATATTGCTATTAAAGTATTTTTAATTTAAATTTTCTGTTAATTTTGGTAAATGTTTATTATAAATTGCCAAATTCTGCATGAAAAGGGTTAAAATTGGACAAGATATCCCTCTCAAAATGTCAAATAACATTTCCTCTTCAATTTAGTAATATTATGGTATATAAGGGCATACTTCAGTTATATGAGATGCATCAGCTAGTAAAATTGAAAAAAAATCAAAATTTTTTGGCTTTATTTTGAGGATTGACACTAATTTTCATGATGCCTCATATTGAAAAAATAAACCACTACTGCCCGATATAATCCATTTTTGGTTTCAGTAAGGTCTATATTTGGATAAAATACTATAAGAAACGCTGTGTTTTATACATATATATAGGAATCAGGGAGCTAAATGTGTTCTCGAGTCGGGGAGCGAGTACACCGTGGAATGTTAAAGGTGAAGGTAACCGAAGAATGACCTTCACCTGATACATGCGAATCGTTATTAAAGGATGACATCGCTTTTATTTCATTTGTACATCATATCTAAATAATTTAAACTGGTGAATGAATGGGGGTATGGATTTTTGTGAGCGGGAAATTTGTTTAACTAGCTGCTGTAGGTCTGGGTTTTTCCAGATCAAATTTGGATGTGTGATAGTCCTGTCGTACACTTGGGGATTTATTTTAAAAAGTAAACACATGACCTATGATTTTTCATGCATTTTCGTGATCAATTGGTGTCAATCTAGCCAGGTAAACATCACTGGTATATGGCCTGCAGGCTTCAATTCAGTGAATTTGGACAAAACGTTAATACTGTCGCCTATGGGAAAGCATTTAATGGTTATGGGTAATATATAGGTGTATACAGTATGTGTGCTTGGAATGACTGTACGGTCTTACATGGAGTAAGCTGGATGGTCATTGGCTAGGCGCGTGGGTATATAGGGCCTGAAATTCTGGTAAAGGGTGAGATGAATATTTACGCGTGCCGCGTGTATAACTGGTGGTGAGATTCTCTTTTCTCGTGGGCGCTTACATTATCAATGGGTGTTTTATTAGTTTTATTTATAGAATGGGAATTTTTGGGATGATTAAAAGTCAAACTGCGAACTGGAGGCAGAGTCCGGTAAAAGGTGTAGTTGGGGAATTTCAATATCGTTTATTGTCGTTAATCAACATTGATTAATTTTGATTTTTGGTTTGTGATAAACTATATGTCAATTACAAATAAAAGAAATATCGGCAGCCCACTGGGGGTTGTGGTCGGAGACGATCGAGTCGGCCGCCGGTTCGTTAATTAGGTGCTGGTTGTTATTGTTATTTTAACGGAATTCTGAGTTGGCCATTCGCAAAACCAATATATTTTATATTCTACAATTACATTCTTGGGTTTATAATAAATGATCTTGAGCGCGTTACCATTTCTGACATTGGTTATATTGTTATATATGTCGTGGATGGATTATCATTGGTGGGTGTGTAGGCAGTATCTGTGTGATGATGGATGGCGTGCATGAGTATACAGTGAGTTGCTGAATTGTCATATGTGAGGTGTATATGCAAGTATGGAAGGTATGAGTGGTCGTGGGTGCTGGTATTGGTATATTGGGAAGGGCTGAATGGCCATTGGCGATGTGTATATGTATACCTGGATTGAATCTATGGTCATGGGTGGGCTGTATATGTATTTATCGAGTGGTTATATGACTATGGAGGTGCCGAATATGTATACAGGTGGTGACTGTATGGTCAATGGTGAGGTGAATTAGGTATACAAGGAGTGACTTTATGATCCTGAATGTAGTGAATATGTATACAGAGAGTGACGATATGGTCATATGTCAGATATAGGAGTATGCCTGGTGTGCATCCATGGTCACTCGTGACTGTATGGTCATTTGTTGTGTGTACGGTATATAACCAAGTATGGCTGTATGGTCATGGGTCAGGTGTACGTGTATAAAGTGGGTGACTATATTGTCATTTTTGTGGTGTTTCTGTGAGGTAATATGTGGGTTGTACCGTACTGACCCGCGTTTAGGCCCAGGGGGCCTTTGTTTTATTTGAGCTCAAAAATCCAAGTGGGCTTAAACTCGGATATGGCCCTTTGCAAACCAAAAATCCTAAGAAATCGGGACAGTAAAACTGATGAAAGCCGATCTAACGCCGATTATTTGGGACTTTTTTCAATTAAATGTGAATATTAAAATATTATAATAACACTTTAAGTCTTGTAGTTTTATTGGACAACATTCCCATGTTAAAATGACACTATTATGTAAGTAGTCTTGATTGACAGCCGTCTTGTTCCCAAAGTGTATTGCTTTGAGTCATGAATGCCCTGGTTATTATGTAAGCGGCAGTGTGGGTTATCTATAGTCTGACTATAGTTTATATCAATGTTCAGATTTAATCGGATTATGAAAACAATAAGCCCGGCGCTTTATTCGTGATCCATTGTCTACATAGAGGATGTTACAATGGCGACTAATTGCATGTTTAACAAAAGCCAGTGATTGTAATTATTTAACAGCACTGACAAGGCAGTTGTATTTCTACTAAAACGGCATTCTGAACCTGTGACCTCTGGGGGCAAACGGTGACGGAATCTGACGAGGTTTGCCGAATGCTAAAACGTATACAAAAGCACGTGTTTGAATATTTTGGTTTCGAGTGAATAAAGTTGACGCAATTTGGAAGACATTTTTTGTTAATTGACAAGTTCCCCCTTCTGCTCCATTATGATACCCACTGTGTGTTTACATAACCAAGAGGCCAGTTCTTTGTGTTTGGCCACATGTAGGAACACACAGATCTACGTTGTCACTGAACACGAAAAATATGTTTTTACAGTACCGGTACTGTAGTTGGAACAGGTGGGCTTTGATTAAACTTAAAAGTATTGCACGCGCATATATATAGCCGCACATGGCTTTTAAAGCTATACGCTGTTAGCAAGTGGGTTCTATTGTATTTTATGTCTGTTAAACGTTTGGTTTCCCCAGGGAAGTATAATTGAATAAAGAAATGTGAATTTAAGATTCACTTTATTTTATTTCATTTAATATTATCACTTACCTACGAATTATAACTTTCCATTTTTCGTGGCATTCTCGCCGTCACCGATCGTTTGTGAATATACTTCTTGGAATTATTTATTTGGGGTGTATCATTAGCAAATACTTACTTAACACTGCTGAAATTGAACAAAATTTGGGGTGGGCTTAAACACGAATATACCCCTGTGCATGGAATTTGGCCAAAATATATGGGTGGGCTTAAACACGGGCATGGGCTTTGAACCGGGTCAGTACGGTACATGTGAAACCTTGGGTGTCTATCGCTTTCCAAAATAGGTCAAGGATATGTTAATCAATAGAGAGGTAATGTCAGAGTTCTCCATCTTGATGGTCTTTATGTACAATGGAGGAAAGCGATAGCCACCCATTACCACACAGGAACTCCATATATACATAATCACCACACAAATGACAATATAGTCACCCACCGTATACACGTACACCTGACCCATGACCATACAGCCATACTTGGTTATACCCGTATACACACACAACAAATGACCATACATCCACGAGTTACAATACATGAACACAGGGTATGATCCTACACACGACCTATAACCATATAATCACTCCCTGTATACATATTCACCATGTTCATGAACATAAGTCAATCCCTGTATACCCATTCACCTCACCATTGGCCATACGGTCACCACCCTATATACCTTTTATACACACCCATGGCCAAATAGACATTCAAGATATACATAAATACCACAACAATGACCATAGGGTCACTCCAGGTATACATATCCTCCTCACCACTGGTGATATAGCCACTTGCTTTGTGCACATACCCTCAGCCCTTTGTCTCCAATATGTATACTGTGTGATTTGGCCTACCCCTAAACTGACTGCCAAATTTGTGCTCCGTTGACAACAAAAAGGGGTGAAATCCATAAACATACCTTAGTATAATCGACAAAATGGATTCATTTGAATTAAAAAATGTTTTCAGCTGAAAGTTCAACTAGTTTTACCAATTAATCCTCACCTGTTTATTTTTTATAAACAAAATATCAAGAAAAATGCCCAAAAAATTACATTTTCGAAAATAAGAGGATTTCAATAAGCCATAAGGCCATAACGAAAATATTTTACATGCAATAACCAAAATTTCTTTACATTATAGTTAGACTAACATATTAAATATGTTGTGAAAACATCAAGATGTATGGAGATAAATTTACTGAGTTACAAGACCTCAAAAATGGCATTTCGTCACGCGACCCCATGTCACAAAGCCAAATTTGACTAAGTCCATGTTATGGAACGCACATTTCATCGGCACATTTTTTCTCATTCTTTACCATAAATGTATGAAAAATTTGATTTATGTGCTCTAACCAGTAGGCTAACCACTTAATTAGTGAAAAAACACAAAATTATTATGTATTTTAACAAATAATTGATCCTAAAATCTGCTTTTTAGCTTATTTTGAAAATACGCCGAAAATGGGGGCTCCGAAATCTGAAAACTACCATTTTTTGGGTACAGAAATGTCCATAACTCAAAAAATATTTGATGAATTTTAAAATGGTTTACGGTTCTGTGACCAGCATGGTGAGTTCTACAAAATAAGCTCAAAATTGAAAAAGATTAGACCAATTTGAAATTTTCATGAACATCCCTAACCTAAGCAATGTGACAAAATCGCAAATATTTTGGGTCATTAATTCTATATTTTTTTTTTAAACGGACACCTAAATCAAGGGCCAACAAGTGAGATTTTGATCAGAACATATATTACTATCATATTAAGCAATAAAACCTTTGCCCCCCTTGGGGTGCAGCCAAAATTTTATTTATGCATTTTCACAGTTCTATCTCATGGACTATAATAATGAGCATGCATACCAAAAATTATTGGTCATAGTTGTTCGAGTTATGAGGTTGGACGGACAAAGAAAGCATGACGGACGGACAGATGCAGTCAATCCAGTATACCCCCCATTTTCTTCGAAAGAAGGGGTATAACTACATGTAGCTGCCATTCAATATGCCCAATTGCCATTGTGTGAATATAAATATACCTTTATCTCAGTCTCTGTCATCCTTGTCAGGGAGGTAAGGCGTCGGTATTTCGACACCTCCATTGTTTTGAATAGGTACGTCTTTCCTATGTCCCCCTCGTTCATCTTGCCATAGTCATCCCATAGCTTTAATGTTATGGATCCTGTTGTGTCCTTCAATGTTATGTCTCGTCTCGACCATTCCTTTTCAGACGGCTTATTTTTTTTTCAGCTCTGAAACCTGGAACAAATTTAAATGAATTATATTTCATTATCTTCAATATTAGTTATTTCCAATAAATCCCAGCTGTACTCTTTTACACTATTTATCTTCATTATATATGTATTTTTGCGATGCAAGAAGACGTTGTCAATGCTAAACATGATTTCAAATGGAATTTCTTCTCCATATGGAGAAAGGTATTGAAAACCAATTAATTCTCACAACTTCCAGCTTCCTAGAGGCTAGCGGCAACTACATTTAATTATGACAATCATCAACGTGAGATGCACTAAACAACTCTATCATTCAGAACAGACAGGAAATCTTAATTGTACATGTAGCATTTGAAAGGGATTTGCCACAGAAAAATAACATAGCAGAAAATAGCAGGCAACCAGAGATCCTCGACAGCTACAGAATTTATCATGACATTGTGATACCAAGGCCACTTTTCCAACTGGGCTAATTGAATAATGGAATTTATTCCACATCCATTGACGTGAGGCACATGTATTCAACGGAATCCCAGCCATTGAATACATATTAGTGTATACCTCTAGTGGAATACAAGCCGGAAATATTCTTGTTGACGTTGTCGCCAAGAAAGATGACGTACATTACATTGATCATCCGCTTCCGGTGATTCCCCCATAATTACTGGTTATTTGTCAAACTTAAATCACAATAAAGGTAGCTATAGTAACAATGCAGGTGACATTATGGATTGAACTTATCTGACTGAAAGGTGTAGAATAAATACAGAACACAACTTGCATCATAATCTCGAATCTTTTATCGAACTCGTTGCGGACGGCGCAAAGTTATATTTCGCTCGAGCCACGCTCTCGCGAAATATATCCTTGCGCCATCCGCAACTCATTCGATAAAAGAGTCTCGATTAAGATGCACGTTGTGTTCTGTCTATAGACTCCTGACAGATGCCATTAGAGTTGAAATCTAGATGATTTTCTGCAGAATATTAAAAAAAGAAATTCCATATGACACAGCTCTTACTAATATGTGGGTATAAAATGAGCAGCTGACAGAGGATACCCAGTCTGCAGTCATACTCAACATCAAGTAAGTACTCATAAACTTGAGTGATATTGTTATAGGTTATTCATTTATATATCTATCTCATGAAGAAATTTCAACTAACATTTGGTAGTGTTTGAAGCTCATAAGATTTAAAGCCTTAAAATATTTCCCTTGACCTTATAAATCTGTGCCATCTCTTATAAATGTTATTATTATCCATCCCTTAACTAACACCATTTCCGATTGGGCAAAAGCCGCCACGTGATAGTCCTGGAAAAAGTCATATTGGACTCCCGAAAGTCATATAGGACTCCCGACTGTACAATATGACTTTTCATATTGGACTCTGTGACGTCACGAATTAACTCTATTGCAAAATGAATCGGTGAAATTGTGATGCGCGCACAACATTGATGAATTTTAGCAGACGTTTCACTTCCGCATTGAGTTTTTTCTCACTTCCGTGTTTACTTTTCCAAATCATGCTTTTTGATGATCAATATACGGTACAGGCTTTTATAGAGAATTAAGTGCCGACAAATACCAAAAATAACCACAAAAGGTTTATTTCCAAAATTTGGATAAACATACAGATGGATAATAAAAATGTCATTATACAATGTTGTGTACAGTATGAGTTTTTCTTGTACTCGTCCAGGTTGTGGTGAAAAGTCATATTGGACTCGACACTGGCGTGTATCGTCCAATATGACTTTTCACCAAAACCTGGACTCGTACAAGAAAAACACATACTGTACACAACATTGTATAATAACTTTATAGTCTTTCTATGCAACACTGGCATGTATAAGAGAATAAACTGGCACAGAATATTTAATGCTGCACCTCCAGTCACTAAAGGATTAATTTCAATGCAAATCATTACTGATAATCTCTATTTTCATATACTTTCACAAACAAAACATTATACATGTATATGACGACTAACTTCTACACAAGACTCACCGCTACTACTTCGCCTTCCACGCTCACCCTCTTCAAACCATCGGACATCAACGCCACTGTCACAGGGACCACTGGTGCCGAAACAAATTCAGCAATCTTTTGCTGCATTAGGTCAGTGTTGAACACCTTTTCCTGTGTCCTAAATACCTGTTGATAAAAATTTGTAATAGATGTATTAAATACACAAATGTAATGGTTAGAATATAAAAGGCAAAGACGACATTTTTAAAGGAAGGCAGATGAGCCCATCACAGAAACTCAGCCCCTTGTTTGCGTTCAGAATTTGTGAACAGATTGAATTTTAATTTTAGTATGTCTATTACCATTCTAAAGTGGTATGTCTGCTACCAAAAAAAAAACATTTTCATTTTCAAGTGGTATCATTCAGTTTGTACATTTCATAACGAACCAAAGCCGGACGCTTTGGGTTGTATCTAGGCTATATCTGATTTTGTGACGTCACCAATTTTTAAGTAATATGACCCTCAAATTTTGAATTTTGGAAAGCACAAATGTCGCACATAGGATCGGTGGGCCTAAAGCATTATTGTCGTAATCGGCTGTCAAGAGGCCAACACAAATCTGTCGATGTGCAACATTCTCACATTTATATAAACGTCATACAATCATTGATGTCTTTTGTTTAATATTTATAAGGGTGAGTAGCTAGTTTATAATGCATTTCTAACAGGTCTGTTCACTCTATTGGATTATAATTGGAAAGAAATCAAACTAAAGCGCTAGAGTTCAAACAAAGCGTGAATTAAATTGCATGAAAAAGTTTTGTTTACAAATTAAAAAAAAAGATTAAAAACATTTGCCCAAAAAATCAATTCCAGTCACATGAATGCACATGTAGAGAATATCTTCAATTTTCTATCGGCATTTTAGCCTGAAAGATTGATGCAATATTCATAAAGTTTGACGCAGACAAACCTTGGCCAGGCTAACTATAACTTGTTTTGATTGAGTGATCCATTAAGTTCACCGATAAAATCTAAAAATAAAATCGATAAATAAAATTGGAATATAACATATAGTTCCAAACGTATTGACCATTTAAACCCATAATATTCTGAAATTGTATGAAACAAACTATTTATTTAATTATATTAAGTTTTGATCATTTTATAAATTGTTGTATTTCTAACAACGGACGAAGAGATGTGAGTTTGTGCTATAAATTAATACGCAATCACAATACACAAATAGTCCTGCCACAGAAATAATTCGCGAACAGGACGTCGAAGAATATGCAAGTTATGTGATAGAAATATCACTATATCAGCATAAACTGAACACAACAACTGAGAAAAGCAGGTAAGCTATGTTTGTGAACTCCATTATTCTTAGCATAGATACTTTTAACCTGATGACAATTTTGCAAATGAAAACAACATAAAACTTGGAAAATTCGATGCACAGATCTGTGATTCGATGCACCATCAAAGCACCATGACCATGGCATGTGGTATTGTCATTCTGTTCACAGTTCTACGTGGTGATCTTTCTTTGCTGATATTCAATCAGCAATCATTGATTACATGTAGATGCCAACAACAATCAATGAATCATTGCACTAAGCACAGTCCTAGGAATCACTGTCCATGTAATATTAAATTTGATTAAAATATAACAAATAGATATATTACCTCTACTATATAGATATAACTACCAGTTAGGCAACATCAGATTTTGTTATTATGCAAACCATTCTCTGATTTGCTGATACCACTCACTGTGATCTATCACTAAAACGAACAATTCGATTTTTCGTTCGAAAAAAATGCATTTATCTCCCCACATATTTGACATGTGACAATTAAGTTAATTGTTCTTAATGCCCTCGTTGTGTTATATCAACTCTACCTTGTCTGAGTTGTACATAAATCGTGATTTTCCATCCAAATATCCACATTGAATAACTGTCGGCTATAATCTAGTGACGTAATTCTGCAAAACTGTTAAAAACAGGAAGTTATCAATCCAGTTCCCTATTACACATTCCTGTTTTTAAAATTTGCAGCCAAACCCAGCACGAGTTATCTCCCATTGCCCCTCTTGAGATGCGGAGCTAACAGGGAGCTTGGAATATAAAATTTGCTTTCACATCTCAAGGTATCAACCACCCCTAGGGCCCTACTTGAAAATATATAGATATATTAGTTTGAGAGGGTCATTTCTACATTTCTCTAGTAATGAGAATGAGTTAGAATGTGTACTTAGTAGTGTACAGCAGAGCCAGTTTTAACACACCCGGTGTCTGTTTACTCACATCCGTAATCCCTTTTATTCGGATTATCACCGGTTGGCTATACGCGAACGAACTATTTACAGATTGGGTGGTTTTCTCAGAAATGATTAGGAATCCCCGACAGTTAGACTTGAATGAATATTCGAGGAACTAACAGACATTTTCTGGTAAGTGGGGTAAAGATAGAAACAATCTGAATACACCAGCGTTTCAAGAACAAAATACGGAATATGATGATATAAACTCAGAAAGCGGGAATGTTTGTGTGGCATAAAAATTTGTACTCTTGTAATTTCGTTCAAATCATCTACCAATGCAAATGCAGAACACAAAATTTTTACTTGCCAAACTGGTCTTTATATTAATAAAATAACATTATATAATATATTGATTTAATATTATTAAATAATATTTTATTCAACTAACAGTGATTCCTAGGGACTGTGCACTAAGTGAACATTAAGTGTACGTTCAGATGACCACGATACAATCGTAAGTGGAGTCTTGTGGACAGATTTCCGTTGTAGGAAGTAACTGGTAGCTGGACTGTGCATGCCCACCGCCATTGGGTTACACGGTTTAATGAGACTGTTCGGCATCGCCATTGTGTTACACGATTTACTTAGACTATTCGGAGTGACATTCGAGTCTGCGTTGTTAAACGAATTACTTCGGAAATTTTTGGGTTTTGTAAGGCTCGACAAATTAAACGGTTTAACCTGATCAATTTAATACAGTGTTCAGAATTACATCTACATAATTGTGGCGCACGTCAAAATCATAGGTCATAAAATAATATCAAGCTCTAGAGTTTGATTTTAGATGCGAAATTGTGGCGTATTCTTGGTTATCTCCAGTTGCGGCGTAATCGCAGTCGTGTGTACGTAAAAATCGTAGCTGGAAATGACCATAGGGTAGTCAATCGCATGCGTTAGGAACAACCTATGATATCATAATGTACGCGACATCGCAATCTCAGATCAAACTACCGGTATCCACGATCTTGTCGGGCTCGATTCCTCCACTTACGATTGAATCATGGTCGTCTGAACGTACACTAAACTAAGGCGACCATGATTCAATCGTAAGTGGAAGAATTTCCATTGTAGGAAGTAGCTCACGTCAAAATTGCAAGTAAAAAAATTATATCAAGCACTGTTTGATTTTAGATTCAAAATCGTGGCTTATCCTTGGATACTTCTACTTGCAATGTAATCGCAGTTGTGTGTGTAGCTGTCACATTGTAAATGTAGAAGGCCGATGACTTCTCTGCTCGAGAGGTCTAGATTTCTTGGTCACAGTCGTTAGACGCTTTGTGTGATCACTGAAGTTAAGCAACGTCGAACCCGGTTAGTACTTGGATGTGTGACTGGCTTGGGATTGCTGGGTGCTGCCAACTTTCGGTGCGACTCCCGCACTTCTCTCTCTCATTCTGTTACATGTGTACGTAAAAATAGTGGCTGGAAAGATCACAGGGTAGTCAATTACATGCTTACGAATAACCTATAATATCATCATGTACCACGACACCGCAATCTACCGGTATCTATCAATAAACTATCCATAATTTCATCAGGTCCCGATGCCTCCACTTACGATTGTATCATGGTCGTCTGAACGTTCACTAACACAAAATTCAGAGACCTGTACGGTAATCGACTACTAGTTGACTAGTCGGACCCCTTCTAAGAGCCCCCGTTTCTATGCACATACAGTATGACGTATAAAATGAGCCATGTGTCATCGCGGTTTTAAGTACCGGTATCCAATAAGTTTGCAAAGTTTGTGTTTTTATGGTGCAACTCTTTAAACGTGGCCTTTATTTCGTAAAAGTGATATTTAAATTAATAACGGGCATCTTAGAATTATCTCTCATTTTGAAAACATAAACCGCAGTGCTTATATTTCGGCGAGAATCCTAATCTAGATTATCGTAAATATTCTCGTAAATATTCTCGCAATTTACCCTGTATTCTTGTGAAAAGTTTGTATGGATTCTCGCAAAATCAGATGAAATAGATCGGTATGCCATTGGGCGCCATCGTATCTATTCCCATACTGTGCCGACTAGGTGACAATAATAATAAAAACAAAATTATCTATGCACAAATAGCATTGCGAATTGCGATACTAAAACTTCTAAAAGCTCTAAATACGTTGATCGAAGCAACTGTGTGTTGAAAATTAAGACTCCTAACTTCGCCAAGTCGTGCACACGTCTAGAACAGGCTATGTACTAGTAGCCTGATTGAGCTTCATTTTTGTCTACCACTTTCTGGTACCCTGTTGGACAAAACAAGTGTCCACTTAACTGCGGTGCGGTTAGCGTTGCCACCGCGGCCGAAATGCAACTACACCGCGGCTCCACCGGCTAACTACAGTTGGGCCACGGTGTAATTGCCATTCGGCATGGTGTAGTTGCCACGGTGTACTATCATTAAACTGAAAAAAGACAATACAAACCAGAACTCTAACCATGGTGTACATGCCATTCGACTGAAAAACATGGCTGCTGATCATCATGATTTATACAAAACGGTTTACTTAATCTAACTAAAGTACAATTATTTCTACTGTGGATGGATGCATATCATTGCAACTTGCAACGGCGAAAACAACATCGCGTGATGTGGACACGCCCCGCATGGACTATTTTCGCCATGCAGAGCGCAATAATTCTGTTGACATTTTGCTGTTTGGAAAATTTGTGCAAGACAATACCGTAGGATACATACATGTAATCATCACAATACAAGTACTGGTATAATGGTGGTATTGTGGGTAAAATTCTCACGAAACGTGAGTGACATCAATTTCATGCCAAGTAATATACATGTAACCAAATGTATGAAAATTTGAATAACAAATCACACACTTAAGCATAAACCAAGTTCGATCTTTTATTCAATCTTAATGTAAACATGTATTGACCGAACGACCCCAAGATGGCTGCTGGTGGCCATGTTTTTTGGCTGAATGACCCCAAAATGACTCGTTCCCATCTACATGTCATTATTAACATTCATGACAAATTTTATGATTATCAGACTAAAGGTACGACATGTAACCCGTGCTAAAGGATTTAGTCATATAAAGAGTAAAATCCAAGATGGCTGCTGGCGGCCATGTTTTTGGGCCGTATGACCCCAAAGTTACTCGTTCCCATCTACATGTCATTATTAACATTCATGAAAATTTTTATGATGATCAGACTAAAAGTACGACCTGAAGCCCGTGCTAAAGAATTTAGTCATACAAAGAGTAAAATCCAAGATGGCTGCTGGCGGCAATGTTTTTTTGACCGAATGACCCCAAAATGACTCATTCCCATCTACATGTCATTATTAACATTCATGACAAATTTTATGATGATCAGACTAAAAGTACGACCTGTAGCCCGTGCCAAAGAATTTAGTCATACAAAGAGTAAAATCCAAGATGGCTGCTGGCAGCCATGTTTTTGGGCCAAATGACCCCAATGTTACTCGTTCCCATCTACATGTCAATATTAACATCCATGACAAATTTCATGATGATCAGATGAACAGTAGCCCGTGCTAATGGATTGAATTTTGAAATCAAAGATGGCCACCGACGGCCATGTTTTTTGGCTGAATAACCCCAAAATGAATCATTCCGGTTTAAATGTTGATGTCAACAGCTATGACAAATTTCATAATGATCCGACCAAAGGTACGACCTGTAGCCTGTATTGTTGACGCATCATGCACACACGGACGACAAAGCCATGGCAATAGCTCAAACTTTACAAAGTAAAGTTGAGCTAAAAAACAGTTACTTAATATTATAACATTACAAAGCATTTTTTTTAAATCTTTAAATGATACGCTATCATTACATGGAGTATATACCTCATATGTAACTCATATAAGGCCAAACAAAAGAGTTTTGGTTCTCAGGCCCCGCCGCATTGAATAAAAAGGGCCGCATTAGGCCTTTTTATTGCAATGCCTGATGTTATGACAAAAAAACTTACGAAAAAATAAATTTGAATTTTTTTTATTATTTTTTTTTTTATAAATTTTATCAACATGTCCAAAGCAGATATGTGTTGAATATTAGTGTGCATTGAGCTCTAACATGTAATGTGTTAAAAAGTGACTTGCAGGCTTACAACATGAAATAGATGACTACAATTAAGAAAATGATTAGCTGATCCTCATGCTCTTCTTACAATTAGTCATTGTGAACAACTTACACTAATTGTAACTTTATACAATTGAAAGGCACAGGACTAAATTCAGGATCACATATTAGAATGGGGAGGTATCAGTTTTTAGACAACAATAACAGTAGTTAATGTCAGGGGCATTATATATTGTTAGGTAATCCCATTCATACACTGGTAGTACAATGTCATTTTTATATAAGACTAAATGAGTTTATATGCATAACAGTTCCCTCTACCTTTCTGGTTATTACTAGACAAAGGAAGGTATCTTTGTCCATGCTTACTATGCGCAGAAAAAAATAAAAAATAAAAATAAAACCCTCCCTCCCTCATTGATTTGAAAAAAAAATTGCCCGAGAACCAAAACCCTTTTTTTTTTTGGCCTAACATATTCTAATTATTTATCAATATGTGTGTATTCTAATTTACATGGAGTATATACCTCATCAACAACAAGACAGATGCAACTTGCGACCAGTGGATAAATAAAGGTGGTGCAAACGTCCCGAAAAAAGATCCTGTGTATTTTCGACGTGATTATAAGGTAAGCGAGTAGTCATATAAAAAAAATATAATTATATAGATATATTTACATACACCTAATATCTCCTCCGATTTCCCCATAGCGTTACGGTAGACACGCCCCCGTATTCAATGCGTTCATAAACCTATTAACGCAACGTGACGTCACTTCCAATGTCGTTCATAGGTTTATGAACACATTGGTCCCGGAAATGACCGGGGATTGTCGGACATTGCCGACTGCTTGAGTATCTATATAGTACGTCCGGATTTGGCAAGAAATTTATTTTAGTCTATAATCAGTGTTGTTGCCCAGTGTTACTGAACGTTGATGTTCAAAAATCCCGCTACTAAATAACGTTTTATCATTTTCCTTACCGCCACAAATATTCCCCCGAACATCACAAATATATCATTATGGTAGAACGGCGTGTTGTCGATTTCTTATCCACAGCCGAAACTTAATTGTTAGTTTCAGTTACGCTATCATTCTTGAAATCAACACGTCTACATTAGTTACTATAGCTAAACAGGACAGTTTGTCATATGCGTATACTGAACTGTGAAATTGCGTTTTTTTCCGTTCTTCAAGAACGGATTCTCAAAATGTTTGGTTTTCCAAAAAACGAGGATTCACACTTTCTGAACTGAACTCCATGTGTTCATTTAAATAGATGAATAAATAGTGGGAAAGACAGACAATCTTAGTTCATAATGAATTTAAGTATATAAATATAAATAATAAACGGCGGATTCAACGTGGTCATGGGTTTTGACCGCGTTAAAAAATCAGCAAACTCCGCATGAACCCCTTCAGAGTTCATGCAGTTTGCTGATTTTTTCTCGCGGTCAAAATCCCATGACCACATTGAAACCGCCGTTTATTTCTTATATATATATATATATATATCATATGACTCAATCATTATTTACGTTGGAAACTATGTCATAAATCAATTTCATATCAATTACTAATTCATATCACCATCCGATAATTTGATTGGTTTGTTGACAAAAAGTGTGTTCTGATTGGCTAAGTGGCAGCCGGGGCCGAGCCGCATCTCTGACTAAATGGTCAAATTCGTGCGCGTCAATCAACGCGATGCCGAAATTCTCGCAATTATAATCTTGAAATATATAGTTTTGGACATTGTTATACGATAAATAGAATATGTAATTCGTATTTATCTAATAAACATACGATATAATGTCACAAACTGAGAACAGAATAGCGCACTATATCTTCGCGTGCATATTATTTCTGCTAGTTCACCAGGTGTAATTGGGCTTCCGGTGCAATGAAGTGACGTCACATTAACCTTTTGCTGCCGATGTCATATAGCTATTTAGTGATTTGTGTGCGTTTTGGACATCATAATCAATTTATAGGTGTCATATGATAAATAGAATATGTAATTCGTGTTTCTCTCATATGATATTTATGAAACTTGTCACAAATTTTCAGTTTTCTCTCGCCGGAGGCTCGAGAAAACTGAAAATTCTACTCGTTTCATAAATATCATATGAGAGAAACACTCATTTCATATCCTCTATATACATGTATGGTGACAACAATATATTTCAATAATAAAGTTTATATTTGAAAAAAAGTAAATTAATAATTAATTAACAAAATTGACATAATAATTTCTTTATATTTAAAACAGTAAATTAATAATTCCCACTTTAAAATTTTAATTTAAATAAAATTTAATTTTATCGGCTTCCTTAAAAAGATTATTACCTTAATATTTTTATTGTAGTTGAAGAAGTTTATCGGCGACCGGCTTGGAGACGACGGCTTCATAGACTGACATACCGGTCACATGCAACACACTTGGTCCTAATACACTACATCGGCGACGAAACCATCTACAATGACAGAACTCACGGCAACAGTAAACGCAACCAACAATCTCACAAAAGAACTATGCCATCGACACTCAGCGACATCAGAGCAAAAAGCGTCAGCCAAGAGCCAGCAGCAATATATAGAGAAAGAGTTACCAAGCCAAACCTGCAGGCTTCTTATCAAGGCATCCTGAACGCCAAGAACAGGAAACAAGTCAAAAACATCCGATACAAGACAAATAAATCCACAAAGTTGACACACGACTCGACATACAACACGTTGGAGTTAGCGTACGACCTTGATGGCTTCGTGCATGAATACTCCATCTAGCCAGAACTGAAGTTGGTGCCGGCGAACAAGGATATTCTTTATGAACTGAATAGACTGTTGTTGACTGATCATAACGTGATAATGGCATATGATACAACATTTAACTTAGGTGATTTCTTTGTTTCGGCTCTAGTTATCAAGCATCCATTTTTCACCGGAAAGATGTGCTTCCCCGCTGCATTTCTAGTGCATGATCGCAAAAACCAACGATGTCATGATACATTCTGGAAGGAGATAGCGTCACGGTGCCGAACATCACAAAGAGCGCACCTATCATCATCACTGACCGAGAGACAGCATTCACCAATGCCATTGTGAAGTTTGTGCCAACTGCAAAGCTTGTGTTCTGTTGGAATCATGTGAAATCGGATGTTAAAACCTGGGTCAAGAAGCACGGCGGTAAGAATGACAACATTGCAGTATACTGTGACAATATAGACCAGATCACGAGAGCCTCTACTGAGACCGATTTCGAGGAAGTTTTCGACAGACTTAGTGTCAATTGGAGTGAATCTTTCTATGACTATGCCAACCAACACCTCAAAACGTCAATCAAACAGCATAGCAGTCATTTTGTTCTACAACAGATTATGGGGGTTGGTTGGTTTACGTTCTTGAAGTTCCATTCTTATAAGGGTGTCGTTTTGAACGATTTGTAGTTTGCTGAGTGTTTTTTTGTTGTTGATAGTTTTACAGTTATGATGGCCCCCATATTCCATGATTGAGCGTGTAAATTGCTTGCAAAGCTTATTTAGGGTTTCTGAGTTAATATATTATTTATGTGGTTTTATATAATAAAAACAGTTATTGCATTGTTTAGAGACTGACACTGGGCATGTTAACCCATGGAAGTCAGGAGTCAACATGGAAACAATGCGATAATGGAATAATGACTTACCATGGGCATGAATGTGACGAGTGTGTTTATGGCCATGCACTCGGTCATATAGCGGCATTATTAGATATTTTGCATCAATTTATCACAAAGTGATGTGTCCGTGGTATCTTCGATGAATTCTCGGGAGTAACAAACAATATAGCCGAGTCATTCAATAAAGTCTACAAGGACCTCATAGAATGGAAACGTGTTCCACTAGATTCTATGGTGCTAGTTTTAAACTACCTGCAGGACTGCCACGTTTAAGAATTAAAGCGTGGACATTGTGATGTCAGCGATTACCAGCTGAAAGAAGAGTTTCGTTGTTATTTACAAGATCCAGAAACTGTTGTTCTCCCAAAGAATGTAATGAAACCGTCGGACATAGTTGCTTTTGTCAAGGGAAATATTGAATTACCAACAACAACAACTGATTCGACCAAATCTTCCGAGCCACAACTAGAAGTAGAAGCAGAACAACAACACAACTAACTCAATACCAACGGGGTCATCACAGCGAGCCATGGCGTCCAATGCAGTGCTGAACAATCTTGTATTTCACTATCCACAGGCAGCTTCCTTTGTCGTCACGGGATATAAAGGCGACAAGTATGCAGTCTCCTTGTTCCCAACTGAGAAATGTGCTTGTCCAGCCCAAGTGTAGCAGATTGCTGGCACATATTAGCTGTTAACTCTTTCATCCCTGAATATACAGATACAGATGTCCCAGAACCCTGGATTATCAGCTTGCCTAAGTAAAATTATGTGTCCCTGATGTTTTGCTGCAACACTATCTTTAGAGTGATGTCGGGTATGGCAAATTGCGTGTTTTATGATCGTTAACAAGTGACCTTCAATTTGTGTTATATACCAGTTGTGGTTTCACATCTAAACGATATATCAGGTGTGTGCAGGTGAGAACCGAGAAGGGACATTGGACCCCAATATATGCTACAGTGGCACGTATCACCTGTATCTGGGATATCCACTTTGCATATCAATGTTTTCCACAAATACATACACTGTACATGTATGTGTCATTCTTTGCAAGTGTGGTGTATAAACGTGGTTGTGATGACACCCTGCATGGTTTCAAATGTTTTACCAATCGGTTCATTGAACATAATTGCTTTATCAAAGGCAAGAGCAGACCAGTACTAACCTACCGTTGCTAGTACGCCTAATAGATGCCATTTGACCGAAACAGACATATACTCCCACATTTAGCAATTTTAGACTCACAGAGATTTACTTGTCAGTAAGTTGAGGAATTATGAGTAACATTCCAAATAAAACAACTGCCAATGTCCTGATCGGATTACCAAAATGATTATGAATGTCGATGTCATGTTTATAATATGCACGTGCAGCTATTATTAAAGTCGCGCCGTTGTGCGGCACGGTGATTTCCGTAACATTATGTCGAAAATAGGAGACATTAGACGGATACCACAAATAAAACATAGTTAGAAAGGTCAACATTATCTTCTTTATTTCATAAACGTAATAACAATAATCTTATCGGTATGTTTTTGTGATAAACAATAAACCAAAATCAAATGTGACTCAAAACACTACACCTGTCGGCAGTATATGCGTCATCAATTTTTAGGAAACCCCAAAATAGTAATCGTGACGTCATACAGGTGCTGTCTATATTTGGGCCCGGAAATTATCTTAATGGCGTGCATGCTATGTATTCGTGCGCTCCAATAAATTAGTTTTGATACCGAATATCACCCAAAGGATATAAAAGTCGCTAACCAATAAAATCATTTGTAAATCTCTGGAAATATTGTATTATTCCCGACAATTGTGCTCTCCACAATGGACCAAACGATTCCTGGCAATATATATCACGATTCGATCCTGCCAAGAAGCCTTCTGCACAAATCCACCATACCCGCACTGGACACTGGGTGTTTTCTGTGATGGATAATAACAATCATGTACACCTTTTAGATAGTCTATTCGCAGACAAGGTGTCTGCATCTTTGGAAATACAACTTGGACAATTGTATTTCAATACGACAATTCATGTACCACAAGTGCAACAGCAAACCAATTCCGTTGATTGTGGCTTATTTGCCATAGCGTTCTTAGTAGAATTTTGCATCACCAGTAAAATAGGGATGAAATATTTTGATCAAAAGAAACTTAGGGGCCATCTTGTAGAATGTTTGGAGAAAAATGAATTTACAATGTTTCCAACAGTGAAGAGACCACTGAAATTAAAGAAAAAACAAAGTCTTGTCTACGACCTTGAGCTTGACTGTAATGAATGTAGATTGCCAAATATTTTTGATGATATGATTGAGTGTAGCAAGGAGAGATGTGATACATGGGCCCACTATAGATGTGTCAATATTTCCAGCAGTAACGTGACAACCATAAATTAAGTTTGTAGGAAATGTTTGTAATTGTTGTTGCATTTGAATTAATGCGCGCATTAATATTCAAATAGTTGTCTCGGTATCGTCTTCATATTGTCGCCATTGCTTTGTCAACGTCATTGGCACGTATCTTATATACGGATAGCGATATGGTCGGAACTTGGGGGTTTGATACCGAGACCACTATTTGAATATTAATGTGCACTTCATAAAATTAGTATTTCGCAAAAATCTCAAATGCCCCAAAACACAATAGTCTAGAGTCGCCAATTAGTTAATCCGATTACCTATAACGCTAAGCACATAAGCCGCTTACACCTTTTAATTGGAGCCGGTCGCTTACACTTTATAGAACGAAAGAACGAAAAGTTGAATAAAATCAACAAATTTGTGAATTTAAAAACAATTCAAACGTTAATATATTCCATGTCATAACGCGGACATATGTACTAAATTTCAGTAATATCCATTTATAAACAAAGAAGATAATGTGACATCAAGTCCGCTTACACCTTTTATTTTGGAGCCGACCGCATACATGTACACTTTATAGTGTGTTTCAGAACGAAAGAGTTGAATAAAATCAACAAATATCTTAATTTAAAAACAATCCAAACGTTATTGTATTCCATGTCCCAGTCCGGACATATACACCAAATTTCAATAATATCCATGGAGAAACAATGGACCAAACGCCATATAACACCCCATATACACCTTTTATTTGGAGCCGGCCTCGGCCTCGCCATACACTTTACAAGTTTTAAAAATGGGGGGGGGGGTACACAGGGCGGGGGTAGGTGGGTCATTTGGACCCCGAAAAAATGTGTAAATGACAAAAAATGCAAAACATTTCCTCCACTTAAAATCACTCAGTTTCTGTGCTCATGTAATCTTAATATCAACCATATGACCCACTAGGTTATTTAAAACATACTAACCAGTACTAACTACCATTTAGGGGTGTATGTATGCTGATGTATGTCAAAATTATATTAAGTATATATATAAACAAATCATATAACAAACATTAAAACTCAAGAACAAACTTTTATAATATGCATATCCAAGATAACCTATCAATTGGATGTCGCTGTTATAACATAATTATATGCTCAGACACGATCAGTCGACAATGCTTACATATAAGCATAATTATGAAATGATTACCATCTTCTGTTCTTAATCCACATAATGGATATTATTTGTTATCAAGATGAACTTGATGATATAAACAAAAATAACAATTCCACCATATTCCACTGGTTTAAAACTATAAAACAAAATAACTCATACAAAAAGTTCATACTATTTGGATAACAATATGGAAGTTTAGCCTTTTGTGATATTAATTCAACCACAGTTATTATTCACAAGTCTAAGCAGTTACGTACTGTACAGATACATGTAGTAAGGTAGTATATCTGGACTTCCAGTTATTTGACTGCCAATACATATGGTTGCTTTGACATTCAATTTAGGATATAGCAGGATAGAGCAATGTAACTATAAAATGTAGCTTTGGTATTAAAGTCTCAACCTATTCCATATGCAACATAAAGCTAACATATAAACATGACTAATGTGAACTTTGTTCTTGAAACTAATTATAAGTCATACTAACTTGGATCAAACTGCACAGGTAATCTATGCAACTCTCTTCATGCAAACTTTCTCAGAGTCACTGTGATATCTTAACTAAACTGGACAGTCTGATCCAGGATGCTTGTTCTTATAATTGGGTTTCCATGTGATATGTCCAGTAAACCGCATTGCATAGGGGGCACCTATACGGACTGTTTGTACAAGGTGACCGTGGCTTGGATATCTCAGCTGGCTTGAAACTAAACTTGTAAAAAAAAATTACAGTTTGATACAGGAATGAATGTTGTGTGAGTGGTCTTTTTCAACTCAATCGATCACCCAATGATAATAAGTTAATAATACTACCAATCTTCACTAATATTGGTATATATCAATCTGCACACCAACATGACATACATACATGTATTTAGACTGAGCTGCTGCGAGAGTGACTTTCCTTGGGTCCCATCATACCCATGTGCAGATATATATCACAGAAATAGGGGGAGGTGAAATTTGTTCTACCCCTATTACTACAGTATTACTATTGGGCCTTGGCTCTAAAACATCTTATACTATTGTTATATAAAAGAATATGGAGTTATTGAAGATATCAGGACATGTATTACCTCATAATTATTATGTTTTATGGCATTATGCCCAATGTGTTTAAGTGCATGCATTCAGCATTTCCACATTTTATACTAATAGAATTATCTCCATTTAGAGGTTTATTAAAATGCTATAATAGTATTAAATAAAAAGAAACGGAACAATTCTTTGCTAGGCTGTGATGTGGTTTATATTTTATTTTTTTGTGAGAATTTGGGGGTGGGTCCCAAAAATTGGGCGGAAAAAAATAGCAGGTAGAGGGGTGGTGGGTCCCCGAGAGGGGCAAAAACATTTTGTTCGCCCTATATATGTAAATTTTTTCCGCGACCCCCCCCGCTCAGAACGGAAATAATTGCAGAACGAAACGCGTGATTGGAATCGTATAATGGATAGTAAATCATTTTATGGAATATAGTGGCACACATATATGTGTTGCACCTGCATTTTACTATTAAAATTATGCTGCGGCTATGCCTGTAATGTACTAGGAAGGCAAACTAAAATAAATTGCGGTCCGTTTAGATGTATGCGTGGTGCGACGTTTTGAGATGCGGCACGCCATCCTTGACCTCGTGAAAATATCGTCTGCGTGTGTAGTGAACAACAAAACAAAACATTATCAGACTTCTGGGGTGCCGGTCCCAAACAAAAATCACTGGCACCTTCACCTTGGCCTCAGATAGAAAATAAAGATTCAGACGCAAAGATTAAGAATACGTGTAGAACACTATAATGTTCAATGGTTGAGAAGTGGAAAGTTGATGATAGCAATCTTGTTTTAACACGGGCAGAGCAATGGCTGAACTGCAAACCTAAACCCAACAACAAGAGCGATGTTGATGCACTGGTTTGCCGATTTTGTACCAAACAAGAACAGAATTGAAAGTACGCTATCCAGATTTTAATAGAAATTGGATTGATAGCAGTCGAAATTTAAAAATCTCAAATGCTAAAGACCACGTTACGAGTAAATGTCACAAGGACCAAGGTGGCACATAAACTATGCTGCGTCGACCAAGGGGAAGTGCCACCTATTGATCGCCAACCAGATCAAAAAACTATTCCCGAAGCTTTTGCTTTCCTGAGTGACATTGAAACACAACAACTAATTAAAAAGTTTGAAATAGTATATTTTGTGTCAAAAAACAACCTGGATTTCACTATATGCGAGCAACTACTTGCTCTAGAGAATCATCATGGTGTTGATGTAGCACTAGACGGTCCCTATAATACAAGACAAAAATGTGCCGAGTCCATCAGGGGGGGGGGGGGAGGGGGTGTGAAAAAAAAATTGCCACAAATACATACACTGTACATGTATGTGTCATTCTTTGCAAGTGTGGTGTATAAACGTGGTTGCCGGGTGGGTGGGTGGTCAAAGCCACCAACAAGCAATTTTTTCCGCAACTAAACAAAATAAATTCCTGTTGTTTTTTTAGTGTTTTGATAATGAGTTGGGCTTCAAAACCACTTTGAATGTTAGAAATAATGTAATTCTAACTGGTAAACTGACTGCAGGCAGTTATCGTGTTGTATTTTGTTGCAAATTTTGAAATCCAAGATGGCCGCTGGCAGCCATGTTTTTTTGGCCGAATGACCTCAAAATGACTCATTCCTATTTACATGTCCATGTTAACATCCATGATAAATAGTATGCACAGAAATTCATATACAGCTGTTTATAGTGAATTTCCCCCCGCAAATCTCTGTTTTAGTGTTAAAAGGGGGGTGGGTGTCAAAAAATGGTCGGAAAAAACTGCCGAAAACGGAAAACAATTTGGCATTGGGGGTGGGTGGGTACAAAAAATTATCGAAAGGGAAAAAATGCCATACGTGCCTGAAATTTTTTTCCGACCCCCTCCCTGAGTCCATCAACTGTCATGGCAGATACCAGTCTGGAGTAAACTACATACCCACATATTAAAAATAGGGGTCAGTATCAGTATGAATCTCAGTGTATGTTTACATAGACTGGGCAGATACTTGTGTAATAATTTGGGAACCAGAATACATGATTCACATTTCATCAGCATTCTTGTGGATGGAAGTACAGACGTGAGCATAACTGAGAAAGATCTCCCAAAAAAGCAGTTGCAAGATTTGGTTTCACTCGCCACAAAGGAATGCATTAATAGTCCAGGAGATATTGGTCGACCTCTGCACCCCCCCCCCCCCCCCCCCCCCCCCAGGACTTAACTTCACCCCACTAATTTTCTTCTTTAAGATCTCCTCTAATTTTTTTCACTTGTTAACAAGAAAAAAAAGTGGCCGCAGAGACTCCAGACAAGATGGTGTCCATTTTTTTTTAATGCACCAGGTCTCTTTGATCGCATAACTATAACCATCACAATGTGGTCAAGGAGCCGGTTCCAATGATATCCATATTTGTATGGTTCTATTGAGACAGACCGAAGATATTTTAGGCTGTTGAAGCTTTATTTGGCCGGTTTTGGCCGGTTTGTTGGGTAAAGGGTTAACATCCACGACAAAATTCATGATGATCAAACAAAAACTCTGACCTGTAGCCCGTGCTAATGGATTGATGTTTTGTTTTGCCGAATAACCCCAAAATGACTTGTTCCCATCTACTACATGTCGATGTTAACATACATGACCTGTCCATCACTTTCGAAATTTATTATGGATTAAAATGGCTATTGCAGTTTGGTGCAAATATCATATCATATGCACATCATATCATTTTATTTTTCAAGTGCAATATCTTGTTAGGTCATTGCAAACACCAAACTAAAAACGTTTATATACAAATGAGTATCCCAGGAAATCCTGGAAACAAGTACACAGTGCATTTATGACATTTATTTTGTTACAAAACATAAACCAAAATATCATCAGCAAACCAAATACAAGGTGTCACATTCTGGAAAGTTACATTTTATAATTTTTCACAGGCAGGCACACTCAGTCTGACAGCGCAGCAAATGCCAGAGGACAGAGTGGAGCAGGACTTGGAATATCAAGAAAGTCTTGCTATTGATAGACAAAGGGTGTCCACTGTTATATCCGATACATCATTACAACAGGTAGGCACATATTCCTGCAGAGCTATGAGTCTTCATATAATTAGTCATACAGAGATATGAGTCTTTGGAAAATTCGGTCTGAAAATATACATAAGACCCTGTGGAATAATGGGTCTTATGTATATTTTCAGGGAACCCATTAAAGGCACGGACAGCCTTCGTTATAATTTAGAAATAAAAGTCACCAAATTATGACAATTTCCTCAATAATAAACTTATATATTTACATATTTACACATTTTAAAGACATATTATGGACTTTTTCGAGTGCGTGAACCTGATAAATTGGTACTCAGGCGCTATGCCAATATGGGGAATATAGCATTCTACTAACATTGCTGAAAATCTCACAGAAATCAACCATATCACTCCATAGAAAACATCGTCTTATCGACACTCAATTGTAAATATTTACATCTCGATTCAGGATACAACAATCTGCGATAAACGAAGATCGAGAGTCATTGCATTTAATTAATATATACGAATGAGAGTGTGTGTGGGTATAATATTCATAAAAATTATTCTCCATTTCTATTTTATCACCATGCCGGAGTGTTTCGCATCACTTTAATATTCTGTCTGTTCATGTCAAAATTAACGGATGTGACTATTTTAAAGCAATAACCACAGCGAAGGCCGCCCGTGTCTTTAAGGCGAATACGACGAAAACTCACTAACAAATAAGTCAGTTTCAAGCCATATTCACGTCTGGGAACATGGGACTAGTTAGAACAGAGAAGATATATGTCTTGCATAAGTTACTTTGAACTTGTTTTAAGTGCATATTTTCTGGTTTGTGTAATTGATTTGAATTTCAGATTTAGACCATTATAGCAATTGATACTTCGTCTGAAATCATCAAACACACTAACAGCTTTATACTGAAGGGTAAGGATTTACTGAAGGGTAAGGATTTACTGAAGGGTAAGGATTTACTGAAGGGTAATGATTTACTGAAGGGAGAGGATTTTTAAAGATATAAATGAAACAAACTTGTGTGCTATTTTATTCTGCATCATTTTAGCTACGCAATAGACGAAGGCAGTCACTTCCCAATGAGCCAGCTGCAAATAGTCAGCAAAATCTTACAATCAGGCTGCGAAGTGGCCAGAGCAGAAGATTTTTGGTTGAGGAGAGCATTCAGGTATAATAATGGTATATTATTGGATATTATTGGATCAACATCCAATCAGCTGAAATCAAAGTGGAATTCCATGTGGGCTGATACATTGGCGAATGTTGTTCTTAAATCCATTGGTCATAATGAAGTGAATTAAAGGAATCGTGAGAATGTGACTTAATAGTGTGGTCGTCGGAGGGTTGGACCCAGAAGAAATTGGTAAAGAAGCGGTTTTGGTGTCATTCGACGCGGGAGAATCTCGTGTATAACATATCCAAAATCTGCTAAAATCCGCTTTGGGCAAAATTCAGGATCCAACATGGCGTCCAACATGGCTGCCGTTAGTCAAAAGATACTCTGACTGAGATTAATTCGTAATAGTGAGAACAAATGTTGTCATATGTATACAAATGTATACATTTTTGCAAAGGTAAAATATTGTGCCACCTGTTTATGGCAAAAATGGAACCTCTCATCCCAGATGGCCACCAAAATGGCGGCCTAAACTCGAACATTTGAAGTTTTTGCCTAATATCTTAAAGATCAATTCCTGTTGTTTGATAATGGTTCAGACTGGCGACTGATTAGGCTTATTCATGTTAATTCAGCATTGGAGCAATGAAAGATACCATAAATGGGGTCCCAGACTCATCTACACCCTCAAAAATTCGATTTTACAGAACGCGGTATAAAATTCAACAAAACTCGCCATTGTGATTACAGTCATATATCAACAAGAAATGGACAGAACTGCACAATGTAAGTTGGGCATACCAATATCTATAAATACTCCAATTCAATGAAACCCAAATTGGCGCTTTGTCTCAAAATGGCAGTCAAAATATGGAAAATGGCGGATATTGATCACAGTGTCATTCAATCCATTATAAGTAGTGGTTGATGAATAAAATTGACTAAATAAATACGAATGTATACCTCTTTATGATGCCATTATGCTAGCTCTATGTAACAACTTAAAAATCAGTACCAAAAATGGCTGCCAAAATGGCCACCCGATGTGAAAAATACTATTTTCTATCACTTCTGTTTATCACTTGTTGCTCTCCGAACTGGGAAACAATGGGTATACTCTTTCAACGATCGTGTCAACTGACCATTACAGCAATGACATGTCTAATTGATTAGATCATAGTTTACTCCGGTCCTTCACTAATAAGTTATAACGAATGCGGTATGAAATTTAACCAAAATCGACTTTGGGGTTCTGGTCACATTTGATATTTAGGGATGAGCAGATCTTGTCTACAAAATAATTGATCGTTTCTTTTATTTGTGAACATTCCATCTCAAATAGACCAAAAGAAACAATAAATTTTATTTAATATGGCTTCCAAAACGAAATGTTAGACTCTGCCCAGCTTATCACATAATGGAAGTTGTGAGTGGTGGATGCAGTTGATAGTTGGCTAATATACATGTACATGTATGTGGCTCATATACATCAAAACTACTTATTTTCAATCTTTTGGTGGCTTCCGCGGGTTGACAAAATCTCGACGCATCAGTGCTATTATGTCGTAACTCCATTATGGCGGGAAATGAGAATTTGATACCATTCGAATCGTGAGAAAAAATCCAATCCGATGGGCCAAACTGTCTTTGCATTGGATGACAAATATTCGCACAAACCAGTGAAGCAAATGTCGTATCTCCAGCGATCTTTACAATTATTCGTGCTATGAGGTCGTATGTACAACAGCAGCCAATCGGAAGCTTCAGGTTGTCCACATGACTTCTGTTTTGTGTTTGTGAATTCTAAAATGTGTGCTATATGGTAGTATCTCCATGTTAGTCAGGTGATCATTTGGTGATTTAAATTTTGTGATTGTTCCACACATTTCTGTATGATGATGGACAATGGGTGAATTTTCATAGTGTAGAATAGGCACTTTTTAGTTCATAGACACATGCGATTGCCACCATATTTAGCTTAATCTGCATTTATTAGCACAACTTCATTATAGCACGGAAATGAATCGTCGCTGGCATACGCAAAATGTCATATCTCCAAACAAGCTATTGCTTTTTAAAAGAAAACGAGGGAGTAAACAGAAAACAATATGTGGTTCAATGAACAGCTAATGTCAGTTTTCATTGGGATAAATACAACAATACGTCATGCTTTGTCAACATTAGGAGAAATGTTGTCTAAAAACTTCAACCTTCATTTTCTCGGAAAGTTGAAAATTCATTTTTTCGGAAAGTTGAAAATGTGGGTTACATTATAGCACTGATGCGACGAAATATTAACTATTCGGGCTCGGCCATCATTTTCAAGTTTCAAGCTGGAACTAAAATTAGCCCATGGATTCCCCATTTCGACATGTAAGAAAAGTAGTTTTACTCTGATCTCTTCCCAGATATCAACTCTCTGGTAAATGGTGATCTCTTATGTTCTAGAAAAATACGTGTGCCAAATACATATATGTATGAAGAAACTATCCCCATACATTGTTTACACATCGACTCCAAAAGTATGTGGAGGTTTTCTTGGACAAGCGGATTTTCAAACCTCGAAACCGTCCGTACAAACAATAAAAGTTAATAGGTAATGACGTTAGATGTAGGTCTAGAGTACGTCGTCCGCATGAAATAGTTTTCGTGTCATTAATTTGCACATATTTCGTGCTCTGATGAGCATGGATGAACGAATTATGTGGCAGTTTGATTGTCTAGCATTCGGAAAATAACATGTTCATTGTTCACATTTCTTAGACAAACATGTTGTTAATTACCATGTTCATGTGGCATTTCTAGCCAATGACAACCTTGAAATACCAGTTCATCAAGCTAAATGGTTGATACCTTTACGCCTACGGGTCAGATCCAGCCGTGGCGCACATTGTGTCTACATATCATTGGTGAAATTCACTAAATGTGTAGAAGATATCGGTGCGTCTATATATTTACTAGAATACAATCGCATGACACGGAATTGTCACATGGAGTGTGAAGGGTATACAATGTACGTGCGAATTTTCATTTTTCCTCTTGATATCGAAGAAAATAATTTTACTTTGAAACTCCCCAGCTCCGATAACCAACATGCCCACCAATTAAGTAAACCCCAGATTATTCGCTTTTTCCTCCTGTCCTTTTCACTTTCGCCAGCACTGGAATACCCATTAGAGCCTGATGCTTCCGGACTAGACCACCGATGCCCATATATTTGATGTTCCGAATAGTCGTTATAAGTAGAAATATTGACACTGTGTTTTCAAATAATCCAGATTCGTAGCAATTTAATTTCTTTTTAATTAATTTCCAGATAGTCCCTCATAATAAGTGGACATCGTGTTGGATCCTGCAGTAGATACTGCTTAGTTGGAACATTTCGGGCTGAACTGATTGTGGTAGTCGATTATTGGCAACATGTTTAATAGGTCTGTCATCGTTAGCTCACAACCGAAGTGTTGTTTCGGCTTTCCTCTGAGCAGAACTTAAATTTCGACATTTTTCGGTGGCCATTTTGGTAGCCATCTTAGCATTTTGAATCGTGATTGGCTACTCATACCCACAAAAAACATTTATTTCAATCAATGATGTGTATTGGTGCCGAATTGGCGTTTTGTCGAATAATTTTTCGTGAATAACTACATATTTGCCATTTTCATTATTATTGCCGACCATGTTGGATGCCATCTTGAATTCTGTATTTTCCCCAAAGCGGATTTTAGCGGATTTTGGATATGTTATACACGAGATTCTCCCGCGTCGAATGACAACAAAACCGCTTCTTTACCAATTGCTTGTGGTCTAACCCTCTGACGACCATTCTAATTATCTGCCATTTTCCATATTTTGACCTCCATTTTGGCAGCCATTTTAAGACAAAGCGCCAATTTGGGTTTCATTGAATTGGAGTATTTATAGATAATGGTATACCCAACTTACATTGTACAGTTCTGTCCATTTCTTGTTGATATATGACTGGAATCCCAATGGCAATTTTTGTGGAATTTTATACCGCGTTCTGTAAAATCAAATTTTTGAGGGTGTAGATGAGTCTGGGACCCTATTTATGGTATCTTTCATTGCTCCAATGATGAATTAACATGAATAAGCCTAATCAATGTCGCCAGTCTGAACCATTATCAAACAACAGGAATTGATCTTTAAGATATTAGGCAAAAACTTCAAATTTTCGAGTTTAGGCCGCCATTTTGGCAGCCATCTGGGGCGAGGGGTTCCATTTTTTCTATAGATATGTGGCATAATACTTTACCTTCGCAAAAATGTTTACATTTGTATAAATATGGCAACATTTGTTCTCATTATGTCGAATTAATCTCATTCAGAATCTCTTTTGACTAAAGGCGGCCATGTTGGACGCCATCTTGGATCCTGGATTTTGCCCAAAGCTGATTTTAGCGGATTATGGATATGTTGTAGCAGAGATTCTCCCGCGTTGAATGACACAGAGATCGCTTCTTTACCAATTTCTTCTGGGTCAACCCCTTTTTTTGTGTACCACGACCACACTATAAAGTGACACATTACAAATTCAAAAAGTTTAGGCATCAAAGGAGAAAATAAATGGAGAAAATGTGTCTTGATTTGTAAGAATAATTAAATGAAACCAACTTCTGGCTAGAATTAATGATATTTTTCAACAAAAGCACCTCATACAATAAGGCGAGAAAGTTCATTCCAGACAAAATAAAACTAAAGGTGATAGAAGGAAGTAGTACAGGGTGGGCTTTCTCACCAATGAAAGAATACACGGGACGTGGCAAAGGACTTGTAGCTTTAGCTGACTTTTTCAAAGGTGATATTGTTTGTGACTACGGAGGTAACTGTGTTAAAGCTGATCGACCGTAAAATAAAGACTGGAAGACATATTGAGGAACTTGACAGATTTTTGAATTATTTACACTTATAGGAAACAGACCAGAAATTCGGCTTCAAAAACTTCATCAATCATTCAGCCGATTTAAATCAATGATTTTTTTCAAAAGCAGATGATATATTTTCACACTTTATTGGACTACTGTCATGAGGTTCAGGTGTATGTGTCGTCCACAGACAGATTAAGGGAGATAACCCAGCCTGGTTACTACTAGCAGACACTCTTTTCACCTGGATCTCTTTGTGGTAACCATGAAATAAAAAAGTACATAATTCACTGGTTATGAAGACAATACATGTATTAATAGATAGTTTGCGCATGCGGGGAAGTAGAAAGCGCTGAACACTTTCTATTATTCTGTCCAAGATATACTCAACTCAGGTCTGACTCATTCTCAAATATTGACCCGACTTTCTTAACTACCAAGATCTTACTCAAAGGCATACCATTGCTATTCATCTGAAATAAATAATGAAATATTCAGAGCTACGGAATACTTTATTAAAAAAAGCGGTCGTTTCAAACAATACACTAACAATTCAACGGCATAGCAACGATAACCCATGGAGTTTCCATATTTAGTTTCCACATTTAGTTTAAATATTATTTTTTTTAAATATCTCGTTTCATAAGTTAGTTTACAAATTTTCACAACGGTGGTGCCAACATTTCTCTCAGGGGGGGGGGGGGGGGGGGGGGGGGGGGGGCGTATATGTGGTTGGGCCGCAAATGAAACCGACGAGATTTTAACGTTAACTCCCAGCTGTTAATCCCAAAAAAATTCTCACGCACCCCTCCCGGACCTTCCCCCAATTGAAATATCCAACACAATAGGAACGCTTCAGTTGAGGCCAGTCTAGATGCTAGGATTAGCGATTTTCTTGTATAGTTGTCAAAAATTTCTCACCCCGGGCCGAACAACCATGGACAGCCCGGTGTGTCCTGGTCTCTTGTCCGTAGCCGTGTGCATTTGTCTGGAGTTAGACCGCTAGATGTTAGAATTTATGCAATTTTTCAGGTAAAAATATCTGAAAAGCCGACCTGGTGGGAATTATGATTCTCCTTTGGGAAAATTCCATCCGCCCCCATTCGACTCCAGATGAACTTGCGACAGCCGCAAAGAACGTCGTCAGCAAGATAAAAGATATACCATCGACAGTGATCGTGAAATATATATCAATGCCACAGCGACGAGGTTTACATCCAAAATACAGCTTTGGTATGACTCTAGGGAGTTGGAACGGAAAAAGAAAGTAAGTGCATGCGTGTGCTATGGAAATAATCAAAATCCCCTGTATTCTTCTTGGTATAAATAATGGCTCTCGCACATAGGTGTATATGCATTTTGAAGAACATCATAAGTTATTATAAATTTGCGATGTTGTGAGCTTGCGAGGCATGTATAATACAAAATATTCGAAGATAACATGGTACACGGTCCGTTCTATTACCTCCGAATAATATATCATTAAGGGTACACTTATACACAAGTTTGGCAAGTTTTGCATGATATGGTTTGTAGGCAATTTGTCGTATAAAACAATATGGTGCCATAATATGAACAGAAACAAGCATACGAAGTGCATCTGTGCCACAGCGAACTACGTGCGAAGTAAAATCTCTGTATCTCGACTAGTAACGATGCTGCCTGTAAATATCATTCATTTATCTTGCAAGAATAAATCATACAGGTATTTAAAGGCAAACTCCAGTAGCACAAGTCTTTTGGTTTGGTAAAGATGCAAGTTATAAATGCACGTTTCCGTTCATATTCTGGCACCATGTGGTTTTCTAAATGCCTGCAAAAACATACCGTTCAAACTTGCTAGCGTATAAACATACCCAAGAATCTTCGACTCATATAGTATATTTATTTATTTACACACAAATTTTTGTTTGCACGCACAATGGAATGAGGTACTCACAGAGCTGCGAGTTTAGACAAGTTATTTAGAACTGTTCTTCAAATATAATTTAGATTTGTGAATATATTGGTATTTTTTTAATGTGTGAAAATTCATGATTTCTTCTTCGTTCATTCAGGCTCGCCAACAAACTGCTATCTGTGGACCCAAATTTTAGGATGATTAGGTCAAAGGCCAATTACGTCGTGTCTCCGGACAAAATCCACTTTGACCCTCACCACACAGGAGGCATCAAGCAGCAAATCGAGGTAATGAAGAGTTCATTGGAATGTTAAAAATAATAACAAATATTTATTGTACTTTGTGACTACACTTTCGTCACCATTTCGTTGTCTACCAAACATGTCCGCTTACCAGATCACATCCATTTTTCTTACAGGATTATCACGCAGAACTGAGAGGATTCAACAGGAGATCGTCAACAGCGAACATACTCTAGAGATGTTGTGCGCGCCGTCCGATCTAAACCGCATCAGACGTGCCCTGATAAGGGCCCTTAGGTGGGAGAAGCAGTTGGTCCCTTGTAAGTACCCGTTCAATTGCCAAATCATCCCGCGCGAATTGGATTTGATGAAGACATGTCTTATGGTACATCCCATACTAGATACATAATTTGAACATAAATGAACGACATAATAGAAAGAACGATTTATTTGGAGCACAAGCGCATGTACAATGTATACTGCCAATTTTTTTTAATGTATACAAAATACATTAGCTATGTGGCTAATGATAAAATACATACACTAAATATTCCAGTTAAGTTTAATAATTATTATCGGATGTATTAAATATATTAAAATATTAAAGATACGGGCGGTCTTGGAGATGGGTATGCTGTTAAAATATTCGCCTCCGTCAAAAACCGCCATAAACATAAAGAATAATAAAATATAGACAGTCTTTGTCCTTACACCAATCAGAAATATGGCATAAACAGTATGTTATTATCAATTTTGTTTGCTTTGTTATGTAAACAAAAGCAAAAAACGTTACGTTTCCTGGCTTTTGATATGGTAAACATAAATAGCGTTATTTGTTACTGTTTTCCTGATATGTAAATAATAAAGAGCGTTTATATCATTTTTGTGTGATTAACCAATAGAATTGCGCTGTGTTATGTAAACAGAAGCACAACTTCTGTAACACGAGCAGGCTCTTGTTCACGTACAGCATCGTACGTTTGATGACAATATACTATTTACGCACAGATTATGCTTGGCATATGAACAAAACTATACATATTTTAACATTCTTTCTGTTGATGGCTTTTGAACAAATATGAACATTTCTGCAACGAATGCCGCCCGTGCCTTTAAAGTTAATCAAATTGTAGTCATTTAAGGATTAACTGTCATGTGGACTGTTTTTATGGAGATGTAACCATGAGGTAAGTGGTCATAACTTGTGTAAAACCCGAAGGGTTTTCGGGTTTTACATACAAATTATGACCACTTACCTCACAGTTACATCTCAATAAAAACAGTCCACATGACAGTTAATCCTTATATTTATATACATTTATCGAAAAGCCACTTTTGTAAATGTATTTAAATCGAAAAGTGTATCGTGACAAAACCAGCCCAAAATATCCCATAACACCCGACCAGAAACCAGCTGAGTAAAATTTCAAAACGAGGCTCTTTATATTAAAACCTGATTTATTAAGTCAATCCTGCGCGAGTGCAAATGCGCCCAAAACATTACGCGTTCTTTTCCAAAATCAATGACGCGTCGATGTAATTCTGGGGTTGCAATTATGACCCTCTTGTGCGTTCACTAATAATTAATTGCAACTAATCACGTGCGCGCCGACCAATCGGAATGCTGTATTTAGTGATAATCACACTCAGTATGTAAATATATTGTGATATAAGCATATTGTGACAGAGCACGTTTACTCTTTGTATGACTAAATCTTTTAGCACGGGCTACAGGTCGTACCTTTAGTCTGATCATCATAAAATTTGTCATGGCTGTTGAAATTGGAATTGCTATTTTATTTTCAGAAAACGGACTAGTTCCAATCTGGAAAATGTCATCTTTCCTGGGCGTCACACCGGCACGATTGAGAGAGGCTGCGACCCGAGATTGTGGTACCACATCGCACATTGAGTTTGTGAATGATTGCATGCGAGCCCACCAGGTGTATAGCGGCAAAGTTCTGTTATTTTTGTTTGAGGTTTCTGCAAACCACTTTATTTATTGTATCGTAGCATAATAAATCTAAATCACATGAATAATATTTTATGCAATACTGTAACTTGTATATTGTTGTGAAATTGGGGTTAACCGGAAATATGGTGCAGCAATTCTTAATAGACCGA